>OZ024889.1:44250140-44850140 GCA_964017195.1 Siderastrea radians | reverse complement strand
GTCATATCAGGAATGGGCCCATGCCCCTCACTAGATCGGTCGTGTAACAGATGATGGCTAGATTTCATAACTTTTACAGCCTATAAAAAGTCAAAACTGAGGGGAATTTCATAAAGAAAGGCACAATGCTTTTCAAACAGGTGCAAAGGGTTACTTTAGCAAAAGAAATATTTTGGGGTTAGGTGCACTTTAATAGAATACTAAATAGCCTACTTTAAAATGGGTTGGGTTTCTAACAGTATTAGTCTAACATAGAACATAATAACAAGCAGTGAACATGCCATCTTAAAAGGCATTGAAAAAACTATGATTGGCTTATTTTTCTTCAGCTCATCTTTAAACAGAAAGATGTCAGCAGGATGTTAGGAGCCATGATATAATTTATAATCATTAATAGATACACATTTATTTTTGTCAGGTGTAAAAGACAAATGTGTAGTGCTTTGAATTTGCATCACTGAAATGCTATTGAGGTAATTCTGCCAGTTTTAATTTAAAACTTAAGTGGTTAATCAACTGAGCAATAGGATGTATGCATTTCTGGCAAATGTCATACACAGTGCAAACCAGAAATAGTTATTTGAATTGACATTATTCCACCCTTTGTTGGAATAATAGATGACAAAATAATATTAATTTACCGAGTTGCATGAGTTATGTGAAATCACAACATGTACCATGCCAGCTTCTTTTTTGGGGCAGTAGTTGCACCCTTCAAAAATGCTGCTGAGCACTGTGAAAACCAGTTAAGAACATCAGTGTGAATATTGCAAAGTGAAGCAAAAACAACAACAGAAAACAAAGGATAACAATACAAACCACTGACAGACAGTAACAAAGTGGAAACCTAGAAGCAGAAATAACATGTGCTTAGTAGCTAATATTCCGTGAATCTCTTTTTCAAGATTTTATTATCTCGTTTTCTAGTAATAACATTTGAAAGCCTGTGATGTATATTTTCAGTCATAATCCACTGAATGCATTGTGAAAGACAACTTTGTTCCTGAGGCTTTCATATTAACCTCCCCCCTCCCCCTGGAACTCTTTTGAAAGTTCAAACTGTATACCCATTGCCTTTGATCTTTTCTTTCAGGTTCACTCGTCATCTGAACATCATCAAAAAGCCGTTTGTTGTCAAAGCATTTAACTGCATGTATCAATGAAATTGAAAAACGATAAAAGAAAAATAAAAACTGAAACTGAAACTTTTTCCTTTTGTTCTTATTTTGACTGGTAGTCTCTGCTGTTTTCCAATAATTATGTAGAAAAACTTGAAATCTGGGGGTGAGATAGTTCATCTCTTTTCCCATAATATTTCAGTGCGGCTACTCCAACCAGGCCAGTTGGAAGAAAACTGACCAATCGTGATGCTAATTGAAAACAAAAGATAGCAAGGTTTTTTTGTAAACAACCAATAACGTTGAAGCAGGCAGACAATGCACGTTCGATAAATTTGACACCATGACCTGATCATGACCGCTCGGGAAACTGTCACGTCTACGATTGGTTGCTTTCGATCCTAAATGTGCTAAATTTTGAGCAGAACATTGAGATGTGGAAACTCGCAATTGAAAATAAAATTTTCACCCACAAACAAACCTTAAACAATACTTTCACTTCAGCAGTACAGCTTATGCATGAGTTTGTTTGTAGAACAAACCTTTTCCAAAATGAAATTCGGTAACGCAACAAACTGGCTTGATTCTGATAATCGTTTGTTCAGCGCAGCGAGTATAACCAAACAGATCTGAAGATAAATATTGACATTTGCGCCCTTTGATTGTTCAATTATAAAAGGAGGTTCCCAAATCTCCTTATTCACTAAGTGCTTTTTGAATGAACAGGTACTTATCATTGATGTATTGATTCTGGCTTCTGCAGCCCTTTCGCAGCCGCGGTCTCAATACTGCAAGGAAATCCAAATCCTTTATGTGAGCGTGATGCAAGTCTGAAACGTAATCCCGTAATAGCTGGGAATGTTGGTGACTGTTGCTGTATATGCTGCACTCTCAATCCAGTATTATTTGTTTTTTCTGGGCAAAAGCCAGTTTTGGTAACATTTATATTTACAATAAGCTTTATAGCTCACATGTATGTGACGCGTAAAAACAATCCGCCAGATTTCAATCACATTGAGTCAACACTGCTCTGTTTGAAGATGTTAAAAAAACTGTAATTGAAGCTAACCAATGAAAAAATTTGTCTATTTCACGAGAGGTGCACAGAATGAGACAGTTTCAAATTTATTTGGAGATGTATTGTCTAGATCCTTCAACATTATTGGTCAGTTTATGAAAAATGTTGCCTTCTTTTGTTCTCAATTAGCGTTGTGATTGGTCAATTTTCTTCCAAGTGGCCTGGTTTGAGTCAACTGCAACGAGGTACAAAACAGTGTTTCATCAAAATCTTTCTCTGAGCTCCTAAAGTTCCCTGTTTTTGCAAATTCTAGGACCCTACAAAAGTAGATCATTTTGGAAGCAAAGTCCCTGTTATGCCTCGGTGAAACAGTTTAATTCCACTTGTTTTTACCAATGTTTGATGACAAAACAAATTTTGTTCACCATCATTCAACATCCTTAGAATCGGTTAACATCATTCAACAGAGCGCCGAAATGTGTTTAACCCTTAAACTCTCAGAATGTCAGTTATGGAGACAGAACTTGGTTATTCTAACTTCCGAAAGTGTGGATGAAATCCTATGGTGTGACCTTTCAAAACCTCGTCAGCAGTACTTTCACATGGTACTACAGTGTATTTATTTTCAATTTTTTTTTACAAAATGAAATTTGAGATTTGTCTTGAATTTTGATTTTAGCCACTCGTGGGAGTGAAAGGGTTAACTCGCTGTATTCGACAATGTTGAATGGTGTGGATTGAAAGTATGGATATGTTTGGCCGGGGCCTTAAGCACACAGTGCACTACCTGTAGTCTCAATTTGAGATGCTCTTTTGCATCGTGGCTTGCACCACATTGACTGCATAAAAATTGTCACCTATATAATTATAGCCTCGAATTGGATGTACAGTACATCCCTGCTAACCTAAACTCTCAAGGGAAATGAAACATTGTCCAAGAACAGTGGCTTGAGATACTGAGAGTGGTGTTGTGTTTCGTATTTTGTTTATGCTGTACATTAACGACCAATCAGTGAATCAAAATTAATTTTCTGTTCACTCTGTGCGGTATTGGTTACCCATGTTCTTAATTATTCTGTGTTTCAAGTTAAACATTCAATGAACATGTTGGCCACCACAGGATACCATCACTGGCAAACATTGAAAGCCATTAGTATCTAATTACAAGAGACAATTCATTTGAAAAAATGGTAAAAATTCAAAGGAAGGGTGTGTTACCTGGAGAAAGTGGTGGACTTGAGATAGCTGGGTTCAAGGTAATGGGGGACTACTGTACATGATCTAAGAGTTAAATACAGCTGCTAAACAAGTGCCCTTTAAAGTACGAGGAGAATTTTGACTGCCAGAAAACTTGACCATTCCAGTACAGTCGAACCTCAATTATCCGGACATCGATTATCCGGACTTTTCGATTATCCGGACTTTTTCTCTGGTCCCGTTTTTTTTATGAATATTAATGACCTTAGATGTTAAAAACTTTAGGAGGTAAAAAAATTCAGAAATTATGTTAAAAGTCAGGAAAATTGCGTTTAAAACCGCATTACACGCTCCGCTTTCGAAAGATCAAGCGCTCGGAGACAGAGAGACGAAGCATTCTAATGCGTTCTCATTTATAAACACTGAACGTGATAGACCTTCACACATGTATTTGCAGTCATTGAAGCAAACTTTTAGAATTAAAAATGTGTTATCTTTATTTCTTTTGTTTACATTGTCTCATTAATATTCATATTTTCGATTATCCGGACTCTCGATTATCCGGACTATTTACCCTAGTCCCACCGAGTCCGGATAATCGAGGTTCGACTGTATACTAAATACTTCCATTTACGTGGTGAACTTGGACTTTTCTGTTAAAGATCCCACAAACTTCTGTTGTGTCTTGAACCTTGGTCGTGGGAATGGGAATCGTCACACATACGACTCTATTGTTGCACTACTTTGGGATCGATTGGTGGTTAACTTGTGTATTTTATAGTAGTGGCAAATTATGTGGGCAATGTCATTTCGCTCAATTTCTTCAGTGACAAATCTTTGGAGAGTAACATTATACTTTGTGTGTAGGATATTTAATAAAGCTTTAGTTGGACTTCCTGCTGGACGATGGTACTCCAGTTCTGCACTGTCCAGGTCTTCCTCAGGTACGTTAAACTTGCATCCCACATCATGCCAGTTCTTCAAACCTCTTTTAGTGGCATCCAATTTTTTGATAGCTTGCTCAACTTCGAAAGGCAAGTCAATTAGGTTCTTTTCTGCAGGTAAAGAACAAACAATTATATTATAATTCTGTGAGTCATGCATAACTTCTACCGTCTTAAGTACATAGTTTTCCCTAGAGCTAGCTTGAAATGTTACAGCTGTCTTATTTGTTGCATCACAGTCAAGGATGGTGTCATTCAAGATTCATTTTCAACCAATGCTGTGCATAACCATTCACCTAATTTACACATAAGATTTCACTTTTTTATCAATACATACCTGGAGGAATAAAAGAAAGCTCACTATTATCCAGGGGAGAAGCCTTTGAGTCAAGAAGTCGTCCTGTATTTTAAAAAGTAATAAAAGTTAAAACTAAGCAAGTCAGCCCCTTTGTGATTAGCCTGCAAGCAAGTTCTCTGGCAGGGAGGGGTGGGTGCGGGAAAAGAGCAAGATCCTCTCCCTGCCCTGTGAGCGCCCACTGAAAGCTTGCCTGCAGGCTACTTTGGATGTGAGTAAATTTTTAGGCAAACACATGACTTTCAAATGGACATTTTTGAGGGCTATAAAGAATTGAGGGCTACCACAGAAGGATCTCTTTGCCCATCTTGTCAGCCAACTGAATGGCTGAATGGGAGGTCTTTCCAGTTCCTGCAAATTTCACTTTCCCCGATCCCTTTTTACCATACTTTAAAAATGAATAGGACTTTTGACTGAATAAAAAGTACCCCAAAAATCGGCTACAAAGGAATACTGGTCTGTTGTCACATAAAAGAGCACAAGAAATGATAAAGCCTTGACAAGTTTTAAGTCACTTTGATTTTCTATTATTTTTAAGAGGCCATCAATTTTTATTCTTCAGTTTCATTGCTGCCAATTAAGTTCTAAACTGGGCACGATTACCATTTTTAATTTAAGCTTGTCAGATGACGTGCTTTATCGACTTCAACAACCTTTCCTATATAGACTCCTAATTGTTTATATAATATATTGCCACATTTTGGGATCCTATTTAGTCTTTCATAGAATGGTAAATTGCAGTTACAGTTAATTCCATTGCGAACCGTGTTGGGCTTAGCCTCGGGGTGGGGTTTAAGGGTGGTGAATTTTTTCCTTTGCTAAAGTCAGATCAAATTTAATACACCCTCCATCTTCTTCCCCACTATGCAAATCAACATTTAAATATTACAGTCAAATTAAGCTCTCCTTGCAACCACTCTCGTAATCGACCAGCTCTAGTTATGACCAGAATTGTAAAACCCCATTTGACTTGTCACTTGAACTCTGTAATGGAAAGCTCTCGTAAGCAACCACTCCCGTAAGCGACCGCGACCACTTTTGTGAATTTTACTAACGGACTTTTTCTTTTGTTTTTAAGTTCTCGTAAGCGACCACTCGATCAACACTTTAATAAAAGCACTAACATATAATAATAATAATAATAATAATAATAATAATAATAATAATACTTTATATGCCAAGCTTTATGCTAAAAGCTCTTGCAAGGGACCACTCTCTATTGTTTCATCATGTGGTCGCTTACGAGAGCCCACTCTTATAAGCAGCTTTAGTTGCGACCACTTTTCTGAATTCCTAAGGTGGTCACTTGCGAGAGCTTTGACTGTAATTAGCTGGATAACTGGAGTTAAGATTATCATAACAAACTGATTAATTACCCATTTGTTCAGCATCACTTTTTTTACTGTTGGTTTTCTTGGAGATGAACCAGGCACCAGCAATTACAGCCACCATTAGAATGACAAAAATTATCATTATGATTAATAGAGTTATCCAGCCGGAGTTGTCACTTTCATCCTTTGCTGGTTCTTTTTCTGCTAGTGCTATTGTGGGTTTTCCAAAGACAGTCAGCAACTGTGATGGCAAATTGCTGGAATATCCTGAATTAGAAGGATTAGTTATTGTCTCTTTCATTGCAGTTGATTGTTCCTTTTCTGTTTTCACCATTGTCTGTGTGGTTGTGTTGATTTGTGGCTTGGTTGTGATTAGTTCAGATAATGCCTTGCACACCTCATTTTTACGGGTCCTTTCACATTGCATGTTTCTTGGCATTCCTAGATCCTTGCATTTTTTCAGCCGCATATGCTCTGGAACATCATCACAACAAAAGTAGCACTTTGTGCAGTCATCGTGACTGTCTAAGTAATGCTCTGGAGGGCAGGATGTACCACACTTGCGGTTTTGCCGTGGTGTGCAATGTTGCAGTACATTCTTCAATCCACACTGATTGCATGGTTTGCAGGTTGATGAATCATTACTGTGCGAGTACGTTTTGTTCACTTTACATGGCTCACAATCTGTGGAGGTGCCATTTGGCACTTTGGAGCCACACTGCACATGAAGGCCTTGCCCAGGTGGGCATTTTGGGCATCTACGACATTTTTCCTGGCCATCTGGGTACACAATAGTAACATCTCTTATTTGTGAGCAGGTCTTTCGACCGTCAGTGAATTTCACCAAGATGAATGCTACTGCAATTATGACTCCCATCTGAAAAAATGAACAAATTTGTAAACAAACCTTGCAATTTTTAAACCGTATAACAATAACACGATCACATTGCGAACAAGTGGACAATTTTAGAAATCAGTAGAGAAGGTCGAAAATTTCAACTTTTCATTTCAGTCTTTATACTGGTAGGTTAATAACTATGCAGCATTCGTTTCGAAGAGAATATAAACACCAGTGAGATGAAAGAAATTGATCTATTTCAAAAATCTAAACAAACAAAAATCGGGTAAGATTTGCATGTATTCAATATGTCGTGTGGGTCTTTAAATTCCTACAGGTTGAAAGCGTAATACGCTTTCACTCCTATACCAGTACGTTTGTTATCGAGGAAAATTGCTTCATTGTGATGTTTTCCCTCCGCGATCCGTTTGCTCACTAGTGGTTAGGCCTTTTCTCGCCGTCGGTGAAGAACAGAGTCCAAACTTGCTCAAACCCAAGAAAACGGCCAAAAACGAACCGGAAGGTTTCTTTTCAGCATGATATCATTTCTGTAAACAAATAGAAACATTCGAGTTAGTTGCAGATGCATTTTATTTTCCGTTTAATCTACTTGCAATATAAACGTGCAAAGATCTTCTTTTGCGGTCAAGCACATGGACTCCGGCGATCAACGAATACTGTTTACCTCAGCAAAAAATTTTCAGCAGCCGCAGCCAAATTCGTAGATTGCAAGAACCGATAAGGTCGTTTGATTGCTCTCAAAAATTTGACCACAAAACCAGCTCTTTCAAGCAGAGACACAGGGAGTTGCTTTGTGGAAGAGATTACGCTAAGTTAGTAGCTTTGAAATAAGATTCAGGAAAACTAGTGCTTTTTAATTTTGCAGCTAATCGCTAAAAATAGCAAGTATTTGAAAAGAAAATTCTAGTAGTTCGTGATGTGAACAAATGACGTCATTCAACATGTACACGTGATCGTTTCGTTTAGCCCACGTTGATTCAAAGGCTGCAGGTGCAGTGGAAAAAAGAGAAAACAAAAAACAAAAACAAAACAAAACCTTTTTTCAGTAATTTAATTGAGGGATAAAATATTGTTATCAAGATATAGTAAGCGACAACTCTGATCTCTAGAAGTAATTGTTCTTTGTTTTGCTGAGTCATCTCTGGACCTTCGCTTCGCGTTTCCGGTTATGTAAATTTTTACGGCGCACTGAACGCTTTCAATGAAATATCGACCGATTAATGAATATATCACTTTGAAGTTAAACGCCGTCGTTAGGGGTCTTAAAGTATAAAAAGCAAACAGCTAGGTATAATCAAAATACGAAATTGATCAGCGACGCCTATGCGTTTGATCTATGCTCGCTGAGACGTTCCGTAAAATACTGAATAAGGGATCCGAAATTCAAATAAAAACTGCGCCTTGTTGCCATTAAAATGCATTACCAGTTTCTTTTCTACAGAACATCTATATAGAAAGATGAGGGGAAATAAACAGTTGTCGCTGATTTGTTGTTTATTGTGGATTCCTCAAGACGTTTCTTACTGTAATTCTTGGGGGTGGGGGGTTTTCCCATGATTTGATATCATCTGCAAAAACTGGAAAGTTTTGCAGCCTTGTGGAGGACAATAATTTCCTGTTTAAACCGAGAACTAGTTTCTGTCGATCAGCTTTGGAAAAATAATGTCACGAGTCAGCAAGCGTAATAATAAAGCTGTGTGAATCGAAATTCGAAATAAATAACAATTATTCACCGAAGTGGACGGGTGAAGAGTGGTGTATATTTGCCGAGCCGCGAAGCGGCGAGGTAAACACCTACCACTCTTCACCGACAGTGAAGTGAATAACTATTTTAGCGTATACCAAACCAGTAGATAGCCAGCAACAAATAGTTCATTTTTGCTCAAGAAATGAGGAAAAGCTCTTGCGAGAAATGCAGAAAAATGCCGGGACTTTTTTTATAGCAGACACTGTATACCGAGTTTGATCGAGTAGCCAATCAGCAAAGCGCGAAAACAGATTCACTGCCTCTGTTCTAAGAGGAAAAAAGAATTTCGCGAACGGTAATCAGAAAATTGCAGTGAAATAGTGGCGTCAACTTTCAGGTCAGATCCACGGTCGACACTAAAGTAACCCAGTGCAAAGACTCCGCTTACATAAGCACATGTTAAAAATAGAGATCTTGAGAACAGTTTACTATTCATCAGCTACGGATTATGTGTTTCGAGTTGATATTAGCATCTACATGTTACAGAAAACTGAGCATGAGTAGAAAAACAATCTAGAATTGCTTGCTTACTATAGTATATATGAGATACGGAATCCTGCTTTTGTGAAACAAATATCACTGATGCGCCTTCTCAAATAAATAAGCGGACGGTTTCTTGTGATGTGGTCGGCGATTTCATAAATCAGGTAGCATTCGCGTTTCAAACCGTCCGTGAAAACTATAAATTTCTAAAAAATAATTACATTATTATCACCTTTTAAATCCTATTTTTCCATTTAATTCCTTTTCATCCCACGAATTCTGTGATCGCAGGGTATGCTTATTTTAACGGCAATATTATTCACCGAGTTGAATAATTGTGCTAGTATATACCACACAAGTGAATTGCAAGCCAGCAAAGGTTATTTTGCTTTCCAGTAAATGGACAAAAACTCTCGCGAGGCGATGACAGCTTCTCTCGGGGATGATCAGCAATTTGCTATCCCGAGTACGAGTGGCCAATCAGAGCGTGCAGAAAATTCTATCCCTTTGTGTATATACTATATAACACTATTCTCCCTTCACCTGTACCGGCAAACAACAACATACTTATAAACTTACGTAAGCGCGATCCATCATTCACTTCTCAGGCTTAAGGCTATCTCTTCTTGTTGCCGGCTCTCTCTACACTGTTCCCAAATGCTCCTTTTTACCGACTGCCAAGGTGTTTTAGTAACCATCCACATGACACTGACATGCCCCATCGAATTTGATATTATGCATACTTTGTACATTTATCAGGAACATCACGTACATGAACTCACGCACGTACGACCCCCGCACGTACAGGTATGAATTCATCGTTAAAAATAACACTTGCGTCTTAATGACATCATTTCCGTTATGAACGGCTTGATCAACAAACCGGCCAAGGACTAAATGATTCTTTATTACTTGCTACAAACCATGATAAACAAGTTAAAAATTGTGAATGAGCTATAAAAGGTCGTTGAAAGAACAAATCGTTGATGGTGTGTGTTTATTTATAAAGTGTGAAGGTTAATCACTGTTTTAAAATTACGTTCCGTAACACCGTGTATATTTTGAGTATATACCTTCCCATGCAGGACTTCGTCTTCGGGGATTGGTTTTATCTTCGATTTAATAAGGGACTATATTGGCCGGTTGTTTGTCACACGTCCCAGCGAGTTGGAAAGAACATGATATTGAAAGTGTGCGGATAATAAAGACAAGTCCTGTATCAAAAGCAAAAATATAAAGTGAATAGTTTGAACGATCCTTGCAAATACAAATGGATGTGGTCACAGACGATAATGAATTAGCCCTGTGACTTGTAGGTGACCTTATGTATGACAGACATTTCGTTTTCTTTCGCTCTTTTAAGAATTATAAGTCGTTCCAAATAAGGTATTTCTAGGGTCTCTATAATGTAACTGACAAAGTCACACGCACTTGATGAAGTCACTGGGTCGTGATGAACTCATTTTAGGAGAGAACTGAATCTCTTCATGTTCAGTTCACTGCCAAAAGAAAATATTGTTCCATAATTGTTTGGTGACATCATCAATCTGAAGTTGACATGCAATGAAATGAAAAAGCCTATTATTCCATTTATTATTATTATTATTATTATTATTATTATTTATTTTTTTCATTGCAGTCTTGGTCAAATGTGTACAGAACGGTGAGGTACTTACACGGCGGTTGTCCCGAAGGAGATTAGGTTATTTCTATGACATTAATATTTGTTCATTCTGAACTGGAATGATAAAAGAGCTGTTTAGATACACAAATTTGTCATCCAGCGGCGATCTGCCTATTAGACGGTTGTCAGGGTTATATTTTCAGCTTTTAGGACTTATATTTGAAACGATTCAAGCACCCCGTTTGCAGGATCCAACTAGAAGATGTAAGCTGGTCAGGTTTGTTCGCATTAGTAGTCCTTAACCTAAGCGACGTTAGGACAGGTAAGAACCAATCTCGGCCCAAAACTTTGATCTGTCTTTATCCCGCAAAAGGCGAAACATCGAATTTCCACTGAACAGCGCCAATTAAGTCACTTCGTGCGCATGTTCCTTCGTGTCACCGTTAAAACGCGTCAAAACTTGTGTTTGACTTATTAAGCACTTTTTTCCCTGTTCAGTGTTCTCACCCAAACGAAAATCGTCTCCAACCAAAATTAGAAAGAGAATCAATGCAATCGATATGATGTCAGCACTGTTATATATGTACCTCGGACAAATAGCACAACCACTCGACTGTGAGTGTTAAAATGATTTCTTATTTTATTATCATATATAGACTTGCACCAAGTCACCTTCTCTTAGGATCGGCGAGCGAAGCGAGCCGAAATGCGTCGCGAAGCGACGAGCGCGAACGACGAAGTCGCGAGAGGGCGACTTGTACCGCTTGAAGGGTTTTGAATCACGTTTACCGCCAAAAGCGAAAGGTACGAATTTATCAGGGGTCGGTCCTTCTGTGAGCGTGTGACTTTACTAGCGGGTGTCAAGTTTCAAGACTACAGTCGAAGCTCTCGTAAGCGACCACCTCGGAAATTCAGAAAAGTGGTCGCAACTAGAGCTGGTCGCTTACGAGAATGGGCTCACATGATGAAACAATAGAGAATGGCCGCTCCAAGAGCTTTATCGTAAAGCTTGGCATATGTTAATAGTTTTTAACAGTCTTGTGGTAATAATATTGAACAGTTTTTTATTGCCTATCACAGAAGAGGTCAGCGTAAGGTACAAGTCAAAGAACCACTAGCACTTGTGTTATGTATTACCCTAAATTTGAACAAGAACCGAGTGCCCTTATTAGAGAGTTAACCGAGTGGTCGCTTACGAGAACTTAAACAAAGGAAAAAGCCCGTTGGTAATTTATTAAAGTGGTCGCGGTCGCTTACAGGAGCGGTCGCTTACGAGAGTTTTTCATCACATAGTTTAAGTGACAAGTCAAACGGGGTTTCACAATGCTGGTCGTAACTAGAGCTGGTCACTTACGAGAGTGGTCGCAAGGAGAGCTTTCACTTTACTTGTTAATTGTTAACCGACGAAGTCGGATAGTGTAGTCGTGAAGAAGGTGGATTGGTGTAGGCGGCGGTCAAATTACGTTGTGTAAGCCTCATAAAGTGTGTATTTCGCTATGGCCGATGGGATGGGATGACGTGAGAACAAGAGCGGACCGAGTCGCCATTTTGATTTTGCAGGTCAAGAGGTTTGGTAGAAGATTTGCTTCGACTGTGTTGCGGTATAATTTTGTGCTGACCTCTAAACAAATAGAGAAGAAGTCGTACACAGACATCGATAAGTACACACACGCACCCACGATAGGACAAGGGTCCACAAGAAAGTATCGTAGGTATAGACGTTGGCCGGACCCTTGCCTGTCACGAAAGGAAATACTGAGGCGCCATTAGTTATTTCATCCCGGGATGAGTTTCACCCCGGGATGACCTTCATCTCATCCCGGGATGACTTTCATCTCGGTGTCTGGTCATTTACCTGTAAGCGTTTACATGATTTGGAGCAAAAATGGGTTCGCCTCGGGATGATTTTATCTCAGTGCTGAAGACCAGGATGAAATCATCCCGGGGCGAACACATTTTTGCTCCAAGTCATGTAAACACTCAAAGGTAAATGACCAGACACCGAGATGAAAGTCATCCCGGGATGCGATAAAGGCCCGGGGGGGGGGATACTTGGGTCAATTTTTGCTGGGTATGTGCCGCTGGCCTCTCCAGACCCCTACCCCATTAAAGTCTATTCTGTAGCCAATTATAGACCCCATGTTAGTCACTTTTGGGCAAATATACCCCAAATCCCTACTTGCCGGAATTTACTTACCCCTGAAATCCCGCAAATGTGCGACCCCATTCTAGTAACTCTATTAGCTCCTAATGACAATGCAACCCCATTATAGTCAATCCAGTCGTGAAAATGCGACCCCATCCAGCGGCACATCCCCATTAGCCTATTACTAGGAAGTACACCCCCCGGGGATAAAGGTCATCCCGGGGTAAAAGTCATCCCGGGATGAAATAACTGCTGGGTAGGACCAAAGTGTTGCTGAGACATCCTAAGGAAAGAATCGTTCTCAGTAAATGTTATGAAAGGAAAATTCTGCTGTATGTTGCCGTGGTTTTGGTGTATGTTGTCGCATCTAGTTACTTGGAAAGTATCTACTGCCAACGTCAAGAAAGGTTATTCGCAGGTGGGAAATGAATTACTACACGAGGCTGGATCTTCTTGGATAGTCTTTTTAATTTTTTTGCTTTACTTTTGATTTTGAACCGATTTGTTCGATTTCAGAGTTCGAGACAACTCGCTGACTCTGGAAGAGCAAACCGGATTTAACGATTACGTCATAAAACATGCTTCAACGTGTTTGAGATAAAGCGACGACTCCGCTTTTTACTACTTTCTCCAGATTCTGACGATGTGTTTGTCTTCATCGATAATCATGTTTTTTTTTTGTGCCATGTTCACAACAGTATAAAAATACATCGCTCACAGCTCTCGGTAAAAGCATGTTCAGTTCTGGATAAATTTATATCGACATTTAAATTTTTAGTTTAATTCAACAAAATATTCAAAGCAATAAGACAAATGAGCTGAGTCATCAGATTTTAAACATTATGTCATTCGGTAACGCAAAAGGCAATTTCGTCACGCCGGTTAGCACGTTGAGATTTTTGACGATGTGTTTGTCTTTGTCGATAATCATGTTTTATATTGCCATATTCACAACAGTATATAAATATATCGCTCAAAACTCTCGGTAAAAGCATGTTCAGTTGTGGACAAATTTATATCGACATTTAAATTTTTAGTTTAATTCAACAAAATTTGATATTCAAAGGGATTAGACAGATGAGCTGAGTCATCAGGTTTTAAACATTACGTCATTCGGTAACGCAAAGGGCAAAATACTGTCACAATTTTCATCACCCCAGTAGGGTGGAGTGGGTCAAAACGACTGGTAAATGCGTATAATGCGCTTTCTTGTAACCTGTACGATAGAGCATGGCAATGATTTATTTCGTATTTGCATTCACGAGTGGGCTTAAGGAGCCCTTGACATGATTAAAGGGAACTGTGCATAAAGCGTGGTTCCCAGGTATGGGGAGGAGTTAAATTCTTTTAGGCTGTTACGGTGCCCATACTGATCAATCGTAAGGATGTGGTTACTTTATTGGGAAATTTATCGCCCATTTATTGAAATGCGTCTGTTTTGAGAGTTGTGACGACTTTTTTGTTCATGGTTTTGAGGAAGACCGATCAAAAGACAGCGAAAAATGATCTTGAGTGAAGAATGAGGTAATGAGCGTAGTCTGCGGAGCTATGTTTGGTGAGGAGAGGGTGAATAATTCAGTTGACCTCCTTTCCAAGGTATTGGTTACCTTTTCAGTTGGTCAAATGTCAGCGTTGGTTGTTGTAATTCTATACGTCTAAGAGAAGACTTTGTTTACAACTGCCACACCAGCACGGGAGCCAGATGGCACGGTTATGCAACCCCCAGGACTACTTGTTCTTTTCATGGGACGTACAGAGCTACCGCACTTTTGTTGCAACTTGCTGTTACAGACGCTTGATGAATGTTATCGAAAGTGCAATCACGCACGCCTAGCTTGCTTTCTTTTCGAGACAAACCAACACTTCGTCGGTTCTGCACGCATTGCGGTCCTATCTTTAACTTAAAGTTTGAGCGAGGGATGGAATATTGTTTCTTTTAGGCGCCGTTTACATGAGTTATTTCATCCCGGGATGAGTTTCACCCCGGGATGACCTTCATCTCATCCCGGGATGAGTCATTTACCTATGAGTGTTTACATGATTTGGTGCAAAAATGTGTTCGCCCCGGCATGATTTCATCCCGGTCTTCATCACCGGGATGAAATCATCCCGGGGCGAACCCATTTTTGCTCCAAATCATGTAAACACTTACAGGTAAATGACCAGACACCGAGATGAAAGTCATCCCAGGATGAGATGAAGGTCATCCTGGGGTGAAACTCTTCCCGGGATGAAATAACTCATGTAAACGGCGCCTAAGAGCTAATAAGGGACAACTCTGATCTGCAGGAGAAATTGTTCTCTGGTTTTGCGTAGTCATCTCTCGACCTTTGCCTCCCGTTTCCGGTTATGTAAATCTTTACGGCACACAAATTCTTCCCATGAAGGCTCTCAGCTGGTGTAATATCAACCGAGTAATGAATATAAGACTTTTTGAAAGTTAAACGTCGCCGTTAGGGCACTTAAAGTATAAATAGCAAACGGATAATGTATGATCGAAATCCGAAAGTGATCAGTAATGCATAAGTATTTTCACAGGTACCCCAAGCTCTATGGGAGATATATAGACCATGTGACATTTGTTCTGCGTTGTGTGAGCGTTGTAATATGAGCGTAACGGCGGCCTTTGCGTAACAGCGAAATTATAAGGATTTGTGTGGGAAAAAACGATTCCGACTTTAATTTAAAAATGCGAACGTGTTTTTAATAAAAAAAACCCTACCTGAAGTCCTCTGTCCGTTGTTCTTTCTCCTATGTGGTTTTTGGAGCGATTTAGCGCGATTCCGGTGAGTTTTAGTTCTACTGCCTTTCTCTCAAATTATCCATATATAGAGAGAAAGGCAGTAGAACTAAAACTCACTGGAATCGCGCTAAATCGCTCCAAAAACCACATAGGAGAAAGAACAACAGACAGAGGACTTCAGGTAGGGTTTTTTTTTATGAAAAACACGTTCGTATTTTTAAATTAAAGTGGGAATCGTTTTTTCCCACACAAATCCGTATAATTTCGCTGTTACGCAACGGTCGCCGTTACGCTCATATTACAACACTCACACAACGCAGAACAAAGGTCACACGGCCTATATATCTCCCATAGAGCTTGGGGTACCTGTGGTATTTTTGAGACGGTTCAAGACTTCAATAAAGATCAAATTTAATTTAGCCCTAATTACTGAAAAAAAGAGATCAGTAATTCAAATAAAATCGCTTTGCTGCCATGGCTAGCTTCGTTTCTACAGGACCTCTATGTAAAAATACGAGGGGAAATAAACAGTTGTCGCTGACTTGTTGTTTAGTGATTCCTCGCGAGGTTTCCGGGGTGGGGGGTTTCCCCATGATTTGAAATCATCAAAACCTTGAAAGTTTCGCAATCTTGTCTGTTATAAACTGAAGACTAGATCGCGTAGGAGTCTTATAGAGCGTTTCAAAGCTTTTCTTTTTTCTGTTACTATACTTACGTTCTTTGAGTGGGCAATGACCGTGTTTCCTGTCGATCAGCTTGTAAAATACGGTACGTGTAATGTCATGAGTAAGTATAATATTAAAGATGTGCGATTCGAAATTCGAACTAACTACTACTATCGTGCTACACGTACACCTCAGTTCTAAAAGGAAACAAGAATTTCGCGAAAGGTAACCAACAAATAGCAGTGAAATAGTGGCGTGGACTTTCAGTTCAGATCCACGGTCGACACTAAAGCAACCCAGTACCAAGACTCCGCTTAGATAAGCACATGTTAAAAATAGAGATCTTGAGAACAGTTCCCTATATATCCATAGGCTATATGGATTCTCTGTTGTGTAATGAAGTTGGATTAATGTACAAAGTTGATATTTACGGCACTCTATGTATATTACAGAAAACTGAGTAGAAAAACAATCCAGCCAGAATTGTATGCTTATCAAAAGATATGGAATTCTGCGTTTGTGAAACAAATATCTGAAATATATTGAGATCCACTTTCCTAAATGTAGAATATAGTGAATATAGTATATGTTTTGTTGATTTGGGTGGCGGTGTTATATATATAACATTAACCACAATGGTTTCAGGCAAAGGCTGTTTTCGACTGACCTTCCGTGTAAAGTACAAGTTTAGTTTAGTTATACATAATTACTGCCTCTTTTAAGTACACGCCATTTTACATCTTGTTTCTTTTCATACCACAGTGATCACAGGGTACGCTTGTTATCGACCCCTCAGTTAACAATTACCCACCGGATGGAGTCGAGTTGAATAATTGTGTTAGCATACTGACCGCCAGAAGTGAATAGCCAACCCACAAAATTATTTTGCTTTCTAATAAAAGGACAAATAAAAACTCGCGCGACGCGAAGACAGCTTCGCTTGGAGATGAACAGCAATTTGCTATACCGAGTATGAGTGACCAATCAGAACGCGCGACAAATACTATTTATTTGTATATACACTAGTTAACACTATTCTCGCCTCACCTGTACCGGCAAACAACAAAATACTTAATAAACTTACTTAGCGGGATCCATCATCCACTTTTCAGGCCAAAAGCTATCATGATGGCGGCTCAGTCTCTTCCCATTGTCTCCGAATGCTGCTATTCACCGACCGCCAAGCTCTTTAAATGTAACCATCCACGTGACACTGACATGAAACATAGAATTTCTGTATGTATAGTTCTACATACTTTATGACCATCACGTACATGCATTCATACACGTACAGTTATGAATTGATCGTTAAAAATATCACTGCCTGATGGGATGACGATTCCCTTATCAACGGTTTGATCAGTAAACCAAGGACTAAATCTATAATAAACAAGTTAAAAATTTGTGAATGTGCTGTTGTGCCATAAGATCCTTCAAAGAACAAGACGTTGATAGTGCGTGTTTATTTATAACCGTGAAGGTTAATCAATGTTACTCTTTGTAAAATCGTATACTAGTATATTTTTAGTACCGTATATAGCCTCCCACGCAGTCGTCTTCTGGGAGTTGTTTTATCCTAGATTTAATAAGGGACTATATTGGCCAATTATTTGTCACGTCTCAACGTAACGAGCTGGAAAGAACATGATATTGAAAGTGTGCAGATCAGAATTAAGACGAATCCTGTATCAAAAGCAAAACATTAAGGCCTAGTAATACGGGCAACATTTTCGTGCAACTTGTCGCGCAACAATGTTGCCGTTGCAAGTTGAGGTTGTTTGTTGCGCGTATTACCCCCTTCTCGCGCAACAAATTTTCATGTTGCAAAAAGTAGTCGTCGCTTTTACTTTCTGCAACATGAAAATTTGTTGCGCGAGAAGGTGGTGATACGGGCAACAAACAATCTACTTGCAATGGCAACATTGTTGCGCGACAAGTTGCACGAAAATGTTGCCCGTATTGCTGGGCCTTTAAGGGAATAGTTTAAATGCAAATACAAATGAATGTGGTTACAGGCGATATGAATGTGTGCTTCTTTACCCTATAATTTGTACATGTCCGTGATATGATAAACACCTTTCTTCTTCTCTTGTTAAAGGGTGTAAGTTGTTTCCAAATAAGGTAATTATAGGGTCTCTAACGGTAACTGACAAAGTCACACGTACGTGATGAAGTCTTGTGCGATTTTTGCTTACGACCAGGCGGTGTGCGTCACGGCCCACAAAGGGTCATGGGTAAAAATATAACTGATGTCCATTTCACTCTAGACACGATGGAGTAAACATCTCACGAGAGACCTTACAATGGCGGTAAAAATGAGAACTAAGACTCTGTTTCCCGTTTTGAAAAGAATAACTGAGGACACGAATGTGGATTGTTTTGACTGGTTAATTTTTTGGTTACATGGACCAGGTGAATACGTTTTTTCACGATTCGGAGTCGATCGAATGCGCAATAAGAACTGAAACCAGTTCGTTTCTCGGAAAGTTTTTCGTATTTGTTTGGCACTTTTTGACTAGATCAGCGGTAAAAGAGATCCACAACACTTAGTTTGCTGGTATCGTTCACGGACTTACGCTACTGGGAAAGATTAGAGAGCGCGGACAACGAGCAAGGTGAGAAAGCCGGCTGACGTACGCGTGTGATTACGATTTTTCACAAACATGGAAATCAGATCTTCCTTCAGGCAAAGAAAGCAACACAAGGAAATAGCCTAACAACTTACTGAAAATGTATTAGACAAAACATTACTTGTGGTAGTCGTCCTGGAAATTCAAGTCTTTCCTGATTACAGCCATTCAAAGGGATTCCCCAAGTTTGCTGATGTGAGCTCACGGCCACACAAAAATAAAAACTTTGTTGTCTTAATAACATCATTTATGCTCTTGTCCTTGGTTTTACAAAAGGTTTGTACTTCATCAAGCATGTTTTATTTTCTCTTATATCAAACACTGCACATTAGTTTTCTCAACCTTGCTATAAGACTAGTGATGCTGAGCCCAAGGCAGAACCATACTTCCATATATGTATACTCCTCTGCTTCCTATTTTAACAAGTCACTAACCTACATTCCTACTACAGTCACTGATTATAAAAAAAAATTTGATACCGATGTTGTTCATTGACCTTCTTGTCTGCTTAAGAGAGGTGTTTCCTTTTACCGAAAATATGTGAAAATAATTTGGTCCAAAGGTTTCACTGTAAAAGATTGTATTCAAGCAAATAATAGAAAAACTCTTTCTGTGTTTGCATAGCCTGATATAAACACGAGAATGGTTGGGAGAATTCAAGAGTTATGCAAACCCTTGAGGGTTTGCAGGGAGTGCCCAGCCTGGGTTGCGTATAGACTTTTGAGAATCCCCCCACTTGAGTGTTTGCTGTATATCAGGCCATCCAAACACAGGAAAAGTTTTTCCTTGCTTTATTCAACTGTGTTCACACACTTGCATGCAAACACACATCTCAGCCACTCAGAGTGCACGTTGTATCTTAGTTATTTTAAAAAATAAAATGTATTTCTCTGTCTTGTCTGTACCAAGTCAGTTGAAAAGTATGGAACATTTGAGTGGATTGCTCCTTCACGTGGACATGTGTAGGCTGGATAGTAAATAATTTTAACAAAGTTATCTGATCTGGTAATTGAAACATCACATATTTGACAGTGTGTACTATCAGAGCTCAGGGATAATTTTTCCCTCTTGGAATACCTTGCCTGCAAAGCCAGTGCCCTTGCTGAAGTTTGATGAGAAGAAATTTATAGCAAAGCCAGGAGCTTACAGCTTTGCCACGAATTTTTTTTTACCACACTCCAGTAATACCACAAAAGACACCCACAAGCTAGGGAATGCTGACGGTTCCAGAAATACAGGCAAGGATTGTTGAGAAAGCCCTTCATATGTGACAGCTTCAATTGTTGCTTCACTTTCAGATCACTTCAAATTTCCTTTTAATCCCTGAGGACACTTTGTGATGGCTATCATGATAATTGCTTCTAAAATATCTCACTGGCCTGTGTTTCTGGACATATCTGAAAGGTAGATAGCCACCCCAGACCTGTATATGAACATTTTAAAGATAAAGCAGTATGGCCAAAGCTCCAACCAGAACCTGACAATGACCAGGGGTAAATTCAATAAAACTTTTACAAGTGTATTGTTTTACAGTTTGAAAAACAATACACTTGTAAATAATAGTTGTAAAAGTTTTATTGAATTGGCCCCTGATTGCAGCTGTTCTTCTAAACTTTGGTGTTTGTTGTATTGCCAACAGGAGTCAGTAAGTTACTTTACTGTTGTCTTGTTTGTCAGTTAGAAGGTGTAGTTCATTTACTGTGCTAAAGCACAGTGCTAAAATTTACTTGCAATACAAACAACTTTATTCCAAATGTTTCACTTTGTAGTTTGGGTTACAAGGCTTCCAAGAATATTAAGTAAATATTTATTTCATCTTCTCTGTGAGAAAAGACTGGTGCACACAGTGTATGTCAGTAGCAGCACTATGGCAAAAAAAGAAGAAGAAAACCTTCAAACTCCTAAATCAAAGACCAGAGTAATAGAAGACAACCAAACGAGACATGCGCACGGGATACCTATTGCTTTTTGCACTGTTTACTATTTTAACTGGGCACTTTTATATGTGAACACACCTTTTTTTCAAGTACTCATGCATGAATTTGGGTGCCTTACTACACTGTGAGATGAAGATCTGTGCTTGGGTTCTAAAGTGATCACCAATTCCATGTGTTTATGTCTTTCTTTAATTCCAAGGTTACAACTTAGCAATTCCTTCTGTCAGTCTGCTTAAATACCAATAACTCCTGCCTATGCTCACATTTTTAAATTGCCTCTGATGGAGCAAAAGAGAGCTCCGTTTTCAAAATCTGTACACAATATTACAAATTTTTGGATACCTAGTAACACAGCACCAGTCTGTGCCGGTGCACAGACACCAAGTGTGAACATATCCATAAGCTATTGGAAATCAAAATTAGCCTCGAAATTCTTAAGCACTGAAATAAAGTTCATACATAATCTATTCCACTAGTGGCAGAGACATGTACAGTTGTTGAAGAGCTGACTGTCAGAAAATAATAAGATTACACACAAAACAGTGACAAAACAGTACCAACTTTTGCCTGTACAAGTTGTTTTGCTCACCATTTTATTATCAGAATATACAAATAAAATCACTGTTTATGTCTTGTGACAAAACAAAAAAAAGAAACAGCTTCACTGACGACTTAAAAAAAAAAAAACTCGTATTATAAAATAAGCTCACTTTGTACAGCACCCGTGTAACCTGCTTGGACCTCAAACAAGAGAGATAAAAACAAACAAACAAGGGAGATAAAATGCTGAAATTCCCGAGGCATTATAGAAATTGACCTTTTTCCCCTTTTCTGGTTCAAATTTGAGCAGAACCTTTCGAAGTTTGATGTTATTCCCTTCGTGTCGGCTTTCATCTCGGTCTACTTTCTCAGCCGGTTTCCCGGGAGGTCTGCTACTTGGTTTACATGATCTCTTCATTCTATGATACTTTCAACGGCTTGTAACGGGGAAACGATAAGGGGTAGACCCGGGTAGACCCCGAAATTTCAAAAGAAGAAAAGTTATACTACCTAACTGGCCAAGATAATGGGCAAATACCGTTAACAGTATGTGATAACAGCACAAGATTCGTGGTAAACGGCAAAAGAAGAACCTTTAATTCGTAGAGATCCTAACTGTGTTCGTACATCTTTTCAAGTGTCCTATAACACTTCATTTCGAATAACTAATTACCTCGAGCCTGAATAAATTACATCAAAGCATGCAGCGAAAGAATTTAACACATTATGACACCCTCTCTTTTATAACAGAAAAAGAAAATAAACACGTCAAATAAAAACAACAACAAAAAAGAGTTCTTAAAGCTGCAACAGTTCAGACAGTTCACTGCTTAGGCACTTAGGCCAAAACAAAGTCCTCAAGGTGTTTTGGGGCTCGGCGGACTCGCTGAGATCTTCTTAGCTCTGGTGCTTCCACAGGAGTAGCGGGTGGCTGAACTACAGTAGCACCTTGAGAAGGAGCTTCAGTTGCAGTTTGGGACGGCAACCCGCGGGTTCCAGACACAGGATCTTGAGGCTGTGGCTGTGGCTGTGGCTCGTTACACTGCTCATCTTGGGTGTCCGGTGCTGTAGGAGCAGATTCGTTGGTCCTCCTAAGATGAACTCTGTTTCTCCGAAGAACTCCTTGGGGAAGCTCCACTTCGTACGACCTTTCGTCCAAACGCTTCTTAACAACGCCTTTCTGCCATTCCTTCTTTCCAACGTGCCAAGGCTTAACTCTTACAGGATCACCTTTCTCCAAAGGATCTAGGTCGCGGGCGCCTCTGTCGTAATAACGAGCTTGCTGTTGCTGGCGCAGGCGAAGCTTGGTACGGGTTGTATCTTCATCAGCTACAGACGGCTTTAGTAGACCAGCAGACATGGGTAGAAGACTTCTTGTTCTTCTATTTAGAAGGCGCTGAGCCGGGCTGATCTGAATTCCCGTAGGCGGTGTATTCCTGTGGTCAAGTAGAGCAAGAAACGCATCAGAACCAGCCTTCTTACATTTCACGAGGATCTTCTTTGCCTCCTTCACGGCACTTTCTGCCTTGCCGTTGGACTGACTGTGACGAGGACTGCTAGTACGATGATCAAAATCCCATTCTTTTGAGAATTTCAGGAAATCGCGAGACGTAAACTGTGGACCGTTGTCGGTGACCAGCTGTTCTGGTATACCGTGCCTTGCAAAATGAGCTTTGAGCTTCTTGATTACATACACGGACGATGTGCTTCTAAGGTGATCAAGTTCGAAGAAATCACTGAAGTAGTCAGACGTCACCAGGTAGCTCTTTCCCTCTAACTCAAACAGGTCAGCTGCAACGTACTGCCAGGGCCGACTTGGCGTTTCGTGACTCTTGAGCGTTTCCTTGGTCTGGCTTCGCTCGTATTCCCTACAGGCTTCGCAGGTTGACACATGATTCTTAATGTCCCCTGTCATACCAGGCCAATAAAGACACTCGCGCGCTCTGTTAAGGCAACCATTAACTCCCAGGTGCGAGTTGTGAATTCTCCTGAGAAGTTCGCCTCTTGCAGCTTTCGGGACCACCACTCTCTCTCCCTTGAAAATAAGCCCATCTTGTACGGACATTTCGTCTCTCATGTTGAAATACGGAGAGACAACGGGTGGCAGGGCACTCTTGTGTTCAGGCCAGCCCTGCTGAATAACGGCCTTTAAAGCTTGAAGGGACTCGTCCTTCTCTGTTTCACGCTGGATCTGCAGGAGCCTTGCTTCAGATATTGGTAGATAGTTCATCATGTTGATGGTTTCAAATTCCGACTCAACTTGCGTACACGATGGAAGATACGCCCTGGAGAGTGTGTCCGCCAGAAACATTTTGTTCCCTCGCTCGTATCGGACTTCTAAGTCGTACTTCTGCAAACGGATCATCATTCCTTGCAATCTCTTAGGAGCACGATGAAGTGGCTTCTTGACGATCGATTCTAGAGGCTTATGATCAGTGTGGACGATAGTCCTCCTGCCGAACGTGTAATCATTGAACTTCTCCACTGAGAAAACAATTGCCATCATCTCCTTCTCAATCTGCGCATAGCGTGATTCAGTTTCTGTTAAGGCTCTACTGGCGTACGCAATGGGGTGCCCATTTTGCATAAGTGCTGCGCCCAACCCACTCTGACTGCTATCACACTGGATTTCAAGCACTTCACTGGGCTTGTAGTACGCCAAAACGGGTGCAGATACAATGAGATTCTTGACATCATTCCATGCCTTTTCTTGCAGGTCATCCCAACACCATACCGCATCTTTATGGGTAAGATCACGGAGAGGTTTCATGACATCAGACAGATTAGGAAGAAAACGACTAAGATAGTTAACCATTCCATTTAGCCGCAGTATGTCATCTCGCTTCTCAGGGCGTGGCATCTCAACGATCGCTCTTACTTTCTCAGGGTCCGGTTTTAGACCCTCGGCGGTAAGCAGGTGTCCATGGAATGGAACTTCATCACACTTGAACTCTAGCTTCTGACTGTTGAGTTTGATGCCTTTCAGTTGACATCTGCTCATAAACGCTTCCAAATTGCTGTCATGATCAGCCTCGTTCGTGCCATGAATCAGAACATCATCTGCAATGCACTTAACACCGGGAAGACCATCTAGCTCTTGGTGGAGACGCTTCTGAAATATTTCACTTGAGACGCTGAGACCAAAGGGTAAACGAAGCCAACGATATCGCCCATATGGCGTAGCAAAGGTTGTGAGCATGCTAGATTCATGATCTAGCTCCAAATGCCAAAAAGCTGATGCTAAATCAGTCTTAGTAAACACACGTGCATCTGTGAGGTCAGGCAACAAATCATCAATAACAGGAATTTGGTAATGTTCTCTCTTTAAGGCATCATTGAGAGGTTTCGGATCGATGCAAACACGCAGCTCACCAGACTTCTTAACAGCAACCACAATCTGACTAACCCACTCGGTCGGTTCGTCAACAGGAGCAATGACCTTCAGACTTTCCAGCCTTTGCAGTTCCTCTTTAAACTTCTCACGAATAGACACAGGAACTTTCCTTGCTGGGAGGATCACAGGCTTAGAACCAGGATGGACTTGAAGATGCACTTTTCCAGGTATCGTTCCAAGACCCTTATCAAAAACATCTGGGTACTCATCTATCAGGCCACCACTCACATTCTCCACAACATTTACGAAATTCTCTTTGTGAATAGTTAACAGCTTCATCTTCTCCGTCGTGTTTAAACCAAGCAAAGGCGTCAGATTTTCTTTAACAACCACAAATCTGACCTTGAACTTCTCATTTTTCCTGGGATTCACGACCAACAAAGCACAGGTGCCAACAGGTTTTACTTTAGCACCATTCCACATAACCAAAGTTTGCGAACACGGAGCGAGTTCCTCGCCTTCGGCATATCTGAGAGGTAAAATGTTCGCGCTTGCACCACAATCTATTTGAAATCGAATTGGTCGCTGTTTAACCAACATCTCGGCAAATACAGCCCTCTCTTTAACAGCTTGTATTCTCACGACACTGATCTCTTCAGGCTCTTCTTTGCATGCTTTGATGTAATTTATTCAGGCTCGAGGTAATTAGTTATTCGAAATGAAGTGTTATAGGACACTTGAAAAGATGTACGAACACAGTTAGGATCTCTACGAATTAAAGGTTCTTCTTTTGCCGTTTACCACGAATCTTGTGCTGTTATCACATGGTGGCAGCGGGAGTTTAACTCTGTTCATCGTTTGACAACGTAAACTGTCTACGATGCCAGGAGGTGAAGGAGATTCCGGTTCAAGCCTTGGTGCAAGGGCTCAGCCGCAAGCATCGCAATCAACAATGTTTCACCAGATCTTGCCGCCCCAGCATCTTGATCTGAAGACAACTGGAGAAATCGCCGAAAACTGGAAGTTATGGAAAGAGAAATACAACAATTATTTCGTCATTTCTCGATTGGAAAGAGAAAGTGCAGAGTATCAGCTCGCTATGTTCAAGCACGCAATCGGCGATGATGGTCTCAAGGTGATCAAAACCTTCAGTTATTCCGAAACGGAGAATGCGAACGATTGGCGTGTGGTTATGGGCAAGATGGAAAAGCATTGCATCGGCGAAGTAAACGAGATTTATGAGAGATATTGTTTCAACAAGAGGGACAAGCTTCCAACGGAAACGGTCGACAATTTCGTCGCTGAGTTGAAAACCTTGGCAAAGACCTGCAACTTTTGTGATTGTTTACGCGATAGCCTCATACGCGATCGTATCGTTCTGGGAATTAAGAGCGAGCAAACCACCAAAAAGCTTCTAAGGATGACAGACCTCACCTTAAATAAATGTATTGATGTTTGTCGCAGTGAAGAGGTTACCGCAATGCAGATGAAGTCGCTCGCCGAGCCCGTTGACACCGTTAATCAGGTCAAGTCGAAGAAAACAAAATCGGATAAATCTTCTGATGGAAAGTCAAACATGGAATCGAAGAAGATCTCCTGTAAGTTTTGTGGATATGAGCATATATTGGCAAGAAAGAAGTGCCCAGCGTGGGGAAAGACGTGCAATAAGTGCAAAGAAAAGAATCATTTTGCCAAGAAATGTACTAAGAGAGTACCTGTTTACAATATTGAAAGCGAAGAAGAGCCTGAATAAATTACATCAAAGCATGCAGCGAAAGAATTTAACACATTATGACACAGTAAGCAGCTTCGAGTCCAAGAAGAACTGTGACATTAACAGTGAAATCAACATGGCGGCTTTCAACTAGCTGCCCACTTTGAACTTCTCATTAACGCGACTAAAACATTTACCTTCAACGATAACCTGACCAGAACTAAGATCTGGTATTCCAAAAACTTTAGGATGAGGTACAATTCCGAGAACAAAATCCCAAGCGTCGAAAATAACGAAAATTTGACCTCATACCAGGAGGGAGTGATGAACTCGCCGCTCGGCTGGTTCGAGGTGTCTGGCCATCGTGACTTCACGACGTGAAAAGCGCGTGAGTTTGCCGAGTCTTCAAAAATGGCGCTGGCAACTATGTTAGAGTTCGGGCTACAAACGTATTCTTTGTGCTATTAAGCTTTCAGCTAAGCTTGTTTTCTTGGCTAATGGAATTTTAGTCATCCCTTTTTTCGATATAGGTAAGTGGCTCTTTGTCTTAACGTTAAAATCACACTTAAATAATGTTTTAAGAGTCATGTTTACTCTCTGCGATCGAAGAATTATGCGGGAAAATTGTTATTGTCTGCGTCCCAAAAAGTGTGTTTATTTCAGTTATATACCACAGGGAAACTTGAAACTTGGCTACGGACTAGCCTATAGTTTAACAAAAGTACCCAAGTTGAAAAAAGTGGTATAGTATTTGCCAAAAAAATGATCAGTCCGTTTGTTTAGCTGAGTATAATAGAAGGCGAACCAAGAAGGGTATGTTTAGCACTTAAAAGTTAACTTTTCTTACAGTATTTGCTTCCATCTTCTGTATAAGGAAAGAATAGTGATATTTAATTGCTAGGGAAAGAGTAATCGAACTTAGTAAATTTTTGCCACCTCATTTAACCCGTGTAAACTACACTTTTGCAGAACAACATAAAAATCTGAATCAGCTCGCAAATTATGCGGGCGCCTGAGGAAACAAGTCTTCGCTGATCTGGTTCTGTACTTTTTTATGAAAACTAATAGATATATTTGAGTACCATTTGGATCAGTGATTCAGTGATTTATTCTCAGTACCTCCAGTTTCCTCTAGATTCAGTTGCTGTCCAGGTTGCATAGTGTTTTAGAAAGAGTTTGACCGTCTACTTGATCCACAACTAGCTACAACTGACGATGACCGTTTCGCAAATAAATTGAATTGGTCCTGTCATTTGATTTTCAAAGATTAATTACTTTTAAAACAGTCAAACTGAGGACCATTCTAGTAAAGAGAGAGCCTTGTTAACCCTTAACATCAGTAACCTGAGAAAGTTGGCGTTTTAGATAAACTGTGGTTTTTTATAATTATTCGATAAGAGATCAGCACAAATTTGGCCGGAAAGCCGGCGTGTCAGCTGTTTTGCCTCGCCTCCAGCAAATGTTGTCATCTTTGTCGTTTTTTACAAGATAGTTTAGCAAAGTAAGGAATTACTGTGGTCCATTATTAACTTCGAACCAAGCAGATGAATTCACAGTAAACGTTTCCGTTTGTATTGGAGTATTCTTCTCCACATTTTAATGATGTTTAAAGCCACTGATTAACCGGCCGTCGCTATGGCGACCGCCGGTTTATAAAATGGGCACGGTTTTGTCGCGATAGTCAGTTAGCTTAACATACGAACAAAGTGCTGTAAAGCTTGTGGTACGGGTACTCAAGAGCGGTACTGTCTTATATAAGACGCATGCGCATATTAGTCTGCTGAATGTTAACCTGCGATCAGGCTCTATTTTCGTTTCGCTCGGTGAAACATTCCGGCGGGAAGGGCGAAACGAAAAATAGAGCCTGATACAATTCTTCTACAGAACGTCTGCCGCCCACTTTTTTGATTGATTGACACTCAACAAAACGGCCAATCAAAATTTGTTTTGCTTGCACGCTCCTTGGTATGCAAATTTCCCATATGTGTATGTAATAGCATTCGCAAAAAGTCCTCAAATGTCGGCAAAAATAAGAAAATCACAGGCTACGATAAATCTTGGCACAGCGTTCAAATTTACAACTTGAAGGTACGCGCTCCGGTATTGTACATAGTTGCTCTGTCTGAGCTGAAACTGAATGAAAATTCAGAACACGACGAGGTTGTCATGTACCAAAATATGCTGCATGTTTGAATCCTTTCTCATTTCAGGTGGTATTCGGAAATATTCTCTACGCATTTGTCACCGATTTTCTGCGTAAAATACCTTGGGAAATTAAGAGAAATACCTTCAGTTTCACTCTTTAGAAAAAAGATATCAATAAAACCGTTTATAAACAAACGAGTGTTTTGTAATTTAATTTAGTTCCAGAAGTGATAAATATTTGAGATTACCAGCGAATTTCATCACTAAACAGCAGCGAATTTATTATAAGCCTAGTCAGATCCTTTGATATCAATGTCAGAGATCATTAAAACGACATTATTAACACTGAATGAATAAACTGAAAGTCTTTATTACTTAGGTAAAAATAAATACAGCATCTCGCTGAGTGCGGCTCTCACTAAACGTCACCTTATCGTTAAGTTTACGGAATTATCGGTTGACTTGTTGATCACTCTTGGCGAAAGATACTTGCTGTTCGTTTTGTTTCGCAAAACGCGGAAACAACCACTACTCTGCTTATATTTTCAATACTAGCTGAAAGCCTTCAAATGAAAATTTGGAGACACGATGCGATAAAACAGGATACATACTTCACTGTTGCTGTACTTCTCTGCTCCGAGTGAGAGACAGCTTGCGTCAAACTGGACGCCATTCTCAGGAGAGAAAGAAATGATGACAATTCTCCTAGAACGACGAGAATATCTTTGAGCGACACGTTTACCTCGGCAGACTTGTTCCTTGGCCATGGCGGTCGGATTGAAAATTGTGAGCAAGTCTCGTAGACAATTTACTTCCGTTGACAGCTCTATTGTTAAAGGGCCAATCAGATTGCGAGATTCCCGCGGCCAAAATTTGGCCGCCGACACGGACTATTGTGAGAGATTGTATCAGGCCCTATTTTAGCGAGCGACCCACGTAAGAGAATATGAGAGCGATGCTAAAATTCGGCCTGATCGCAGGTTAGCTGAATGTTACCTTCGTGTGTTCTTGTCTTTTAATTTACAGTATTTAAGATATCAACGACGAAGGGTTGTTAAGTTTGGGGTTTTTTGTATTTGTCTTGTATAACGCATGCGCAATTGAGTAAAGCAGCTAATAGGATGGAATGCGAAATTGGCTGTGTTGTCTGATCTAGTTAGTGGTTATGGTGAAAATTTTTTTAGCGCAGGAGTTTTTTATTGGGATTGACATTTTGAGGGTGTAAAAATGTGGGAGTCAGAAGGATTTGTGAATGTCAGGAGCATATCACGCTTCTGTGAATGTGATTTGCTTTGAAAGTTGCGTTTTGTATAGGAGCGGTGTAATATTGTGCTGCGTGAGAGAGGGTTTCCCTTGCCGTTTTATGGAGGGGGGGGGGGGTGGTTTGCGAAGTGGATTGTAAGGTTTCTGATTGGCTAACTTGTATTTCGCAGCGGACAAAAAGGACAGTTGCGTTTTGCCGGCGTGGGCTAGGAAGAGAAGGAATTGGTACTAGTATGATGATGCAATATTAGTGGATTGCACCATCAGTACATGATAGTTCTGACTTGTGAACGGAGAGAGATCAGTGTTTATTTGAGGCGAGAAGTTGATACGAAGGAATCGTCATTAATAAGGAGATCAATTAATAGGGTAGGTGTTACGAGTCTTTTTGCATTGAAAGAACGAAAATATCTGAATATTATCGACGGATTTGTGTGGTTTGCGTGTGGTGTACGCTAAAGGCTACGAGCAGTCTCTCTTTCCGTTCAGAGATAGTGAAGGAAAAGAAAAACAAGCGAGTGAGCGCGAAATCGATTGCGGCTCGACAGGCGCGTTAGCTTTCAAAGACGTGGGCGACTTTCGTCCCCGCTCGCTTGTTTACTTTTGCAAGGGGATTCCCGAGTTAGCAAACCGGATTTAAACATCACGTCATGAGATATGCCTTGACGTGCCCCATACTCTGACGATCTGCTCGAGCTCGTGTTTATCAAGCGTTATATTTTGATTCTACTGCTATGTTCACTGTTTGTATTTAAGGTCTAGGCACAACAGACAACTTCGTCGTCGCTGTGTGAGCATTCTCAGTTGTGGACGAATTTATATCGACATTCAACGTTTGAGTGAATTTGCGTTTTTCAGCACAAATAAAAGCGATAAAAAAGATAAGCTGAGTCATCAGAGTTTAAACATCACGTCATCCAGTAACGCTATAGTAAAAATATTGTGTCACACAATCACACTTTTCGTCACGCCGGTTCGTATAAATAGAGGATCGCGCTAACATTTGTGAAACCTAGGGGTGGGGAGGGTCAGAATGGCCGGTTAAAATGCCCAATAGGCTTTCTTGTCATTTTAATGAAATTGTTACGCAATTTTATTTTCCTAAAATTGGAAAGAGTTTATACATATAAAAGTTATGTTTTTGTCTCCAAGCGACACATCTTAGGGTTTGTGAGATACAGCTTCTGAAAGGTGATCTTGATCACGATTTCAATCGATCGACCAAAGCGTCCATGAAATCTTTTGAGTCTTATCGCAAATTGGTTATTTTGTTTTGAGGACCAATTTGCATTAAGAATACTTTTTATGTTATAGCATGCAGCATACCTTTCGTTCTTTTATTGTTTTGATCTGTTCTTTTTGAGAAACTGGACTGTAAACATTTGCGAGGAAGCTATTTGTTAACTTTCCTTTGAATTTCCGGGGCAGATTTATATGTGACGTCACGATGGCCAGACACCTCGGTTTTTCATTCGCCAATACCGGCGCTTGTGCCCAGGCCCAAGTTCATCACTCCCTCCTGCCTCATACACTTCTCGAAGCGGCTCTTCCGAGCGCAAAAATGCCTACACAAATGCCGCGTTCTGATTGGTCAAATCTCGTGACTCACACCGCCTGGCTTACGACTGTCATGTGCAACTTTTGTAGCACGGGCTACTCGCGTCAAGCAAAGATCGTATACAACTTGTCAGTCTTAACATTTTAATTTTGGCTACGACTGCATGTCATGGGATTTACACGTTTCAAATCCTACGACTTGTTTCATATTGTGTGCGACTGCCGTGAAGATGTTGTAAGTTTCTGATTTAGACGACACGATTCGTGTTGCAGACGTGACGTGAGCAAGTCGCATACTACAGTTGTAAGCATAAATCATACCGTCTAAATCGGCCTTTAGGTCAGTCATATGTAAACAACTAAACCTTTTTTTTCTGTTCAGCTATGTGTTCAGCAAAAAGAAAATATTGTTCCATAATTGTTTGGTGACATCATCAAGCTGACATGCAATTAAATGAAAAAGCCTATTGTTCCTTTTTTTCTGTAATCTCCGTGTACAATTTAAGTATTTCTAGGACACTAATATTTGTACTTCCTGAGCTGAAATGAAAATAGAGCTGCTTAGATACAGAAACGTGTAATACGGCTGCTCCAGCTTATTAGACCATGTTAGACGGTTGTTAGGGTTACATATATTAATATTTCAGTTTTTAGCACTTCTTTTTGAATTAACAGTCCTTAACCTACGCGACCTTAGGACATGTAGAAAGAACCAGTCTACCCAAATGTTAGATCTGTTTTTATTCCGAAAGAATCAAAACACCAAATTTCCACTGATCTCACTCATGCATCTGTACATGTACGCCTTTCGCTTGTTGCTCGACAAGAAAGCCCCGAATATAAACTCAGTGCGCAGGTTCGTTATGATCACTGTAAAAATTCGTCACCGGGGTCTCCACAGTTGTTGGAAAAGCTCTGCCTTGTGTTTATAGTCAAAGGAAATTTTTCCCTGTTTCCACCGAAACGAAAATTGTCTCCAACTAAATCTAGAAGAAAATATATTCAATTGACATGACGTCTGCACAACCATGGACCAACAGCACAATCATGCATGCTCTTTCTACAACCTCCCCGTAACTACCCTCTAATTACTGATCATGTGTCAAATCAACTTGTTGCTTCATGAGTTTATATATTAGGCGGGGACCTTGAAGTTCTCTCCTTTCGTTTTCACTTGTAAGGTTTGAAGGTTTCTTTGTCGTCATGTCATGTTAACGTTTTCCTGTTCCTCAGTAAACGATTTTGTGCCGGCTTCAGTGAATTTGATTTTCACCATTATATCGCTCGCTCTGGCGTCTGTCAAAATTTGCGCAAAGTACAGTGTAAAAGCGGGAAATTACGCCACCGATATCGAAAATACGCGTACGACGCTCAGGTCCTGGATGTACTTCCTATGAACTAGGAAACGTCAGTAAAACCTGTCTCTTTTTAAACCAATTGCTGCACATAGCATTTCAAAACGTTAGTTAGCAAATGTGAAAAAATTTCTTATAAAAATGACATAAATATCATCATAACATTCAAGTCCATTTATCTTTCCAAAGTTCGAGTTGTCTTTTAAAAGAAACAGGTAAAGATTCGGTTGAGTTTGTAACTTTTTAAAAATATTTGCTCCATATGATCTCGGTGCTTGACTAGTCCCTTACGATAGCCATATGATATATATCTGGAACCGTATAGTCAACCCAAGCGGACACCACAAACGATTTCTTCCTTGCCCATGCATAAGTAAAAACGTAGCTATATAGTCAACTTTATTTTAAGTGTCGTATGAAAAACAAATCTTGGTAAAAATAGTTATTAAAACTAATACTTACATAAAATTATAAAACAACTTTCTAATAAATTCATTGAAATCCAAAAAGGAATAAAATTGTTTTACTCACCAGTAGTGACACCTAACAATAACTAACTCTTCGAGAGACACTGAATAAGAATTACAAAAGATCTATAATATGACTTAAAAATTATGGCGTTGCCCTTGGCTCAGCCACTGCATAGTTAGCATGCAGTTCTTGCAATCACCAACGTAAATCAAATCGGCTATATCTCTTTTCCTTATTTTACGTTCAAATCTGCATCCTTCTTTAGCTTTAACTCAGTCTTAGAAGCAATTACACACAGCACAACTGCGCGCCAGTTCGGAGGCTCAACACTTCAACTTACAGCGTGAGTAAGAATGCTATGAGCAGTCACTCCTTTCTGCCCCATTAGTGACAAGCATGTAATTTCTCCTCGCAATATCCTTACTTGATCAAACATGCAGGTCATGAGAATAAAGGAAATGACCACCAAAGACAAAATGTCTTGATCTTTAAGCAAATTCTTCAAACTAGAACTATAAGAAATATATGGAGAGCAATGAGGAGAACATGCATGTTGACAGTCGGGGCTTAAAGGGTTAATTGCAGCGTACAAGAACAGAGAACGTAAAAAGCTTTGGTTTAATGTCTCTTGGCGATAAAGCGCTTAAAGATCACCCTGACGCACTGTCGCCTGAAGCGCTGGGACACGTCAACAACAGAAAATCAGGCAAGACTTCAATAAGCTGCCCTTATATCGAGCTTTTTGGCAAGGGAACCCTACTGTATAATAAAAACTGTACAGCGGTTGATTCGAATGGTTCGATATTTCCCTTTATTTGTTTCAGTGTTTGTCGTTGGTTTCTCGCTCTAAAAAGAGAAATCTAGGAAGGTCTTAAGGGAAAAATATAATACTAGGAAACGTCCTGGCACTTTGGTGCCTAAACTAAATTCTCAATCTGAGAAGTTATTTATCTTCTTTTAAGATCGACAGACAACAGGAAATTGACAGCACTTTGTAATTTTCACCTTAAAAAAGTCCTCAGCTCTTAAAATTATGACTTATAAAAACTATGTATAACATCAACATTTTCTTTTTTTCGATCAAACTACAAAAACTACAAAACTACAAAAAACTACAAAAGCTACAAAACTTTGAAAACCTTAGAACAAAAACCAAACACCATATTGACTGACAGAGGTTTTTGTTGACTTGCTCAGCATGCTTGACAACAAATGGGTCGCGCGTTTTTGTTCTCATTACAAGCACGTGAAAGTAAGAGTCGTCAAAATCGCTAATTCTCCCTTGCAAGTCTTGCAAGGCTCACCCCTCTTCACGTTCGCCCGCTGTCCTCATTCTTTGATTCACAGGCACACGCTCGTTAATTACTTCATTCTTCAAAGACGTTTTTGTCTAGAACTCAGAACGCTTATTTACAAAATTGACGTTGTTCATGTTCTAAGAAAATGTCCTCTTGCCGGCTGAACGAGATGATTTATGTTGAGTATGTGTGATTGGAAAACGTTTTTTCTCACCTAAAAATTGCCTTTACTATTGCAACTGATTTCAAGGCGACTTGTGATCCATTTGCCCAAAGTCGTTTCTGTGTGCTTTTTCCCCGTGTTGATAGCAACGACTTGTAACTCCAGAACTTGAGCACCGGAGAAGAGAGAGAGCCGCGCATGCATACAGGTAGTTATAGATGGTCTTGCTAACTATGTCTGCAAATGTAACTTAGCGTTAAGCACGTCACCCCCTTTATACACAAACTCGGTTTCCGTCAAGAGTTGTAGGCTCAATTGTTCCCGACGTTGAAGTCGGGAACCATTGAGCCACTTGTGACGTCATCATTTTTGACGTCACCAGATTGTTTTGATAAGCAGCTAGCACAGCAAGGACAGATCCATCCATACGTGTGTCCATTTTGAATATCGACCAAATTCTGGCAGAGCTATACCAGAAAAACGTGTCCAATTTTGGCTGCAAAGTTGGTGGTAAAATAGGCCAAGTCACCTAGTTGATCAATGTTCCATTTCTAGGTTTTTAGATGGACTGAGGCCAAAACTTTTCCAGGGGGTAGAAAGGTGATAAAGGGTAGAAGATAAAGAGAAAAGAAAGGGACAGAAAAAGGAAAGCAAAAGAAGCGAGAAAAAATTCGAAATGAATCAGCAAAAAAACTGAAAAACAACCAAATTTTGGCTTATCCGCATGCGTGAAACCAAAATAATGTACAATTTTCAACAGACGCTGGCTCAAAATTGAGCTAAAATGTAAGAAAACGCTTTTGTAGCAAAGTTTAGTGGCATTTGGCATCATAGCACTTCAAAAACCGCTTTAGCGGTAAAAAATGCGTTTTTCTAAGGGAAAAACGCTGACGGTAAAGGGTTAAAGAAAAGGTCATTTTGTTTCAAATGTGTTCTTTTTTTCATTAAACCTGATAAATCAACCAAAATCAGTCTCAAACGAATAAGAGTTGTCATGATAAACGATTTTCGATAGTTTAGTTAAAGACGTCACTCGGATATGACCACTCAGTTAAAGAGCCAGTGTCACCCAAAGTGCTTTGCGCGCGGAGGTACATTTTTCATATATGAAAAATCCGCCATTTACTTGATTGTTGTGAAGTCTGATTTGTATCTTCTTCCATCGCTGCCGCTAGCGATCCGAAAGCACTGGTGTGAATTTCGAGTTGACATTTAAGTGTCGTCGTATCGATTTCGTTTTATATTTCCGAAATCTGTGGTGTTTGCGCGGTGGAGAAGGAGATCTTAAAAGTGGATGCTTCGTAGTCAGATTCGTAGGATTCAGGAAAGCTGAGGAGAAGGCCGAGTCTTCCGAGCTCTGCCAAAGTTGTACGGCTGAAGGAGTCCGTGTATCAATAGCGGAGAAAAAGAAAAACATCTACAGGTTTCAGCAATAGTACTGACACTGTGTTTGCCGAAATAGTGCTACATTGCATTCGTTGCCGGATGAAAACAGAAGGAAAATTAATTTACTACAAATTGAAATAACAGTAGCTACGGGCCTGCTCCAAAATAATGCTTATGGTCATAAGCTTGTGCTGTTTTGCTCGTGCTGTTTTGTGTTCACAGTTGTCTGTTTATTTTTTTATTTTTACAAAAAGTGTAAGTGGCTTTTGCGTCCATCGACATCGCTCGATACGATCGATCGCGCGATCCATCGATCGGAGTGTAATAGATCATTTGTAAACGCATTCCATGCAAAATCAGATCTTGATTAGTTTTCTCCAGTGACATCTAGCGATGAAGACGTCAATGTTCTTACTATTTCTTTTTGTCTTATTTTTATACCGAGTGGAAGTGGCTTCTCTTGTTTTACATACATCGAGATCGATCGATCAATCGATCTGGTGCTATGATAGCTCCACACGCGTTGACTACAAAGTCAGCTCTAGAGTTGTTTTCTCCAGTAACATCTAGCGATGAAGATATTTCTATTTTCAGAGTCTACTACTGTACATATCAGCTCGCTAGAAGGCCATTACGGCACGGTGTAATTTGCGAAAAGTCCAGCTAACGCGCCAGCCAAACGCTAAAAGCTGTTTCAAAACAAAAACACAAGCGCGCAAAGCACCTTGGGTGACACTGGCTCTTTAAATAACAGTTACATATTTGAAGTGGCCTGTCGATGATTTCTCCGAAAGGCGTTGATTATTACACGACAAGCGATATCTATCTGCCAAACGTCAACGCCACTGGCCTATGACGGTGGAATTTTGTTTTCTTCAAGCTCCCACGGCCAGTTGCAAATGGTGCACGCTATGTCTTTTCTGTCGCACGCGATAAGAGCCACGACGAACTTTCTCATAGTGGGTTCTTCATTACCTCTGGTCTTACTGAAAGAGATCGAGAAGTCTTTCTGTTGGACTCTTCTCTGCTTGGTAACAGAAAGTGCTTATCATGTCCAATTCGTTAGCACTGACGTCTAAAGCCAGCCCAACACTGCGCCATGTTCTCTTTTGTGAAGTCTCGCGAAGATCAAGCTCTTTTTGGACGCAGAATAACATCCGTGAAACACCGTCAACGTCACGCAACCACTCCATGTCAGAGACAAGACGAACTGAAAAAAAAAAGGAAAAGAAAGAAGTCGGCGCTAGTTTACCGCTAGTACTTTTTTAAGCCGCAAAACTGGCTGGTATTTTTGGGGTTTACTGCGTTCACTTTCATACTTGAGACCCATCATCTGTCTGGGACGAACTAGAGAGAACAACATTTTGTTCATCAGTTATGTGCCTCGTGGTTCGTCTGCACAGATAATGCACAGCCCGCAGCTATCTTCAAAATTATACTGTTCAGACGATCTACGAAACGCCGATAGGCTCTGATTTACTCCGACGGATAATACGGTAATTCAGTGATATATAAAGGTTGTTAAGCAAGCCGGGTTTTGGAAGGATTTATATGAACAGATCTAGAATAGTAGATGTCTCTGTGTATCGTTTAGATTGACAGTGTAACAGACGGTAGAATTTATAAACTAAGAAGGACATACATTATACATTCGTTCCAGATCGGAAGGCCGCCTCTTTTACGCCTACTCATTTTTAATTTTTCTACACTTTACCTTCAGGGATGCGCTGAACATCAACGTCGACATTTTTGTGGGTGGTCGCCTCGTTTCGACTGTCATGAATACTTTCTGTAGAAAAAAAAGAAGAAGAAAGAAAAACAACTATCAAGACTCATGAATTATCGTGGCATAATTGAAGTGTTCTTAATTAAGATTAGGTTTATTCTGGGCAGGTAGGCTTTTACCACTGAGTGACCCACAATGTTTGCCACCCTTTATACTCTTGTGACTCAGATTTTATGGCAATTGCGTGGGAGCTCGGCCCTGTTTTCGCGCAATTATCACGTGAAGTTCTCCTTTGAGTTCCTTCGTTCCTTGACCAAAACATGGCGGCCTTGTGCAGATGGTCAAAAGTGGCACATCAAACGGTACAATGTCACCTCTATCCTGTATCCTGAACTGCTTAGTTTAATTTAGTTTAGTTTAGTTTAACTTCTTAGGCTAATTTTAAAAATGAGAAAACGAAGCACACATACTCGTAAGTTAGCATTAATACATTGACAAGGAAGGAGTCATTTGGCCCGATTTAGCCACTATTACCGCTCGACACGTTTCGGAATTCGCTCGAATTTACCCACAAATATAGTTCAGGCTCCCATTCTGACTCAGCGACTTGTCAAAAGGAAGACATACAAGTGATTTTCTCAAAACCAATTGTACATACCTCGTGTCCCAAAAGAATTGTCCACTGCACAAAATCATAATAGCATCTCAAAATAGGCCGCCATGGATGCGTGAGGATCCCGATAGCCCCGTTTGACCGCGGTCGGCACTGGACACCAGTCAAATTATGCCCTTATCGGGAGGGCCACGCTCGTTTTGGTCGTGTTACAATTGTAGTAACTATGACCCGGTACGGACACAAAATTGTTGCTCCAACGTAGTCTGGTTCGCGCGAGAATGGTGGAATCGCTGCGCGGGACTCCGTGACCTTATGGAGAGAATTAAGTTATCGAAAGAAATTAAAACGATCTTGGCCGTTAGAAACTGAAAACGAGTCAAGAAAAAGAGAAAGTGAACCGTGTTTCTCCTTCCTCCTATATTTCTATTCATGCGTGGTAAATTGAACATATTTGCGTTGATGTACAAAACGTTTGTAATACAGGTCAGTCTACTGCGTTAATTTTAAATACGTACTCTGCGTGAATTGAATGTGTTCAATTTTTTGGAATCCTCGATAGGTTTTATATACCACTGAGGTATATTTTTTCGAACCGAAGTCGGCAAATTCATTTAAATTCATATCCTCACGCGCGTGAGAATGTTTTATTTAAAATTGTTATAACTGTATATACAATATCTATTTCTATATTTGCATGAAGCCGGTCAGGTAACCTACTTATTAAAAAAACAAGAAAATATACACCCTGAAAATGAATATAAATTCAGAAATGGGAATGATTTATTTTTTCTATCCGCTTGCAACACGCAGCGATTTTCTCACGCGAACCAGACCTCGTTGGAGCGACAATTTTGTGTCCGTACCGGGTCATAGTTACTACAATTGTAACACGACCAAAACGAGCGTGGCCCTCCCGATAAGGGCATGATTTGACTGGTGTCCAGCGCCGACCGCGGTCAAACGGGGCTATCGGGATCCTCACGCATCCATGGCGGCCTATTTTGAGATGCTATTACGATTTTGTGCAGTGGATAATTCTTTTGGGACACGAGGTATGTGCAATTGGTTTTGAGAAAATCACTTGTATGTCTTCCTTTTGTCAAGTCGCTAAGTCAGAATGGGAGCCTGAACTAGATTTGTGGGTAAATTCGAGCGAATTCCGAAACGTGTCGAGCGGTGATAGTGGCTAAATCGGGCCAAATGACTCCTTCCTTGTCAATGTATTATACATGTACTAATACACAGTAAGGTAAATAGACCTAAAATTGCTCAAAATGCGTTGTAAGGATAGCAAACAACACCATGTAATGTTTCATGAACTTTATTCAGTTAGCTTGCGGTTATGTATTGCTCAAAATGTTCGCTTCGAAATGAGAATTATACTAGGGCCGCTAAGCGGCCTGAAGTAATAATTCGGATTATATAAACAGACGAAGTGAGAAATATATGAGACAACAAATGGTAGGAATTCCCCAGTTAGTGCTTCAAACCACTTTTTAACGCATAGAAGGGGTAGATCCCCCATAAAGTCAAAAGGGGCCTGGGTATACCCACAGGGCCCTGGGACCTATGTCTCGTGGTCCCGTGATGCTTTGGTGGCTTTTTGACGCCATACAATAAACAGGTAAAAGGAGACCCATGCCAGGGATGGGCAAAGGGAGGGATGCTCATATATTTCTCACTTCGTCTGTTTATATAATCCGAATTATTACTTCAGGCCGCTTAGCGGCCCTAGTATAATTCTCATTATATTTCACAGACTCCGTTCGAAATATATGAGACAACAAATGGTAGTTTTTAACGCCATTATATGAGCATACATTCAAAGTTCTATGTAACAAAAACATTTTAATGGCATAGAACACTCAACTACGGTTCCATTGAACAACAGTTTCATGACAGAAAGTTCAACCGGAGAGTAACTGATGTTACAACTACTTTGAGGATAAAACTCCGATAGCAAAGTCTGAGTTATACAAGGGCTTATAATAAAAAGTTCTGAACGTTGAAGAGGAAGACCAGTCAGCCATAGACATGATAGTTGACAGTGGAACAAATGCCTTGGCGGCTGCTGTCGTAGAGGCGCCGCGTACTGAGTGAGCTTTGAAAATTTGACAGTCAATTCCTGCTGCGCTCATAAAGGTTCGCAGCCAACGCCCCAATGTAGTGGTAGTGACCGGTTTGAAAGGGCGTTTAAATGAGATAAACAATTTATCAGGGAGAGAAGATGGAATGACTGGTCGAATGTTCCTTGTCAATTTAAGATAATGTCTAAAACATTCCACAGGACAAAGCTTCTTGTCTTGGTTAAAACGGGCAAAGAATGCATCTGCTGGTTTATCCGCACTGCCAGTTTTTCTTGGGATAGTGAGTTGGAAAGATACCCCTTCTGGATGCACATAGCAATGTCTGAGATCCAAATTTGCCAAAGTAGAAATCCGTTCAGGACAGGTTAACGCAAACAGGGTAACTAATTTCATTGACAGAACCTTAAGCGATAGGGAACTGTTTTTCCCCAATGAAATAATGTATTTGACCATAATATCAACGTTCCATGTATGTGAATACCTGGGCTTTGGAGGGCGTTTGTTCAGAACACCCCGGAGGAGTCTAGTAACGTACGGGTGTTGACCAACGGAATAGCCATCTATCTTAGGGTGAGTCGAGGAAATAGCTGATCGAAGGACATTGATCGATCGGTATGCTAAGCCTTCATTAAAGACTTCTGTTAGGAAAATCAGGATGTCATTTATAGATGACGAAAGAGGATCAATTTGTCGTCCAGAACACCAGCGGCACCAACGGTTCCAACTAGACTCGTAGGTCTTGTGTGTGGAGGTACGAGTTGCTGCGATGAGTAGATCGGCAACGTTTGTCGGAATGCCCTCAGCTTGGAAACGTTGGTAGAAATGTGAAACACGGCCAAGTGAAGGCGAGGATACATCGGGTGAACTCTGTTCAGATCGGACGGGTCTGTTAGGAGGGTTGGACTGTTTGGCAGTAGTACTGGCTGAGATATTAGAAGCCTCAACAGAACCGGCCACCAAGGCTGGGTTTGCCAGATTGGGGCGACTAGAATTATCTCTGTTTGTTCTATCATTACCTTCTCCAGAGTTCTGGATATCAAGTTGAATGGAGGAAAGGCGTAGCCTTGCAGAGGAGCCCAAGTTATCGTGAAGGCGTCTGTGTGGATGGCTCCTGGGTCGGGTCTCCAACTGATGTAATCCTTCAGTTGGTTTGTTAGGCGACTCGCGAACAGGTCGGTCTGACAATGTGATAGAAAGGGTTGGATGATGGATGGGTCTAACTTCCACTCGCTCATGTCCCTGAATTCTCTCGACTCCTTGTCTGCAGAGACGTTGTCTCTTCCTGGGATGTGAGAAGCTATCACAAAGATGTCTCTTGCCTGGCACCAATCCCACAATTCCAGGGCAAGGGTCAGGAGTTGGAGGGAATGTGTACCCCCTTTGTTGTTGATATAGGCGATGGCGGTTGTGTTGTCTATTTGCAGAGATACGGTTACGTGAGACCTGTCTTTGAGAAAAGTTTTTAAGGCCAGGAAGGCTGCTTTCAGCTCCAGGTAATTGATATGTTGGAGAGACTCCTGTTGTGACCATCTGCCATTGGTCTCGAGGGAGTGATGAACCGCACCCCAGCCTTTCATGGAGGCGTCGGTCGTGATTAACATATCTGGAGGAGGCAGGTGTACAGGGCTGCCGTTTGTACTGCGGGTGTTTTCCAACCACCAGGCGAGTTCTCCTCTGGCACTTGTTGACAGAGTAATTAGGGCGTCGTAAGACTCTCGGTTCATTTGTAGGCCCCATATGAGGTCGCATTGCAGGTGGCGGAAATGGAGTGGTGCTCGCCAAATGGCTGGCCGAGAGGCCTCGAGTAAACCAATTAAGCTTGCTAGGTTTCGTAGAGTGATCCTTTGAGGAGCTAGTAGACGGTGAGCACAGTCTAGGATTTTGTTGATCTTTTCTGCTGGGAGTGACAGCATCATAGACGTTGAGTCTATTTTGAAACCCAGAAAGGTGATAACCTGAGAGGGAGTCAGGGATGACTTTTTGAAGTTTATTATAAATCCTAGGGACTGAAGGAGAGTTATTAACAGATGGGTGTTTTTCACAGCTTCCTCCTTTGTAGCAGCTAAGAGAAGGAAGTCGTCCAGGTAAATAAGGACTCGTATTGACTTTCTCCTCAGGAATGCTGCGATTGGCTTCATTAGTTTTGTAAAAATTCTGGGGGCTGAACACAGGCCGAATGGGAGGGCTTTGAACTGGTAACAAGTGTCCTCCCAAATAAACCGAAGAAACTTTTGGGATGACTGGTGGACGGGAACTGACAGGTAAGCGTCCTTTAAATCTATATTTGTCATAAAATCTCCTTTCAAAAGCAACGTTTTTAGGCAACTGAGATTTTCCATCTGGAAATGCTCGTTTAAAATGAACTTGTTCAGATAACTTAGATCTATCACCGGACGCATAGGTCCATCCTTTTTGGGTACAAGAAAAAGGTGGCTGTAAAAGCCGTCTCTTGAAAAGGGGGTTCTCTCTATGGCCCCTTTCTGCAACAACTCGTTGACTTCCTGTGAAATTAGAAGTGCCTCCTGACCCGATGATTGGGTAAACCGAGGAAACTTTTGGAAAGGAGTTTTGAAAAAAGTTATCTTGTACCCTGAGACAATTGAAAGGATCTGTGGGTCCGATGTTAGGGTTCTCCAAGTGGCTAGGCACTCTGAGAGTCTTGCTGACGTCCCTTCTGGGAATGGGGACGAAAGGGGCCGTTTTTTGAACGGGTTCCCTGGTAATTTGACTGAAATCTAGAGGTGTTTGAATACCCAGAAGATTGATATTTGGAGAAGGTGTCTCCTCGATGCTTGGTCTGAGACTGGGAACTAGTACCACGCCTAGGAAAGGGCTTGGTTGTATTTTGTGCCAAATTTTTTGTGAGGCCTCTAGACAATTCAGCCTGCTTTGAGGCTAATGAGGGAAAATCATCTCCAAAAAGCCAAGACTTGGCATTTGGTAGAGGTAATTCTGCGAGGTTTATCCTCGACTTATTTATTGATGCAAGGACTCTCTGTCGTCGCAAAATCGATAGATGGGTATTTGCTGAGCCTAAAAGGCAAAGGGCTTGTTCCAGGGCTAATTTGATTTCCTCATAAGATGGTGCTGAACCATTTTCGATGCAGTCATGAAGACCACAAAGTGGAGCAGTGGAATTTAAGAGGGCACGCTGAAGCGTGAACATTTCTTTGTCTCTCTCCTGGACATACCTTTTCAGTTTACTGGGAACTTGATTCAATAACTGTTGATCCAGTTTTGGGGCGGATAAAGAATCCACCTCAGGAGTGGCCCAGTCCTCCAGGATAACGAGCGATTGTTGATACGTTAATTTCCTCCGGAAATTAGACTCCAAAAATTTGGAGAATGAAGATGATGGCTTCCAGGAGGTTGACTGAGCAACAGGGTCAAACAGACCATGATCAAGGCTCGCTGCTTCGTCGGCAGTCTTACTTGAATCCTTTGGTGCCTTAACAGGCTCTACGGGTGCCTCAATAGGCTCTATTGGTGCCTCAATAGGCTCTATTGGCGCCCTAATGGGCGATGAAGAAGTCTCAAGAGACTTATTGGTCGTCAAAGGAACGTTTATCTCCATCAAGCTTGGCGTGTCATCAGCCATTAGCGACAAGGCATCAATGTCCGTGTTCGTAGCAGATTCTAGCTGATTTGAGCGGGATTCCAATGAGTCTAATCGCCCAGAAAGACTCTCAATCGAGTGCAAAATCCTCTGAAGAGTATCTTCTTCTAGATCCCTGCGCCGTTTTGGCGGAGAACTTTCACTTTGTGCGTCGTGTGACGAGATGGAGTTTTGGCGCGAAGATGGCGACCGGGAGCGAGTCCTTTTTCGGGACTTGTGCTTTCTGCTGGACATGTTCAGCGAATGAAAATAGCTGAAGAGCGAGAAAATATCGCTAGAAAGAAACCTACTGTGCAAAAACACAGAGGAATAGCCTGCAAAAGGTTAAAAAATTAGCAAAAAGGCAGGACAAAATCAGAATACTTACCGAATGGTTTGAAGCACAAGGAAAAAAGCCACCAAAGCATCACGGGACCACGAGACATAGGTCCCAGGGCCCTGTGGGTATACCCAGGCCCCTTTTGACTTTATGGGGGATCTACCCCTTCTATGCGTTAAAAAGTGGTTTGAAGCACTAACTGGGGAATTCCTACCATTTGTTGTCTCATATATTTCGAACGGAGTCTGTGAAATATAATCCCATACAAAGTCTTATATTTTGAAACGCCATTTTTAATAATATTCAAATGTTATGCTTGGGTATCCTGTGCATTTTAGTGGGGAAACAAAAGCATAATGTACTAAAGCCTACATGGCGAACAGAGTACAACAGAGCGAGACGAAAGGTACGTATCATTTTCAATTTCCCTTTTGGAGAATTTGAAAATTGAAAAATAAGTTACTTGTAAAAAATGTTAGTTGCAATTTTGCATTTTAAAGAAACTGGAGTGGGATACGGTTTTACATGGCATATTTTCCACAATACGGCAGTACGAACGGAAACGTTCATGCCCGTTCATATTCATGCAGTGGTGTGAAAATTATCATTTCTTGTACGCTCAAAGGTAACGGTTGAGTGTCTGTTGGCTATACAAGCTATTGTGTCTGTGCACTGTCACGGTCATCATCATCATCATCATCATCATCATCATCATCATCATCATCATCATCATTCATCAGATCACCACCTTCGTCAACTTTGCAAGGAGGCCTCATCACCCGAAGGTGCTTTTCGTGAGGGTCCTCAGAAAATGAAAAAACTTTAACTCAAGAAAAAAAAATTAGATAAATACAACTAGTTACTAGATACAAAATAAGAATACAAAAATATAAATCAATATGTTTATGTTTAAAAGAAATCAATAAGGACAACTAAAGGAGTTAGTCAAAGTTACTGTCTCTGGTATGTTTTTTCACTCATTCAAAAATAAATTCTGATCTACACATTAGAAGTTGCCTATACTGTTCTTGTTTCTGGTAGCATAACTATGTAGCTGTCAGTTGAATTTTATCAAGCTGTCAAAATATGTCAAACAAGGGTGGCACACTTCCAATCCATATCCATCTTCTATTAACCATGTCCAAGGTACCCCCAGGGGGGTGCTCCGGTATGTCAATGATGAAGAGGTGTGAATGAGGACAAATTTTTGTACCCACAAAAAGTCCTATTGGGCTAAACCTGAACCCCTAAAAAGTCAATGGCTCCTTTTATTTGCATGAAAAAAATTCTTCTGAGTTTGTTAATGAAACTGATACAATTCTTTGACATAGAATTGAGAAACTTGAGATATGTATACTTCTTACCAGGCTTAAAAAAAGTCCTGCCAAATTCTCTCTATCCAAAAACAGTCCCCTGCACCCCCCCCCCCTCCCCCCAAAAAAATAAAAATAAAAAAGACAAGAAAAGAAAGAAAAAGCCCAGGTCGCTAAATTCAAATCCAAAAAAGGTCTTTGCAACTCCCCGTCAATAATAGAAACCTGGGTACCCAACCTGGGAGGTTACACTCGGTCTAGGTTGATTAAAACCAGGCAAGTGCAATAAATTAGTTGCCAGAGATTACCAGAGAGCAGTGCTAAAAGTATCAACAAACATGTGCAATCAATAACATTATTCTTGATCTGCCATGAAATCACTGCATGACAAATCCAATTTTGCCTAAAAATATTCTGAGACTGGACAGCAACCAATATTGATAAGCCTGGAAATAATAATTATAATGATGAAATTATGAAATTATGTTATCACAGTCATACTCAGCAGTGGAGGAGGTGGCTGAGCTTTCAGCACTTTGATTCTTTAACAGTGGCATTGTTTTGTCATCAACTGTTTAAGAAAGAGAGGTCTTGTTATTTGTCGTGGCTTTGACAAGTTTTATATTTGTTTGGTAGGCTGGCAGGGTCCTCAATACAAAGTGAGAGGAGGTATGTTTGGTGTAGTAATATCCAATTGAATTTTTTTCTTCAATTATATTTTTAGTGGTGAGAATTTGATAGTCAAATAAGTATTAAAAACACCGTAATACTGAATATCTTCTTTGCATGTATCTAATTAAAAGGTGATGTAATTATGGGGGTCTCAATGAGTATGCCTTTGATGGTTGACAAATTAAACATTTTGATGGTAAATTTCCGATTATTGATCCTCGACAATTAAACTATTCAGAGTGAACATTCACAGATGACAGGTGAGTCAGGTGACGCACATGGAACTATAAGCAGTTGTCATCATTGAAGCGAAAGCTTAGTAAGCCAGTGTGTGTTTAAAATATAACTGAATGGGCTGGAATTCTTAATGAGAAAAAGAACAGTGTCTCCATGTTCTTATAGATACAAATTAGGCCTATTTCAAAGGAGATCACTCAACAAAAAAGTGCGCTGGCTCATACACCAGTATTTACAGTAATCACTACAGTTCAAGATAGGGATGCTTAAAAAGCTTTTGCCAATGGGAAATTGGTCTTTGTTACAGAAAGTGAGGGATTTGAAATTAATAACCGTGCAAGTTTGAGACAGGGCTCGAAATTTACGGTCGCAAATGTGCAATTTGCGACTGGTTCGAGTACATTTGCTCCTAATAAAAATATTTTAGGAGCGAATTTGCTCCTTCAACTTTTGGCCCATTTTCATAATAAATACATTTTCTGCTCCTTGTTAGACCAAATTTACTCCTGAAATTTTGAACCTAGGAGCAGAATTGCACCTTGGAAAAAAATTTATAGTCAGAATACTCAGCACATTCTGCTCATTATTTAGGAATGATTTTCATTAATCAGGAACGGATTGCATTATTGGAATCATTCGAAGTAACGAATGTTGATTGGGTTGTTACTTACATGAGCCAAAGGTTCACACGCGAAATACGAAACTGTTGGCGGCTGTTGGTTTCAGTCAGTTTGACATTACAGGGAATTTTTCTCAATTTTCAGGAACTTTTCTTGTGCATCTACAGCACACTTGTCTTTATGAAATTATTCTTCACACTGTTATAACAGCAGACTATTCTTCACAGATAAAAGTACTTATGATTAATATTTTGTTGAGCGAACACAAATCAGGTCAGAGACATCAAGCTGCCAACAGTCTGCTACTTGCACGTGAACATTCGCCAGATGTCAATAATAAACCAATCAGCATTCCTTATTTGGAACAAGGCTACCGTTGTAACATTACAATATTCAATTTGAAAGTGGAATTTTGATTCCAGTAATGCAATCCGTTCCCGATTAAAGAAAGTCAGATAGATAGCCCACAGTAAATAACTGACAAGTGGTAATTAGTAGATCCATGCAAGCTAAGGGAAACAAGGTTCAGCCAGGGATTCAAGATGACTTAGGTGATGAAATAGCCTGGCATCAACTTTGAAATAATTGAGTTAACCTAGCTGTAGCTGATTGCTTTTTTTAGTTTTTATGGTTACGTTTCATTCAATAATTTAGATTATTTAGATTTAGATTTTTTAGCCTTGTATATACATCAATTTAGATTAAATTAATGTATTCTTTATACCATTGGACCCACTGTTGGATAACTGACCCATCCTTATTGGAAATTCTTTCAGTTCCACCTGAGTTAGAAATAATATATTTTCTATTGCTGCTAGAATGCAATACTGGTCATATAATTATTGTAATTAGGTTTTTTTGGTTTTTGATCACTTAATTTACACTATTAAATCCAGCTGATCCTGATCCCAAGAGTTAGAAAAATTTTAAGTGCTTAACCCTCAAAAAGTGCAGAGCCTAATCCCTCAAACTAACTTTTGATCCATACCATGTGTATAACAATTTGAGATCTCTGTAGAGGTGTGATTCCTTATCTCTTCTCTTTGATCCCTGGTATCATATACTTTAATTTTTGCAATCCTATTCAGGAGTGTTAACTACCAGGAAGCTAATAAAGACTAGGTCACGGCGGTCGTGAAGTTCCGGAAATTAAGTTTTAAGTCACCTATTGCCTTGCTCTTCACACCCATAACAAACCTGATGCTTTGTGAGTAAATACACTATACCAGCAAGAGGCCACGTTCACCTGTAACACCAAGGTCCCACCCTTAACAGGTTTTATTGGTTATGGCCTGTAATGACAGCGCTGTGAGTGGTAAAGCTTGTGTTTTTTCAATATTTAGCTCAAGCTAAACTGTGAACTATATCAGTGAGGCAATAAACGAATGAAATGAAATGGCGAAAGAAAGTGTGGGGAGGAGGCTTTAAGGTCCCTCAAGAAAACATATGCAGTGTGCTACATGTACTGGCAGTAGTCAGTTGTAAAAACCATGGTAATTCATGTTTTAAAATCATTTGTGGTACATTATGTACTATAGTGAAAAAATTTAACTGGTGTACTGGCCTGGATTTAAGCCTGCAGTAAACTGAATGGCTGGTGCAGTCAGTTGGTTGCCCGATAAAAATCAAGGGAAAATTAAACTAGATGTGGAACTGTAAAAAAAGCTGGAAGAGGAACAGGCTTTTTGATAAAAAAAGGAAAAGCAAAACAGAACAAAATGAAGGTCAGTACAGGCAGAACTTCTGACTGAATGGCTGGCTGGCTGGCTGACTGAGTGACTGACTGAGTGACTGGCTGGCTGGATGGATGGCTGACTGACTGATTGATTTAATAATTTATATGAAAAAGACTGTGCGCTTACTGACTGACTGACTGGCTGGCTGGCTGGCTGGCTGACTGGCTGACTGGCTGGCTGGGTGCCCGACCGACCGATCCACTGACTGACTGACTGACTGACTGACTGACTGACTGACCGACTGTTTGACTGATGCAAAATTTGGATCCTCTCACAGTAGCCAATCACAGTACGAATAAATCGTACCTATTTGTATTTAGGAAACCTTAAAAAGCTTAGGAATCATCGGATCGGATACTTACGACGTCTAGGCACACACAGCTGGAAAAGGAATTTGTTTTTTTGATGGTTAAAGTACAGAATGCCAATCAAAACGCACACGGCCAAAACAACGACCCCAGCAAGCACAACCAGCCAAATCCCGCTGCTCATTAATTCCATTTTCCCACCATAAGCCATCGCGCCTTCTGAGTAGGCATGTTTAGTGGCAGCGGATATGGCATGAGCATGCGGGGTTGTGCTGTTTGTCCGAGGAGCACACTTAAGGGTGCTGACGTCATATCGACACACTTGATTAGCTGGCAGGCCTGTCTGCTCACTGCATTGCATCTCTTTATCGTCGTCCTTGCTGTCGGCGCAACACCAAGAACACGGATGACAATCTCCAGTTATTGCTCGATAGTACCTGTCGTGTAAGAAAAAAAGAAAGGGAAACCAAAATTATTAAAGGAACAATTACCTTTTCGATCAGACCTCAGTCTCCCAGAGCAACTGATGTCCTTTTCTATCTGCTCCTTATGTCACGGCCTCTTCAGGGGAGAATCGAAATAACGCAATGAAGCTCTGGAGTCCCACTGTCTCCTAGTTGTCTGAAGCCAAGTCTCTGATACAGTCGTTACTTGGTTCGTCACGCAACGAGCCCGAGGGGGATTGCTTGACAACCCAAATAACCTTGCGTTAGCCTGTGGGCAGGCTCCTGGATAGAGTGCAAGAAAAATGGACGCGCAAAGGGAGCCGCTGTGCAAGGGTCTCTCCGGTGGCAAATTTCGTTGCACCCTATTGCTCACTAAGGAGCCCTTTCATAGACTTCATAGGCTTTGCCGTGTAGAACGCTACCTGAAGCCCTTCAATTTTTTAGAAGGAACACTATGGCTGTAGACTCCTTCGGGAACTTACCCAGCGTTGCACTTTCCGCAAACTGCGTTCTGTGTTGCAGTACAAGGACTGATTGTTTCCTCGTTAGGGTCACAGATGGTGCATGGCTTACACGAGGAGAAGTCGTGCTTGTCTGAGTAGCCTTTGCCTTCTTCGCACTGCACGCACTCCACACTGACGTCAGCCGTGATACATGACCCACACTGCGGGACCAAGCCCTGTCCCTCGGGACATTCAGGACAGTTTAGGTAACGCTTCGCGTAAGAACTATAGTAGAGAACAATAGACCGCGGCAATGGGAGCCGTTATTTCCTACCGTGAGGAAACGTGTTAATAAGCCTTAAATTAGCTTTCTCATTGGATAAAAGGCAATGACCGCGAGATTCAAATGGTTTCAGGAAAACTACAAAAGCCTAGAATTCGAAGGAAGCGTTGAAATTAGCTAAGAAGTTTCTTTATATAAGACTTAAAGATCTTTAGGGACGTAAAGTTTAAGAAAAATTGTATGTGGGGAGCTATGAGTTTCCGAAGATGATGAGATCGAAAGCGATATTTTGCCTTGTTTTCGTCGTAACTTTGACAGTTTCATCAATCATTGACCCCCATTTCATTGTTTTGTGCAATACGCGGCATCTATTTTGGATCTGGTTCACACGCAAAACCACGCAATGAAATAAGACAAACATCGTGACATTTTGACTTCGCAGTTCGTAAACAGTTCGTAAATGAAGTCTGCTAGCTAGCTATTTCTTCGTTACCGGGTTTTATAATCTTAATCTTTGAACATTTTTGCCGACGCCAAAACATAACTTAAAGTTTGTACAAAAACGGTAATGTCAAAACACCCGGAAAATCTTAACACGAGACCGCAAGCAATGTTGCTTTATACTCAGTATGCAACCTCTTAGGCCATAAAGTTTCTGGTAATAAAATTCGTTTTACCTTGTGTAACTGGTGCTATTAAATACTGAGAAATTACAGTCCGATTTTCCCACTCCCCGAGATCACGCGGGAAGGGATACGCGCCAAGGCACCGAAAGTCTAATTTACTTGACGGCGATCAATCGGCGAGCAAATGATCATCCTAAACGAGCTCTAGAGGCTCGGAAAAGTGACGAAAATACATACGATACACAACAGACATGGGTTTTTCAAATTTTATTTAGAAGTTCACGGCTTCGAAAAGGAGAACTGAGATTATTTGGACCTCATTTCAGAACATTATAACTTTCATATCACTCTGGTTTATACAATTCATACCAGTGATCCAAAATAAAACAAAAGCTACTGACCTGTGCATTCGTTCGATATTTACGAGTTTAACCTTTAAATTCGATTCTGTATGCGCGCGCCACACAAAGATTTCGCTTCCGACCATTGTGTTTTCCACCACATTGCACAATCCCACAAAACGATAAGCCCAAATGGAACTCGATCGCTTTCTCAGCTTTCTACACGGTGCGAGGACTTCGAGATCACCAAAACAATTTTTAGAATAGAACGAACGACAAAGCACTGCTGCAAAAGGCATCCTCCAGCAGAGTTGCTCACGTAATACGAAAACACAAGGAAATTTGAACCAAGATGACTAGCTGCGGTGAAGAAATGGACGCGAACTCGTCAAATCCAAGATGGCGGCTACAGATCGAGGACATGTTCTTCTGTCGTTACCATGGTTCCCCACATACGATCGTGACGAAACTTTCGTGACAGAAAGAACAATAGGTGTAGTCCATATTTGGACCATAAAAATGTATTTTCTGCATATTTTTGGCCTATTTATCACTGTTTTTCTAATATCAGCCAATCACGTAGCCGTCCGTAGCCGTATTTTAATTACTTAATTGGAAACAGACACCGGATGACCTGCCGCGTTGCCAAATTTTCCATAGTTCTTACGCGAAGCGTTACTTAAACATTCTACTCCTCTCGGTCTTAGAATGGTTAGTTGGTGCCATTTGCATCTCCTGGCCGACGTTACCTGTGCGGAAACCTGAGAAATGATCGGTTCGACGTTGTGAGACTAAATCCTTAATGCATTTCTGAACTAAATGCTCAGATTATTAAGGGACCGGTCATTATTTATCGCCTGGGGGGGTGCGGAGTATTTTCGTTGCTACACCGTAGGATTTACCTGATCCCCCCGTAAAGTATTTAGTTTTTTGATGATCCCCCTTATCGGTAGTGGAGGGTTTCATGATCCCCCCCTCCTCTCACAGCCACCGAAAAATGACAGTTTACAATAAAATATACAATAGAATACAATTTTAATGCCCATACGTGGGACGAGGTCTCCCTCAATGTTCGAGCCAGAGACTCATGTATAAAACGTAGGACTTAAAATTAAAATACACTAAAGTATATGCTATTAAAAGTATATAAAATTTATCTCACCCATTAAAAATAGAATGATAAAAAGGACGAAACTAACACCACCCCCTCCCCTTACCCTTACCCTTACCCCATACTTTAATATGCAAGTGATATCTATAATGGTACTTACGTCTCATGGACCCTGAACAACAACTGCGGTTATTTGTTCATCAGATATGAACTGAATTGTCGTGGAAGGGCTACTCTGTTCATCCAAATCCGCGAAAACAAAGTCATTGTCGCTCTCTGCCTCCTCATTTTCGAATTCTTCATCCTCCGATTCCACTTCATCTTCATCACTCGACAGTTCTTCTGCAATTACATCCTCATTGTTGTGTCGGTAATAGTGACATCGAATAGCCTTCACTTTGTCAAGCTTCCGACCGACAGTAGTCAAACCATGCTTGTTAAGATACAAGTCAAGTTCTCTTACTCGCAACTTTTCCACTTTGCCACCCTCAATGAGGGTGTTCCATTGAAAGTCCTTATATGTTCGTCCGGCCTCTTGTTTCCTTCGCTCCTCAGCTGCTCTTGTTCTTATGTCCTTTCTGATATCAATATCCTTCAGATGATTAACATATGTAATAACATGCTTCTCATCGACATTATATTTTGTGCAGAAGCTCTTGATGGTATCTCGATCGTTTATAATACTGTCAGAATGTTTATCATACAGGTCCTTAAGACATTTTCTCGGGAGATAGTCATCTGGTGTCCTGCCTGTCGATTTCGTTTGATAGACATCCATGAAATGTCCAGGATTGTTTTGGTCTGGCACAGGTTGCGGAATTCTCTCCGTTTCTGGTCCGACCCATCTATTGTGAGAACACCAAGAACAGAGATTGGAACTTCCATCTCTTGACTCCCTACAGGCATCACGACAGAATTCCATAAAGAGTTCTCCACGAATATAGTGGTCTTCCACAAACGATTCGATCTTTCTGAAGTATGCTGCACCAGGCACTCCTGCTTTGTTTCTTTCTGATGCACCCCGATAGTTATCGAGGTAAACAGAATTGAAAAAGAATAATTCGTCAGGGGGCTCACTCACTTTACTCTTGATATATTCTTTAAGGAGAGGGGCATCGTCAATTCTCTCGGCAACCTGACTGCATACGTACCAGGCATTTTTCTCCATTCGTTTCTTTTCGTACTCTTCGTACGACTGGAGAGACATTTGTTTGATTTCCTCTTCTGAAAGATCCTCAAACCTCCTATATTTTTCCCATTCTAGAGTTGCGCCATCCACAAGAGCATCAGAAATTGCCGAGTTTGTCCTTTCGGCTTCACGTTGCCCGCTGTCGCCCCTTGAACGATGACATCGCACTCGGTAATCGGAATTGTGAATCCTTGCTAACTCAGCGTCTCGAAATCTTACTTCATAGTTTGAAACCCCAACGCCCGGACCAGCATCTGTAAGGTCAGCCCATCGTGGCTTTACAGGTGGAAGGCAGAGATCTCCAAGAACTTCAAGCCCATGTTTACATGAAGTAGTTACCTTCAAAATCCTGTCCTTTCTCGCATCTTTTTCCATGGAATCAACTTCTTCTTTAAACAAATCATCAACGGCATCTAAAATGCGTTTCGTGACTGGTATTATCTGACTAGCAAACAGAGCCCTGTTGTGCTCTGACATTTCTGTGTCCTCGCAAAACTGCAGCAAATTATCAATCCTTAATTTCAAGTGTTTCGCTCTCTCTTTTTCATAAGTGAAGAATTTACAGTTACTTTCTGTTTCTCCGGTTATGTTGTCTAGGTCATCTGACTCTGTCATATCATAATAAAGAAAGAGGTCATCGTGTAGTCGCGCGCAGCATTTACGAAATCCCAGTGAATACTGTGGACTGCCGGGTGTCAGTTCGTCAACCTCAAAAGCTAATGGATCCTCATATCGCAAACGGAGCGTTTCGCTGGCCCATACAGTGCCTGACGATCCCACTATTGCCTTGGGCCGGACAAATACATAATGCCGATCCTCCTCAGTTATCAGCTTTTCTTCACTTTCATTCATTACACTAGACTTCGTGAAAACACGGTGAGAACCCGGAGTCACATATACCATTTTCTCAGGCCAGTCGTACTTTGGCAACTTCCTTGCTTTAGAGTGATCTGATATTGTCAAGATCCTAAGATTTCTGGCTTTGTCAAAACCTTCAGATGTACCTGGTCTAAGGTAGGCCTTATCATCGGTGCTTCTCATGAAGCAAAACTTTCTCGCGCTGGAATTTCGGGCACCCCAGAATCGTCTTGTTATGTTTTTGACGTGTGCTCGCTGGTAGTGAGTGTTTTCGTTTGTGTTCTCTTCGCCTTTTGGTGGCTTTTTCCAACAAAAAAGGCCTTTTCCACAATGGCGCTTCGCTTGGAGACTTCTTTTGTTTCTCGGTCTAGCCCTGTTGTACACTGTTGTAGCGGATTTAATTAACTTCTTCCCACGTTGAGCTAGTCGGTAGTTGGCTATTGAAAGAAGGTTTTTTTTCTTCACCCTCTGGCCGGTATAGAGGACCGTATCATGCCGTCTACCATGATAAGATGATTTATCCTCAATTGCCTTTGCAATAAATTCTTCATCTTCCTCATCTAGCTGGAGCTTTGGACCTTGGTTTGACAACTTTCGCCTCTTTAGTCGATTACATTCGATAAGGCTTGAAACTTGGCGCTTCAGCATTTGGCGTATTCTCTGATAATTACTATCGGTGGGGTCGCAGTGAAGAAGCCCCTCCGTGTCTTTAACTTTTTCCTTGAGTTTTTGTACTTCGCTTTGGATTTCTTGTAACGTTTTGGATGACCAGATACTTGTTTTCTTTTGATAAAGGTTTTCCTTCTCTTTTATCTCCTTCCCTAGCTTTTCCTTCTTGGAATTTAAGCGCAACCTAACAAGGTCGGCTGCCGCCTCATTAGCATTTTTTACCTCTTCAACTACGAATTTAACTCTCTCCGTCATAGACGGAAGATTGTCAGGATCGAAGCCTAGGACTATCATTTCTTCCCTAGAGTATATTGATCGCAAAATAACTCTAAGACAAATTTTATCCCATTCTGAGTCCATAGTAGAAACGATACCTTGCACGGTTTCCTTATCAAGAACAAGAGCACTATTTCCACTTTTGGTACCACATGCACTAAAAATATCCAAAAGCAACCACTCCAAATCGACTTTGTCAGGACGGAGTGCGATATACTCGAAACCCTCACTTATGCGAATGATATTGATCCTGAGACCATGTTTTTCATGAAGTAAAGCTTCGCGAAAGGCAACTCTCTGATATTTTGTCGGTGCCCCAGAGTGAAGAGGTTGAAACGCGAGAAAGTACTCCAGTGCTTCTTCAAAGGAGATTGAAGACTTAATTCGTGTTTTAGCATTGGCATCTTGCACCGGAAGGAAAAGTTGATCTAAGACATAGAGTAGACCTTGAAATTTGTGCTTTTTTTCCTCTGAAATTGCTCTCGATAATTCTTCCTCAATAATACCCCTATTTTGCTTTAGAGTGCAGCTTTGCTGAGATTTTAGAATCACCATCTTCTTTTTTCCCTGAAGAAGTTAAAAGGTAATAACGTCTTTATAGATCGAAAGATTCACAGTTATTTACACATCTTAAATATTTTTTAATGAAACTATGGGCTTGAGAAATGAATATTAACGATTCACCCAGGAAGGCATAGGTGCGCGACAACTGCAGACTAGACTGCGTGCGACGCGGTCTAGATCTTGTAGCGAGCGGCGAAACCGCGAGCTGCGAAAAGCGCTGGCGCGGACTCGCCTTATTCTCAATAATTAAGTTGGATTTTTTTAGCATTGTTTTTATATCAGGGTGGAGTTCCACCGATATCGTTGGCGCTGCAAAGAACGCTCGAAGTAGCGAAATTCGCTTGAGTTTAGTATTTTGTTAACATGTTGACAGTGTGTTACAATAAATTTGTTCCTATTGTTTCTACAAGTTCCGTTTCTTTGTGAGGTCGCGTTAATTTTCTTAAGTTTGAAATCTTTCGATTTACTTTCTTTTATAGGAAAGTATTTTCCCTTCACTTTGCGTTAATTTAAATCGCGTTAATTTTGCTGTAATATTAAAGGTAATCTGAGAAGTCTGATGGACTGTAGTCTGCATTTGACGAACACCGATCCGCCGGTTTTATTTATGGCAGTGTCACACTGCCGTTTTAAGTAAAGTTTAATAATTGTAAGCATAGTTTAACATATCTACCTTTGACCTGCAAATTATAAGGAGGTCATTCAGATGGGAACAGTCCTATCTAAATTTTAGTACCACAGATACCAGGATTTACAGTCTTCAAATACAAAGTATCTCTTTAAGTATGATTAATGTCCGCGCGACATTTCGACGTTTCAATGTTGATATTACTATTGCATGTGTATTATACAGTTTTCACTCATTACTTTACATTCGAACTACGAAGAAACTGTTACTTTTTTTCCTTCGTCGTGGTTTTAGTAACATCGAAACGTCAGACAACATTTAATAGCTTTATATTTCTTCATCATTTATTTACCTGGTCGTTGTCGATATCTGATACAAGGCGCTCAGTTCTCGCCCTTCGCTCACTTCGCTTTTCGTTATGGCATCGTTTTTGGGTACTTCCAACACTTAAATCCAAATGCTGTCCAAACCGATCGCCTTTGTCGTCCAGATTGCTAAGCGTTTCTGTCATGTCTTCCATCCTTGCTTTGTGTCCCCAAATTAGTATGGGATTTTCCCAGGCTATGTGGCCTTGACACATTAATAAAGTTTATCATCATCATCAATGTCTGAAATCTCCGCAGCGCGCTAACCATATATATTAAATAATGCTTTATTGTTGTGACATATTAACTTTATTGTTGTGACATATAAAACTTTGACATGCAAGCCGATACCATCAAACGTGGACACATAACTCGTTTTATAACTGCGCTGACTTGCTTTCATTAAGCGTTTTCAATGGATAGAGAAATTGACTATCTTTTAACAAAAGCTGACTTGACCAATTACACAGAAAATTTTCAACAAATTGGTGTTGCAAAGGTCGAGCATTTCCTGGACGTTGATGACGAAACTCTTGAGAAAGACATTGGATTAACTAAGATACAAACTCGCCGTCTGAGGCGTTTCTTCGCTCAGATACAAGATGAATCAAAACAAAGAGGTGCAAGCAGTGAAGGTATTTAGTTTAAAATGTTTATAAGCTGGTTATTTTGAAGGCCTCTAAATAAATGGCTTGTGCCTCACTTCAAGCCAGAAATGAAAAATCTAAAAAACGTAACATGGTGCATCGTAACGCAATACTTCATACAATACTTTACACTATGATTGTGTAATGACAAACATTTCTAATGTGATCGGCAGGTGTTACGTCCGCCAGTGCTCCCAAGAAGCGCAAGCAAGCGATTTTGTCACTTGGACGCTCCGGGCAGCTACAAGTCCTAAGGAACGAATCAGCAGCACCAGAAAAGGAGCCATGGGAAAAATATCTCCTTCCCAACCCACATACCGATAGGCTGAAATTTTATAATAGTATTGTTCAGCAGATTTATGAATCTTCTTTTGTAAGTAAACAAGCCGGTTTCAAACAGTATCTTCTTGAGCAACAGCAAATGCGTTGGCAGTTAAACACAAAGATTAAAGCCCTGTCCGATAAAGAAACCAACCTGCTGAGAAATGAGAAGTGGGGAGTGTGTCAAAACATCAACAAGTTCATCTCAGGCGTGGATGGCTGTAAGGGCAGTGATGACGTCGCGAAGTGTGAGTCCTGCTTGACCACTGTTAATGACGCCTTTAATTCAGCAGCCGATTTGTTGTCATTCATCGACAACAAGCGAAAGAACCTATTTACAGAAGAGCATAACCTGAAGCCGTTCGCTAGTGATGAGCTCAAATATTTTCAGGAAGCTCAAGAGCGAGTAAAGGCGATATACGAAGAGCTGCAGAAAGCCTCCAATACGCTCACAACAACCTTCATGAGCCTGAAGAGGAAGTTTCCATCTCGCATGGGAAACAATCGCCAATCGCGAAGAAAAAAAGAAAACAAAAGAAAGGTGAAAAAAACTAAGGAGAAAAGACTACATCAGCGAGCATATATGCTCCTAGAAAAACTTACCTCAAAAGAGGTAACTGATGAAATTTTCGATTCACTCGAAAACAATAGGAATTTTACAAGCGTCTCAAGCATCAACGCAGAATTTACCGGGAAATTTGTTAGGCGTCTCCACCTGGACCCTCTATTATGGCTGATGGAAAAAGGCGTTTTTGACACAGACCTAGCACGAAACATGGAAGTAGTAGTGGCCAGTATGAACGAAGGAAATGGTAATGGTGATGGTAAAGGGTCAGGCTCGGGTGAGGATTCCGATGAATCTGACGAGGAGGCTGTGCAAGAGCCAGTAGAGAAGGCTGCGGAAGAGTCTGCCAGAGAAGCGTTAGGGGGTCAGGATAGCGAATCAGTGTCACCAGAATGAACACTTCACACATTATTACCAGAATGAATTCGCGAACACTTTTTGATATATGTTTATTTTTCTTGTGGCTGAACATTCCCATTATGATTCTCTATTGAAAAAAATTGAAACGTTATGAAACAATTTCGAGCTATTATCATTAGAATACTACATACACAAAAGTTGATTACCTATCTAATTTCAATAGATGGTACCTGAATATAAGAGAGAAACAGAGACAAAAATAAAAATAGCAGGTTTACGTCAAAAGGAGGCGATAAATTGACATGTTTTATATTATTTATGACGATCCATGAATAAAACTTTGAAATGTTGCTTTTGTCATATATTGTTTTAGCGTATGTTGAACTACGATAGTGATACTGTTTCTACAAAATAGCTGGTCTGAGGTAGGGTATGGGTTTTGTGTCTAGGCTAGAATAGAGTTACAAAATACAGCTAAACGTGGACTTGAATAGGGTTGGGGTTTTAGAGTCCCAGCGGCACACCCTTACCAAAGTATTTACAGACTTCTCCCCTGGGTCCCGCCGCCACTTAAAATTCCTTTTTTTTTTGGTCTGATCCCCCCTTTACGCCTATCAATAACGGCTGATCCCCCCCTCAGTCCTTCAGATAACCATATGATCCCCCCCTAAAACCTCCCCCCCCCCAGGCGATAAATAATGACCGGTCCCTAATTACAAGGCATTTAATTTTATGTGGTATGGCCACAGACTAAACAAATAGCGTTCACGTTCTTGATCCCAAATTTAATCACGGCTACATCCGTTGGAGTGCGTTATTGATAAGCTGCTTGAAATGCGTTATCGATAGGTCGAGTAAATCAGTTAAATTGCGTCAAAATTAGCTAAAATTGGATCATCGCCCAAGACGTTTTGTGGCTTTTGTTTCCAGAGGGATATGTCATTTTTGCTACCAAAAAGTCCGCATTGGATTTTTTGGAAAGCAGAAGTGAAACGGAGTACCTCGTGTAATTTCGACCAGTCCCTTTCATTTTTTGCCAAATGAATATGTATACAGTGATCTTAAGGCCTTGATTAAAATGCTTCAACACCATCCAACAATGTCGAGTACAACTTTGTCGTACGATGTTGAACGTGGTGGCTAAACGAATTCAACATCCTATTCTCATAACTGACTGACAAAAGAAGGTCGCAGGGCCGTGGGTTTAAATTACGATTTTTAGCCGGGTAACCAGCCTCACTAGTGAGATGGACATGATGATGTCATATTTTATTCGCATTTGACATATATATGAACATTTCTTATATTCACATTCACATATTCACCACCTACGGGTGTAATTCGAGCTCCCAGCTAAGGTTCTTCTTTTCAACTGCTAAAGTCGGTACATTCACTGCGGTAGTCATCACCATGTCATTTTTTTTTCTCTTTTTGTAGTATTACTGCTAGAAAGACATCTTAGACTGCTCTTTTAAACAAATATTGGAAGAGACCAGTCTTTGTCATGGCAGCCGCTACTTTCTGTAACCGTCGAATCCGGGGAGGGGCAATGGCAGTCCGCTTTAGAGCCGCAGGGTCCTTTTGGTTAACTTCGGAACTTTACGGATTTAGGCTTTCCAATATAAAGAGGAGGCATTCATTCCTTTCGTTTTTTGTTTTGTTTTGTTTTGTTTTTTTTTTGTTTTTTTTTGCCCTATTTTTTCGCATTTATGTTTTGTTTACTTTTTGCTTGTTTGTTTTCGCTTTGTTTTTCTCTTGAAGTAAATCATCCACACAATTGTTAAGCAACATGTTCAAGATCGGGCCAGTCTGAGTATTTATAACAGAACTGATTTATTAATTATATTTGCGAAAAGGGATTTTTCCCTTCTTTAATAATCGATAACAATTTAAAAAATGTCAACAAAGCTTTTGTTTACTGATCCACGGCCACATTATCGCGGTATCTCAGGTAATATCGAAAGTGAAAGGGACCGTATAATACCGATGTCATTAGATCACGGCTTCTGAAAATATTTCTATTGTGTAACTCTCAGGGTGCATGATTTATAATCTAACTAACAAGCTCAAAACATAACCTCATGATTAGATTCTGGGTTCGTTGAATAAAACGCAACATCTAATTAAATTTATTTTGTTTCCAGATACTGAAGATTTGTTTCGCTGACCTATGATATTGAATTAATGATGCTGGTTGGTAACTTAATAATCTGTACATTTTTCGTTATCATCATCCACATCAGACATATTCACAGACAACACATATAAGACCAAAACTGCTAGCCCGGGTGGTTGAAGATTAGAATCTACGTCACAGCACGTAGGGGGTGTTCCGCTGGGGCTTCAAAGCCTCGTACCCCTTTTCAGACAGAAAGTATTTAGTCAGTCCGCCCCAACTTAGACCAACGGAATACCTTTTCGAAGCAATACGCTCTCAGAAGTGACAAAAGGATTTTCTGATTGTACGAAAGTTAGGAGTTATTGCCCAGTATGTCAGAATTATTACATTCGGCAGAGCTACTTAATGTCGCGTTGGATTTTCTTGCATTGTATTGTATCCTTTAAAACAGCAACTTCACAGAAAACTGCGACTGAATAACGTAACACTAAATCTTAAAAAAAAAAAACACTGAATAAATAATCTTAAACTCGTAGAGCTAAAGCACTCCACCAAAACTAAGTCCCCATCTCAGACCGAGATGGTAAAAATGCCCCAAGCTCCCGTCCGCCTCCAGCGGGGTTGGGGTGGGGGAATAAGTGTTGGACGGAATGCTACAACCCCGACCATAGACCTTGAGACCGAGTTTGTTAAAGTTAGCACTCTCATCACCCTTTTGAATGAGGGAGCGGCGTGTTTCAAGGAATTGCGACCCCGACTGCGGCACATAGTCTTGTGAATCATTAATAAAACGCGCGGTGACATCATCACCAATATGATGAGTCATGCTTACTCAGGTTAATTTTCATGTCCTGAATACAATTAACTTACCGTACAAAAAAGCACATGAAAACAGGAAAAAGAAACCGACAGCAAGAAGGCGTTCGCGTTGAGGAGAGCAGCCATTGCTTTGCACTGTCACAACCTGAAAGTGTGAAGGATCTTTGGCTCTAAGTACACTTATACTGAAGTGAACGATTAACTTTTCCTTATTTGTGAGGGAAGGACGGTAAGGGTACCCTGGGTAACAGGGGTTAAATTTTTCAGCAAGGACGGAGAACGGGGTAAAAAAAAAGATAGTTTGTTCCAGTGAGCGCTCTTTATCCTTTCTGGAGGAGAAACATGCTGGTGAAAAGTGCGCACAGGGGCAAACTAAACTAGAGGTTCCAACTAAAGGAATGTAGGCGTTCAAAGTTATATTGTCTTGTTCACTAAACCTCTTTAGGCCCACTTCCCTTTCAGCCCCCTTATCTTTCAATATTAGAGGTGTAACATGCTGGCGAAAAAATGCGCACAGGCGCAAAATAAACTAGAGGTTCCAGCAAAAGGGAATATAGGTTTTCAAAATTATATTGTCTTGCTCAGTAGAACCTTGTTAGCCCACCCCTCCCTCAGCTCCCTCATTTTTCAATATAAGCCTTGTCATCGTCTTCGGTTATTTATAACTTTTCCTCGTTTCTGCGGTTTGATCCATAATTGCCATCCAAATATCACCAAGTCTTGCATGTGGCGGGGGAGGTGGAGGCCGGAAAACGCGGAATTTATCATGTTTGGCAATTTGGGGGGGGGGGGGCGCATTTTCCACTTGTAAAAATCGTTACTCTCCCTCCACCCCATCATTCTCTGAGGACAAAGAGGATGAAACTAATTCATGATAAAACTACATCAGTAATTACCTCAGTATTGGTCAAATTCATTTAAACTGAGACCGAAGTGCCGATTGCATCATTGATTTGAAACCACTTACGTCGATGTACTGTGTGTATATCAGGCATCCGGGTGATAACTTTTAAAATTTGCATTTCTCTCAACCGCTTTGTTTTTTGCGGCATGTGGACTTTTTTGGAGTAAAGACATTAGAGAATTAACCTTGAGCCGCTATGACTTACGCAACGGCTACAATATTCCATTCCTGACTTTTTCTAACGACAAATAATAGCGAGAGCTGTTAGAAAGAAAACGCACTCAAAATTGTGCTGATGCTTGCACAGTTTACGGATGGCTGACTAAGAAGACGTACAGATCAAAGTCGACGTTTTAAATTCGTGGTTCCCCGAGTAATTTTGAATCTTTCTTTCTATCTGACTGCAGCTTTACCTTGTCCTTTTGATGTTGGGATGCATATTCAGTATGGGGCTTAGGTTCTTAGAGCAACGAAACTGAGACACCAGGACACTTACAATTATTTCCTGTCGTGTTATGCTTGCTCGTGACTTTCACGCAAAGGAAACATGAACGTAACCCACGCATGCAAAGTATCTCTCACGTCATTATTATTCAGGTACAGAAGTTAAGGAAAAAACATTTAAATACTCACTGGAACAATCCTGGTCTAACCAGTTTTCCCGGTAAAGCGTTGAATTGCTTTCTTTAGTTAACAAAGAAGTAATGCACTCTGTGAAGCTGCGAAACTATTTTCGGTGGTGACTTCAAAAAAAGGGAAAACCCCCCTCCCTCTTGAAGCCGCTGGTATTTAGCTTCATTAGGTGCATATCAGTGTCAAGATCTTTGATCTTTCAACATTGAAACTGGCAAACAGTGTCTTCAATAGCAGCAAGGCAACTTTTCTTGGATCTATAAAATTTATACCGATTTATTTTGAAGTTATTTGATATTCATGAAACGAAGTATTCAGTACGTACAGTAGTGTCCTAAATATGCACCGATCGCGAGGAATTTGAAGATTTCGACTTAATTTATCCTTTATCGGCCTGTTTGCCTCATGTACTGTCAAAAAACCGGTCGTCGGCGTAACGTTAAAGATATTTTAGAGGCTCAGCTAATAATCTAGAACATTCCAGAACTGCCCACCTAAAATGGGAAACGATCAACATCGATATCATACAGGTAGTTGTTTACACATACATATGCATGCATATGTATCAAACTAAACAAGTTAGGAAAAAAAAAACAGTTTCTTCTTAAGATCTTGACGAGATATAATATCAATTTTAAAGATTATTTTAAAATTGGGCAAATTTTGTACGAGGAGAGAAACGATCACGTGATCACACGGAGTTAAACGTCATACTCCAGTCACCACCCCCAAGTACGCCCCCACAACAAGCAAATCAGCTTAGAGATGATGTAATTAAATATTCCTAGATCCGTGTGATCAGTGGCGAAAGAGCACCCGTCAGGAAATTTTGCCGTTCTTATTCCAGGATATGTGCTACAAATCTGCAGTCTAGGCGGAGTGAAGTTTTCCCGCGAATTTTTGGTCAAGCTCGAGTGGAAATTCGAGACGAACAGTAAAACTGCCGCGTGTACTACCTGCAGATGTGCTGACTCGACAGGTAAATATCATCCAATTTCCCGCAATGATTTGCCCACTTTCCGTGGTGCGGTGTATCAAAATACAAGCAGGGTGTTAGCTACATTGTTATTCTTAGCCCAAATACCAAGAGAAAGAGTTATTGCTCCTCACTCAAATCTTTCTATACGCGAGTTCAGGAATGATATCATAGTGCAAACGAGAAATATATGCGGGCTAATATCATGACCACATCAAGTGTGCTGTAAGACGATCGAAAGGTGCAGTTATTCCTGTTCATATTTTTAATGGGCCATGCGGTATCATAATTTCTACGTTTTTGTTATGAATAAAATATGGGAAAATTTTGGATCAGTTTTCAAATATTCAACGAGGAAACAAATTTGAGTCAGAAGATCCAAACAAGTCTTATTTTAGAAAGTCCGTTTTTTCACCAGTGACGCAAGTACTTTAATACCCTGTCAATACTGCCGGCTTATTCCATAGCAAAAACGGTCTCAATGCAAAAACACAAGGCAATCCAAGAATAAATATTCTGGTTATTGTTTTCCTTTATTCCTCACGCCTGATTTATTTACTCTCTAAAGCACACGTGAAATCCCTAAAAATATGGTGAAAAGTCTTCTCTGAATCCCTTTCAACCGAAATTGCAAGTGGACTTCCCACTATACGAGGTGAGAAGTTTCTTTGTAGCCCTGCAAGGGGACCTGAACTGGGTGAACTTTTTTTGCAGTGGAACCTATTAAATACCCAATGTTTTCTAAGGCCCTAGTCCCCCCACTATCCTTTCTCCTCCACTATGTGTTTAGCTCCTATGTCGATACTAAATTGATACAAAGGATCCACAGAATTGCAATAATTTACTCACTAGGTACTTAAATACTACATAACTATTTTTGACGTTTTTCAGACGAAAAAGATGCTTGTTTATCTGGGAATTACAACAGTTTTATTCAGCTTTTTACGAGTTGTGGATGGCAGGACAATCTGTCCCCAACATACACACTTCACAGTATATGACCCTGCTAATCCACATGCCAAGGAAACTTGCAGAAGATGCCCAGAATGCCCACCTGGTGAAGGACTTCCCATACAATGCGGCAGTAGAGTAGCAGCTGGTATCTCCACAGATTGCCAACTATGCAAGGCTAACGAGACGTATTCTGATGGTAATGATTCATCCCACTGCAAGCCATGTAATCTTTGTGGGTCGAAGCAAGTGGTACAACACTGCACTCCACAGCAAAACCGGAAATGTGGATCCTGCCTTCCAGGCCACTTCTTAGAGCCTGTTCTTGATGAATGTATGGAGTGCTACTTTTGCTGCCCTGATGTTCCAGAAAGTGACCGTCTACAACAATGCAAGGATCTTGGAATGCCTGAGAGCAGACAATGCCAAAAAACTAAGGCAAACATAAAATGTGAACAAGAGGCTAAAATGATGACCACTTCTACTCCAGCCACAGATGTGCCAGGGAACACAAGTACAGCTGTAACCACTGGTTCTACAGGCACAGGGATTGCTGCAGCTACTAATGCTACTGCAACAGATTCCAACAACCACCCACAGCCTGTACCTTCAAATGAACAAAAAACAATTGCTAAATCAGCTGGAGAAGACCCCAGACCAACATATAAAAATTCTACTGGGCTTTCTACTGGTGCATCTGTAGGCGTATACGTAGGTGTGGGCGCTTTCATTGCTCTTTGCATTATCATCTTCATTGTGGTCAAGCTAATCATAAGGCAACGTAATAGAAAGATACAAACCTACTACAGAGTTGAGCAAGGTAATAAGAAATTTAATTCATTGTAATTTCCAGCCTCCCAATAATCTAGCCTTAAAGATTAGTTGAATTTGATTAAAGTGCTTGTGTCTCCTGTAAATTTCATGACAGTAACCAAAGATACATGATAAATAAAGAAAGATGGTGAATTTTAAGCTCGGAGAAGAAATAAGAAAAGATGGAGTATTCAGCGTGTCGTGAGTGTGGGACAAAAAAATCTATGTTGACGACAAGAATTGAACCCATGACCTTCCGTACACCGGTCGGATGCTCTAACCACTGATCTGAGTTACTGGGAGACATATATACATGCATACATGCATGGAAATATACATGCACACAGTTGTGAAGGGTAAAAGTTCTGCCTGTACTATGTCTTTCATTTTTGTTCTGTTTTGCTCTTCCATTTTTGATTTTAATACATGAATTATTACTTTTTACCATGGTTTTTACAACTGACTGTTACCAATATATGTAGCACAGTGCATATATACCGGTAATTCATCTTGAGAGGCCCAGTAACCCTCCCCACACCTTCTCTTTTATGTCTGTGATCCCTAATCCCATATACCAGTACTTTAATTTCAGCCCAGGGGGTGGGGGGTGACTCCCATATGAAAGCGACAGGGATGCTTGCCGTCTTGGTTAGGAGTGCAAATTAGGGTTAAGGTGTTCAGGATGGAAAGCCAATATTTTTACCCATACAGGTGTCGCTTTAAGTGTAGACTATGAACGAAAAAGATTTATGACAATGCTTTTAAAATCTAAAATAATATAAAAGACAGCATTCTATGTCAATGTCTTTAGCGCAATTAAAATCACAATAGCTCAAATTTGGTTGTCTGTTTTGGCGTGGTCTCCTTTAGGGGTCAAATAAAGCCTAAGCCACGCCCAGATTGGTCTCCTTTAGGGGTTTGTTTCTAATTTTCCGACAAGCATCCCGGTCCCTATTCATATGCGAGTTTGAGGGATCAGGCTGTGTACTCTTTAAGGGGTCTAAAGCAATAAAAATTTTCTCACTATTGGGAACAGGGATTTAATGGGGTAAATAAAGAGATCAATAACCAAAGGTACGGTGGCCCACAACTGTCACGGCAACAACAAAAAGCTCACGGCAAAAGCAAAAAGCTCACGGCAAAAACAAAATGCTCACGGCAAAAGCAAAAAGCTCACGGCGAAAACAAAAAAGGTCACGGCAAAAGCAAAACGCTAACGGCGTAAGAAAAAGGTCACGGCAAAAATAAAAAGCTCACGGCAAAAACAAAAAGCTCACGGCAAAAGCAAAAAGCTCACGGGGAAAACAAAATGCTCACGGCAAAAACAACATGCTCACGGCAAAGGCAGAAAGCTCACGGCAAAAACAAAAAGGTCACGGCAAAAGCAAAAAGCTCACGGCGAAAAAAAAAGCTCACGGCAAAAACAAAATGCTCACGGCAAAAGCAAAAAGCTCACGGCGAAAACAAAAAAGGTCACGGCAAAAGCAAAAAGCTAACGGCGTAAAAAAAAGGTCACGGCAAAAATAAAAAGCTCACGGCATAAACAAAAAGCTCACGGCAAAAGCAAAAAGCTCACGGGGAAAACAAAATGCTCACGGCAAAAACAAAATGCTCACGGCGGAAGCAAAAAGCTCACGGCAAAAGCAAAGGCTCACGGCAAAAGCGAAAAGCTCACGGCAAAAATTAAAACCACACGCCACGTGTCCTGGGCACTAAAAGTGTGCTCGCAAAGGTTGTTGGGATTAAATCCAACATGGCTGCGTCTTGAACTGACTTGTCGAAGCTCTGTCTGAACCAAGATGTTTTGCCCAAAGTGCGGCGCTGAGTCGGCATCTGCAGCCAATTTCTGTGTTCGATGTGGTCAAGGTAAGATGTAGCAACGTCAGTAGAGTACATAACCATCGCACAGCCGGCCTTAGTCTTTATTTCCATATTTACACAGCTGAAATTAACCACGTGGCACGTGGTTAATTTCAGCTGTGTAAATACAGAAATTGGCTACAGACGCCGACTCAGCGCCGCACTTTGGGCAAAACATCTCGGTTCAGACAGAGCTTCGACAAGTCAGTTCAAGACGCAGCCATGTTGGATTTAATCCCAACAACCTTTGCGAGCACACTTTTAGTGCCCAGGACATGTGGCGTGTGGTTTTTAGCCAATGACGTCACGTCATATGGCTACTGTCAGAGCCTAAAAATCAACGATATACGTGAGACGTCTGTCTTACGATTTGTGAGTCTGAGGGGATGTTCTGTGAGACGATGGGTGGGGGTGTGCACCAGGAGACTGAAACTCTTACCTTATCAGCGGCACAAACCCATACCGCTTATACTATAGGAGTACGTCCCCCGGGCTTTGAAGTGTTTTGCATTCGCAAGTGTGGATCTACTTCGAATGCCTGTTTTGTGTACGTGAGGTCTGGCAGGATTTTATTCGCGTTGTAGTCCTGTGTTTACTTAACTGAAGTGCAAATTTCCACAGCAGCAAATACAAGACGGACTTGCCAATTTGAGATGTTGTATGAACAGAACGTGGAAATTAACGTCACTTCGATCCCTAATTAACAGTGAAAGAGACAGTATTTAAAGCCCAAGTTAAGAACGATAGTGAAAACACTAGAGTAAAACAGCATAAAATTTTTCGGGATTATCTCTCGGTAACAGCGAATCTAAAATTTGCAGTGTCATTTTTGAGTGCGTGTTATAAAACATGAACCCATTTAAAAGTAAATCGGAAATTGCGCGGCTTGTTGCTAGCTATTCGTAAAACTGAAAAACTTGAACGAAACTAGTATTAAAATCCAAGTCACAGTGGTGATCAAGGAATTAGAGGATGGATGTAGTAAAATCTTTACAAGATACTAAACGTTGTTTCGGGGTTATTCATAGCTCAAAGTGTAAAGCGTATGTTGAGCAAATTTGCATAGTTGACAGCTGTAATTTCAGTCTTAGGAATGTAACGCAACACTTAAAACATCTCGAACCGACCGAAACAGTACCGAAAGATTAACAACAACAGATATGTGACAAAGCATTCTAATAGAGACCTGTTGGATCTACTGGAAAGCGAGCTGAATTTGAACATTTTCGTACTGTTCGAAGGCAAAGCAAACGAAATTTGTTCGGCTGCAGGTTGAGACTCAAAATAAACACGTGCGCTAAAAATAACTTTGTACCGTGGGAAAGTTACAAATGTAAACATACTTTGGTCGATTTGTGAAGTAAAAAGACGAAAATTATTATAGCCGACTAGATTACAAAGCAAGCAACTTCAATCAACAGGGGAAATAAATATAGTTGCAAAACTATTTCAGTCGTGATTATAAACGCTAGTTCAAACCGATTTCGAACGAAAATATTGTGGATACAAGAAACGCCGTTTGATGGCAGACTCCTGTTTTGACAATACAATAGAACGTAAGTGGTTGACTGAAACGTCTGAAACCTCACAAATTAAACAAAGTAAAGCGAGTCACGTGTCACGCAAATCATGCAGAGCGTCAAAACGGCACCCTTTAGAAAGTTGACCGTTTATGAGCACTGAAAAGGATTGGATATTCGCCGGTAGAAGTAAGAAATTAAAAGGTTCAACTGCAACTTGCATTTATTTCTGAAGTAAAATTGTTAACGTTCCACTGATCTTTGTCTAAATTATGTATGCAATATTTTTCGACGGTGAGTTTAAGTTTAAGTTTACTTGTTTTTGTCTCTGTTCTTTGAAGAACCGTGAAATAAAGAGCTTTCTTCGGTTTCTTTACTCCGCGTAGTCACGCTGCTCAATCATTACCAGGTTTTATAGTGGATAACCACAAGATCTTTTTGGTGGTGGTGGTGGGGGGGGGGGGGGGTTGGGATGAAGGATTAGGGGGGACTTACCGGAGATGTAAAGTCCCATAGGTTGTCAGGATAAATTTCACCATATTGTGAAAAAAACGTCATTGGCTCTGCGCGCATTGCGTGCCTATGTTTATTTTTGCCGTGAGCTTTTCGCTTTTGCCGTGAGCCTTTGCTTTTGCCGTGACCTTTGTGCTTTTGCCGCGAGCATTTTGTTTTTGCCGTGAGCTTTCTGCTTTTGCCGTGAGCATTTTGTTTTTGCCGTGAGCTTTTTTTTTTCGCCGTGAGCTTTTTGCTTTTGCCGTGACCTTTTTGTTTTTGCCGTGAGCTTTCTGCTTTTGCCGTAAGCATGTTGTTTTTGCCGTGAGCATTTTGTTTTCCCCGTGAGCTTTTTGCTTTGGCCGTGAGCTTTTTGTTTTTGCCGTGAGCTTTTTATTTTTGCCGTGACCTTTTTTTTACGCCGTCAGCTTTTTGCTTTTGCCGTGACCTTTTTTGTTTTCGCCGTGAGCTTTTTGCTTTTGCCGTGAACATTTTGTTTTTGCCGTGAGCTTTTTGCTTTTGCCGTGAGCTTTTTGTTGTTACCGTGACAGTTGTGGGCCACCGTACCAAAGGCCTCTTACAATATATTACTGGTATTGCATTTCAGCAGCAATAGAAAATATATTTATTTATAACTTCTAAAATTTGTCTCTTGTTAGGTGAAGATCAGGTGGAACTGAAGGAATTTCCAACAAGGAAGGGTTAGTTTTCCAACAGTGGTATAAAGAATTTTTTTAATTATGTAAATTATTGAAAGAAACTATAACTGTGAAAACTAATAAAGCAATCAACTACAGCTAGGTTAACTCAAATAAAGACCAATTTCCCATTTGGCCAAAACTAGCATCCCCTAGTATCTCAAACTGTAGTGATTACTGTAAGTACTGGTGTATGAGCCGCACTTTTTCACTTTTTCCTCAAGTGATCTTGTTTAAAATGGGCCAAATACTTAATTATCTACAAGAACAGACAGACACTGTTCTGTAAATTCTCATTAAGAATTCCAGTCCCTTCAGTTATTTTTCAAGCACCACACCTGCTATTAAACTTAAAGCTTTCCCTTCAATGACAACAACTGCAAAACATGTTTGCTGTCTTGTAAAATCCACCCCCCCCCCTAATCACCTTTGAATGTTTGCTCTGACTAGTTTAATGGTCAGGCATCAACAATTGCAAATTCATTGTCATTTTTTTTCAGGGCAACCATTAAAGGCATACCCACTGGTATATGCAAGGAAAATATTCAATATTATGGTGCTTGTAAAATCTTATTAATAACCAAATTCTCACCACTTAGATAACTACAGTAAACCAAACGTACCTCCTCTCACTTTGTATTGAGGACCCTGCCATCCTACCAAATGAAAAACTTGTCAAAACCACGACAAACAAGATGACCTCTTTGTCTTAAACAGTTGATGACAAAACAACACCACTGTTAAAGAATCAAAGTGCTGATAGCTCAACCACCTCGTCAACTGGTGAGCATGACTGCAGATGAATTATATGAATTAATTTATATATTTTTATAATCTTATTATAATATTATGTCTCTAACTAAATGCTGAATTTTTTCCCTTTTCTGTTCCCTGCAAGTAGAGGCCCCCTTTCCTTTGTATTTGTTGAGCTGATGTGCAGGAAGAAAAGAGACCTCTGCCCTGGATTGAAATGGACTGTGTTGAGCATGCACCACGGTTACTTAGCGACCAAACCGTCAGCTCAGCAAATACAAAGGAAAAGGGGCCTCTTCTAGCAGGGAACATTTTCTGAGGACCCTTACGGAAAGCACCTTCGGGTGATGAGGCCTCCTTGTTAAAGCTGATGAAGATGCATGTGATTGATCTGATGAATGATGACGATGACGATGATGATGTTGATGATGATGATGATGATGATGATGATGATGATGATGATGATGGTCGATGATGATGACAATGATGATGATGATGATGATGATGATGATGATGGTCGATGATGATGATGATGATGATGATGATGATGATGATGATGATGATGATGATGACGATGATGATAACCGTGACGGTGACCGTTGCCTTTGAGCATAAAATAAAAGATTCTGCACCACTGATGATCCTGTGCCATGGCCAACGTATGGGAATAAACGACATAAACACATCCGTAGTTCGTACTACCATATTGCGGAAAATATGCCATGTAAAACGGTATCCCTTTGCAGTTTAACACTCTAATATTCTTCGGTAACGAACATGACAAACTGAAACGATGCATGTTTTAAACAACATTGATTCGTACCCTTCAACATACATCTTCAGAAGTGACCGTTGGGCTAAATTCATAAATTGAAAGACTGGCACCTAATCAGGAAAATGGAATACTGAATTATTAACAACAGTCTTTAAGCTTACGTCGAAGCTTACGTTTGAAATCTGTAAAACAAAACAAAACCTAGATAGCAAAGAAAAAGCTTGCCGGGCTAACACTTTCTCGTCACTAAATTTCGCTTCAGAGCAAAATGACTCACCAGAAGATCGATATTTCTCTTTCTATATAACACATAAAGGTTTATCAGACCATAAAGCTACGTAAAACTGGAAATGATACGCCAAAATAATGGATCGGCGAGAATAAGAACACTTGATTCATGCTCTTCTCCGATCTTTTCACACGACAGCTTCTAAATTTAGCCGCAGGCGGGCTGGCCCGCCTCATGTAATACCGGGCTGAGCAGTCATCTCGGTAAACCTAGCCAGCCCTGCTACCGAGCCAGCCCGGATCATGTAATCGGCCCCTTAGATCTAATCTTCAGATGGACCAAACAGAAACGGAATACACTCCACCTTCGTTTGGCTTGACTAGTTGAAACTCACGGGTGCTCTACTAGAGGCTGGAAGACTCTTAAAGAGTTTGAACCTGCTTAGAGTTTAATCACAGTCGATGAAAGTGGAGACTCTCTTTCTCGTTTGGCCTTCAAGTCACGTGATACTCTGTGCCTCGTTCTACGTTAAAGCTTTCCAACTCAGATAACAGATCGTACAGCCTACGTGTACGTAAGCCGCCTTATTCTGTAATCGCTGTGTGCACTGTATCTATGAATGCTAACTTACGAGTACGTGTGCTTCTTCTTCCCATTTTTGAAATTAAACTAAGAAGTTCATGAAAAAGGATAAAGGTAATATTATGCCGTTTGATGTGCCGCTTTTGACCTCCAGCACAAGGCCGCCATGTTTTGGTCAAGGAACGAAGGAACTCAAAGGAGAACTTCACATGATGATTTTGCGAAGACAGGGAGCTCTTACGCCATTGCCTTAAAGTCTGAGTCACAAGAGTGTAAAAGCGTGGGAAACACTGTGGGTTACTCAGCGGCAAAAGCCTATCGGCCCCAGAATGTACCTAATCTCAAGAGCACTTCAATTATGCCACGATTAATATTCCTGAGTCTTGATAGTAGTTTTTCTTTATTGTTTTTTTTTTCCACAGAAAGTATTCATGACAATCGAAACGAAGCGTCCACCCACAAAAATGTCGACGTTGATGTTCAACGCATTCCTGAAGGTAAAGTGTAGAAAAAAAAAAGCGGTAAAAAAGCGGCCTTCCGATCTGGAACGGATGTATGATGTATGTCCTTCTTTGTTTATAAATTCTACCGGTCTGTTACACTGTCAATCTAAACGATAAACAGAGACATCTACTATTATGTTCATATAATTCCTTCCAAAAACCCGGTTTGCATAACAGGCTTTTTATATCCCTGAATTGACGTATTATCCGTCGAAGTAAATCAGTGCATGACTATCAACGTTTCGTAAATCGTCCAACACTTTAATTTTGGAGATCGCTGTGGACTGTGCATTATCCGTCCCACGCGCGTCTAGCATGGGGCACATAACTGATGAACAAAATGTTGTTCGCTCAAGTTCGTCACAGACAGATGATGGGTCTCTAGTATATAAGTTCTAGTATAAAAATAAACATTAAACCCAAGAAATACCAGCCAGTTTTGCGGCTTAAAAAAGTATTAGCGGTAAACTTTTAAACGCTGATTTATGTTTGTTGATCGAAATTTTTCCTTTTTTTTTTCAGTTCGCCTTGTCTCTGACATGGAGTGGTTGCGTGATGTTGACGGCGTTTCACGGATGTTATTTCATGTCCAAAAAGAGCTTGATCTTCGCGAGACTTCACAAAAGAAAACATGGCACAGTGTTGGACGGGTTTTAGACGTCAGCACTAACGAACTGGAAACGATAAACTCTTTCTGTTACCCAGCAGAGAGGAGTCCAACAGAAAGACTTCTCGATCTCTTTAAGACCAGAGGTAGTAGAGAGCCTACAATGAGAAAGTTCGTCGAGGCACTTGTCGCGTGTGACAGAAAAGATATCGCTCGAACTATTTGCAATTGGCCATGGGAGCTTAAAGAGAACACAGTTCGACCGTCATAAGCCAATGACATTGCGTTTGGCAGATAGATATCGCTTATGGAGTAATCATACACGCCTTTCGGAGAAATCATCGCTAGGCCACTTCAGATATGTCATGCACTGTTATATAAGTGGTCATGCCCGAGTGACGTCTTTAAAATACTAAGTGGTTTCTATGTCCCGGACTGGAGTTTGTGTATAAAGTCACATTTTCAGACATAGTTAGCAAGACCATCTATAACTACCTGTATGCATGCGCGAGTCTCTTTTCTCCGGTGCTCAAGTTCTGGAGTTACAAGTCGTAGCTATCAACACGGGGCAAAAGCACACAGAAAGGGGTTTGGACAATTGGATCACAAGTCGCCTTGAAATCAGTTGTAATGGCAAAGGCTATTTAAAGGCGAGAAAAAACGTTTTGCAGTCACACATACTCAACATAAATCGTCTCGTTCAGCCGGCAAGAGGATTTTTCTTATAACATGAACAACGTCGATTTTGTAAATAACCGTTGTGAATTATAGACAAAAAAGCAGGGCTCGAAATTTACGGTCGCAAATGTGCAATTTCGAGGAGATTTGCTCCTAAAAGAAATAAGTTAGTAGCAAATTTGCTCCCTCAACGTTTGGCCCATTTTCATAATAAATACATTTTCTGCTCCTTGTTAGACCAAATTTTCTCCTAGAAGAACTATAATTTGTAGATGTCCGTGATATGATAAACACCGTTCTTCTTGTCTTGTTAAAGGGTATAAGTTTCCAAATAAGGTAATTATAGGGTCTCTAACGGTAACTGACAAAGTACACGCACGTGATGAAGTCTTGTGCGATTTTTGCTTACGACTCTCTGGACTGTTATGTGCAACTTTTGTAGCACGGGCTACTCGCGTCAAGCAAAGATCGTGTACAACTTGTCAGTCTTAACATTTTAATTGTGGCTACGACTATCATGGGATTTTACACATGTTTCAAATCCTACGACTTGTTTCATATTGTGTGCGAGTGCCGTGAAGATGTTGTACTTTTCTGATTTAGACGACACGATTCGTGTTGCAGACGTGACTTGAGCAAGTCGCATAGTACAGTTGTAAGGAAAAATCGTACCGTCTAGATCGGCCCTTAGGTCAGTCATATATAAACAACTGAATCTCTTTTTCTGTTCAGCAAAAAGAAAATATTGTTCCAGAATTGTTTGGTGACATCATCAAGCTGACATGCAATTAAATGAAAAACCCTATTATTCCTTTTTTTTCTGTAATCTCGGTCAAATGTGTACAGGTTAAGTATTTCTAGGACATTAGATACAGAAACGTGTAATTCGGCTGTTCCGGTTATCTTTCAGTTTTAAGCACTTCTTTTTGACGATTCAAGCATCCAACTAAATGATGTGAGCTGGTTAATTGATACATGTCATGTTTGTTTGAATTAACGTGACCTTAGGACACGTATAAAGAACCAGTCTGCCCAAATGTTAGATCTGTTTTTTCCGAAAGAATCAAAACACTAAATATCCACTGATCTTACTCATGCCGGCAAATGTACGCCTTTCGCTGGTTGCTCCACAAGAAAGCCCCGAATATAAACTCAGTGCGCATGTTCGTTATGATCACCGTAAAAATTCGTCGCCGGGTATGGCGCGCCGTTTGTTTCAAAATTACCCATGTCTATTGATTAACATATTTTTGGCTTTTTTGTCTTATCACTGCAGTGTAGCTTCACTGTTCTTCAATAAATGTGTGGCTTATTCTACCCTGTCGTATATTTCTGTGTTAGTTGCAATGATATGGTCCCTCCAAGACATACAACTTGTTCGGTTTTGAACATGTATGCAATACTCGGCTAGTCCGGTCAGTTGTGTATTACTCCGTCAGTTGTGCGTTAATTGGTCAGTTGTGAATTACTGCCTCAGTTGTGTATTACTCCGTCAGTTGTGCGTTACTTGGTCAGTTGAGTATTACTCAGTCAGTTACATGATAACTCAGTCAGTTGTGCATTACTTGGTCAGTTGCGCATTACTCAGTCAGTTGTGCGTTACTTAGTCAGTTGTGTATTACTCCGTCAGTTGTGCGTTACTTGGTCAACTGTGTAGTACGCTGTCAGTTACATGATAACTCCGTCAGTTGTGCATTACTCGGTCAGTTGCGCATTACTCAGTCAGTTGTGCGTTACTTAGTCAGTTGTGTATTACTCCGTCAGTTGTGCGTTACTTGGTCAACTGTGTAGTACTCTGTCAGTTACATGATAACTCCGTCAGTTGTGTATTACTCGGTCAGTTGTGCACTACTCGGTCAGTTGTGTCAATCATTCGGTCAGTTGTATGTTTCTCCGTCAGTTGTGTATTTTCGATCAGTGGTGCATTACTTGATCAGTTGTGCATTTAATACTCGCGGGTCAGTTGTGCATTACTCGGTCAGTTGCACATTATTCGGTCAGGTGTGTATTATTCTGTCAGTTGTGGATCACGATTAGTCGGTTGCATGATGACACTGTCAGTTGTGTATCAGTACTCGGTCAGTAGTGTTACACTCAGTCAGTTGTATGATAAGTTCATCAGTTGTGCATTACTCGGTCAGTTGTACACTACTCGGTCAGTTGTATGTTTATTCCCATCAGCTGCGTGTTTTCGGTCAGTAGTGCATTACTCGGTCAGTTGTGTATTACTCAATCAGTTGTGTATTAATCTAGAACCCGTTGTGTATTACTCTTTCACTTTTGTATTACTCTTTCAGTTGTGTATTTTCGGTCAGTTGTGTATTACTCGGTCGGTTGTACATTACTCGGTCAGTTGTGTATTACTCGGTCAGTTGTGCATTACTCGGTCAGTTGTGTATTACTCGGTCAGTTGTGTATTACTCGGTCAGTTGTGTATTACTCCGTTAGTTGTGTATTACTCGGTCAGTTGTGCATTACTCCGTCCGTTGTGTATAACTCGGTCGGTTGTGCATTACTCCGTCGGTTGTGTATAACTCGGTCAGTTGTGTATTACTCGGTCAGTTGTGCATTACTCGGTCAGTTGTGTATTACTCCGTCAGTTGTGTTTTACTCAGTGACAGTTGTGTATTACTCCGTCAGTTGTGCATTACTCGGTCAGTTGTGTTTTTCTCGGTCAGTTGTGTATTACTCGGTCAGTTGTGCAATACTCGGTCAGTTGTGTATTACTCGGTCAGTTGTGCATTACTCGGTCAGTTGTGTATTACTCGCTCAGTTGTGTATTACTCAGTCAGTTTGTATTACTGGGTCAGTTGTGCATTACTCCGTCAGTTGTCTATTACTCGGTCAGTTGTCTATTACTCGGTCAGTTGTGCAATACTCGGTCAGTTGTGTATTACTCGGTCAGTTGCGTATTACACGGTCAGTTGTGTATTACTCCGTCGGTTGCGCGTTACTGCGTCAGTTGTGTATTACTCGGTTAGTTGTGCAATACTCGGTCAGTTGTATATTACTCCGTCAGTTGTGTATTACCCGGTCAGTTATGTATTACTCGTTCAGTTGTGTATTACTCGGTCAGTTGTGCATTACTCGGTCAGATGTGTATAACTCGGTCAGTTGTGTTTTACTCGGTCAGTTGTGCATTATATTACTTGGTCAGTTGTGTATTGCTCGGTCAGTTGTGTATTACTCGGTCAGTTGTGTATTCTCGGTTAGTTGTGTATTACTCCGTCAGTTGTGGAACAATCCGTCGGCTGTTTATCACTCCATCTGAGTTGTGTAATTAGTCTGTCAGTTGTGTTGCACTCGGTCAGTTGTGTATAACTCGGTCAGTTGTGTGTTACTCGGTCAGTTGTGTGTTACTCGGTCAGTTGTGTTTTACTCCGTCAGTTGTGTATAACTCGGTCAGTTGTGTATTACTCGGTCAGTTGTGTATTACTCGGTCAGTTGTGTATTACTCAGTCAGTTGTGTATTCTCGGTTAGTTGTGTATTACTCCGTCAGTTGTGGAACAATCCGTCGGCTGTTTATCACTCCATCTGAGTTGTGTAATTAGTCTGTCAGCTGTGTTGCACTCGGTCAGTTGTGTATAACTCGGTCAGTTGTGTGTTACTCGGTCAGTTGTGTTTTACTCCGTCAGTTGTGTATAACTCGGTCAGTTGTGTATTACTTGGTCAGTTGTGTATTATTTGGTCAGTTGTGTATTACTCGGTCAGTTGTGGAATACTCGGTCAGTTGTGTTTTACTCGGTCAGTTGTGTATTACTCGGTCGGTTGAGCGTTACTCCGCCAGTTGTGTATAACTCGGTCAGTTGTGTATAACTCGGTCAGTTGTGTATTACTCGGTCAGTTATGTATTACTCGGTCAGTTGTATATTACTCGGTCAGTTGTGTATTACTCGGTCAGTTGTGCTTTACTCGGTCAGTTGTGTATTACTCGGTCAGATGTGCATCACTCAGTCAGTTGTGTATTTCTTGGTTAGCTGTGTATTACTCCGTCAGTTGTGGAACAATCCGTCGGCTGTTTATCACTCCATCAGTTGTGTAATTAGTCTGTCAGTTGTGTTGCACTCGGTCAGTTGTGTATCACTTGTTCCATTGTGTATGTACTCATGCAGACATTGCATACATTTTCCCCTTTCAGCACTATCTGAAAACAATTTTTTTTTATACCGGAGCATGTTCTCTGTTCGGTGACTTGAAACGACAGCCGTGAAACACTGTTTTTGTCTGTTTTTGTCACCCGCTAGACAAAGGACGCAAGGGGATCTCGTTTATATATCTTCGTTTGGTTGTTGTTTTTTTTTGCGATACACTCACGACTTTAAAAAATGCTGGTAAACAGAGGTAAAGGTTATTGTCCTAAAAAGCCAGCCTATGGCAATGGCTTTTAAGACATTCCCTAGCACAACAATAAATAAATAAACGAATAAATAAATAAATTAATCAATCAATTAAATTACAAACAGCCTGGCGAAGTATATTTCAAAAATGATATAATTCGCCTGCTTTCTAGACTTCCTGGCGCCTGCTGAAGATTAACGCATCCGCACACTTTAAATACTCACTACCCTGCAAGCATTATGCAGCACTCGCTTGAAAACTCAACCACCACTGTCGCCAACTGTGTTAAATAATTTTGAGATTATCCATTCAGATAAAACTTCTTTAAAAAAGGAGGCAAACGAGACGAAACAAAAATTTTGAATCTATGACAAAAAGCTTGATGTCATATGATAACCTCCTAGCTGTGCAATAATGAGAGACGGCGTTAAAACCACCAACGTAGAAACCTCGAAACCTCTTAGCCAAAAAGTAGTTTGCAAAATGACCACCATGTGTCAGTAAAAAGTGAAATCTGCTAAATAAAGTTCTATGAAAAACAACCAGTGATTTAAAAATGGTTATCTGTGTACTCGCAGCCGAACAATAGACTGTCGGAAACAAGACAAAGTAGTCTGCTTAACTTTTCCAACCACATCAACTTTTAATTCTCCACAGATCTGTGCCTTACAGCCTAAACACTTGAAAACACCTTTTTAGAACAAAACTCGCATTGACATGGAATGATTGACGTTAGGTAATTGCTCCGACAAGAAACAAATCAAACTCTGATCACTGATCACTTTCGTGACTGTTCTTATCTTATAGCAACACGCGCTACAATTGTTGTTAACTTGAACTTACAATTCGCTGAAAATAGACTTCGAACAATAAACGAGTAAATATAAACACACAATTCCAACAAGACACTGACAAACCCATGGCAAATGTATCGAGGCACCACAAAGAATTTCGGATGAAACAGGATTACGGAACTTCTGGAAAGTCTGGACAGGCTGCATCAAGTTCGTAAAACTAAAAAAACAAACGTAGCCTGCTGTGTAACGCTTGCAGGGTAGTGAGTGTTGCAGGATGCGTTAATCTTCAGCAGGCGCCGGGAAGTCTAGACGGTGGTTGTGGTATTGAAATACACTTTGCCAGGCTGTTTTTAATTATATTTAATTATAGTTTTGCTATGGGATTTCTTCTGGGAATCCCGAAACCTCGAGTTGGACATCGAGTTCGAGTTCGAGTTCGAGTTCGAGTTAGAGTTCGAGTTAAGAATCGAGATCTTTTCCAAATGACAAATTTAAAATGGCTCAAAAGATGCTTCCCAAAAATTCACCACTTCTACATTCCTTTCAAAACAAGGGGAAAAAAGTCGTTGCGTGTCATGTTGTGCCTTAGTGTCACAAAATGCTTCTAGAACAAGTGATTCTACAAAGAGAAAAGAAGCCATTTCTTGGTTTCTTTAACCATTTTTCTGTTAACATTTTTCTAAGGGACGAACGTGAAAAAAAAAAGTATCCATCCGCATTACAGATGCAGATAGAGATGGTTGCCCCCCCACCCCCCTCCCTCTCTTCCGAGAGCTTGCTCACAGGCGTCCACGGCATTTTTTTAGTTTGAGTAATACTATTTAGAGCTATTTTTTCTTTTCCCGATATTTTTTCCCGTTTGTCGCTGCAGTGATTGATTTTTTTCTTCTGCTAAGCTTCAAGTTGAGCTTAACAGTTTATGGGGATTTTCTAATAGCCTCCCACGCAGTCGTTTTTAGGGGAGGCTAATTTTCTAACGGCTTGCGCAAATGATCTTTGATCCGACCTCAACGAACCCTTGGCGACCGATAATTACTAGGTGAAAGATTCAAAGATAGCAAGGGGGTGTGACCCCAAAAAGGACAAAAAAGTGACATCCCAGATAAGCCTAGGCTTAGACTTCATTGGGTAATACGACTCCCCTAAAAACGACTGCGTGGGAGGCTAGTGCGAACGTGGATGAGTGCTGTTGTGTTCTTAGTGGAGAAAATGAGCAAAAGGAGCTATGCTGCTGTTGTATCTGGAAGCGATGGTAAGTTAATAAATTTGTTGCATCGCGTCTGATTCATTTTTTTTTTTTGCAACCTTTAGGTCGTAACAGTATTTGCTAGTCATACTAATTGCCCACGTGCTTTCATTTACAGGGTCGTCGGACTCCGATCCAGAGTTAATTTCCAGGTGTGTGTCTGTTATTTTTTTAACAAAGTAATTAAATACTTTCTGTTTCGTTTACAAGGTAAGTTAGTCCTTCATTAAGCCCTCGACAAACCTTGGAAAAGCGTTTTATTGTCATGCACTCAGAATACACCCATGTAAGTGGACGAGAGGCGGGGTGCCAGAAAGCGGGCAGGAAGAAAATCATTGTTGTTAATTGTAATTTACGGGTCCTTATGTTTTCATTTTGTCGACTAAAAAGTCTCAGTTAAAGACATCGTTAGCTGTTTTTCTTTATTTCGTGTCGAAATAGATTTAACAGTGGACAATAGACCACCCCCACAAATCGAGAAAAAGGGTTACTTAGCTTGGTTGGTATTTGCTAAATTTGACATGTGCCGTAATTGCCATGACTGATTTACACGTGCCGATTAGCAGCGTCCATTTTTAGCTCAACGTTTGTTGCGGCAATTTGATGCCTTTTGTGATTTCACCTCAAACGATGAACGTCTGCTTGTTTCCGAACAACATTTGCGAATAACACTCAAAAGCTTTGTTTATGCTGCCTAACTGTGAATAACTGTCAAAGAAGTTATACATTTCTCCGGGCTATACTCACTTCGATTCTGACACAGTTGAGGAGAAAGTTCACTTCTTAAGCTGATCGATTTTATCGTGGTTTTTCTTCCGCTTATAGAATTTTGCGACCAGGACAAAGGGTGGCAAGTTAATGACCGGGGCGCCGAGGAAACCGCACACTAGGGCAAAATTGTTTTGTTTCCGGTAGAGGTTCATACTGAGGCGACACAAACAATTTTTTTTATGTTTTTGTTTGTTTGCTTGACTGTTTTTTTGTCAAATGATGGTGGTTTTTAACACTTACTTCGCTGACAAGAGGCTCAAAATTGAAAACAAAACTAGGCTATGATCAGTCTCTCTTTAGGAACACGCGAGGGAGAGTGCAACAGCCTACCACATGAAAACGTGACGAGCGCTTGTGATATGCCGCCCATCACCTACGTAGCCTGCGTAGCAAGCATTTTCACACACGTATGCTGTAGAACCATGCGTGTTCTGTTTGCTATCCGGCCTGAGCGAAAAGAGCAACTTAAACAAAAAACAGTCTATATAAGCTAAGAAAAGTCGATAGCCAGCTTTGAGAATAACCGCTTGCGAGGAAGCCGTGAGAATGAGGCAAGGCACAACGCACCAAGAAAAAAGTAATAAAATCTCTTCGATATTAATTATTACACTCTAAAAGATTCAGTGATTTTTCCTGGGCAAGAGACAAGAGGATGTAAAATATAGGAACATCAAGACGTCATTCACTCAAGAGCTTTAGAATGCAGCGCGTGTGAAAGTGCCTTATTTAGTATGCAGCACGGGAGTTTTGAGCTTTCAGACTCTCAAACTCGTGTTTTGCATAATTTATAAGCTGTGTTCACACACTACATTCTACAGCTCTTGAGTGAATGACGTCATTGTATCCTTTCTGGTGTAATAATGGTGGACCATTAAAACGGAAAATTGCAGTTTAAATAAGCGGTCTTCTTCTCAAAATTAAGGCTTAAGATTTCGCTTGGGGAGTGTTTAGTAAACATAGCTTGGAAACCCGAGTTAAAAATAAGACTGAGTTTTTGATCGTAGTACCACTTTGAGGGGACACTTCTCCTTTTCCCTAGGTTGTCCCGTTATGGAGGTTCCGCTGTAGTGCATGTACTGTTAGAGGAAGGCTTGCTGATTAATAAAAGTTTGCATTTTTCAAGCACTGAATAGCCGAGTAACATTTCAAGTTTCTTTCTAGCTGTGATTTTGTACAAGAGTCGGTCAGAACTTCACGCCATCGCAAGGACGTCGACGGGTAACAAATTCTTTTCAAGGTATTCCACCTTCTTCGTTCATAGCTAGCGCCAGTCCCCAACCGCGTATTAAAAATCCCTCCTTCACTGCAAATACCTTTCCGCTACAATTGAACTATTTTTTAATTATCGATTATAGATTTTAACTCTTTTGCTAGTAACAGTAACTCGAACTCTAACTCGAACTCTAACTCGAACTCTAACTCGAACTCGAACTCGAACTCCAACTCGAACTCCAACTCGAAGGTCCTTCACTCCCATTTCTTCTCTCTCCTCCGCAGAGGCCTGTACAGCGCCGCAAATGATCCCGAGACCGCAAATGATCCCCGACCGCAAATGATCCCCAAATTGGACGGCAAATGATCCCAGAACCGCTAATGATCCCCTCAGCGGACCGCAAATGACCCCGCTAAATAATAGGAATGGAGTGGATAATAGAACAGCGATGACATTGTAAAGGTGTGGGTTCTTGAATGGGGGGGACGGAGGCATGGCGAGGTCTACGGAATAATCATGGCTTAGATATTTTATTTCGATGCAAAAAAAAGGAAAATGTTACGATGTAATGTAGTCCTTTAAACTCGCAATTGTTTTTGTACCTTTGGTTTAGCATGCAGGTTGTAAATATACCTGGATTAATTGGTGTATTTTCTTTACGATCTGTTAACAGAATAATAGAATGCTTTCTTATACATGTACAAGAAGTACGAGCGCTAGTCACGAGAAAATTTGCAACCGCTCATGTTAACTGATTTTACCAGCCAGCTATGAGTACGTATATAGTATCAAATGGACTTGATAGCACAAGTGTTGTAATTATTTTAAAAAAAGCAACGCTCTTCAGAACATGTTTCGATGTTTCAAACATCATCATCAGTCATAATGAATACATAGTAAGGTTTACAGAATGATCGTTGTTATGTATATGTAACAGCCTCTACAATGAGCTTTATAAATTCAAATATACGTAAAATGAAGACTTATTTAAACTAACCAATTAAAATTAATTAAAAAGAGAACAATGGTATAACATTATATAGTTACCTATTAAAAGGTATCTGCTGCCAAGGGTAATACCGGATTTCCGCAACACGCACAAAAAACTCAGACGCGACAGTTGCTGACTACCAAGGAGTTGAAACGCAGTTTAACATTTCTAATTGCGCTGATTTGTGTTTTTTTTTTCCAAAAGCGGGTGTGCAAGTGAGACGCTTGACTCAAACCATGTGCGATGTGTCAACACACTGCAAGATCCAAATCACTTTCATTTTTCTCGTATTTGTCACCTCCATCAGCATTAACGCCAACAAAAAACACCAATGAAAGGACGAGGGTAATCAAATTGGAGACCAGTTTAGCCATTTCTACAAGCGCGATCGCAAGCGAACGGTTAATACATGGGCTAGTGACTTTCTCACACATTGGAAACCCGTGGCTTTCTCGACTGTCGCGGACTCGGTCGACCATCGGTCGGCCATTCATCGGAGATCTGTGTATGCATGTGAATATAAGTATATATTTCTTAAACATAAACATTTTTGCCTTTTATGCCATTGTGGACTAGGGCCTTTAAAATGCTTTATTTCACTGATCAATAAGAATTTTTTCTGTTTTTGATTTTTTTTTTGGTCAGTGTTTTCACCTTCCAGTGTTTTCACCTTCACTGAAACTCCACACCATTCCAAATTTTTTAGCGGGATCATTTGCGGCCCACCCTGGGGATCATTTGTGGTCCTGGGATCACTTGCGGTCCAATTTGGGGATCATTTGCGGTGGGGGATCATTTGCGGTCTCGGGATCATTTGCGGCGCTGTACAGGCCTCCTACAGTCGCGCCTTGACTGCACACTTGGGAAAAAGCGCGAGGAGGCTCTCCAGCGCTCCCGCTTCACTCTTTTTTTCTTTCATTGGTGTTTACTAACAGGAGCCTCTGCGGAGGAGAGAGGAATTTCTTACAAACCAAAACCATAGGCTGGCTTTTTATGACAATATCCTTCACCTCTGTTTACCAGGAGTTTTTTTTTTTAACTCGTGAGTGTTTCGCAAGAAAAAACAAACACACAAACAAACAAACAAATAATTAATAGACGTGATCCCCTTTCCATCCTTTGCCTAGCGGGTGAAAAAAACAGTGTTTGCACGGCTGTCGTTTCACGTCAGCGAACAGAGATAGGGAAGGACCATGAAAAAGGTTATCGGGGCTGACGTGGGGTGAAGTACCAAAATAATCAAGCAAGGGAAAATTGAGAGAAAAAAAATTCATGCACAGCGAGTAGCCCAGAAAAAAGAAGAAAACCTTGAATGCCGAAAACTTCAACGTCTTGACTTGTGTCAGCTTGTGTCGATACTTCAATATGCCGAGTAACACACAACTAACCGAGTTTATTAAAAACTGGACTAGGTATATTGGATTTCTAGCATTTTGATTGGCTGAACGGAGCTAGGCTATCAGCTCATATACCTGCTGCGACCAAATATGGTCAATGAACATTCAACAACAAAATGACAAAGTGAGCTGAAATTTTTTCCTCGCGAGCAACCCGGCGAGAAAAATGGACGAGAAACATCACTTGACAGGGAATTTAAATTAAGCAGAAATTCCAACAGCGTCACCAACAAGCATCACCAACAGCGTCGTCTAACACAAGTCAAAATTGTTTCAAGAAACTGTGCAGAAATAGAAATTTTAAAAGCATTAAGCGTTGTGTTTACAATTAACTTCTTTCTTCGCGATCGTCACGTCGGTCATTAAAATTGAACAAACGGTAGGTTTTATCAGGAAGGCTTTCCACTTCAAAATATCAAGAGAAGAAATAAAATAAAACGCAGTGAAATGGGCAGAAGCATTTAATGAAAACTATCACACATTCATGGCGAGTCGGCGGGTGCGAAAATCATGAAGCAGTCTAAACAAATAAGCTTACTAAACAAACTACAGCTGCAAACTACCAAGAAGGAACGAAGGCCGAGATTTTTTTCCGGCTTTAACATGCAAAATTGACATTGGTTTACCTGCACTCGTTGCATCTCTGTGTTCCAACAGGCCCAAATGGTCAGGTAGAAATCGGATGCCATGTAAACAGAGTTGAATTGCTTTTCCAGTTGTTTGAATTTAACATTCCGTCCGCAACCTCTAAACCGAGAACCACTACATTTTGTGCTTTGCGTTTAACAAACTATAACGGTGAATTCTAATGTTCCTCGCAACAGTAATCTTGCTTCTGAGCTGCATAGAAATTACCTCTTCAAGTTCAAATTAGTTCTGTCTTCAGTTCGATCAAACTCGCACATGATGGCTCCGCGTTGTGCGAACAGATTACAACAAAGTTGTTCCGTTTCAACTCCAGCAGCTAATATGGTGAATTTGTACGGCTTCAATCCGCTTTGAACGATGATTACAACAATGTTTCAGGAAAATGAAACATTTACCATATTTCAGAGCCAATAATTAGAGGATTTCTTCCAAAACTTGTGCTACTTTGTTCACATTGACTCATTCAGCTTCGCAATGAAACGCTGCAACACTTTGCAAGGTTTTGGCGCCTTTTTCGTCCAGTCATGTGATCGATTCTTGTTCCCTTTCTACCTCTTTTCTCATTTTTTCCCGTTCTTTCTTGAATTTTTTTTTTAATAGTGGTTAAGTTTTTAATAAAACAATTATTCTACTCGGGCTTGCTGGATATCAAATGATTATAACCAACTCGGCGCTACGCGCCTCGTTGGTTATCTATCATTTGATATCCAGCGCGCCCTCGTAGAATAATTGTTAAATACACAATTGACCGAGTACTACCCAACTGACGGAGTACTACACAACTGACTAAGTAATGCACAAATAACCGAGTACTACACAACCGACCGAGTGTTACACTGACAACTGACCGAGTAATACACAACTGACCGAGTATTGCACAACTGACAGAGTAATTCTCAACTGATCGAGTAATACACAATTGACAGATCGTAATACACAACTGACCGAGTAATGCACAACTGACCGAGTAATACACAACTGACCGAAAATACACAACTCACCGAGTAATACACAACTCACCGAGTAATACACAACTGACCCTAGTAATGCACAACTGACCGAGTAGTACACAACTGACCAAATAATACACAACTGACTGAGTAATGCACAACTGACCGAGTAATACACAACTGACCAAATAATACACAACTGACCGAGTAATACACAACTGACCGAGTAATGCACAACTGACCGAGTAAGACACAACTGACCGAGTAATGCACAACTGATCGAGTAATACACAACTGACCGAGTATTGCGAGATCTCAGTCCAGTGTTCTTGTGAAACAAGCTAAGAAAAACTCCTTTAAAATGCTGTCATCAATTTGCTCACCGGACCTCTTTTGCCCATGTGCTAATAAAACACGCGGGTGAAGAAGAACATTTCTTTACTCGCCAGCAGAATGCCACTGCGGTTAGATTTTCTTCTTCAATGTAGTGTCCATGTTTTCTAATACTATGTAATATCCTTCGTTCAGTAAACTCTAGAAAAGCGTTTAAATTCTTGTCAAAACGTCTGGTTGCAAGGTTGTGCTATTGTACGGAAATCAATTTTGGTCAATTAGGGGTCCCGGGGGTGGGGAATTGTCTCTTTCTGCGTGCCCGGGGGTGGGTAATAGACCACCAAGTGAGAAAAAAATTGCAAATCCCCGGGGGTGTGCCCGGGGGGGGATGGTAACAGGTAGAATTGAACCCTGCATAATACACAACTGACTGAGTAATACACAACTGACCGAGTAATACACAACTGACCGACTAATACACAACTGACGGAGTAATGCACAACTGACCGAGTAATACACAACTGACCGAGTAAAACACAACTGACCGAGTAATGCACAACCGACGGAGTAATACACAACTGTCACCGAGCAAAACACAACTGACCGAGTAATGCACAACTGACCGAGTAATACACAACTGACCGAGTAATACACAACTGACGGAGTAAAACACAACTGACAGAGTAATACACAACCGACCGAGTAATGCACAACTGACCGAGTAATACACAACTGACGGAGTAATACACAACTGACCGAGTTATACACAACCAACGGAGTAACGCACAACCGACCGAGTTATACACAACGGACGGAGTAATGCACAACTGACCGAGTAACACACAACTGACGGAATAATACACAACTGTCACCGAGCAAAACACAACTGACGGAGTAATACACAACTGACCGAGTAATACACAACTGACCGAGTAATACACAACTGACCGAGTAATGCACAACTGACCGAGTAATACACAACTGACCGAGTATTGCACAACTGACCGAGTAATACACAACTGACCGAGTAAAACACAACTGACGGAGTAATACACAACTGACCGAGTAAAACACAACTGACCGAGTAATGCACAACTGACGGAGTAATACACAACTGTCACCGAGCAAAACACAACTGACGGAGTAATACACAACTGACCGAGTAATGCACAACTGACCGAGTAATACACTGACAACTGACGGAGTAATACACAACTGACCGAGTAAAACACAACTGACGGAGTAATACACAACTGACCGAGTAATGCACAACTGACCGAGTAATACACAACTGACGAAGTAATACACAACTGACCGAGTTATACACAACCAACGGAGTAATGCACAACCGACCGAGTAACACACAACTGACGGAGTAATACACAACTGACCGAGTAATGTGCAACTGACCGAGTAATGCACAACTGACCCGCGAGTATTAAATGCACAACTGATCGAGTAATGCACCACTGATCGAAAATACACAACTGACGGAGAAACATACAACTGACCGAATGATAGACACAACTGACCGAGTAGTGCACAACTGACCGAGTAATACACAACTGACCGAGTAATGCACAACTGACAGCGTACTACACAGTTGACCAAGTTACGCACAACTGACGGAGTAATACACGACTGACTAAGTAACGCACAACTGACTGAGTAATGCGCAACTGACCGAGTAATGCACAACTGATCATGACGGAGTTATCAAGTAACTGACTGAGTAATACTCAACTGACCAAGTAACGCACAACTGACGGAGTAATACACAACTGAGGCAGTAATCCACAACTGACCAATTAACGCACAACTGACGGAGTAATACACAACTGACCGGACTAGCCGAGTATTGCATACATGTTCAAAACCGAACAAGTTGTACTGATGTCATGGAGGGACCATATCATTGCAACTAACACAGAAATATACGACATGGTAGAATAAGCCACACATTTATTGAAGAACAGTGAAGCTACAATGCAGTGATAAGACAAAAAAGCCAAAATATGTCAATCAATAGACATGGATAATTTTGAAACAAACGGCGCGCCATACTCGGGGTCTCCACAGTTGTTGGAAAAGCTCTGCCTTGTGTTTATAGTTAAAGGAAATTTTTCCCTGTTCCCGCCGAAACGAAAATTGTCTCCAACTAAATCTAGAAGAAAATATATTCAATTGACATGACGTCTGCACAATCATGCATGCTCTTTCTACACCCTCCCCGTAACTACCCTCTAATTGCTGACCATGTATCAAATCAACTTGTTGCTTTAATGACATTGTTGCTTCTTGTAGTTTATATATTTGGCTGACACCTTGAGGTTCTCTCCTTTCGTCTTCACTTGAAAGGTTTGAAGGTTTCATTTTCGTGTTAACGTTTTCCTGCGCCGTAGTGAACGATTCTATGTCGGCTTCAGTGAATCTAACTAATATATCGCTCGTCATTTTCTGCTGGCGTTTGTCAAAATTTGCACACTAAAAACTACAGTGTAAAAGTGGGACCGATATCCTCAGTAGTGAGTACATGGAAAATACGCGTACGCCACTGCAGTCCCGGATGTACTTCGAAAACGTCTGTAAAAGAGGTCTGTTTTCCACTATTAAGAACCTCGTCTATATGATAAACACCCATATCCTTTGCCTTTTTCAACAGAGGAATCAGCGCGCAGTTCAAAGTGATTGGTTAATCTGACTGTCAGTTAAATTTCGGGCTCGAAACGGTTTGAATAAATACAAAGCTTCTAGTTTCACAACCAATTTCAGACCTCAGCTTTGACACTTAGTTTTCAAACCAATTGCTGCACATTGGACTTTAAAACGTTAGCTAGGAAATGTGAAAAATTTTCTAATAAAAATGACATGAATATATCATTCATAACATCCAAGTCCATATATCTTTCCAAAGTTTGAGTTGTGTTTTTTAATGAAAAAGGTAACGATTCGGTTAATGTTTTAAAAATATTTGCTCCATATGATCTCGGTGCCTGGCCAGTCCCTTACGATAGTCATATGATATATATCTGGGACAGTATATTCAACCCAAGTGGACACCACAAACGGTTGTTTCCTTGCCCATGCATGAGTAAAAACGTAGCTATATGGTCAACTTTATTTAGTGTCAAATCTTTCTAGCGTATAAAAACAAATAGTGGTAAAAATAGCTATCTATTAGAACTAATATTTACATTAAAATTATAATACAACTATCTAATAAATTCACTGAAATAAAAAAAACTTAAAATTGTAACACTAACCAGTAGTGGCACTTAATAAGCAATAACTCTTCTAAAGACACTGAATTATAATTAGAAATACAATAGATCCAACATTACTTAAAAAATTATGGCGTTGCCCTTAGCTCAGCTACTGTATATTTAGCATGCAGTTCTTGCAGCCACCATCGTAAATCAAATCGGCTATATCTCTTCTCCTTATTTTATGTTCAAAACTGCATCCTTCCCTAGCTTTAACTCAGTCTTAGAAGCAAGTACACACAGCACAACTGCGCGCCAGCTCAGAGGGTCAGCACTTCAACTCACAGTGTGAGTAAGAATGCTAAGAGCAGTCACTCCTTTAAGCCCCGTTAGTGACAAGCAAGTAATTTCTCCTCACAATATCATTACTTGATCAAACATGCAGGTCATGAGAATAAAGGTAATGATCACCAAAGACAAAATGTCTTGATCTTTAAGCAAATCCTCCAAACTAGAACTATAAGAAATACATGAAGAGCAATGAGGAGAACATGCATGATGATATCGGGGCTTAAAGGCTTAATTGCAGCGTACTAGAACAGAGAAAGTAAAACGCTTTGGTTTTATGTCTCTCGGCGATAAAGCGTTTGAAGATGACGGCTGTCGCACTATCACTTGAAGCACTGGGACACGTCAAAAACGAGAAATCAGACGATTTCAATAAGCTGCCCATATATCGAACTTTTTTTGGCAAGGGAACCCCACTATACGGCTGAAAGTGATATTAAAACTACAGCGGTTGATTCGAATGGTTATATTTCCCTTTTTTGTTTGTCGTTGGTGGCTCGCTCTAAAAATAAAAATAAAACTAGGAAGGTCTTTAGGCCAAAAATAATTTTACGAAACTTCCTAGCTTTTTACTTCGTTAAAACCAAGTTTGTGGCACTTTGGTGCCTAAACTGAATTCTCAATCTGAGAAATTATTTATCTTCTTTCAACATCGACAAGCAACAGGAAATTGACAGCACTTCGTAATTTGCACCTTAAAAAGACGTTAATTATCTATTAAACACTGATTAAAATTATGATTTAAAAACTATGTACAGTATCACCATTTTCCCTTTTTTTTCTATCAAACGATAAGAAAAAACCAAATACCATCCGGACAGAGTGTTTTCCTGACTTGCTAAGCATGCTAAGCTAAGCAGATTGGCAGCGCATTTTTGTCCATATAAGAAGAATCGTCAAAAGCGCGAATTCACGCGTGCAAACCGTGCCAGGCTCATCCCTTTTCACGTTCTCCCACTCTCCTCATTCTTTGATTCACTGATTTACGTACTCGTTCATTCCTTCATTCTTCAAAGACTTTTTGCAGGCCTCGAAATTAATTTTTTTTTTCCCAGGAGCAATTCTGCTCCTAGGTACAAGTTTTTAGGAGTAAATTTGGTCTAACGAGGAGCAGAAAATGGATTTATTATGAAAATGGGCCAAAAGTTAAAGGAGCAAATTTGCTACTAACTTATTTCTTTTAGGAGCAAATGTCCTCGAACTAGTCGCAAATTGCACATTTGCGACCGTAAATTTCGAGCCCTGCTTTTTTGTCTATAATTCACAACGGTTATTTACAAAATCGACGTTGTTCATGTTATAAGAAAAATCCTCTTGACGGCTGAACGAGACGATTTATGTTGAATAGCCTTTGCCATTACAACTGATTTCAACGCGACTTGTGATCCAATTGTCCAAACTCCTTTTTTGTGTGCTTTTGCCGCCATGTTGATAGCAACGACTTGTAACTCCAGAACTTGAGCACCGGAGAAAAGAGAGCCGCGCATGCATACAGGTAGTTATAGATGGTCTTGCTAACTATGTCTGAAAATGTGACTTTATGCACAAACTCCAGTCCGGGACATAGAAACCACTTAGTATTTTAAAGACGTCACTCGGGCATGACCACTTATATAACAGTGCATGACATATCTGAAGTGGCCTAGCGATGATTTCTCCGAAAGGCGTGTATGATTACTCCATAAGCGATATCTATCTGCCAAACGCAATGTCATTGGCTTATGACGGTCGAACTGTGTTCTCTTTAAGCTCCCATGGCCAATTGCAAATAGTTCGAGCGATATCTTTTCTGTCACACGCGACAAGTGCCCTGACGAACTTTCTCATTGTAGGCTCTCTACTACCTCTGGTCTTAAAGAGATCGAGAAGTCTTTCTGTTGGACTCCTCTCTGCTGGGTAACAGAAAGAGTTTATCGTTTCCAGTTCGTTAGCGCTGACATCTAAAGCCCGTCCAACACTGAGCCATGTTTTTTTTTGTGGAGTCTCGCGAAGATCAAGCTCTTTTTGGACATGGAATAACATCCGTGAAACACCATCATTATGACACAACCACTCCATGTCAGAGACAAGCCGAACTGAAAGAAAAAAATAGTGACCAACAAACACGAATATGCGTTAGTTTACCAACAATTGTTTATTTTCACACTATAAAGACCCATTATCTGTCTGGAACTGTCTGCGACGAACTAAGGATAAGAACGTTTAGTTTGTCCATGCATGCAGTTATGTGTCTCATGGTTCTTGTGCATACCAAGCACACGAAAGAGGGGTTATGCACCGAAATAAAGACTATTTAGTTCGTATGGAGACATATAAATCCAGCTTGTGGTTATCGGCTTCAAAAACTCAAGACGATCTACGAAACGCTGATAATCTCTGAGTTACTCGGACGGACTTGCAATGCGTCGGTTCAGTGCTTTGAAAGCTTAGCTTGTTATGCAAGCTGGGTTTTTGGATGGGTTTATATGAACAGAACAGTCGGTAATATCTTTGTGTGTCATTCAGATTTTAATACAGTGCCAGGGAATAAAAAGACGGTAGGATTTGTAAACTCCCCCGAGTTTCTCATCGCCCCACCGGCGATGAAGACGTTCGACATCCAATATATCCCTTCCAGATCGGAATGTCTTTTTAATAGGCCTACTCAATTTAATTTTTTCTACAACTTACCTTCAGGAATACGATTCACATCAACGTCGACATTTTCGTGGGTGGATACCTCGTTTTGATTGTCATTAACACTTTCTGTAGGAAAAATGAAAGAAAAACTACAATGATAAAGACTCGTGAATAATCGTGGCATAATTGACGTACTTGTGACAATAGGTTCATTCTGGATCGCGGCTTCTGGGAGCTTTATAGCCAACTTTCGAGAAAGTTAGCGAGATAGTTTCGAGAAAGTTGGCTACAGAAACGAAAGATTCACAGATTTCACCACTGAGCGGACCCACAAAGTTTGCCACGCGTTACTCGTGTGACCCAGATTTTTATTGCGTGAGGGCGCCCTGTTTTCGCGCCAATTTTGATCATGTGACATTCTTCTTTGAGTCTTTCCTTGACTCAAACATGGCGGCCTTGTGCGAGGGTAAATGGTGCACATTAAAAGGTATAGTACATCACCTGTATCCTGTATCTTAAACTTCTAAATTTAATTTTTAAAGTGGGAAAAAGTAGCACACATACTTGTAAGTTAGCATTCATAGATGCTGCAGTGACTACAGAATATATAAGCTTAAAAGCTTACGGGGCCACGTGTAGTACGTTATTTGAGCTGGAAAGCTTCATTGCAGAAAGAGACACAGAGTATTACAACAGGCACTCAGTAGTAACGTGGCTCTGTATTCTGTAGTAGAGCTGTGTCGAGAAGCGAAGATGACAAGCGTCACTAGCTGGCATGGGATAACTTTTGTTCGGTTCTATTGGTTGGAGTGAGAGGGAGGGGGTGGGGGTGGGGGAAAGATGCGGGGTTCCTAATGTATGGTCCCCTCCCCAACCTTGGCCATCTATGTGTCAAATCTGAGACTCTTAAAGTGCTTGAAAGGAGAAAAAAAACCGAGGGGATTTGATTTGATTTGATTTGACCAATACTTTTGGCTCCAGGACTGACTCTTACATACCCTGTCACAATTTTAGTTTTTATGGGGGTAGGGAAAGATTGGATGCGAGATTGGATTCAATCTTCCCCCGCCCCCAAAACAACTACGTGATGACAGGGTACAAGTCAGGGCCCAGGTGCATATTTGAAAAGAAACCCTTTTGGTTGTAGGATGTGGATACATGCATGTATATTTGACCATTTTGGCTTAAAATTACTTATTATGGTAATGCATTGTATTGCTTGAAGAGTGTCACTTGGGAAGAAATAAGCTCTGATCAGGCCTAATGTTTTAGCGATCTTGTTTACTTGGTCAAGTCACTTGTTCTGCAAATATATGGTTGATGCTTGAGACGATCAAAAATTTTAAAGATAAGGCCAAACTGTTTGTTTCTGGTACAAAGACAAAGCTTTTTATTCTCATTCTTCAACATGGCTGCCATGTGACAAAGGTCTATTACAACTGATTTCAAGGCGACTTGCGATCGAACTGTCCAAACTCCTCTCTGTGTGCTTTTCCCCGTGTTGATAGCAACGAATTGTAACTCCAAAACTTGACTACCGGAGAAGAGAGAGCCGTGCATGAACACAGGTAGTTATTGATGTCTTATTAACTATGTCTGAAAATGTAACTTTGCGGTAAGTATGTCACCCCCTTTATCTACAAACTCCAGTCCGGAACATAGGAACCACTTAGTATTTTAAAAACGTCACTCCGGTATGACATGGGTATGACTGAAGTGGCCTGGTGATGTTTCTCCAAAAGGCGTGTATGATTACACCATAAGCGATATCTATCTCTTCAAGCTCCCATGGCCAATTGCAAATAGTTGGAGCTATTTCTTTTCTGTCACATGCGGCAAGTGCCAAAAATTTTAAACATAAGGCCAAACCGTTTGTTTCTGGTACAAAGTGTCCAGACAACCTGATCAAACGTGCATGTATTGGATACAAAGTACAAATTATATACCAGCTACCAGGCCCCAGTTGTTCAAAGGCTGGATAACTTTATCCACTGGATAAATCACTATCCAGTGGATAAAATGTATTGGTTGGGGTGCATTTTATCTTAACTGGGGCCAGGCAAGCAGAATTATAAATCAGTAATTACTAGGAAAGTGCTCTTTTTTAAACTTCATTGTTTTCTTGACTGCCAAAAAATATGGCTCAGTTGTTACATAAAGATCACATAATTGTATTTCAGTCCTAGGGACCTAAGACTAAAATTTGTTTGTATCCTTGTTTGTGTCAATGCAGCTGTACAATCCTTGCTATCAATGTTGTCGTCATTGAGAATTAAGAAAGTAAACAATTCTTGTTGCTGAACTAAATTCATTCTAGAGCTGGTTTTTTTTATTATGGCCTTCACAGTGTTTTCACTACCATGCAGTCAACAGTCCTCATCTACATTAATGTTACTATGTGATAACCTCAACTTTCCCAAGAAAATAAAAAAATACAATATTATATAAATTGATGTGCTCACCAGTCGAGGATATAGCAGAGCTCGCAGTACTTTCATTTTCGACTAACAATGGTGTTCTGCTGTGATCTACTGTAAGACAAAAATGTTGCATTAGGCCTTCTGTGATTTACATAAAGGAGTTGCAAAGAAGTGCCTGCCTGTATAATGGGGAGGCATGTCTGAATTTAAGTGGCTGTCTCCCTAAGATCCTCATAACCCAAATTGGTCACAAAATAGATTTCCTTCAAATCTTGTATGTGAATTGCACTTTGTCTGGGTACTTTAAAAACACTTTTCGTTTGGGCTCTAAATGCTTTCTTCAACAGTTTACAAGGGGGGTCCCCTGGTGGACAAAAATGCACATTTTATTGGTACAAAAATGCCAATTTTCAATAACTTTGGTAACTCTTCACGACACTTAAAATTTGATGCAGGACAAAATTCTACAGTTGGTTGATAAGTACAACTCTTCCTTATCCTACATTGTTACTGACATTTCCATGTAGTTGTTTTGAGTAGTTAAAACAGTTCCCTTTAACAACCCAGTTTACCAGCTTTTAAAAAAGTAGGATAAATGGGTAAACAAAAATACATGTTAACAAAAAGTGAGACCTCGTCTAGCAAATTCCTTGCAGTCATGGAAAGTTAAAGACTTGGTCTTAATTATAATAAAATAAAATCGTGCGGCCAGACGGTTTAAAGAGCGTGGCGCCGCTTTGAAACACCAGTATTTCTTAATTATGCAAATTACCAACCACAACCTATGCGTGGAATTTAAGAGCAACTGTGATGCGAGCAATGCTCCCTTACATCAGGAAAACACGAAAATAGTTTCAAACTACAGCAGGACACAAATGTAAACTGGTAACATTTCGCATATAGCTTTAATTAAAATGTACAGCATTCAAATAGCTCATTAACTATGTTCAATTCACAAGATAAACAAGTTATGAAGTACATGCCACTCGATGATTGCTAATTGCGCTTTACAAAACAACCTTGATCTAGAACTATTAATCTGAGAATAAATCAATAAAAGCAAGTCATATTGCCTATATCACAGCCTGTGTTTTGCAAACTTATTTAGCGAACACTTAGTGCCTTGCAAAACAATGAAATCAACGAAGGGCATCTTGTTCTGTTTACATCTGCACCCATTACCTCAATTTTCTGTCATCTTCGATGAAATATATAGATCCGTGCGTTTCAGAGATCATCTTAGAAGCGTCAAACAGTCGGTTTTTGAGAAAATTCTTCGTTCAACAACCTTCGTTTACAACAAGCTTTCCCTGCATTTAGTTCTCTCGTGTTATATTATTCTGGCAGTAGCCGCTGACCAGTTACTAATGTCAACAACAACACCGGGTACTGCTCCATTTTGCACTCGCGTTTTGGCTCTTAGCTATCTAAAATTTGAATTCATGATCCTTCACGAATTAATAGTGAAATTATTTGAAAAAAAAGGGTTGGAGCTCATGGGGAGAAGAAACAAATTTTTGTCCTTAATTTAATCTGCAAGCACACAACCACAATGAAGACCATGGTTTGGCTAAGTAAAATAACTCGTACAGCTGGGTACGTCTTCATAGATTTGAAAATAACCTTCCTGTTTTCGACTTCTGGGGCTTTGAAAGGTTCCTTCAGTTTTGAGAAAGTAATCAGCTGCAGTTAAGAGACAACCTTAACCCTATCTAGACCGCGCCTTCTTTGGTCTTCTAAAGCCGCTGTGGGGCAGGCCTCCAGCAAACTCCGATAGCAATAAAGCAATGAAAATGAAACTTAGAGGGTCAAAAGTATGTCCAAGAATTTTGTCCAAGAATGTCTCCTTTGAGATCGGCAAGGGATACTGATGACGTCACACGACGTCAGATTTATGTCATAATTTCCAATTGGATCCACCGTATTAGATTTCGTGATTTCCCTAAGACTTCGGAAAGCCACCCAATTGACCAAAAAGTGAACAAAAATAATAAAAAGAACTCTAAAATTATCTAATAGCATGACACCTTCAGTGAGAAAGTCATTTTTGTTTTCAGTTAAAACAGTAATGTACCAAACAATTTCAGATGAACACGCCTGTCAAAGTTTGATTGCCTTAGCAACGTGAATCTCACTGTACATTGACCTACCACACTAATTTGTTCCCAACTAATTTTTCAATAAAATTTTGGCGGTGCTTGTTCACACATTAAAAAAATAATAGAAAAGTTTCAAGTCCCCAAAGGCAGAGTCTGTGCACTCCCCCCCCCTCCCCCATTATAGGGTTAATTTAAAATAAAGTAGGGTTTCAAGGAAATCAAAAATTCCTTCGGCAATGACAGTAGTGAATGACTGGAGACAGTATTCAAGAGGAAACGAGTTTCTGTTCTAGATAACGGGCGTCTACTGTACAGGTAGATTAAGAGTAGTCTAGTGGAGATAGAACTTATAGTAGAGTAATTTTTGCGCGAGCTCGAGTATCTCACCCGCTATTCAATCCCTATCAAAAATCTGAGGATACTCGTAACTTCCACTGATTAAGCCTGGTTCTCATACTACCCAGCTGGCTAGTCTGTGATCAACTCCGGAAGGGCATGTACTTAAACCCGGAACGCCGGAACGCCGGAACGCCGGAACGCCGGAACACTTAAACCTGGAACGCCGGAATACTAAAACCCGGAACGCTAGAATACTTCAACTCTAAATGACGATTTAATATACAAAAGATCGCTGAAAAGACGAACAATTATAAGGTTAAGCCACGCTACATTATTAACGTTACCTTCTGACTCCCGCCAAAACCTGCGCGCAGGCTAGTTAAGATTCAGTGTCTCACCTCTTTTTCTCTGGACTTTGGCTGGGACTAAAGGAAGGGAATAACAGTTTATCACTTTGTGAAATGTTACTTTAAACGCTTGAAGTCAAAGAGAAAATTTCAGGTACATACGCTTACCTTGCTGGAGAGTGCTCCATGTCAATGCCAGCGTGAAACAGCCCAGCAATCAAATAAATTATAATAATAATGGTTGGCGGGAAAGGAGGGGATAGTGAGGAGAATGGTTTTGGCGGGAGTCAGAAGGTAACATTAAAGTGGTACTACGATCAAAAAATCACTTTTATTTTTTCTTCGGATTTCGAAACTTTGTTTACTAAACACTCCCCAAGCGAAATTTTAAGCCTTAATTTCGACAAGAAGACTGTTTATTTGAACTGCAATTTTCCGATTTAATAGTCCGCCATTATTACACCAGAAAGGACAGAATGACATCATTCACTCACGAGCTTTAGAATGCAGTGTGTGTGAAAGTGCTTTATTTAGTATGCAGCACGGGAGTTTTGAGCTTTCACACTCTCAAACTCGTGTTTTGCATAATTTGTAAGCCGCGTTCACACACTACATTCTACAGCTCTTGAGTGTATGGCTCCTGGTGTATGACGTCATTGAATCCTTTCTGGTGTAATAATGGCGGACCATTAAAACGGAAAATTGCAGTTTAAATTAACGGTCTTCTTCTCAAAATTAAGGCTTATAATTTCGCTTGGGGAGTGTTTAACAAACATAGTTTCGAAATCCGAAGAAAAAATAAAAGCGATTTTTTGATCATAGTACCACTTTAATAATGCGGTAGCGCGGCTTAACCCTAATTGTTTGTCTTTTCAGCGATCTTGTGTATGTTAAATCGTCATTTAGAGTTGAGGTATTCCGGTATTTCGGGTTTAAGTATTCCAGTGTTCAGGGTTTAAGAATTCCGGCGTTCCGGGTTTAAGTATTCCCGCGTTCGGGGTTTTAGTATTCCGGCGTTCCGGCGTTCCGGCGTTTAAGTATATGCCCTCTGGAAGTGACATTCACTATGTTTGGCGGTATTAACTGCTAATCTAGAGAAAGTGCAGCAAAACCAAGTCGGGGCGAAATTTCAAAAGCAAGGCGTTTTTTTGGGGTATCGTAGGTTCACATTTGGTAAGCAGTACCCCACGATCAGGCGGTTCTGGGGGCTACATACTGCAAACTGGATCATAACCATTAAGTCGTCATGGACCACTTGAGCTCCCACGACTGTTTTACCAAACAGAAAGTATTCAACGGAGGATATTTCTATCAAGTAGTAATATTTTTGCTATACTGACGTTTCGCCAGGGTCGGACTCCAGAATTTAACAGCTTGGATGAAACTAGAAGTTTATTTTCAAACATGTTAAGATGCCTCCCCAAAGTCCGAGTTATCACGTTATTTCACCTTGCTAAAAATACAAAAAAAATAGCAACCACGTCACACACTGTGGTTATGTGCTTGCAGCTCTAAATTAAGGGCAAAATTTTGAATTTTTAATTTTCCCTCATGAGCTCCAGCCCTTATTTTCAAATGAATTCACCCTTGGTTAGCGATCATACATTGGTGAGCGATCATACATTCAAATAGAAACGAGTGCAACAGGTCTTTTTGTTGACCTTAGCTACTGGTCAGCGGCTACTGTCGGAAAATTTAACACGAGAGAAGTAATGGAAAGCTTGGTCTAAATGAAGGCCTTTGAACAAAGAATTTTCCCAAAACCAACTGTTTTGACGCTTCTAAGATGATCTCTGAAACGCACGGATCTATATTTGATCGAAGATGACAGAATAATTGAGGTAATGGGTGCAAATGTAAACAGAACAAGATGCCCTTCGTTGATTTCATTGTTTTGCAAGGCACTAAGTGTTCGCTAAATAAGTTTGCAAAACACAGGCTGTGATATAGGCAATATGACTTGCTTTTATTGATTTATTCTCAGATTAATAGTTCTAGATCAAGGTTGTTTTGTAAAGCGCAATTAGCAATCATCGAGTGGCATGTACTTCATAACTTGTTTATCTTGTGAATTGAACATAGTTAATGAGCTATTTGAATGCTGTACATTTTAATTAAAGCTATATGCGAAATGTTACCAGTTTACATTTGTGTCCTGCTGTAGTTTGAAACTATTTTCGTGTTTTCCTGATGTAAGGGAGCATTGCTCGCATCACAGTTGCTCTTAAATTCCACGCATAGGTTGTGGTTGGTAATTTGCATAATTAAGAAATACTGGTGTTTCAAAGCGGCGCCACGTTCTTTAAACCGTCTGGCCGCACGATTTTATTTTATTATAATTAAGACCCAGTCTTTAACTTTCCATGACTGCAAGGAATTTGCTAGACGAGGTCTCACTTTTTGTTAACATGTATTTTTGTTTACCCATTTATCCTACTTTTTTAAAAGCTGGTAAACTGGGTTGTTAAAGGGAACTGTTTTAACTGCTCAAAACAACTACATGGAAATGCCAGTAACAATGTAGGATAAGGAAGAGTTGTACTTATCAACCAACAGTAGAATTTTGTCCTGCATCAAATTTTAAGTGTTGTGAGGAGTTACCAAAGTTATTGAAAATTGGCATTTTTGTACCAATAAAATGTGCATTTTTGTCCACCAGGGGACCCCCCTTGTAAACTGTTGAAGAAAGCATTTAGAGCCCAAACGAAAAGTGTTTTTAAAGTACCCAGACAAAGTGCAATTCACATACAAGATTTGAAGGAAATCTATTTTGTGACCAATTTGGGTTATGAGGATCTTAGGGAGACAGCCACTTAAAAATTTGGAAACCCTCATGAAACTGGGTATGCCTCCAGTATAACATCATTTTAAACCCAGCTATAAGAGACTGTATATGCACTGGGGTGACAAAAGTTTTTATGTTAATTGGTGAAACAACTTGGCAGTTAAAAAGAAAACGTGAAAAATGAAGACTGTGCATATATTTGTGACAACATTTTTTGAGAAATAATAAGACAAGATTGTTAATTTGGAAAATTTACAATGTGGTAGTAGAACACAAAATATTCCTGGAATGTTGCTGGATTGTGTTGTGATGCCACAATCGACAGTCAAAAAAATTTTTTGCATCCATGAATTTTTTAAGCTGCACTCTAAATTACTTGTGAAATACAAGATCTGAGAGTGTTTTGCCTTGGGTATCAATGACTGAGAAAATGTGTTTGTATTGATCACTAAACCATAGCAGATGGAACTGATAAATACCATTGGAGTTGTTGATGGCCAGACCATTAGCTCTCAGTTCTGTCATTTCTAGTCTTTCACCTGAAAATAAAGTTATTTTTTTAGAAACAGGGTGATAAACTCAGCTGCCATAAAGTTGAGGCTCATGAGCAGTGAACTTGCAAATAATTTTTGACAACACACTATGATTATTCTCAGATTTGGGGTCAGTTACTTTTAAAGCAGTTGCTTTTTCAGATGGCTAAAACATATTCATTGATTACTGTGTGGGCCATTCTATGTGAAAAATTGTAGCAAATGTAAAACTATTAAATGTTTAGTTGTGTAAAAATACAATAAAATGAAGTCATGTGCTAAAACTGTCATAAAAGCATAAAATAGCAATTAAAAGAGGAAAAGCGAATTTGTTGAAATGATAATTAAAATGCTTGTTTAAACAAAAATGCCGTGATTATGGTCTTAAATGTTCCTATTGAGCAGCAGTTCCTAGCCTCGAATGGCAGCACGTTCCATAGTTTTGGAGCAGCTAAAATCGCAAAAGGACAAAAGTCAAGCACACGAAAGAGGGGTTATGCACCGAAATAAAGACTATTTAGTTCGTATGGAGACATATAAATCCAGCTTGTGGTTATCGGCTTCAAAAACTCAAGACGATCTACGAAACGCTGATAATCTCTGAGTTACTCCGACGGACTTGCAATGCGTCGGTTCAGTGTTTTGAAAGCTTAGCTTGTTATGCAAGCTGGGTTTTTGGATGGGTTTATATGAACAGAACAGTCGGTAATATCTTTGTGTATCATTCAGATTTTAATACAGTGCCAGGGAATAAAAAGACGGTAGGATTTGTAAACTCCCCCGAGTTTCTCATCGCCCCACCGGCGATGAAGACGTTCGACATCCAATATATCCGTTCCAGATCGGAATGTCTTTTTAATAGGCCTACTCAATTTAATTTTTTCTACAACTTACCTTCAGGAATACGATTCACATCAACGTCGACATTTTCGTGGGTGGATACCTCGTTTTGATTGTCATTAACACTTTCTGTAGGAAAAATGAAAGAAAAACTACAATGATAAAGACTCGTGAATAATCGTGGCATAATTGACGTACTTGTGACAATAGGTTCATTCTGGATCGCGGCTTCTGGGAGCTTTATAGCCAACTTTCGAGAAAGTTAGCGAGATAGTTTCGAGAAAGTTGGCTACAGAAACGAAAGATTCACAGATTTCACCACTGAGCGGACCCACAAAGTTTGCCACGCGTTACTCGTGTGACCCAGATTTTTATTGCGTGAGGGCGCCCTGTTTTCGCGCCAATTTTGATCATGTGACATTCTTCTTTGAGTCTTTCCTTGACTCAAACATGGCGGCCTTGTGCGAGGGTAAATGGTGCACATTAAAAGGTATAGTACATCACCTGTATCCTGTATCTTAAACTTCTAAATTTAATTTTTAAAGTGGGAAAAAGTAGCACACATACTTGTAAGTTAGCATTCATAGATGCTGCAGTGACTACAGAATATATAAGCTTAAAAGCTTACGGGGCCACGTGTAGTACGTTATTTGAGCTGGAAAGCTTCATTGCAGAAAGAGACACAGAGTATTACAACAGGCACTCAGTAGTAACGTGGCTCTGTATTCTGTAGTAGAGCTGTGTCGAGAAGCGAAGATGACAAGCGTCACTAGCTGGCATGGGATAACTTTTGTTTGGTTCTATTGGTTGGAGTGAGAGGGAGGGGGTGGGGGTGGGGGAAAGATGCGGGGTTCCTAATGTATGGTCCCCTCCCCAACCTTGGCCATCTATGTGTCAAATCTGAGACTCTTAAAGTGCTTGAAAGGAGAAAAAAAACCGAGGGGATTTGATTTGATTTGATTTGACCAATACTTTTGGCTCCAGGACTGACTCTTACATACCCTGTCACAATTTTAGTTTTTATGGGGGTAGGGAAAGATTGGATGCGAGATTGGATTCAATCTTCCCCCGCCCCCAAAACAACTACATGATGACAGGGTACAAGTCAGGGCCCAGGTGCATATTTGAAAAGAAACCCTTTTGGTTGTAGGATGTGGATACATGCATGTATATTTGACCATTTTGGCTTAAAATTACTTATTATGGTAATGCATTGTATTGCTTGAAGAGTGTCACTTGGGAAGAAATAAGCTCTGATCAGGCCTAATGTTTTAGCCATCTTGTTTACTTGGTCAAGTCACTTGTTCTGCAAATATATGGTTGATGCTTGAGACGATCAAAAATTTTAAAGATAAGGCCAAACTGTTTGTTTCTGGTACAAAGACAAAGCTTTTTATTCTCATTCTTCAACATGGCTGCCATGTGACAAAGGTCTATTACAACTGATTTCAAGGCGACTTGTGATCGAACTGTCCAAACTCCTCTCTGTGTGCTTTTCCCCGTGTTGATAGCAACGAATTGTAACTCCAAAACTTGACTACCGGAGAAGAGAGAGCCGTGCATGAACACAGGTAGTTATTGATGTCTTATTAACTATGTCTGAAAATGTAACTTTGCGGTAAGTATGTCACCCCCTTTATCTACAAACTCCAGTCCGGAACATAGGAACCACTTAGTATTTTAGTAATGTTACTATGTGATAACCTCAACTTTCCCAAGAAAATAAAAAAATACAATATTATATAAATTGATGTGCTCACCAGTCGAGGATATAGCAGAGCTCGCAGTACTTTCATTTTCGACTAACAATGGTGTTCTGCTGTGATCTATTGTAAGACAAAAATGTTGCATTAGGCCTTCTGTGATTTACATAAAGGAGTTGCAAAGAAGTGCCTGCCTGTATAATGGGGAGGCATGTCTGAATTTAAAAATTTGGAAACCCTCATGAAACTGGGTATGCCTCCAGTATAACATCATTTTAAACCCAGCTATAAGAGACTGTATATGCACTGGGGTGACAAAAGTTTTTATGTTAATTGGTGAAACAACTTGGCAGTTAAAAAGAAAACGTGAAAAATGAAGACTGCGCATCAGTATATTTGTGACAACATTTTTTGAGAAATAATAAGACAAGATTGTTAATTTGGAAAATTTACAATGTGGTAGTAGAACACAAAATATTCCTGGAATGTTGCTGGATTGTGTTGTGATGCCACAATCGACAGTCAAAAAAATTTTTTGCATCCATGAATTTTTTAAGCTGCACTCTAAATTACTTGTGAAATACAAGATCTGAGAGTGTTTTGCCTTGGGTATCAATGAATGAGAAAATGTGTTTGTATTGATCACTAAACCATAGCAGATGGAACTGATAAATACCATTGGAGTTGTTGATGGCCAGACCATTAGCTCTCAGTTCTGTCATTTCTAGTCTTTCACCTGAAAATAAAGTTAATTTTTTAGAAACAGGGTGATGAACTCAGCTGCCATAAAGTTGAGGCTCATGAGCAGTGAACTTGCAAATAATTTTTGACAACACACTACTATGATTATTCTCAGATTTGGGGTCAGTTACTTTTAAAGCAGTTGCTTTTTCAGATGGCTAAAACATATTCATTGATTACTGTGTGGGCCATTCTATGTGAAAAATTGTAGCAAATGTAAAACTATTAAATGTTTAGTTGTGTAAAAATACAATAAAATGAAGTCATGTGCTAAAACTGTCATAAAAGCATAAAATAGCAATTAAAAGAGGAAAAGCGAATTTGTTGAAATGATAATTAAAATGCTTGTTTAAACAAAAATGCCGTGATTATGGTCTTAAATGTTCCTATTGAGCAGCAGTTCCTAGCCTCGAATGGCAGCACATTCCATAGTTTTGGAGCAGCTAAAATCGCAAAAGGACAAAAGTGATCTGAACAGGGGCTTTCTAAGTGTTATCAATTTGGTTTCTTTGACTAAGTTTCAATGTCAATGTCCTTAGCAACAGAGCTTGAGTCATCAATCAGTATGTCTTGCTGGTTCTGACTCTTCTGACTCCATATCAGCATCATCTGGGAAGGCGTGAAAGGAAGGGAGATTATTCAAGGGAGGTGAAGGGGATGGGGGGCATTATTATTTGTGAGAGATGATTATTCAAATTTCCACCAAAGGGGGGCAATTAATCAAGGGTCTGTGAGCTTTTTATTTGAGGAAATATGGTATTTGACATGTCATTATCAATCAAGGGTGTTGGTGAACTTTACCAGTAACTGAAAATTTTAATAAAATAGATAAATTAAAATTCAATCTGACCTTTCTCCACATTTTCATAGTTGTGAAGCCCGCCTGAAGATCTCTTTCGCTTGACTGCAGTATAGATGAGGAAAATGCCAAAGACAATCGGAAGTGATCCAAGCAGACATACAACAATAACTACTGGTAGAGTTTGTTTGTGTTTAGAATCTTCATGATCCTTGCCTGCTGGTAAACTATTGCTTCCAGTTAAACTGGGGTCTTCAGCAGCTGAACTAACAGTAGTTATCTGTTTGTCATTTATAGGTGCACTAGGCTGCAGATGATTGGGATCTGTTGTAGTGGCATTAGTACCTGCAATCTCACTAACTCTTATCTCAGCTGTGCCTGCAGAACTAGTGATGGTAAATGTAGTTTTAGGAAAAAGTGGTGTAGCTGTGGTTACTGATGTGGTAGTTGTACTTTTGCTCCTTGTCTTGCCCATACATGCATCAAGATGAGGTTCTAAATAATATCCTGGTGGGCAGCCTCCACACTTGCGGTTTTGCCGTGGAGTGCAATCTTGTACCACTTCCTTCAAACCACAAAGATTACATGGCTTGCAGTGGGATAAATCATAACCATCAGAATAAGTTTTGTTGGCCTCACATGGTTGGCAGTCAGTGGTGGTACCAACTGGTACCCTGGATCCACATTGAATCAGTAGTCCTTGTCCAGGTGGACATTTTGGGCATTGTCTACAAGTTTCCTTGGCATTGGGATTACTGGAGTTGAACATTGTGTAGTGTGTAAATTGTGAACAGATTGTCCTTGCACTGTCAACTTGCAAAATGCTGATTAAAACTGCTGTAATCCCCAGATAAACTTGCATCTTTTTTGTCTGAAAAACATTGAAAATAATTATGCACTGTTTAAGTACCTAGTCAGTTAATTATTGCAGTTCTGTGCGTGGTTCCTTTGATTTGCATTTATTTAGTATCGGGAAAGGAGCTACAGTATCAACATTATTCTAATTTTTTTTATTTTAAACTCTACACAGTAGAAGAGAAGGGATGGTAGAGGATCAGGAAACCCTTGGTAAAGGGCCATGAGTAGAATACCCTGGGCTTCAGGCTTTACAGCAAAAAAGTTCACACAGTTCGGGTCCCTTTGTAGGCGGGGCTCCAATTAAGAGTAAGTAGCTAGGTAACTCCACTTTGCCAAGAGTATTAAAATGAATTTCAGTTGAATGGGATTCTGAGAAGACTTTTCACCATATTTTTTAGGGATTTGACGTGTGCTTTAGAAGTAAAAATATTACGATGGGGAATCGAGGAAAAATGATATCCAGAATACTCCTTCTTGGCTTGCCTTGCGTTGTTGCTTTTGCACTGAGACCGTTTTCTCAATGAAATACCCGTGTCTCTCTTGAAAAGCGGACTTTCTAAAATAAGACCTGTGATTGCTTGGTTACTCCTTGAATATTTGAAAACTGACTCAGAATTTGCCAATATTTTATTCATAACAGTGAAGTAGTAGTTTAAATGATCCCGCATGGCCTAATATGAATAGGAACAACTGCACCTTTCGATCATGTTACAGCACACTTGACGTGGTCATGATATTAGCTTATATATTTCTCGTTTGCACTGTGATATCATTCCTGAACTCGCGTATAGAGAGATATGGGTCGGGAGCAATAACATTTTCTATTTGTATTCTGGCTTAGACCAACAAAGTAGCTGACAACATGCTTGTATTTTGATACACCGCACCATGGAAAGTGGGCGAATTATTGAGGAAAATTATAATGTTACATTACCTGTCAAGTCAGCACATCTACGGGTAGGTACATGGGGTTATTTTACAGATCGAATTTCATCTCGAATTTTGCCTCGAGCTTGACCAAAAACTCGAGGGAAAACCTCACTCCTCTTAGATTGCGGATTTGTAGCACGTATCCTGAAATAAGAACGGTAAAATTTTCTGAGGAATGCTCTCTCACCACTGGTCACACGGAATATACGACGGCCAGTTACGTATAATTTAATTACATCATCCGTACGCTGATTTGCATGGTGTGAGGGCGTACTTGGGGGTATGGAGTATGACGTTGGAATCCTTGTGATCACGTGATCGTTTCTCTCCTCGAACAAAATTTGCACAGTTTTAAATAATCTTTAAACTTGATATTATATCTCGCCAAGATCTTAACTCCAGAAGAAACTGTTTCCTTCCCTAACTTGTTTAGTTTGTGACATGCATGCATAAACCGCTCGACCTTTGTCATACGTGTTTCTTGTATATGTAAACAACTACCTGCATGATATCGATGTTGATCGTTTCCTGTTTTAGGTGGGCCAGCTCTGGAAAGCTCTAGATTATTAGCTGACCCTATAAAATACCTTTTACGTTACGCCGACGACCGGTTTTTTGACAGAACTTGAGGCAAACAGGCTGTCAAAGGATAAATTAATTCGAAATCCTCAAATTCCTCGCGATCGGTGCATATTTAGAGCACTACTGTGCGTACTGACTACTTCGTTTCATGAATATCAAATAAGTTCAAAATAAATGAACAAATCGGTATAAGTATTTTAGAATCAGGCAAATATGCCTTGCTGCTATTGAGGACACTGTTTGCGGGTTGTGTCGTTAAAAGATCAAAGATCTTGACACTGATATGTGCATGATAGCTTAATACCAGCGGCTTCACCAAGGTGGGGGTTTTTCCCTTTTTTTAAAGTCACCACAGAAAATAGTTTCGCAGCTTCACAGAGTGCATTACTTCTTTGTAAACTAAACGAAGCGCTTCACCGTTCAACCGGCAAAACTGGTAAGACCAGGATTGTTCGTTCCAGTGAGTATTTAAATGTTTTTTCCTTCACTTCTGTACCTGAATAATAATGACGTGAGAGATACTTTGCATGCGTGGGTTACGTTCATGTTTCCTTTGCGTGAAAGTCATGAGCAAGCATAACACGACAGGAAATAATTGTAAGTGTCTTGGTGTACAGTTTCGTTGTTCTAAGAACCTAAGCCCCATACTGAATATGCATCCCAACATCAAAAGGACAAGTTAAAGCTGCAGTCAGATAGAAAGAAAGATTCAAAATTACTTGGGGAACCACGATTTAAAATTCGGCGACTTTGATCTGAATACCGACTTTCAAGTCAGGCATCCGTAAACTGTGCAAGCATCAGCACATTTTGAGTGCGTTTCCTTTCTATCAGCTCTCGCTATTATTTGTCGTTAGAAAAGTCAGGGATGGGATATTGTAGCTGTTGCATAAGTCATAACGGCTCAAGGTCAATTCTCTAATTTCTTTACTGTAAAAAAGTCCACATGACGCAAAAACTAAAGCGGTTGATAGAAATGCAAATTTTAAAAGTTATCACCCGGATGCCTGATATATAGTACACCGACGTAAGTGGTTTCAAATCAATGATGCAATCGGCATTTCTCTCTCAGTTTAAATGAATTTGACCAATACTGCGGTAATTACTGATGTAGTTTAATCGATGAATTAGTTTCATCTTCTTTGTCCTCAAAGAATGACGGGGTGGAGGGAGAGTAACGATCTTTACCAATGGAAAATCCGGCCCCCCAAAATTGCCAAACATGATAAATACCGCGTTTTCCGGCCTCCACTTCCCACGCCACATGCAAGAAATATTTGGCGTTATTTGGACGGCAATTATGAATCAAAATTAAACGGCAGAAACGAGGAAAAGTTAAATAACCGAAGACAATGACAAGGCTAATCAGTGGAATTTAGGGGGCTGAGGGAGGGGTGGGCTAAAGAGGTTCTACTAAAAAAGACAATATAATTTTGGAATCCTACGTTCCCTTTTGCGGGAATCAGTTCTTTTATTTTGCCCCTGTGCGCACTTGTTTCACCAGCATGTTTGACCTCTAATATTGAAAGATAAGGGGGTTGAGAGAGAAATGGGCCAAAAGAGGTTTTAGTGAACAAGACTATAACTTTGAAAGCCTATATTCCTTTTTGCTGGAACCTCTAAGTTTTGTCCCTGGGCGCACGTTTCACCAGCATGCTTCTCCTCCAGAGAGGTTTAAAAGCTCTCATTGGAACAAACTACCAATTTTTCCCCGTACCCCGTTCTTACTGAAACATTTCGCCCCTGGAACCCAGGCTATTCCTACTCCTTCCCCCCTAAAGGCAAAGTTATCGTTCACCTAAATGTTTCATACTTACTTAGAGCCAAAGATCCTTCACATTTTCAGGCTGTGACAGTGTAAAGCAATGGCTGCTATCCTCAACGCGAACGTCTTCGTGTTGTCTATTTCTTTTTCCTGTTTCCATGTGCTGTTTTGTACGGTAAGTTAATTGTATTCAGTACACTATAAAAATTAACCTGAGTAAGCATGACTCATCATATTTGTTATTATGTCACCGCGCATTTTATCAATGATTCACAAGACTTTGTGTTTCAATCGAGGTCACAATTCCTTGAAACACGCTGCTAACTCATTCAAAAGGGTGATGGGAATTTAATGCTAATTTTGACAAACTCGGTTTCAAGGTTTGTGGTCGGGTTTGCAGCATTCCGTTTTGCCACGTATCTCCTAGCCCCCCCCCCCCCCCCAGCCCCCCTTGGGGAGGGCACTCTCCGGGGACAATCTTAACGGGAGCTTGGGATTGTTTTTCCCTCTCGGCCTTATGATGGGGACTCAGTCTTGGTGGAGCGCTTTTGCTCTACGAGTTTGAGATTCAGTGTTATTCTGTCGCAGTTTCACTTTGAGGTTTTTAAGGGATACAATACAATGCAAGGAAAGCCAACTCGTCATTAAATTGCTCTCACGGCGAAGGTTATTACGGGCTAACCTTAGAGCAATAACTCTCAACTTGCGTGCAAACAGAAATTAATTAAAGTCCTTTTGTCACTTCTAAGAGCGTATTGGTCTGAGTTGAGGCAGACTGATTAGATACTTTCTGTCCGAAAAGGGTTGCGAGGCTCTAAAGTCCCAGGGGAACACCCCCTACGTATTGTGACGTACATTCTAATCTCCAACCACCCGGCCTAGCAGCTTTGGTCTTATTTGTGTTGTTCGTGAATCTGTCCGGTGTTGATGATGATAACCAGCAGTTTATTATTACAGATTATTATGATAACAATCAGCATCATTAATTCCATATCATAAGTCAGCGAAACAAATCAGGGGCACCCAACGGTTCGTTTCGGGGAGTACTGATCTGTTCGGAAGGCCAAAAATCGCCTGAGATATTCGAATTTTTAAAATTGCAGTGAAAACTAGAGATTTCTTTGGCGAAACATCGCCTCAGACTTTCGTATTCAGGAGACTGATTAATTCCTATTGTTTTGGAATAGACAAATATGTCGTTTTATAAAGTCCATAAAATAAGGCCAGCTAGCGTTTTCTGGCGGCTATAAATAGCTCCGAAATTTGGCAGATAGGATTGTGTTTCCTACAATTTTCTGCGGCCTAAATTTTCAACTAAAAACTCCGAACAGGTCAATTTGTGTAAGCTGACACAAACATGCCTTTTAAAAGCTCTGAAACAATCTAAGAAAGCAGAAAATGATAGTTCCAAGTATTTTGCTAAAATTTTCTCGGTGCCCCTGACAAATCTTCAGTACTTGCAAACGCAATAAGTTAAAGTTAGATGCTGCGTTTTATTCAACGAACCCAGAAATGCAAAATACACACGCGCGCGCGCGAAAGTTTGTGCACCCTGAGAATTTAACAAGCCGTGATCTAATAACATCGGTATTATACGGTCCTCTTTCACTTTCGATATTACCTGAGATACCGCGATAATGCGGATCTGTAAACAAAGGCTTTGTTGACATTTTTAAAATTTTTATCTATCGATCAACAAGGGAAAAATCCCGTTTCATAAATATAATTAATAAACTCTATTATAAATACTCACACTAGCCCGATCTTGAACATGTTACTAAGGAAAGGTGAATAACAGCAAAGCAAAACAGACAAGCAACTGAGAAAGTAAATAGAAAAGAAAGGAGAAAAGTAAAGAGAAAATAGGGCAATTAAACGAAAGGAATAAGATTTATTGATCTTTTCGAGTTTTTGTTAAAAAGAGCAACCTACAAATATCTTTCTAGTAGTATAAATGCTAAAAAAATACATGATGACGATCACCACACTGAAGGTGCCAACTAAAGAACCTTGGCTGGGAGCTCTTATTACAACCGTAGGGGGTGAATAAATGGATGCGAATATAGGAAATGTTAATATATACAGCGAAATGCAGCAATGACATCATGACGACCATCTTACTTGTAAAGTTACCATCTTACGCAGTTAATTAAAAATAACCTAAAAAGCCTGATTTAAACTCACTACCCTGCGACCCTGCAAAGCCAACTGGGAGCTTGTGTTCAACTTTTCGTTTGTCCTCAGTTGTGAGAAGAGGATTTTGAATTCGTTTGGCCACCTCGTTCAATATAGTATGGCAAAGTTGAATTCAACATCGTTGGCTGGTGTTGAAACGTTTTGATCAAGACCTTAAGATCACTTTATACATATTCATGTGGCAAAAAATTAAAGGGACTGGTCAAAATTACACGAGGTACTCGGTTTCACTTCTGCTTTCCAAAAAATCCAATGCGGACTTTTTGGTAGCAAAAATGAAATATCCCTCTGAAAACAAAAGCCACAAAACGTCTTGGGCGATGATCCAATTTCGACGAAATTTAATTGATTTACTCGACCAATCGATAACGTATTTCAAGCAGCTTATCAATAACGCACTCCAACGGATGTAGCCGTGATTAAGTTTGGGATCAAGAACGTAAATGCTATTTGTTTAGTCTATGGCCAACCCACATAAAATTAAATGCCTTGTAATTAATAATCTGAGCATTTAGTTCAGAAATGCATTAAGGATTTAGTCTCACAACGTCGAACCAATCACTTCTCAGGTTTCCGCACAGTTAACATCGGCCAGGAGATGCAGATGGAACCAACTAACCATTCTAAGACCGAAAGGAGTTGAATGTTTAAATTGTCCTGAATGTCCCGAGGGACATGGCTTGGTCCCGCAGTGTGGGTCACGTATCACGGCTGACGTCAGTGTGGAGTGCGTGCAGTGCGAAGAAGGCAAAGGCTACTCAGACAAGCACGACTTCTCCTCGTGTAAGCCATGCACCATCTGTGACCCTAACGAGGAAACAATCAGTCCTTGTACTGCAACACAGAACGCAGTTTGCGGAAAGTGCAACGCTGGGTAAGTTCCCGAAGGAGTCTACAGCCATAGTGCTCCTTCTAAAAAATTGAAGTCTATGAAAGGGCTCCTTAGTGAGCAATAGGGTGCAACAAAATTTGCCACCGGAGAGAACCTTGCACAGCGGCTCGCTTTGCGCGTCCATTTTTCTTGCACTCTATCCAGGAGCCTGCCCACAGGCTAACGCAAGGTTATTTGGGTTGTCAAGCAATCCCCCTCGGGATCGTTGCGTGACGAACCAAGTAACGAGTGTATCAGAGACTTGGCTTCAGACAAGAAGGAGACAGTGGGACTCCAGAGCTTCATTGCGTTATTTCGATTCTCCCCAGAAGAGGCCGTGACATAAGGAGCAGATAGAAAAGGACGTCAGTTGCTCTGGGAGACTGAGGTCTGATCGAAAAGGTAATTGTTCCTTTAATAATTTTGGTTTCCCTTTTTTTTTCTTACACGACAGGTACTATCGAGCAATAACTGGAGATTGTCATCCGTGTTCTTGGTGTTGCGCCGACAGCAAGGACGATGATAAGGAGAAGCAATGCAGTGAGCAGACAGGCCTGTCAGCTAATCAAGTGTGTCGATATGACGTCAGTACCATTAAGTGTGCGCCTCGGACAAACAGCACAACCACGCATGCTCATGCCATATCTGCTGCCACTAAACCTGCCTACTCAGAAGGCGCGATGGCTTATGGTGGGAAAATGGAAATAATGAGCAGCGGGATTTGGCTGGTTGCGCTTGTTGGGGTCGTTGTTTTGGCCGTGTGCGTTTTGATTGGCATTCTGTACTTTAACCATCAAAAAAACAAATTCCTCTTCCAGCTGTGTGTGCCTAGACGTCGTAAGTATCCGATCCGATCCTAAGCATTTTAAAGTTTCCTAAATACTGTGATTGGCTAAAAGAGGGGATCCAAATTTTGCATCAGTCAAACAGTCAGTCAGTCAGTCAGTCAGTCAGTGGGTCGGTCGGTCGGTTGGTTGGTCGGTCGGTCGGTTGGTCGGTCGGTCAGTCGGTCGGTCGGGCAGCCAGCCAGCCAGCCAGTCAGTCAGTCAGTAAGCGCACAGTCTTTTTCATATAAATAATTAAATCAGTCAGTCAGTCAGCCATCCATCCAGCCAGCCAGTCAGTCAGTCAGTCAGTCAGTTAGTCAGTCAGTCAGTTAGTCAGTCAGTAAGCCAGCCAGCCAGCCAGCCAGCCAGCCATTCAGCCAGTCAGTCAGTCAGTCAGTCAGTCAGTCAGTCAGTCAGTCAGTCAGTCAGCGCACAATTCTTTTTCAGTATAAAATATTAAACCAGTCAGTCAGTCAGTCAGCCAGCCAGCCAGCCAGCCAGCCATTCAGTCAGTCAGTCGGTCGGTCGGTCGGTCGGTCGGTCGGTCGGTCGGTCGGTCGGTCGGTCGGTCGGTCGGTCGGTCGGTCGGTCAGTCAGTCAGTCAGTCAGTCAGTCTGTCAGTCAATGCACAATTCTGCGAACATTAGTTCTAGGACCTATCAAACTCAAATCCAAAGCAAAAATATGATTACATTCCACTGATCAATACAACATCATGTCTTTTGCAGCTACCCAGGCGATTTCTGATCCTCCATCATCTTCTATTGTGTTTGGAAGGAAGTCCAGTGATGGGCAAACAGTCTAGAACTACACACGTGAAAGAAACCGGTGGCGGCCTCAAGCACTAAGGATGGCCTTGCACTGGATAACATACTGTTTGGTTATTGTTTTTGGTGCAATGTAACGTCCGCGCCATATATACTGTAATACAGTTCGAATTTTACAGCGGTCAAGTGTCTAAGCATGCGCCAAATTGAAGTCATCCGATTTTCGTTTATTTGCTTTATGCTTTGAACGTGGTGAGGGTGGCAGGTCGGGGAGAAAGTGTGCGGATGAAAGAAATGGAGATCAAAACTTAATCAGTGATGGCTAGCAAAGACTGAAAAATTTTACTTCTTGAAACTGGAAGGCTCTTTTATTAAAGGTTTGTAACTTGTGTTCGAAAGTGTGACGTTTTAGCGACAGTTTTGGCTGAAGCTTTAATGCACGCTTGTTAGAGTAAACTTACAGACGAGAGAAGCAAGTAAACTAAAGCTGTTGGCTGTTTGAGTTTCCTAAAACCAGAACGTAAGTTATATAATTCTGGTCAGTCATAACAGACGCAAATCATACAATTTACCACTCAGAGCTTGAAGCAATTGTGTATAAGTAACTGGTACGGAAATAGGCGAGTGACAAAAAGAGGATTTGGTTTGGTTTTGGTTTTTACTTCTAATCGGTCGGAAGTGTCGTGTAGACTACGAGAAGACTCTCCCTTTGCTTAGGGATAGTGAATTCGGATGAATGTAGGAACCAGCCTCGTTCCCAGTCGTCCTCGGCGGAATATCAAATGTGACGTCACCCGTCGAGCTCAAAGGAAAGATCCCGCTCCATCGTGTTCGGTCCCAAGCCTCATGCTGTCACTCGATAAGCGCGGAAAGGCCTGGGGACGAGGTTTCGTGGGAGGCTGCGGTTGGAAAGGTAGCACCCATGTGGTAAGCTAGACTGGAGGAGGCACCACAAGTGCGTCAGCGTCCGCAGCCTACTTTCGTGCGCATGCGCAGGTTCTACTAGCTCGACTATCCTTGAGTGGAAGGAGGGAGTGCTCGAAGTCAAAGTGTTGCGAGATGTTATACTCAGTCACTGAGCGGATTAAACCAAAACCAAAACAATCTCAAATTACTCTCGACTCTCAATTCAAAACCGCTCTATTTTTGTTTCGTTTACTTGAAATTTAATTCATCACTTGCATTAGCCTGAGTGGTGTATTGGTCAAACAAATAGCGTTAGGTTGATATTTTTATATAAACTTTAGTTAGACGACACTGAACTATGTTTCCCTGTTTTTAGAAATCATTTAATATGCTCCCTTAGTCAGCTTTACTTTGAATTTTGCGAGACAAACTTGAAAGAATTTAAAGCTGAACGAGTTCCCGGGCTTTTCGCATTTCTTGACCCATGCCGGACACTGCCTAATTAAATAATCCGAAAGCCATTTTTATGGCTATTTTAACTTACTGTTTCAGCTTGCTACTGAATAATCCTTCATGTTTTATGAGTCAAACTAAGGATTAAATCGCTCTTCACAAGGGCGTTTGTGAAAAGGAGATGTTGATAAGCTTGTAGCAAGTTGTGGTGCATGAAACGTATACCGCGACTGATACGTCATGAAAGATGAAATAAATAAACTTTATTTTGTATCTGTTTTGATTTTTGCTCAAGTTAGTTCAGTTTACCTTGCAAGCACATCCTTAAATCGTCCACATTCATACGTTTTAGTCGTTTCCAGAGGAGAAAACGTAAGCGTACCACACTCAGGTAAACGCCGAACGCAAAACCTTCAAACTCGCCAATATTCGCCATTTACAGCTGCAATGACGACAAAATACAACAGTTGAGTTACGTTTACGTTTATTTTGAAGAAAAATATCAACATTACTCCCGACATTTTGCTTTAGATACGAACTTCCTAATATTCCCATACAAATCCTTCAAATTTCGAACAGATTGTCTGGGTCCCTGTGGCGTGATTAATACATGCATCAATGAACAATATGACCTTCAAAGACACTTGGAACCCCACCATTCTAAGAAGAACTTTATAACCTATTGTAGCTCTTGTTCCCAGGAACTTAAATATTTCAGAAAGGTCAATCTATAAGTGCAATTTTCCAAAAATAACTAGGTTAGGTCCAATTTTGAAGAGACTTTTTTGGAACTCTCCGGCTTTTCTCATCAGTCATACAATTTACAGTTGCTTCTCTCGTAAGCGACCAACCTCGCGTTTAGAATACTGGTCCTGACTGAAGTTGGTGACGTTAGAAAGATTCTAAACACAGCTCAGTCTAACTAAGATGATTAAACGGAGGTTTTATGAAGAAGTCGCTTACTTGAGATAGTCGCTTACAGGGGATTCTAAATACAAGTATAGTATTTGACCGAGCTCAGAGAGATAGGACGTTAACTATGACACCATTTTTACCTGCCAACCGTGATTGTGTTATAGACCTTTGTCCACGCGTGCTCGTAAAATAGCATTTTATGCTTCAGGCATGCTCCCGAGATTGCAAAATTGTACCGTTACACGCAATTAAAAAAATCCATGCTAGTACTACCCAATTCACAAATCCAAATGGAACATTTTACCGGAGGACATTAGAATGCAGAACAATTTTTAATAATATTTTTAAGAGACACTTTAAGACTCACTATTTTAGACTTGCATATAGTTTTTAACTTTACAAAGGTGTACATAAATTTTACTCTCTTTTTAATTAATTCTAATGAAACCTATACATTTCCTTTTCGTTATAATCATCTTTAATAGATTTGGGTAAATAAGTAAACTAGCGATTCATTTGTATAGTTTTTAAGATACATTCACGTAATTATTCGATTTATTCATATATTTTTAGTTAGTTTTGGTTAGTTATAGTTTATCAGTTGTAATGCGCATTTGACCATGTACCATTAAGTATGTTAACTTGCGCAATATTAAGTAATAACTATTATTATCACAAAGAGTGGGCCCGATATAAAAAAAGTTGCGAAAGAGATGTTTCAATGCAACACACAATGAATTCTAATCAACTTTGAGCAATTCGCAAGCTTGAAGAGAACCAAAAGTGCCTCCACAATGGACAAAGGCTTATTACGTGGAGACCACTGTAATGGACGTAAGACGTTCGTTTTCTTCTGGCGCCACTCCTTAACCTTCCTAACCACCATGATAGGAGCAGACAAATAGCTTTTAAGAGGACTGAATTGTTTAACTGCAAAAATATTTTCCAAAATATCCTGTGGATATATATTCCATTGTAAATTTCCATACGTGCCTAACTACCGATGTATATTTGCCCATAATTTAAAATACAATTCACAATAAATAGAGACGATTGGCACTAATAGAGCGCGGCCTAAGAGCCAATTCTATACTAATTCGTCAGATACCAAAACTGCATTTTCCCCATGCTGTCTAATGCACGTCTTTACCGCATTAATGGCGATTTTCAGTCTTCTATCAATAGCTTTATACTGGAGGTCTGACAGGATTGGGGCAACTGGGTCATCTTTTGTTGCCTTACGCAAAAGTTCGCTAAGAGACGTATTCTGTTTGCTTATTGACTGAAAACGATTCCATGTAGACTGTCGAATTCTGCAAGACAAAACACAGTTCAGTTGACTGCGGTGGGTCGACTTCTTGAAATGCTTGAATTCATAAACGACACACATAAGCAGCGTAATCCTACCAAAGACAGCTATACATTTCAAGTAGGATACAATCTCTTGATGTCAAGTTTACGGGGTGCTGAAGAAAATGCTTGAGCACAAACAAAATCGAGAAAAACATGAAAACCGTGTGAACAAAAAACCGTGTAAAAACTAATGGTCTTTTTCACTCTTACCTTATTCACTCGATCAAACACCGCCCTCGAATAAACGCCGCACATGGAAGCAAAATTACCAATAAACGCCGCACCCAATCAGGTACAACTCGGTAATCTACACCATCCTTGAAAATTTATTCTATTTCAGCAAAAAAGCGAGACATTGGAACTTTAAACATGTTTCTGTTTTACATAATATTTACAAATGATTTACCGTAATTGTTGTCAGTGATTTAAGAAATACGTTTTGAAATAAACGCCGCCCTCAAATAAACGCCGTATCGGAAACGCTAAAAATGTAATAAACGCCGCGGAGTTTAATCGAGTGAGTACGGTACTCTTGAGAAACCTAAAGCACATCCAAAAGAAAACAAAACAAAGCAAAAACAATCAAACAAACAAACAAACAAACAAACAAACAAAAAAGATTATTTTTGTTCTTCTTGAAAAGATCAGTCTTACAGTGCAGCCCGTTCTACTGATTAGGGTTTTGATTAGTGTTTGACGTAATATATTAAACACGAGAAAGAGTGTTTCATCAGGATATTCAAACACCGAGAAGTGTAGCAAGTTGTGGCTAGCGAGGCGTCCTTAACTTCGAGATTTCCTGGCGTACATATGAATGTTTCAACATACAATTTTACCCACGGCTTACCTGCAACATTGATATATCGGAGCAAGAATGGACATTTCATCGTGATGAGGGTTACCAAAACTGCAACGAAAAATTGAAGTGTTATATATGCATGCTTAAATCATGACCTGCACGAAGTAAACTGTTACAAAGGGCTAATAGTAGCATAGTGACTCAGTGCGATTAGCTTTACTGAAGAACTCTTACCTAATGATGTTTTCAATATCATGATCTTGTGTAATCCAGTATTTAAGTTAATCAAGTGTTGTTGTTGTTGTTGTTGTTGCTGCATGCTTCAGGGAATTTTCCGGGTATCGAGTGAGAGCCGTTTTGATAACCAGAGGACACAGATAAATAACAAACTGTGCATGTTAGTTTCGTTACCACGTACAAATTCGACGTTTTCGAGTCTCCGGACTGAAGTGTAGGGCAGATTTTCCTTCTTTACAAACACAACGAATAGTGCTCAAACTTGACCCAGCTAGAAAATAGACGTAGCCGGCTAAAAACGTAACGAAAATCCCTAACCACTCAACACTGAGCTAAACATAAGCTTGGTTTCTGCTACAGTGGAATCCCGCTATAACGAAGTGTCGAGGGACTGGGAAAGTTTGTTCCTTAAAAAAGGGGATTTGTTAAATCGGAGTTCCTTCCATACATTTTACTATAACTGGGCTGAAAAATATCTTTCGTTATACCGGGGTCTTCGTTTATATATTGGGGGTTCCACCGTACTGCAGAATCCCTCGGATATGCACACTACACTCTTTTTGAGTTACAGTAGACTCCGGTTATCGCACACTCTCGTAGTAGATCAATTCGTAAGTGACCAGGGAACCTGTTGCAAATGGAGAAGGAAGAACTATGCTTTGATGTAAACTTTTGTTTTCCTATTAAGTAAACTTGTATTAGGAGCTCTGTATATAAAAAGTCGATCAAACAAAACATCATTACCTACTCCCATCCTGGGTATGTTCTTAGCACGTTCTTAAATCTAGGCCAATCTCAACTTCATCAGTTTTAGAGTGGAAATGCAGTAACAGAAAAAAAAATGCCCACCTGATGGCAACTTTTATTGTGGCAACAAGTTTTTTGTGACTCTTGGCAAACCGCCAAAATTAATTGCCTTATTAATTTTTTTACTCGCGAAATTTACCCAAATAGCAGGTTGCACACTTAGCTACGTTTTCCATCTGGCATGGTATCGAAATTTACTATAGCGTTCTTGCTCTCAGTAAGTTTACGCTGCATACCTTGGTCTTCATAAAACATGGTAAGGTAGTACAGCAGTATGTTACTTTTAGAGTTAAACACCAGCGAGAACATAGTTCAATTAATGATTTTTTTTCTTATATCTCTTTTGTTCTTTTCAGGTAAAGGTGTTTTTCTCCACCTTACTGTGTCCATATATGGAAATCCATAAATATTAAAGGAACAAACTAGGTGTTACCTCTTGGCGTTATCGAGATGTAACAGCATTCCACTATCTCCCTCGTCTTTGAAGGTTTCATAGTGATGTCTGTCGGCATTCCCTGGTGACGGAAAATGTGCACACAGAAATTGATTGATTTGATGAAGCAGGCACATTTACTCACTTTGAAAAAATGGTTGCCACAGAGATCAGTTTTCAAAATTTTCGGAATTTTCCCTAACCTTTCTCAAAATACCTTTGAAAGAAGAAGCTGCCGACGTTTTACACAAGCTTCTTAGCAAATCGAATTTAACCTCGGACACCTGCCGTTTATTAACCTCCACAATCACCTTTCTTAGTTATTTTTATTAGAATTTTATCTAACTTAACAATGCATCACTTTTGCATATAGATTACGGCGTCTGGAGTTCTCTTTCTACATGTGTGCTCATTTATTTGAGAGAATGCTAAAGATTAGGTTTACTAACCTATTAAAAAGTCAAACAGTGCTGTGTCCGTGATGTCAAGTAACCGGGGACCAGAATCATAAGGCGGTGTTTTCATTATTTTGTTCTTGCAGTAATTGTTGTCAACCTCCCACCTGCATGAATATTTAAAAAAAACTTAGATAAGAAACAAAGAATGCTGACATCTCATCTCATCCTTAAAATTCATTGATTGATATAAAAGATCATAGCGCTATGCCAAACCCAGAAAAAGTTAAGGATAAAGTCGCACTCGGACCAAGGAGGCCCACATGGCTGGAGCTTACAGTGTATCCCGGTTTCCGTAGCATGAAGCAACTGAGAGTATTGTTACTCCCCCCTGGACAGGATGCTAGTCCATGGCAGTGTTAGCCCCCTGCAGTATGTCGCCGGTCCCCATTTATACACCTGGGTGGAGAGAGACAATGTGGGGCAAAGTATCTTGTCTAAGGAAACAACACGATGGCAGGGACTGGGCGTTGAATTGTCGCTGACCTTCAGATCTGAAATCCAACACGCTAAACACTACACTACCGTGCCCCCACAAGCCAAACCCAGACTATTGCAATAAATACATCTTATTAGATGTTTGGAGCCTTCAATGAGGGAGTATTTTTTGGTGTGGACATATTACTGTACATTTTGATGAGTGAGCAGGGTGGGTCAAATTAAAAATACAAGCAGGAAGTAAAAACACATGTAAACAGAAATACTATACTTAACCATCTAATAAGGAATTATTATTCCACTTAAATTTTTTCTCAGGGTTGAGTAGCAAAGAAAACTACGAGAAACAAGTGTGACAGTATGAGTGTATGCATAGTAACAAACTGGTTTTTTATTGCATGTGAAAAATCGAAATGGCGCGATCCGAGTGGCGAAGACATAGGCCATGATAAATGAGGATGTCCTTCACCACTCAGATCATGCCATTTCCAGTTTCTTGAGTGCTCTCTACTATCCTTGAAAAGCTTAACTACTGCTTGCAGTCTACAAACTAAGGAAGAGCAGCTAGCTAAATCACAACATGTTATAAAACACAATGCACTCACAATGCCTTTTTACCATCACGGTATGTCCTCTGCCAGGGATGTCTCCACATCTTCAAAGGCCACCCAGGGGGAAGCCATAGTGTCACTGAGCCTTCCATGATTGTTCCATTAGCACATGCTGCCTCTGCTTTCTTACAGTAGTAACAGACACCATAGAAACAAGTGTTTCCATCTAAAAAGAAAAACAATTTGCAAGCTTATCCCTTGATGAACAAACCTTTTAAAAGTGTTATATAGTTAAATTGCCCAGCCGTTCAAGTGTGGTAAGAAGGGCTGGGTCTCACGTCTTACAGAGAAATAAATTGTAAATTCACAACAAGTATAGTGCATTATTACTTTGTACTGAGGTGTGGTGGTGTAATAGACAGGATGCCAAACATTTCATTAGAAGATCAGAGGGTTGATCGGTTCGAGGCTACATGTAGGTTGGTCTCTGCAATGTGGTGTAGTTTACTCACTCCAAATGAAAATCTACTTAAATGGTGCTCTTTCTTCCCAAGCATTAGTGTATATAAAATGGGTAGAAGCAAAAAACCCATCAGGAAGGTAATGTGATAAGTCGATGAAGTATGATTGTCCAGGCAAGTGTAGTCCTAAGAAGGACTGTTTCTGATGATATTGACTGACGTTTCAACAACCTGAGCGGAAGTCACCATCAGAGTCAAGTGAATTGTGAATCATCAGTAGACATTATAAGTCACTGGTTCTTGTCGTGATTGCTCAACAAAGTCATGGTGTTATGAATCAGGACAAGAACAACATCAACAATCTTACAACATCAACTGACGATTCACAATTCACTTGAGCGGAAGTCATCATGACTTCCATGTAGGTTAACGAAATGTCAGTCAATGTCATTACAAACAGTCCTTCTCGGGACTACACTCACCCAGACAATCACACTTTACCGACTCATATAAAAATTAATGGGCTGAGTTGATTGTTTGTTACTTGCCTCACAATGGCTTTCACAGTGGCTGCACAAGAAGGAAGGTTAGTCAAGCTGTTGCAGCCTACTGCTTCAGTCCATACACCTAACTAAACAGCACATATACCTTCCTTAAAGAATGTGTCCATTAGTCGCTTCTCCCCAATTGGTTCTACCTCTTCCTCCAAATTCACTCTCCTTCCAACAACAGGCGGAGCTCTGTAGAAGCCTAAAATTCTGCAATAACCATTATATTAAAAATACAGTTGAACCTCTTGTAAGCAATTGCGTGATATCTCAAATCAAGGTAGCTGTGACTCAACAGTCGAGCCATGGAGCCCTGGAATCTTTGCTGTGGAGCCCGGAAACTAAACATCTTCCCTTTTTGAGACCTGGCCAAAAGCAAGTATTTTGCAATTGGTTCCTTGGATGGCACTGTTATGAAGCCCTTAGTAGCTCAACTCCTTTGGGACCCTCATAAGAGAGAAGGCCATTTATGAGCTAAACACAAAACCAGCACACTAGTATAATTTCCAATACAGGATGGTCAGATAAAAAGAGAAGTTTAACTCAGCTGCGTACCTATCCAAATGAAATGCTGCAATTTCTCCATTGTGTCTGTCAAAACCCGAATAGGGTTTTCCTTCCACAACATAGTCTCTGGAATACCTGTGAAGAATGATTTTGCACATGAAAATTTTGAATAAATAAATAGTCCATTAAATTTTTCACTTATCCGTGACTGTCCAATAATTAAAGATATTGTTTGGTTGTGTTTTCAAAATGGAGTGAGCCTGGTTTCTTTCACGATGTAATAGTTTGATACCTCAACTTCACTGCACAGTCTCTCTACCCAAGCATGCAGTATGGAGAGGGGGGGGGGGGAGGAAGAGATATTCTCCTAGTTGCTTCACCTGTGTGCATTTGACTGTTTCTATCGTACATTAAAACCCATAGGGATTTAAAATCGTAACAAATTTTAAATAAGAAGGGCAATAGATTATTTTAACGTGGCAATTAGGTCTTAGTTAGCCTGAGAAAATAGTGGACATCTCGCGAGGTAGCCACTTGAGCCCTCACAAAATGACATCTGAGTACTGAGCTCAGAGATTCTATACTGATGACGTGTCACTATCCAGATCTAGGTAGTGCTTCTGATTGGTTGAAACGAAATTCCCTCGCATTTCAACCAATCAGAAGCACTACCTAGATCTGGGTAGTGACACGTCATCAGTAAAGAATTTCTGAGCTCAATACTCAGACGTCATTTTGCGAGGGCTCAAGCGGCGACCTCACGAAACTTCAGCTGTTTTCTCAGGCTAGATCTTTGTTCCTCGGCTGATGTAGTAAACTGAAAGAGATTTAAACACAGTGTGAACCATGTCTGTAGCATGGATGACAACTGTAACACTGAAGCAAATGGCAGCTGTTGACTTTACTAAGGAAACACTCAAATGTGACTGCAGCTATACACAGCAATGAACCATGCTATCGAGCGTGGTAAAATTTCTTTGAATTTGCTTCACCATTTGAGTAACAAACATGTTACTGGGTGGTTTACAGATAATATGGACAGACATCTTATGAGCTGTTTAGTGGGCAACAAGTAAAATGTCAACGAGTATCATCTATAAGGCCTGCAGAAAATAAAGGATGCATTTCTCCAATACATGACCTCCCTGTTATCTTAGCTGTGTTTTCAATGAATGATGAAAAACCAGAACGCTACAGTGCAATATGCCGCTAAGCCGAGGTTACAGCCTTACCGCATAGGCTTGAAAACAACTCTCTGTTTTCCTTCAAGGATAAAAGTAGCTTTTAACTGTGTTCCTCTGTAACCAACCCCAACGGCGACTATTGGCTTATACATCATAGCCTCCAATATCATATTCATCGAATCATCGCTCCCCAGAGAAGTTATTTGACGAGACTTCACCATCTCTTTCCACAATGTCCAAGGATCGTCATATTCATAGTCCACATCATCAATAGCCTTTTTCTGCTTGTTTTCCTTTTTAGTATCCACGTTGTCTACTACAAGTCTTTTGTTCAACGAAGGCTCTTTGTTTACTTCCGTTTTAAAGTTCGAGTTTTTGCTATCTGTTTTCTCCCATGAGGTTGCGAATTTTTGATCTGTTGATCTTTGATGCCGATGTGCATGATCTATTCTGTTAAAGTCCATTCCGTCCATTAGAGATTGTGTATCGATTACAGAGAGCATCAACGGGTGTTTGTCATCTGACACTCGCCATCGCAACCAAATGAAAGGTATTACAAGACAAACTACGCAAAAACTAAACGCTAATCGTTCTTTAAACTTCATTGTTCCAAAATACGCTCGGTAGAAGACGGACAAAGGCCTGATTTCCACCATATCAGCGCAAAAACCGCATCGTGTCCGCTGCTCTTTTCATATTGGCACGATTTCTACCAGGCACTAACTTATTAATGAAACTGAGCCCGCAATCTGAAGATGGTAAAGCTACTGTCAGAATGTTTTTGTTTTCGGTACTGCGCCTTAGAATCGTTAAGTTAAGAGCTTCTATCAAATGAAAATAAGGCAAAAGTTTTGTTTACGATACATTTTTAATTTTTTTTTCAGGGTTTATAACCACTTTAATTTAATGATCGCTATCGTTACGACATTGCTGATTTTGAAGGGTCAGCAGTTGCTCTCTTAAAAAGAAAATTAGGTGAGAGGGAACTGGTAACCATCAGGAGAAAAGATGGCGGAAAAAGTGAAGAGTGTAGAAGAATGTATTTCAACTGCAAATCATTTAAGATCTACGGTAAACAAAGTATTCCAAGATCTTGCAAATGATCCTGGTGTCACGAATCAACCGTCAAGTGACACTTCTGAGCCTACCGCTGCGGAAAAGGGAGCAAATATCACTCAAACACTAAAGAAAAACCTTGTGAGCGTATACAAGGTTTTAAGGTAAGCTTACTTTTAGCTAAAGATATCCAGTTGTATTAGACTTTCTTTACTGCATGCTTGTCATGTCTCCTAGCGTTTTTACAACACTTTCTGTTTGTTATTTAGTGAAAACTTTGTAACACGTGTATATTGTGAACACCGCTTTTACTGTTAGGTGCATTTGATCTCCCGTCTGATACATGTAGGTTGCCACGTGCATTTTTTTTTCAGCATGTCAAAATCAAATCAAAGTGTTCCCACTTTTTTGGTTTGCACTGTAATTCCCAGAGGTGAACTAAAGAGCCTTTCAGGGGTGCAATTAAAACTGTTGGCCCTTGTACACCAGGCTGCATTTTGTGTACGTTTCCCAGAAGATCTTCGGCGTGGGTTTCCAAATCGCTCGGCGTACTGGCGTATGATCGTGGTCTTTGACGTAAAGCGGCGTAAGACCGAGCCAGTGCCGCGTAGAAGGGTGTAAGCTTTCCTCATATTAACGATATTGTAAACGGGTTAATTAACACGAACACGAGGATTTTGTTTTTCTTTTGGCTTAGAAACTTACTTTTGGCTTAGAATTTTCCTAGCGTTGGCGCCTCGGCGGCCGCTTGGCGTACAACTTCTAAACTCTTGGCGTACCTTCGGCGTGAGACGTACACGGAATGCACCCTGGCTTGTACACCAAAGAAGGTTCAAGATTAAAATGTCTTTCTGCCTTTTTTTACCCAGTGAGTTAGACAAAGCAAACGATGGATTATCATCATCAGAAAACCGCTCTCGTTCTTTGGGGAATACTGGTTTATTAAGCTTGGATCCAGCTGAAGATAGAACTGCCCTTTATGACAAGCTTCTAGAAACATATGACTGGCATGAAAAGGTAAGAAACTTTGTACTATGAGAAAAAGCTGTCTTGTTTAAATTGCATAATGTAAACCCAAGTTAAAGTTGGGAATTGAACTGATGTTTAACATGTAGACTGAAACTAGAACAAGGGTACTTGTAATTGAATCTTGTAAAAATCGACTTAGGTCACCTCAAGTCTCCCAAGAGCATAGGGGTTAGGCCGGCATTGACTAGTGTACAGGAGGTCATGGGTTTGATTCCTGTTCAAGACTCAGATTTTTTCTTTGTCCCACGCTGGTGACAAACAGGACATTCTGTCTTTCCCCATACAAGAGTTTGTTGTTATGCATCAGTCAGTTCCAGCTGTGCCCATCCCCCCCTCCCCCTGGACAACTGCAGGGCATTTGCGTGCTTTGTCAGTCCCAGGGGTAGGGCATTAGCAAATTTGGAGCGGCCCGGGGCTACCCACAGGCTTTTGACACGCCCGTGGTTTCGGACACGAAATCCAAACATGGAGGATTTTATCGGAAAGGACCAGCAGTTCATCACAGATTGGCTCGTCTGTCAAAGTTGAGGACTGGACAAACTTGAGGAGGTTTTCTTGATTTTATTCAAGGCTCAACTTGAGCCATCGGGAATGATCAACTTGAATATTGAGGTACGTACCGGTATGCTTTATTGATGAAGGATTTTATAATCAACATTTAGTCGCGATGATTCTACAACTCTTATTGCAAACATAATTATAGGGATCGTCATTTACTTTTGCATATTATTTAAATATTCACAACAGAAGACTATTTTATATTGTCAAGATATTTTTACCAGTGAACTGTTCAAAATAAAAGAAATAACAATAAAATAAGAATCAACTATTATGTAGTGTAGCCTAATGTAGTGTAGCCAATGTTTCCCGAGGTCGTCTTTTGAGGCTCAAGTGGCAACCTCGGGAAAAGTTGGCTGTTTTCTCAGGCTATCATGTAGTGTTGTCTGTGTAGTCAATATCATTGCTTGGCGGTTTTAACTTTAGTAACCAATTACAAGAGGGAGAGGCAAACCTACGGAAGCAAAATATATGCTGAAAGTGGCACTATTGTGCAATGAATGAAAACTGCTGCAGTGTTGATTGGGGACGTACGATCCCGGGGGTGGGCCATTTGCCTTCTTCTTTCGTCCCCACTGAGGAATTTGCCATCCAAGAAAAAAAATGCTAATGCCTGGGGGTTAGCCCCGGGGGGAGGGGGGGGCATGAGCGCAGCTGGAATTGACCGATGCATTAGACTACCGGTACATTTAGATCTCAATAAATTTATGCTGATGAAGAAGAGATTGAAGAATACCAACAGGTATTTAATTAGGTTTTATTTTTTTGCAATAATAAATCCTTTCACTTGCAAGAATGCTACATGTACATGTAGTATGAAAGTTCAAACTTTAATTGAATTTAATATAAACAATTAAACAACATCACAGTGAAGTACTGCCAGATAGTTTTCCCAGAATCGCGATAGAATGGTCACATCAGAATTTCCACCTGAGACCGTAGAGTTAGGACCACATTGTACAGCATTATAAGTAGCACACAGAAAAAAAAAACAGTCTGCTCAATAGCTTTGAACTGAATGGTCCACACCTTAGGATTTACAACTCACACTTGTAGATTCACATAGCATAAAAACAGCACAGTGGGAAACTGACATTCATTTGAATGACCACAGTAGGATTGCCATGCAGCTACAGGATTTCATCCACAGACTCAAAAATTAGAACCACCTTGTACTATGTAAAAGCTGAGCCTTAGGAAAGTACTGCTCGATAGCTTTTACTTTGAATGGCCACGCTTGAGGATTTTACCAACAGACTGAAAAGTTAGAACCACCCGTTACACCGTAATAAACAGCACCACAGGAAAGCATTGCTCAGTAGCTTTCAATTCCATTCACTTGAGGATTTTACCAATTGAAAAGTTACAACCACCTTGCACACCATAATAAATAGCACCACAGGAAAGTACTGCTCGTTAACTTTCAATTGAGTGTCGCACTTGAGGATTTTAACCACAGACTGAAAAGTTACAACCACCTTGTAGACCATAATAAACAGCTCCACAGGAAAGTACTGCTTGGTAGCTTTCATTTGGATGGTTGCACAAAGCAGGCCCTCTGATAGGGTGCGGAAAAAAATCAAAAATTATGCCGAAGTTTCCAGGCACATAACACATATTATGCGGAAAATACGTTGATTATGTGGAAAACACACCAGATTATGCGGAAATTTAAACAGTTTAGAGCATTGATAATTATGCCTTTCCAATGTTTTGCTTTTATGTGAATTCTGCTTAGTGATGATCCTTCCTCTTCTTCTTCGTCTCTTTGAGGACCAATTTTTCTGTACTTTAAAACCGCAGATGCATCTCTTCGGCTTTTTTGTTTGTGAGGATGAAAAGCAGCTGCCTTATTACTACTATTAGACAGTTTTTCCTGTGTTATGTGGAAAATACTCCGAAGATGCGGAGGAATTGCGGATGTTAGAGAATTATGCAGATCTGCACCACCGCATCTTGTCAGATGCCCTGAGTCAAAGATTCCCAGCTCATACCCAGGAGTTAAAATCAGATTGCATGGCTTAGAATTTGACTCTGGGGTTGAGGGCCAATATATGTATACTATATGTCAGTGTTTACTTTTCAATTATTAGTTGACTTCTGAGGCTCAGCAGGCTTTATCATGCTTGAAAAGACATCATCCATCAGGTGTACAAAGCTTGGATGGAGTATCACCAGCAAAGAAGACTAAGGCCAACTTGCAAAGGTAAAATAGTATCGACCTGAAGAACAGACTATGAGTAGGAGATTAAGTGTATGAGTATGACTTTCGAGTTTCAAAACAGTTATGTTCTTAGAGCTCTGATTTTTCCTGCTGCTGACCAGCAGAGAAGGATGCTATGGGAACAATATGTGTAGGAAAGATCACAATCTTAACTCTCAGCAGCCAAGGACTGAAAAGTTCTACTTGTACTCAATCTCATAGTCGTGGTTCGATCTGAAGGTAGCTAAAAATATTGTACACGTGATAACTGATCCTGAGGAAAAACACGTTGCCTGTTTGCAACTGTGGTTTCTAGTCTTGCTTCAAGTTGCTCATTGTCATAATTTCCCTGAAGAAGTGCTAGAAATCTGTGACTGCTGGTAACAAAGGTTGTGGCATCTAAAAGCAAAATGGCAACAGGTTCTTTGGAACAAGCGACTTGTTTCACTTGTAGCAAGCAAATTCTAGGTTCAGTGTGCAAAGGCTTTCCCTTGTTATTTATTTCTTTATTTACCATAGAGTTCCGAAAGTAGCGGCCCCGTTACTTTCGGAATTAGCAGGCCTAAGGGGCCGCAACTTTCAGGTGGCCGCTACTTTCGGGTAGCTAAAATACATCAGTAATTGAAGAAAAATGGTGAACACGGCCACACAATAAGCATAATGAAATCACTGTAGTCGGGACTACCTGTTCGAGTCACTGCATACAGAGTTTTCATGAATTAAATGCTTGCTAGAGTGAGCTACTTTTGTTTACTTTGTTAGTAGGAACTAACAAACTAAGCTAGTTTGATGTTTGGCTTGTTCGATGTTTGCACTGACGGTTGGTAGTAGGTATTGTGTCACAAAGGGCGAAATAAAGAAAGTCCGAAAATGGATGTTGCTTTCGGTAGCCGTTACTTTCGGGGGGGGGGGGGGGGCGCTACTTTCCTAACTCTACGGTATTAGCTAAAACTGCTCATAGAAACATAATATACTTGTACCACCCCTCTGTGTATATGTATTTGTTCATGGTTGTAACACGAAATAATACAATTTCTGTTAAGTCAAGAAATTTTATCCCCTATTACGTGTTCAAAAGCATGGTTTATCATATACCATACAGTGCAGGAGCGATGTATAAGATATGAACAAAATAACTGGAACAGTGTATGCGTCAGTGCAAGAAAAAAAAAATACATTCAGCGCAACTAGAATGAACACCACTGTGCCACGAAATGTCATACAGAATTTTATTGCTGTATTTGGCTCAAGTTAATTGCTTTTTATCATTTCTTCCTGCTGGTAAGCTATCTAGTTGTATCTCAAAAAGCAAACAAAAACAAAACAAATAAACAAGAAACAGTAGGAAACAAAACAAGAACAAACAAGTAGTGAGCATCAAATCGAACGAGATTTTCAGCTCTACAGTGAAAGATGCTTTTTTCTTTGTTTTAGGGAATTACAAAAAGCTCTACAGGATGGGAAGGCATCATATCCTCGCTTAGAGTTGTCAAGGTCTACTTGTAACACTGGTGGCGCTCTTGTTCTAGAGGTTTGTTTATTGATACATTTGTATTTGTCATGAAGCCAAGAGCATGAGTTACTCTCACTGGCAGTTTTCTGCTTAGTTGGTTATATCCTGGAAAATAGAGATGTTTTCAATGGTTTCAAAAATAATTAACGTTACTTTGCTTTTGTTGTGTTTTGCGCATGCTACTTTCGCAACCAAGTAGACGCAAATAATAATAATAATAATAATAATAATAATAAACTTTATTAGCGTGTCTTAAAATATCTAGCTTACACTAAAGTAAGCTAATTGGGGACACCTATCTATACCTATCTAAAGTAGTAAAAATATATAAAAAAACTAGCCTTGACTTAAGGTTGATTTCCACTGCTGCGTAAATTTTACGTGCGTACGGGCGTGAATTTAACTGGCTTTACGTGCGTAAATAAAATAAGAGGCGATGTATGAGCGGCTTACGTAAACATAAAAAGTTGAAAACTTTCAACTTTTTACGTTTACGCAAGCCGTTCATACATCGTCTCTAATTCTATTTACGCACGTAAAGCCAGTTAAATTCACGCCCGTACGCACGTAAAATTTACGCGACAGTGGAAATCAACCTTTACTCACACGCTTTTTCCGTGCTTGACGCTACTTGCATGTCTGTGGTTGGAGTTCTAATTGGTTAAGATTGTGTCTGTTATGATTGGCCAGAGTGCAGACTTTAAACTTCGATATAAGGAAGTGACGCTAAGGGACTGGGAAAAATGTGTTTGTTATAGCGGGACTCCTTATTCAATGGAAATAACCTGCGAAGCAAGCGTTTCCCACTTTTCAGTTGTTGGATATAACAAAACCAAAACCAATGTTATATGAAATGGAACCCCCCAATATATGAACCCCTTTAAAGCAAAGTTCACCGTTCATATAACAAACGATATTCTTCAGCCTGGCCAAAGTTCCAGAAGCCAAACTTAAAATCTACTCCGATAGAAGAAATAAATGTTTTATTCGCTTTGTCCTCTTCTAATTTTAAGGCAAAATAATTGTTATCCAAACCTCGAAATAACGAAGATTTGGTCCTTTTCCTCTTCCTCCCTGCCCCTCCCTCTCCTACTATTCTTTTTCCCTCGCCCCAGTTTTCAAGCGGGGTGCGGTTACATGTAGGCTAGGAAACGCAGGGAGGGTAGTTTATTCCAGTATTAGGGCTGTATTGGTCGTTTTCTCTTAAACCAAAGAATATTAAATTTTTTTGTGAAAAAAGCATTCTCGTCCCCAGAGCTGCGATCTTTTTGGCCAGCGCCACGGATCGAGAGCTCTGGCAGGGTCCGAAAACAGGAAGTCCGCGAATCACGGACTTCCAGCTTTCTGCGCAGCCTCAGAAATTTGAAACAATAACGGTTACCATCGGTTACAAAAATGGGCAGTTATTGCGCTTGCGCGTTAACCTGGCCCCCGCCAGAGCTCTCGATCCGTGGCGCTGGCCAAAAGGATCGCAGCTCTGGGGACGAGAATGGTGAAAAAGGGAAATGTTAAACGATAAGCTTCGTCATGTACAGTGTAAAAACCCCGACAAAACGAACCTCCGTTAAAACAAACACATTTTGCTCGTCCCTTGGCCCTTCGTTATATCGAGGTTCCACTGTATTCAGTTTGCTAATAGAATAAAAAAACTCGGAAAAAAATTCGTCGGGGTGGAACCAAACATTTTCTTACGCTGGTTTGTTGCTCTACACACCGAAGTAAGGCGGAATCGTGGCTAGTTAGATTTTTCTCCACCCCCCTCCCCCCCGCCTCAGGGTCACTTATTCGAATGCATCAAAATTTAAAAAGAGATAAGTGAATTGTGTTCAAGGCGAGGTACCCAAGCAAGAGAATACATGTACTTACCGATGTTCTCAAACTGAACACATTTTGATTAGTTTTCTTTAAACTGTTTGGCGACTTTCGAAGACATTTTGTTGATGGTTTTTTTAAGTGATTTCCCAATATTCATTAGGTGGTCGTTCCAAAGACGTTCAAGGCCATAATTGTGATGCGAGTGACGGAAATTGACCAGGTCATCATCAGAGGATTGCACGAGAGTTCTCTTTTGGAAAAGGAGGTGAACTGACGTTTAAACTTTTGTTCCCTTTTTTGGTAAAGCTATCTCCACAATAGCCAACATTTTGTCTAAGAATAAAGCAATCGTGGAGTGTAGATTGCAATAAGAAGGATCCACAAACGAAGATGGGTCATTGGAATAGGAGTTTCCGTCTGTTTTCGGGTGGTTGTTTCAATTAAAGCGTGGCTAGGCTGTATTTCGTTCAGTCAATCCATTTTCAGACTGAATGGAGTTTCGCACTAGCTGGAACAATCAGCTTAAAAATCAATCCATGCCAGTTTCGAACCTTAATGAATGAGTGAGATGGGACAAAGTCCAAGTTGGCTAAATGGAGCGGACAATCCGAAACCAGATTTTAACACCAGTACGCGCATCGTTTAGATTGTATTCTAATATTGCTTAGTTACTAAATGGAACGAAAATGGAATTTCCGATCGCAAATCTGGATTTGGCTAAAAGGAATGCGATCCTAGCGTCTTGTCCCCTTTAACGTATGTTCATTCAGAAAGGAAACAAACATGGATAAATCTGTATCAGATTTTTTTGAAGCATGCGCAAGAATCCACACAATAAGAATTAAATCTGGAAATGGCCTGAATAAAAGGAACTAAACCCAAGGATCGCTAAAAGAATGCAACAAAAGTTGTGCGTAAAATGTGCTTGGTGAAAAAGCGCATAACGCACCGGACGGTGCATCGTCGTTCAACATTTGTTGGTTAGGAAGTGTTGTACATGTTCAATATTGAGACCCTCAATGCGTTTCGTCGCTGGTGTTTGCTGTTATTTGTCTTAACCCATTTTAAATTCTTTATTGCAGGAACCATGGCCTCAGTCACGCCATGCGGTCTATAGAAAGGTAACTTGCGTATAGTTTTGTAGCTGATGTAAAAACCAACCAGCCAGCCAGCTAACCAACCAACGAACAAACAACTCGAAAAACTGCAATCAGTGTTACGATTATTTCATATTGATTATTTTTCATTCTCATTGTTCGGTATAGTCGAAATAATAGTGTGATATTTCTTTTGAAGATCTACACTTTTAAAAGTCGGAAAATAAAATCCCAGAAATGGATAGTGCTGCTCCTCCTCCTCCACCCCCTTGATGTATTTTAATTTGTAAGCGGGTAAAGGTTTTACATATTACATCATTTAGTTGCATTAAATAAGGTGGGACCATAAATATTTTCAATTCGTTCTGTCATGTGTTAATTCCCAGCTCAACATGGGACTTAATCTCACTGTACCCAGAACTTCCACTGTCAAGCGAAAGGAATATTCAGTCTAGTACCCAAGCGTTCTCTTCTCGCGCGAAATTTCGTGACGTCACCGAATGGCATACCGCGAGGTCCTCATTCGGTGACGCCACGACATTTCGTACCAAGTCGAGGCGAATGAGCGGGAGGAGAACGCCTGGGTACTAGGCTGAGGAATGTTCATTCCAAACAATTGAGATCTGGGTACGAGATCTGAGAGCGAAAAACCAGTCGCCTTTCAAGAGCCGTCTCTCCTTCGTGCTGCTGTCCAGGTTCGGCAGAAGGGGACTCAAGGAATGAGATTGGGGTAACAAATCGGGTAACACGTGCTCATGTAAAACCTGCGCACTAGTTTTATACTTGTTCCCTGCATGATTCCTAATGATAGCATGAAGGGGAAGTTGGGATCAACGGACGTTCCTTTTCCAATAAAGTAAAGTAATCACAATCTCCTTGCTTCTATGGTTGAGTCGCTCATGTAATAGTTGTGAATTTTGTGCTGCCATAAATCATAACTTGTAAATGGTTTGAACCCAGGAGTCATGTCGTAAGTCGGTAAAGAATGATCAACCGGGTGAGTGTAGTCCTGAGAAGGACTGTTAATGATGACATTGACTGATGTATCAACGACCTGAGCGGAAGTCATTATCAGAGTCAAGTGAATTGTTGTTATAACTTATTAACTGTTCTCGCATTTACTTTCTCTCAGATAACAGATTACGCCACGTCTGTAATACTTCATTACTACTCTGCAACCGATCCGACAGCACAAGTGCGAGGCATCATGGTGAGTGTACTAAGCTATCGTTACAAAGGTCTCTAATATCTGTACTAAAATCTGAGGAGAAAAAGAGAGACAGCTGACTAACGCAGTGGACCAATCCGAACTAGACGACAGCACTGCAACCAGCATCAAGCTTGGTAAAGCGTGCATAACGATTGACTTGAGCTGTTTTTATTTTCCTGATTGGTTCTTTCCCGTTTCTTCCCTCACAAGAGTGAGTAAAACTGAGTAACGTGTAGTAAACACAGAAGCAAAGAAGACGCACCCGGTTAGCCATATAGTTCTTGGAACGTTTGTAAATGAGCACGCGTGGGTTGTGGGAACAGCAGCAAGCAGTCGAAATGACGCGATCTTTATCACACGTGACTACTTCGTCATCATATGTTTCTTTTGTATCGTGCCACATTTATCTTTTTCCTTAATAGATTTTTCTCCCGCCACCAAGACGGGCTCTAGCAATACCCATTTTTTTTTGTAGGTTACTTGACCCAGACCTCCGGTTTTCGCTCGGCCGAAAGAATATTCGTCGCGCCTTTCGCTACACAGGCTAAGGCTCGTATCTTCAATGACCGTAATACATTTTGCAACCCGAGGGGAGGGAGAACAACGGCGGGGTGTAATGCCCCTGGGGCTTGTCTTGTATCAAATAGAGAAACATGTCACTGTTACTTTGTCTTTCAGAGATGGTTAAACAGCTTCCAAGGACTTTTCTCCATTAAATGCACGGGCTGCGGAAACCATCTGAAGGAGGAAGAAGAAAATGTTCTCCTTCCTCCTTGCTGGCGAACTTACGAAGATCTTTTACCCTATCACTACCAATGTAGGCCCTAACTATACTGCCTCTGGACTACAGTGAAACGGCGATCGGGTACTGTATATAACAAAGCGAAAGAAGTTTGCGAAATATCGAGGAGATCCATTTGAAGGGCATATATATGATAGTCAACCTACAGCCCATTTTCTTAGCTATGACGTTGTCATAGACCTGAACCTGTAAATTGATGTATATCTGAGGTCCTTTTGCAAATTCCTAGTTTTGTTTGCCTATGATTTTGTAACAGAATCAGTAAAATAATATTTGTATGAGTCAGAAAATGTGCGAAAGCACAACACAGATGGATAGTAACTAATGGGGTTTGTGGTCGAAATCCACCACGGTTCGGTAAAATGCCTTTTAAGTAAGCTGCAGAGGCAATGGATGCTGAACGTTTTATCGTAACAACTGTTGCAAATTTTATCCTGACGTTTGACAGGGCGACAGACAAGATCGTGGCTTTTGGGGGAGAGAAAACGATGGTTTTTAATGTTCCAAAATGGCGCCGTTTTTGTTGTGTGGCCGATTGTATATGTTAAGTTTTGGAGCTTGGAGCTTCTGTTTAATGAAGGTAGTCAAGAAACACCAGAAACAGCTAGTGTAACTGGCTCTTTTAATGGCAAAAACTGAAAGACTTATCAAACTGTAAAGATTATCAATGTCAATTTACAAGAATATTTATTATCTCATTAAAAATTGTGTAAAATAAACTGGCTCTACTTATCCCTTGGCGAAGAAGACTAAGAAGTCTACACCCCATCCCCCATACACAAACAAGAATCTAAGAATACTAATTATCTTATTTAAAATTACTCAATAAAAACTTGCGCTAGTAATTCCTAAAACTAAATTTCAATACTTGCTGTGACGACGGGAGCTACTACTACAAGAGGATTTCAAGACTAACAATGTGAAACTTGGAGGTTTTGTTGGTAGTGCCTCCGAAGGTGGAATTTACGCCAGCATTTAAGGGTGCATTCTTTTGGACTATTCTGGCTATTTTTATTCCGGTTTATGAATAACAGAATACGCGGAATTTCAATTCGAAAAGAACACCCCTGCTGAAAACGGAATACCCATGGCGGAGGTGACCTGAGAACTACTACTGTGTCTGCGGCGGCGTAGGATTTCCCGCCACAAATTTTCCAGAAGAACGCATATTTTGTTTATTCCGAGTGAACTCCTTTTATTCTGTTCATTCTGCTGTCAGAAGTAGAATGAACGGAATGTCATGAAAACGGAATAGCTCCCCAAAGAACACAACTATAGTCTATACCAAGTATTCCTATTTTGGAATAGTCCCAAAAGAACGCGCCCTTAAAATCCGCAATTTTGGATCCGTTATCCTAGATTTTAGGATTCAGTCAGTTGCACAGAAATGGTCTGCGAAGTAACTTAAGAAAAAATATGTTAAAGATATGATAAGATGGGATAAGAACTCAAGCGCCAGACGACGTAGCAATTAAAAACCGCTAAATGTGGACACTGTTGAAAATTGTAATTAAAAATACATTACGCTAAAAATACATCAACTTCATAACTAAGTGAAGGAGCTAACAGAGCTGAAGAGACAAAAATTAACACTGATGAATTTTTTTTTTTAAAAAGCAAACTATAAAAAATGCCACTTCCTACACAACAGTCTACAGCTTTCTTTTAAAAGGTCCGCTATGTCTAATTTTCTAATTTGCCTCTTAAAAGAATTGGGCGTATTTGCATTTTTAATGCTGTCTGGTAATTGTTCCAGAGTTAAAAAGTCGGCTATTTACAATCAAACGTCTCTCTTTCAAAAAAAATGTGCCCCACCCCTCGAAACACGCATTTTTTTTGTTAAATATCTAGTTTTAAAGCCATTTCTTCAGCTCTTGTTGAAAATATTATCATTTTTGGTCAATGAGTTGACACAGGCAATTCTTGTTTTGCCCTGTATTGGTTTTTAAAGCGGTAAGTGGAAAGCGATCTATCTACAATTTTTAGTACAACGCTGAATTTAGGCGTGCTCACATTGGTCGAAATCGATCAAGCGATGCGATAGTGTCTCTCCTCAGCGGGCGCCTATCAGCGCATAGTGCACGTGTTTGGCAATTTTCGCTCAAAATTTAGCGTTGTACAATAAAAACAATAGAGTCCTTCTGTCTCTGGCCCTATGTGATAGGTTCCCTCGGAAATAAATATTGATGTTCAAACTTCATCTTGGCCCTCGAACTACGTTCTCGGGCTAACATTTGTTGTGAACATCAAATTTGCTCGGGCAACCTATCACACGGTAGTGCCTTGGACAGAAGAACTCGATTGTTTGAGTAACAGGCTTTTGGCATAGCCGAGGCTAGACGTGTAATACTGTAACAAAATGTGCAACAATATCTAACAGTTAAGGCGCTGTTACACTAGGCAATCTTTTTTGCAACCTGTCTCGCAATTTTGTTGCGACGCAAGTTGCAGAAAGAATTGCCCAGTGTAACATACCCTGAAATGAACATGTTTCGCAACTTTTTTGTTGCCGCTGTCGTTGCGAGAAGTAGAAGTCGGTTCTACTTTTCGCAACGATCCTCGCAACGATCCTCGCAACGCTGCAACGAGTTTGTCCAGCGCTGTGTAGAGGTGTTACACTAGACAACGTTGCGTGCAACTTGTCTCGCAATGGCGCAACAAAATTTCGGGACAAGTTGCAAGAACAATTGCCTAGTGTGACAGCGCCCTTAGTGTCTAACATTCAAAATTGAACAAAAAAATATGGACTTAGTGTATAATAGTGCTTAATAATCTAGTATCTATTTCACTGGTTAAGTAAAATTACTCTAACGTTATTTAAGATATATTTTTTTGTACTTTTTTTGTACATCGTTTTTCACATTGACATTTCTTGTTTGGTGGATCACTGAAGTCCACCAGCACCTAACCAAACTGAGGAGAACTCTTTGCGACTCTGTACTGTTTTTCGGGCGAATAGCCATAACTATTCTTATTTCTTTTACCACTCTCAACTTGGTGTTTTCTTGAAAGACCTTGATTTTTTATATACATGTATCGTTGTAAATTTAGTGCTGAACCGTTAATACCAACATACACCAAAATAAACAGATAAGGTAATTTCAAAATATGCCCGCCGTAACACGTGTCTGCTGTCTATGGATTTGAGATTACTTGCTTTGGAATACTAGGTACAAGCTCCCCACTTATTAACGTGACATCTTGGAGTTGACAGAGTTGATTGAATACGTACGGCACGCAATTTTCTGGCGAATCAAAAGGCCCTATTATCGACCTCGTGTAACAGTTTTGCTTTCCTCTTACTACGTAATGTTTCGTACGCATACTCTCGGGACTGGTCCTGCTTTCTGTGATAAAAAAAACTTCCAGCTCTAGTTTATTAACGACCCATACCGGGTATCTGCTGTCCTTTGTACATCTTGAAAAGTACAGTGAAAGCTGGACGAAGATGTAATAAGCACTTTTCTTATACACACACGAAAGCAGCATGTATAAAAAAAATGTGACATGTCTAATACATTGTATCTTGACCAATAAGGGACAGTTTTAGAATGAGAAAATATAGAAATACCCTTTAAAACAAAAGTATATAATAATCAACATGCCAAGATAGCGAACAAAATGTCCTGCTGTAATAGGAACAATTGAGTAAGTAATATCAATTCCAAACCTTTTTTGTTTTCATACAGACTGAACTTCTTTCATCATCATCATCATCATCATCATCATCATCATCATCATCATCATCATCATCATCATCATCATCATCATCATCATCATCATCATCATCATCACATCATCATCATTATTTACCGGTAACGCCTACCCTTCGAAGCCGAAGATTGATGGCGTGGGGTCAGCTAAATATTACGAAAAAATATAAAGTACATATCTAGTTTACAGACTGTGATTGAATGAGGAAACAGACTGTTTAAATTTAGTTAAATTAGTGTTCTCAAAGAAAGACTGAGGCAGACTGTTCCACTGAGTGATTGTTCTCGGGTAGAATGAAAGACGGTGAGAGGAGGTACTAGTAGATAAAGAAATGAAGCTGTAGCTGTGTGAGTGCCGGAATCTTCGAGTTGGATGTCTGAGGTACTTTCTGGCGTCGACTGGTAGAAGTCCGTTGTAGATCTTGAAGAGGAGTGCAAGCTGCGCATCAACTCTCCTCTGCTCCAGTGTTCTCCAGCCCAGATTTGGAAGCTTTGTATTAATTTACTAATTAACGGTAGACAAGATCTGTTTGCTTGTATAACATGACAAAATTGATTTAAATCTATTGAAAAAACTGGTATTTATTTTGAGATGTATAATAGTCTCCAGTCAATTTGGTAGTTATCATGTATCACGCTCTTATACCTTCCTTTTTGTAGCTATTCAGGCAAATGGTCTCAGATTGTCATGCTTCACGCTTTTATACAGTTTGCTTTTCTATAGCTGCGTAAGGTAAAATACTCAAATGGTCTCAGATGTTACGATGTTACGAGCTGTTCAGTGTTACGAGCTTAGCGTCTAACGTTCGACATATTGTCTTTCAACATGCAATACAACCAGGTGTAAGCCCAGAATTTAAGTAAAACTGATTTCTTTGTGATAATCGATGATGAATGAATTTATTTTTCATCCTACTATGTCGCAGAATATTAAGAATTCATTCGGTAAACAACTAAGCGGCTGTTTTGCATGGTTACGCCTTGCGAACAAAGAGCCGCAATTCTACCGGAGTTGATGGACGATCGGAAGCCAATCGAGATTCCTTAAACCGCTTGAATTATCTTATCAATTGGCAACCGTGCAAGGTCAAAACTTTTATTCATCCATTTGAAGTCAGTAGTTCTAGTTTATTTGCTGTTTCTTTTGGCAATGACCAGAAAACTTGCCAGTTTGCCAGTTCTAACAGTCCTCAACCAGCTGTTTCCATAGCACGTCGAAGGATGGCACTGTGGACAGGTAGTCCTTATTTTCTGCTATGCACGCTTTATTGAAAATTAAACCACTGTAAGGAAAGTTAAAAAGAAAAACGGCTTACTAGCACAGAATAGCACTTTGAAGTGCATTAGAATGATGACATTGGGTTGGTTGAAAGCAACGACCCTCAGGACTTTAAGCAGCTATTAATAATTACTTTTGGAGCTTTGCAGTGATCTGAGCGATTGTTCTGCACGGGGAACCTTGAAGTCAGGGATCTCCTGTGCTCTGCTTAGTGTTGCAAAGTTCTAACAACCCGACTCATTTTAGGGTTGTTCACTATTCCTTTTTTTAATTTTGATCTTTCCCTTATACTGTTGTTACACCTATCAAAAACTCACCGTACTTCTAGTCACGTGAAGATCTTTCTAAATATCAGCAGTATCCACTATGATCTTTAGAAACATGGTGTCATCCCGAACATAGGCGTGAGTATTAAGCTCCGACAGAGAGCAGAAAAGTGGACATCCACTGGCAATGTTTGACTCTCGTCTTGGCCTTTGAAAAGAGGAGCTGCTTGGATCAGGTCTGAAGGCGTCGATCACGTGTTCTACACTATCCTGATCCAACAACATCATGGTGACCTTCTGTCTGAATGGCCAGCGGAGTAACGCGTCAAACTCACCACGCATGACAACAAAGAACAGGGACAGATGTGTTCCTCGACCCATGCCATCCCCGTTTAAATACAACCGGGCGCACATTTTGTATCCATGGCGACTGGTGTAGAAACACGGGCTGTAAATGGAGGTTTGTCTTCCCGAGAGCGCATCGTTTCTTCGGCGAGCCACCTCCGTGACTTTCCACAGCAGTGTGCCATCATAGGAAGAGAACTGCTGCTGATTGATATATTCCTCCATGTCTGCCAGGGCGACATTTCTGAGCGCCAAATGATGTTCTACGGAATCCATTCGTCTCTCAAGTCGTCTTACACTCTCCACCACAGTATCCGTTTGACGCCGAAGTGAGGATATCTAAGTAAGTAAGCAAGCAAAAAACAGTCAATTCATTAGTTAAACAATCCATCAAATAATTAGTTGATGGTCTTCTCAGTTAATGATTCACTCGCAGTCATTCATTCATTCATTCATTCATTCATTCATTCATTCATTCATTCATTCATTCATTCATTCATTCATTCATTCATTCATTCATTCATTCATTCGTTCGTTCGTTAGTTCGTTCGTTCGTTCGTTCGTTCGTTCGTTCGTTCGTTCGTTCGTTCATTCATTCATTCATTCATTCTTTCAGTCCGTCAGTCAGCCAGCCAGCCAGCCAACCAGCCAGCCAGCCAGCCAGCCAGTCAGTCAGTCAGTCAGTCAGTCAGTCAGTCAGTCAGTCAGTCAGTCAGTCAGTCACCAAAGTGATGGCTATTGAATCTCTTTGAGTGACCAGTTTCGTAAGTGATCCACTCTCTTCAGTTCTAAGTCAAAGGTATATGGAAGTGAACTGTCTTAAACGACCATCTCTTGAATGAGGCCACCTTCCGAAGCTGAAGTTGGTCTCTCATGCGACTGTACAACAACTCAAACGAGGCACTTTATGAATAAGTCAAGTCATTATAATTTTGCTTTGACTATGGCATGTTCATGGCAACGATTTTCTTACCTCTTGTTTAATATCGTTTAGCTCCCGCCCTGTCTCGCTAATCAAGAACTCGATGTTGTTGCCACCATTTTCGACATTCGTAAGCCTTCTAGAAATGTCTCCTGGCATATTAAGTTGCTGTAGAGATGTGTGCTTTGATGTCGTCGGCAGAGCTCCGTGTGAAGTAACCTTCCCTTCCAGCAGAGCTAGTCTCTGGTCATGCAACTTCAGCTTCTGTCGCAAGTCTGTTGTCTCATTTATAACTGTGTCTATCTTTGATATTGCACTGGAAATGGCCATCTCTGAACCCCTCATCCATTCATCATTGACACTACCACCGCATGCACCGGCCGCTGCACCGAGACTGTGTTTTACTTGCTCTTCCAAACGAAGAACGTAGACTAAGAGCAAATTCAGGTGAAGAACTGAGCACAGCTGGTTGTGTTGTTTTGCTTCTGACTGGTTCATTTTCTGTAAATCATGATAAACATTCGTCAAACCTTAATCAACGACATGTCATACCAATGTCGTTCCAGGTAATTTTCAGGAAATATCATAAAGAATATATATAAAAACATTTTATGATAAGTCAAATCTATGAAATAAATCATAGTTATAAAATGCTAAAGAATCTGATAGAGAAAGAATACAAGATCAAAAGAAGTTACAAATTAAGTCTAGAAAAGTTCACAAGATTGGAACGAAAGTCCCTTGGGAGTCCCTTTGCAACATACATGTAACTGGGAAGACCGTTAGAGGTTTGGTAGGAACTTTGCCTCCCCTTAACCCTTTTTGGTTGGCTTGGGGATAATATACCTTAAACAGTGACAAGCAAATTATCAACCAGTAACAAAAGATTCATATATGTTATACAAACCTGTCTGGCACTACATCCAATTATTTCAAATTTACAGCTTCTTTCTATTGCCTCGCAGTCACCATTAACAGGACTAATGTGAGATTCCATCTATTTGAAGGTAAAACATTAATATCGTTATTTTGAGGTGTCTAGACGTTAACTGTAGAGAGTATGGAAATTAACGAGAATGGAAAGCGTTTCAATCAAGTGCGTTTGGTAAAGGAAAGCAACTTGCCTAGCCTGTGTTAGTCATCTGGTTTATTACTCTCCACTTACAACCCTAGCAATCGATAAAAAAAGGCCGGTGATAATAAAATCGTCTTCACAAAAGTTAACGAACAACCTTATGCATGCATAACTTATCCTTCATTACGCTCGTTATAAGGTTAATTATTTATTTAATTGTTTAACATGGTTACCAACTGGTTACCTGTCCTCGTAGGATTCCCTCCTTGCCGCACCTGTGACACTGTACGGGATACATTCTGCAATCCTGCGCTTGGTGATTCTAGATAATAAACAATGCAATTCACGCCGTGTTAGTAAGTACGAAATCAACTGATTCAGAATTACGTTTATCTCGATTTTTGAAGCAGAAAAGTATCTTCAAGACTTTGATTGTACAAATATATATTCATGAGTTGTATCTTGAGTCTATCACCACCAGAAGTGAACATGAAAAGTAGAACTTAATCGTCTGCCCGAGGCAGTAATGAACACTGGGATGCTGAGTTTTTTTGAATTCATATCTTCTAAGTGCAAAAACAACTGGCCATGCGGTACGCGCCATTTTGTTTAGAAAGAGAAGGCTCAATTACGTCCTACAGGCTGACATAATCTCCCTTGTGTCGCCTTCCTTCGTCTTCCTTCCTGATCTCGTAAAATATGTCACATCTGTAGTTGTCAGTACCCTTCCACGAAACCTGTGCTAATGTGATTGGCAGTTCCCAATCACAGTCACTCGCGTTGCCACAAGGAAGATCTTTGGACACTTTTCAGAAATCTCTAACGGAAAGAATCCTCGTTTTCCCACTTGCTTTTTCTATCTCCCAGAACGGTAAGCTAGACCATTGTGGCACTGTCCACATAAAGTTTCCAACCACGATTTTTTCAATGCAAATGCCAAGCATTCCAGGTCTCAGTCATTCACTTGTCTAGCACCACTTCATTGGGACTTACAACTTTACGGTATCTCTTATGCCTGGATGTTCGATTTTCCACGCTCAGGGGAGTCACTGTCATACATTTCTCACACAAACTGACCTTGAGAACTGCGGCTGTCATAGACTCCCCGCATAAAGGGCATCGTTGTAGTCGATAAGAACATTCTTCCTCTACATGTCGCTGAAGATCCGATCTTTTGATCGATTCTGGGCAGTTATGATTAGAACAACGTTGTTTTTCTTCAAGGCAGGACAAGAGATGTTTCTGCATGGAAACGAAAGTAATAGAAACTATTAAAGTGATGTTTCTTTGTCTGTTCCCTTTTTTAAAAACATAAACTTCACCATAAACGAGAGGTGCAGTGCCGAGAATGCAATTGATGTCACAAGTAATATAACATAAAGAAATTTATACAATACAGCTGTATATGCTTAAGAATTTACTTCAGTTGATACAAAAAAGCAACAATAGCATTAGAGGAATGTCCTTTCTTGGAATATTTCACCCACTATGTTCTTCCTGCGCCTACAGAGAGATACTGTCATTTGATAAAGCCAAGAATGAGTCTTAGCAGTTTTGTTGCTTAAAACCGTGAAAATATAAAAATGTAGTCTATTCTCTCCGCATCTCTAAACAATGGTATTCCATGGAAAAATTCGAGACCATGTAGAGACATTGTCATGGAGCCCAGTACAGGGATCATCTTGCCGGCGCCCATCCCCACGGCGTTTTCGCACGTCACATGAGAGGACTAGGTTCGTGGATTGAATGTGGAATAATTCTGCTCAAAACTTTACAAGACTTCTCTTACAGTTTTCTGGCACTCCAGGTAGACTCGATTGTCTTTTCTTTAAGCCCTTATGGTGACAAGCATCTAATCAACTTGTTGAAACATACAGGTAATGAGAATAAAGGATATGATCACTGAAGATGAAATATCTTGATGTTTAATTAACTTCTCCCAACTATAGTTACATAAAAAAACAGAGAAGTCAGTGGGGAGGAGAATACGCCTTTTAATATTGGGGCCTAAAGGATTAATAACATTTGATTGGGTCTTACCTCTAAGTGCCTGACTTCTCCTTTCCATGTACAACCATCGTTTGAGTTTGAGCAGGCGATGACCAGAGAAAGCACTTCACGCTTCACAAAGTTATCAAGGAAGACCTAGAATTAGGATTCCATTAGTGCACACAGAGTTTGAGAGCCAGGAAGGAGTCCTTCACTACTGGCTATCTCGAATTCGGTTTACTCTAGGCTCTCAAACATCAGTTCATTCTCCTCACATACCTTATCAAAAGGCTTCTTATCAACCTGGCATGTGAAACCCCCGTCCTCCCTGTCAAATTAAGTAAAAAGTAAATATTTCAGAGTAATCACCATGACTTACCTTGGGAAAGAGATTATAGCAGAAGATGCGAGTGGTGCTAGTTGTCAAACATTAGAAATAAAAAGTCCAAATTGAACATATCCTGGTTAAAAATCCCAAGTACCAGGTGCCAGACCAGTTGGCTTTTTACAAGGAATCTAAATAGGTGAGATCAGGTCAGTGGTGAAACTGGGGCCGTCGGATTTTATATTTACTCTCGGTCCATAATTTCCATTTCTTTTGTTTTTTGGTTTAAGAGCAGAGTGTATTATAGTTTGTTTTCGTTGTTTTTTGTTTCGTTAGGCCAATCTAGGAAAACTTTGCGGGTGCTGCAGATCGGCCCAACCACTCGGTTATCAGCCGCTGCTAGAGTGACATTCATTGACATTCGTTACCATTGTCTTTGCATGTCCGAGGTAGTTGTAATTTATAGTTACCGTTTAAGTTCCTGGACACACGAGTTGCAGTAAACATGACCACAGTCTGTCTGGACAGGATCTCTCAGAATGTTAGCACAAAGTGAACACAAGTATCTTGTGTCAATTGTGTCCTTGGTGTTCAATGATAGCGGGTACCCTGGCATGGAATCAGCTGTGCCTCTGTCTAGTTAGGTTATTCTGACTGCCTGATAAGGAATGAAGATAAGATACCAAGAAGACACATTTAGGTGTGACGTGTAATTGAGGGGGTATTTAAATGATACCGGTATGATGTTCACAACGGTCCGAGTTTATACCGGTTCCCTCTATTACTTATGACATGATACCTGTCAGACATCTCAAACTGGTACGAGTCATACCGGTACAAATTCATCCCGGTTCCCTCTATTACTTATGACATGATACCTGTCAGACATCTCAAACAGGTACGAGTCATACCGGTACAAATTCACCCCGGTTCCCTCTATTACTTATGACATATGATACCTGTCAGACATCTTAAACAGGTACGAGTCATACCGGTACAAATTCACCCCGGTTGCCTCTATTTCTTATGACATGATACCTGTCAGACATCTCAAACAGGTACGAGTCATACCGGTACAAATTCATCCCGGTTCCCTCTATTACTTCTGACATGATACCTGTCAGACATCTCAAACAGGTACGAGTCATACCGATACAAATTCATCCCGGTTGCTGTACCTTCTCGAGATTTTCATTCTTATTTGCAGACTCATATCCGTGTCATGTAAACTTGGTGAGACTCTTTCACATCCTTTTTACCTTCAAGTATTTCGTTTAGAGTAAAGCGCACATCTCCCACCCACACCAATGTAGTGATATCAACACCTTCAAACATTTGGTTGGTGTTATACATTTCCTTATAAAAGATTATTAGGTCAGTTAAACATCATAATGATAATACGACATTAACCAATAACGAAAAATTTAAAGGGGATCACGTAAGTAAAACATACAGACAGACAAACAATTTTTTGAGTGCAATGTTTGTCGATCGGATAATATAGTTGATAAGACGTTTTGTGGCACAGGAAGCTGTTGGCACGACTTCAGTAGTGTCTCAGTGTGCTAAGGACTGGATCAAACAGAACAATTTTTGTAACAATAGACCGAGGAAGATTGCACTAGCAATAAGCCACACGAAATTGCAAATCTGACCATTTTCTCTTCTCTCTCTGTTCTCTGTTCCACAGTCGATTGGAATAGCAACATGACGTATTGATAATGTAGCTGTCAACTGAGAGAACACCAGCCAGAATGTGAGAACGATGCTAAACTTTGGCCTGATCGCAGGTTAATTTCATCTTCATTTCAATGAAGCACAATGGAAAGCGACTAACGTGAAATCGTAGTTATACAAGAAAACCTGTGGTTTATCAAAGACGGGCCCTAACAAGCTAGGGTTAATTTGTGAGCCATTAGGTTCAAGAGGTACACTGACAAATTCTTAACATTTGCCCGTTTTCGAATTTACAAAAAATACATATAGGAAAAACGAAAACCAAACCGTAGTTGGTAGAACTAGACCCCTGAATTTTCCTACAGTAGGAAATGCCATGCGTTTTATAAAATTGCATTATCTGTATATTCGCGTAACTACATGTCGAAAGGTGATCCCCAACTAAACGCCCGAGGTAAACTGGTTTCTCTTGAATGAATCCTTCATATTATATTTTGTGAAAGTCTGAGCTTGTTTTCACCGCTAAATGGCTTGATTCGACAAACTGAACCCAGTGTAGATTCTGGCGTTTTTGCTCCCTCTCATATAAACCAAATAAATTCATTATCATGCGTGTAATCTACTCCGGGAATCTCCCATTTGTTTCCACCTTTTAAATGGCGTATGTTGATTCGTATAACGTCCAAAACTCTAATGGAAATTGTTGCGTACAACAATCGGTCGCACAACTATTTTCCCAGGGTCCCCTAAAACCTCCAAATATAAGCATCATGGAGGCATTGCATTAACCTACCCCCTGTCCTCGGGTAAACCACAGTCAAAATATAAGCCCTATTCCATCTCCACAACAACCAATCATCCAGTGACCTTGTACAACCTACTACTGCGAAACTTGCGTAATTGCGCCCTTCAGGCCCGTATTAATTAGCTGTGTTGAGAACTCAAATCTGTCCACTCGTGAATACCGTGTCAGGCACACTGATCGGGTTTTTCTTGTCATTCCCACACTTGTAACAACTTGGCGACAACTTTTTATGTATCTGGGCAGTTGTCATTACGTTTTGTACTACTGAAAAAAATGAAATTCCACAACGAATGTCAATAATTAGCGCTTGAGTGAACACTTCATGGAACTGCATATTTTTAGCGAACAGTACAGTGCCACTTTAAATATTTGTCGCTGAGTTCGTTGAACATTCTAGATACTCATATGATCTATAGACAGCAGTTCAATAAAGGTTAACCCTCTTGAATGTTACATTCATCGACACCTTCTAACTCTGTCGCTTCTAAGAAAAACACAAGGCCATCTATATTTGAAGCAGTTCGTGCTCTTGTTTTGCTGGGCATAACCCTGACTTCCGCCTCAGTTGCTCAGGTAGTAATAAACATACGTGATGAGTATTTGAAACTTCCAGTTTTTACTTCCTTTTACCTACGACTCTCCTCGGTGTTCAGTATCAGTGAGTAACTTACTGATAACACTCGGGTGTCCATATTTTGAGCCCCTGGAAACTAGAACCTCTCTGGTGCTACCAGAAGTGAAAAGGAGCACACCCCCAACATATTCTGAAATAGTAATGAAACCTCGATAACCCAAAATGAAGTTCCATTTATCTGTCTCCTGACTGTTTGGAGTGTCGCAATTAAACTGTATACTTTGAAGTTGCTTAAATTGAACACAAACGACAGAAAGACTTCCGTCGAAGCGAGTTCTACGTTTCTGTAGTCTTATTTCTAAGCGCGTTTATTATGAAGGTAGGTTTTCCAAGATCAAACATCCCTTTTTCTTCAATACCTGCTTTAACCAATTGACAAGAAAATTCTACTTGCATCCTTCACTAACGTTGCTCTGCCTTTCGACAAGGCTTCTTGCAGTCTCAGACATGTTCACCCATTAAACTCTATTATTGCATACTTGAGATATTTCTTATAACCTTTTATGCAATATTCGATTTCAATGTTCAGTTACCACTAAGTGGCGTTCTATTGTCTTTAGGTTATGAAAGGCAGGTAATACCCTGCAGTTAAATTTCCTTATCGTGGCTAAAAACACGACATATATGCATCAATGCAAGAACGGCCAAGTCGTCTGCTTGAAATTCCCTCGACTATGTCTACTTTCTTCAAAAGAGATAAACTCTGTTTTAACTTTTCCTTCGTATGTATTGTTTCTGGATGGCCTGCAACAGCTGGCGACAAATTTTTGTACGTTTAGCGCATGAAAACAGTACGGAAACGTAGTGGGCGCATCAATATATTTGATACATAATTGGCTCAAAGTGGAAGGTTAAAGCTACTGACTAAATAAGGACGGACATTTTATCAAGAAAAACCTGAGAGAATTGTGGAGCTTAACTGCAGAAAGGAAGGAGCATTCTTTTATGAAACCAGTGGCAATCACCTAGACATAAACATTTTATGTAAATCCTTAACCGCAGTCAGTCGTTTGATACGAATATGTCCACTGTAGAGCTCGTTTATACACTTCGAACTTTGTTGTAGTCCTCAAACTTGTTCACTGCACTTAGTACATGACATCATCGCAATAAATATTTTTAGTATTTATTTGCTTTCTCTTTATTCCGCAATCAATCATCTAACAGTAGGTTAAGAATATTCGAAATATTTGGCTTTCGACCCTCAGCAAGCTAAGCTGAACTAGCTTGGTCATGCATGGACAGAAACAAACGAATTCGAGGAAATGGCTCGTTTCTCGTAAGTGCTTACAACAGAGGTAATGAAAAACACTGCGGATCTTTTGTTTCTAGGGAGGTTCACTAAAGACAGAATCAGAACATGCAATGTATTGTTGGCAAATTAGCCCTTTCTAAAAATTCGTGTTCCTTACCCACAATGTCTGCGCCGTTCAGTGAGCGGGAAATGAAGGTCGTATGTCTGACAACGTTCTGAAAGCGAAAGGGAAGAGATTCCAGCAACCAAGCTGGGCAACTGGTGTAAGAGTAAAAAATTTCCCAGGACATATTTTATACTGTTTGCATGCAGAGGAGGGGAAATAAACCTCTGTAACTACGTTGATACGGATTGATCAAGTAACGTAACGCTACTGTTATTCACAAATGACGTCTACTGTCACTACTCAGTCAACCATTGAAGTAAATAAAGAGGGCTGCATGCATACAGTCGATTGCAATAGCAACATGACTTATTAATAATGTAACTGTCAACTGACAGAACACCAGCGCTCCATCTTCATTTCGTTCCTCCGCGATAGTAACTGCTCAATGAAGCGCTGAATGGAATGCGGCTAACTTGACAGTGTAGTAAGATTAGTTGTGTTGAGAGCTCTGCTTGCTGTCCACTCGTGAATACCGTGTTGCACACCAATCGTGTTTTTCGTGTCATTTCCACATCCGTCAGTACTTGGCGTCAATTTTGCATGTATTTGGGCAGTAATCATTATGTTTTCTACCACTAGAAAATCGAAATTCCGCAACGAATGTCAACTGATTTAGAGCTTGTGTGAACACTTAAGGGAACTGCATAATTTAGCGAATGTTACCGTGCCGCTTTAAATCCTGATTTGTCGCTGAGTTCGTCGAACATTCTGGGTACTTATATGATCTACAGGCAACAGTTTAATTAAGGTTAACCCCTTTTAACCCCTTTGAATCACCACCTTCTAACTCTGTCGCTTCTTGGAAAAACACAAGCCCATCTGTATTTGAAGTACTTAGTTCGTGCTCATGGTTTGTCGGGGCATAACCCTCACTTCCGCTTTAGTTGCTCAGGTAGTATGAATAAACATAAGTGATGAATATGTGAAACATCCAGTTTCCACTGTTCTACCTATGACTCTGCTCGGTGGTCTCTCGGTAATCAATGTAAGAGACTGCTAACAAGAATCTCTAATGATAACAAGACTCTTCATATATTCAACGCCGAGAAACTCGAAAGTCGTACCTCTGTTGTGCTGCACTCCCTCACTTTACTCTAAAATTGTAATTTAAACCTCGGTAACTCAAAATCTATCACCTGTATTTTGTTTTCCGGACTATCTGGGGAATGAAATGTCTGAGCAACAAAGACTTCCGTCGAAGCAAAATCAATGTTCTCACTGTAGCGTAGTCGTGTCAAGTAAAAGGTGGCTACAACTTTGTAGGTCCGTCAGGATCAAACATCGCTTTTTCTTCGATATCCACGTTAATTCTACTTACATATTTCACTTACTAAAAGTTGCTCTGCCTTCCGACAACTTACCTTGTAGCCTTGGACATACCATGTTCAACCCTTTAAATGTGATTTATTGCACACTTCCGATATCTCTTACAACTTGTTTTCGACATTTGATTCCAATGATTGATTATGCAGAAGCTTCAGTACTGTCTTCAGGTTATTAAAAACGGGGAATCCCCTCCACACTATAGTTTTATTAGTCGTGACTAAAATCACGAAATACATACACTGATGGAAGGACGGCCAACTTTCTGCTTTCTTCAAAGGCGATTAACTGTGCTTAATCCTTTCCCTCGTTAAGAAAACTGAACCTCATCTGTTGTTTCTGAATGGCTTCCAACAGACGACGTACTTTAAGGATAACCTTAGCGCAGTCAGAACGGTACGCAAAAGTAGAGGGCGCATCAATATATTTGATTGAAACAAACGACATTGGCTCAAAGAGGAAGGTTAAAGCTACTGAGAAAAAGCCTTATTTTGTAAAACCAGTAGCCTAAGATTCTCGATATATATATATATAACTCGTTATACCATAAATGAGATCACCTAGTCGTATTAAAACAGTTTGTACGTATAAATCCTAAACTGTCGGTCAGCCGTTTAATACGAATAAATCCACTTTAGAGCAGGTTCAATTATACTTCGAACTTTCTTGCAGTCCTCAAACCTGTTAACTGCAGTGTACATGACATCATCGCAATAACCATTTTTAGTATTTATTGGCTTCCTCTTTATTCCGCAACCAATCATCCAACAGTTGTTTACAAATAATTGGCTTTCGACCCTTAAGCAAGCTAAGCGCCTAAGCGGGACTTGATCATGCATGGACACAAACGAACGAATTCGAGGAAATGGCTCGTTACTCATAAGTTCGTGCAACAGAGGTAATGAAAAACACAGCGGATCTTTTGTTTCTAGGGAGGCACACAAAAGACAGAATGCACATACAGTATAGACAATATACTTTACGCAAAGCCCTTCCTATAAATTTGTGTTCCTTACCTACAATGTCTGCGCCGTTCAGTAAAGGGAAATGAAGGCTGTAGATCTGACAACGTGCTTTAAAAAGCTAAAGGGAAGAGAGAAACCTCCCAACAAACAAGTTGGGCAAGCGGTATAAGACCAAACAATTTCCGAGAGCATATTTTATACTGTTCGCATGCAGAGGAGGGGAAATAAACCTCTGTAACTACACTGATACGAATTGATGAAGTAACGTAACGCTACTGTTATTCACAAATGACGTCTACTGTCACTACTCAGTGAACCATTGAAGCAAATAAAGAGGGCTGCACGCAGCTGTAACAAGTAGGGTATTTTTTTCTGTTTTAGTACGTTTTAGGAGTAGCGTAGAAACGTATTGACACTAGTTGTACAAAAATCAAATTTTGAAGATAATATGTGACATTTGTGCAACGTTTCCTAGTCAATCAACAACGTTAAATCCGTTACTTTAAGTATCGCTAAGATTCTGGGAGACTGTTTAGCTTTGCTGGTTTGAATAATTATCCATCAGTGACATACTTATCCGCAAGTGACATGGAACAATTTTCGCCTAGTTTCCTTCTTGGTGCAGTTGGGATTTACCGACTTTTTTCGCCAAGTTAGAGCAACTCGTTACGCTTTATATTGGATGTACAATATACATCCTTAGTACGGAGCGTGTTTTTGCCGAACGCCAAACGCCGAATACGTCCTATATTTAAAGCACTCCTCTACACTGTATGTGACTAAACACTGATTCTATAGACGCTGAGCTTTTTTCAATCATTATACAAGATTTGTATGGGTTGCCGTGTACATACGGAGTTCGACTTGCAAAAATCCCTTGCTGTCTGTAGTTCGCATAATTTATTGGGACTTAATTTCCCAGACCTCTTGAGGTAAACAAAGTTGCCCTGGCGTACGTGACTTGACGAAATCGAAGTGTCCGCCAAATCTGAGGAAGGAAAAGTGTGTCAGAGAACATGTCCTAAGGTCTACGCGACTCACACTGAACAGCTATCGTCTACAATACAATACGTACACAAACGACAAGTCAAGCGCAGTCACACCAGTTTGAACAGAACACCACTGATGGGGATATTGTTACACTCGTAAGATTCGGCACATATCAAATCTAGTTTTTGCTGACGTTTTTGCTACCGCATATTCGAAGTGTTCTTGCCAATAATCGAAATCTGAAAAGAACGTTGAATAAATGGCGATAAGTATCAAGAGAATTAATGAACGGCAAAAGCTTTGCTGCAGCGGTGGTATAATAGAGACGTCATTGCATTTTTACCAGTTTACGGTGTTTACTGATATTTATCACTAAATTCAGTGTTCTTAGTGTCGAAACCTATAAACAGAAACCCTTACCTTTGCTTAATTTACATCTGTAACTTCAGTGGCTGTATCTTCAGTTCTTCGACGTTTCCTTCAACTGACTGACTGACTTCATTACAAGTTGGTTGGCGCCTTTATTTGAATGGGCCAAAAAAAAGCAGTATTTTATGACGTGTGACTGAATCTTTAACGAATACTTGAAGAAACAACGAATTATTGACGGACGGCGAACGGGAATTCCGTATTTCCCATTTGGACTCCGTCTAAAGTTATGTGTCAATGATGTGTTTTTGTTTGAAAACGTGTGCCTACTTCAAATTAATTTGTTTCCGCCTTTGGCGCTGATGAAAATATCGAATATCGATGATATACTTCCTTTGCCTCGCCTGCCTGACTCGAAACCTAAAACATTAAATCTGTAAATTATTTATATTTGCTTGTAACCTCAGAAAAATTTGGAATTGCATCTACGTTAGTACATCGGTTGGAGCAACATTTCAGTACTGAATTGATGTACCAAGACAGACAACTGAGGCAACTGAAATCGGTTTAACTGGCGGTTGATGGAATTTCGTCTGCGATACAGCCTAGCATAATGTGGGACTTTTTCCCAGACTGCATTTCAGGTAAGCAAAGTTGCCCATTGGCAGTGGAAGGGTAAAACATTCAATCCGCTCACAAATTAAATATACATGGAATTTTCTTCTTTCGTTTGTTTTGTCTTGTGCAACTAAATGCGAGGTTTGCCTTGACAGCTTATAACAGCTTAGATGAATACGTATACATATACGTTCCCAGAAGCGTATCAATGCTCCTGACGTTCGCGCGTCCAGTATTTACTTTTGAGTCAGAAAAAGCGCTAGTTCTCCTTCGCAATCAAAGGCCTCGTCTAACGAAGTCAAACCTGAGCTCGATGAAAACATCAGTTATGTTGAAAATCTTTCGTACGATTCGTGCATTAACAAATCATTCTCTTGCCAGTTTAGGGTAATTCTGTTTATTAAAAATTTTCCAGAAACACACTTGTGAACTAGTTTCCACCTCAGTAGCTTACGCGGCCAGGATAACTGAGCAAACAGGAAAAATCTAAGGTTTCATGATCAGTTACCTACAAATATAAATTCTAAACTCCCCAGCAAAATTCGACTTTAAGAGTTCATTTAGAGTTAATGTCAAGAGAAGTAGTATTTTGCAGCTATTGATATTCAGTGAGGAATCTTTGTGGTTTCACTCTCGAAATGAGCTTTCGAGCCAGTCATCTTCAGTGCACTGAATTGGACATTTTTCTGAAAAGGAACAAAAATTACCGGTAAACTGATATTTGGGCTTTTAGTCCCGGGCTCAAAACATTATCTTTTTCTACCAACTGCCAATTTTTCTAATAGGAGTAATTCTCAATGAATTATTTTAATATACTGTAGGAAATTTTTGTTCGTGTTCAAGTCAAATGCTCAAGGCTTTATAGGCACAAGAAAGCCGTCCCCAGCAGCATCTGTCACTGCCAGGGTGGGGAGGAGGGTGTCCCTTTTTGTTTGTATCCACGTCAAAATGCCTTTTGTTACTGTCTTAACAACCATGCACCTATTCTCCATATATCATTCTAGGCGTAGATAGGTAATAAAGGTATCTTTAATTTTTTCCTGGATGAGGTTGCTTTTCTTTTGCAATTTTCTTTTACGGGTGCTGTTGTACTCCGGAACTTATCTTGGCAAGGCCTTCCTGAAAGAAAACGCTTAAGTAGGGTAATTCATTATTCAGTGGGATTCTTTGTATAGATACTGTTTAGGTAAAGCCATGAATGAAATGAATTTTGTCGATTTAGTTTTTGCATTTCAAAAGTGGCTCTCTCAAAATGGTTGTTTTTATGTTCGTACTGAACTTAAGTGTCAGTTTTCGATTTCTTACCATCGTCCCATTTCACAGGTTCTTCAAGTGTCTCGTGACAAAGTTCGGCGGTAAAGTCTTGCAAGACGTTTCCGATTTCTAAAAATGACAATAAATAGTCATGTCTTAAAAATAACCCTTTGTTATAAGACCAGTGTTACTGATGTCTAAACAAATGGGAACATACTGTTCACTGTTTCTAAGGTTGTCTATACCGATTTATTAGTTATCCTAAAATCACCTTATCGGTAAACGCAATAAATGTATGTATACAAGAGGTAAAAAAAGGTTTCTCTCACTAGATCAATTTCAAAACCCTTCATCCATGTTCATCCATGCCCTCATGTGAATGGACACACGCGCGTTTTAGTAAACTTTGCTTCCCGAGTAGACGACTGACACAAAAGGACAGCTCTCCAGGACTTATATGAAAAGGATTTCAAAAGTATAGTGAAAATGCTTTCCTGTCAAGGCTCTTGACAGTGAGAGGTTTTATATCTTGTCAAAGTCTATCTGTAATATCATACTGGGGTACGTTTAGAATATTTAAAATTGCCTTGTGTTTGTCCAAGAATTGGTGTAAACAATACTGTGAAAAGGTCAATAGGTTGATAAACCGCACTGTGATACAAAGGAAAGTGAATATTGGGATAAGAACAGGTTTAAATTATTCTCTGTCGTGTTTTCTAGAAATGAAACAATACTGTGAAAAGGTCAATAGGTTGATAAACCGCACGTGCACTGTGATACAAAGGAAAGTGAATATTGGGATAAGAACAGGTTTAAATTATTCTCTGTCGTGTTTTCTTGCAATGAAAAAAAAAAGAGAGATTGGCTAGTTTAAATTTTTTAACAAAGAGACGAACTTAAGAACAGAAATTATTATGTCAGCTACTGTCTTACCTCTTTTGCAGCATACACAGTGCTGTTCAACTGCTAGGCGATTGTATCTATCCTTCCTTGTTGCCATGTGTTGAAGCCGTGTGATCATCTGAGTAAAACGCCACCAAACTCTTGACAAAGCTCGCCTGCCTCGTACAGTTAGATGGAGAAAAAATCCGAAAAAACAGTGTTTAGCAAACCTGGGCATTTTGGTTGTATTTGCTAAGTAAAACGGAGATGCTTGAGCTCTCACAGACGAATGAATATGTTTATGACTGCTTTCTCTTATTTATATTCTCGCAGCCAATCAGAAACAAGCATACAAGGCGTTTGGCTGGGGTTCTTAACATAGTTTTGACCATTATTATGATGATTTGAGGTCACGTGACTGCTGATCGAATGAATTAATAAGCAATAAGATGAGTGGATTGTCGATCATTGTCTACGGTGTACTGGACCTGATCTGTTTCTACATAATCAGGTGTTTAAAAATACTTACACATACTGATACGTATGACACATATCTACGTCAAAGCAACGGTGGTACTGAAGGCAAGAGCTGTACTACCGTTGCCTTGTCCGTCGATTTTCTCTGTGTTTGTTATGTTGTTGTTGTGGTAACAGATCTAAATTAGTTGTATGGAACCTTTACATGGCATCCACTTATCATCACGCATTTAATGAAGTAAACGGAAATGAGATTTGTTTGAGCGCAAAAAGGTGCACAAAAAGCGAGCCCAATTAACGTGACTCTCTTAGTGTTTCAATAACGACTGCTTGATAAACAATGTGTCGCAAAGGCTCTTCTGAGCAGAAAATTATTCGCAAGCAGAACAATATAGTCTGAGTTCTATTTTTGTGACTGTACGAAATGGAAAAATAATAATTCTTAACTTCCTCTTTCGCGTGACCACGACTCATTATTAGCAATGCATTTTGCTTTGACTCAAATGGTCATGTGATCATCACCACTTAATTGCACCTTCCCACTGTCTTGGTAGAAAGACAACAAGGGTATTCCGGCTTGTCTTTACTGGCTAAAACGAATGATTATGTTTGTTTGACTGCTTTCTCTTGATAATTCTGCATCCAATCAGCGACAGGCATGCAAGGATTTTTCCCTGATCTCCTCCATGCCTCCATAACTCAATAAAAATTATACTTGTCAAAATCACACTGTTGTACCTTTCTTCATATTCCCACGTAACCACGTTTCCTCAATTATGCGAGGGTCTCTGCATGAAGTTTGAACGCTTCCTGAGTTTTTTAAAGCGGGGAATCCTGTAACTGAGATTTGTTTCAAATCGTGTTTGAACTAACAAATTGAATACACTGATGCAAGGACAACCAGCAACGAACATTGCTGTCTTTCACATGAGACAAACTTTCTGCAACGAGCGAACTACGTTATAGCGGGGTTGCTTCCGGTCAACTAAAGCGTAGCAGATTGCTTTCGCTTAGTGGAAGCGATCGAATCAACACAATCGATTGAAAGTAGAAACTATTTTGTGGTAAATGGAAAGTGGAAAAAAATTATTGACATAGAGGGGTTTCATATTTGATCATATTACGTTTAGCTGTGACATCCTTTCAAAACCTTCATGTTAAATTTGTAAGTTGTTTTCAGTGCATGAATCAACTACAAGCAAGCAAATTCAGCTATATAAATAAGAGAGGTAGGTAGGTAGGTAGGTAAAACTTTATTTATACAGGGTGGCCCATTCAGCACAGTGGCTGGTCTCCAGAGGGGCCCTGCTAAATACAATTTCTAAAAATATAAAATATCTAGAGACAAGTGTCCACACAAGAGCTCTGAGCTGATAAAGAGTGGTATCCGGAAAATGTTAAAGCAGTAAACAAAAGCTGTTCATACGTTATATTGTACTGTACTTTATTTGTGTTATCAAATTTGGAGCGCTGAAGACTGTTACGTTGTTATGTTCTGCTGCATGGCTGCTGATCAAATTCGTCAGTCATCGAAGTTTCATTGTCTAACGTACGCTGGACCTCGTCGGGCTTTTCCAAAATCACATGTTTAATATTCCCATCAATGACATCAATGACATCAATGAGTAATCGATGAGTAATCACTGGGTAATCAGTTGATTAGTCATTGATTATTGCCCATAAACAATGAATAATGATGACTGATCCATAGGCCACAAAAGTTTCAGTCATTGATGTCATTGATTAGTCATCTGCTGCATTGATTACTCACCGATGTGACCTAAGGCTCTGATCCCTTTCTTCGGCGTGTTTCAGTGGTAACAAACCTCCAGTCTCTGACAATCTGGTGTGATCACAACAATCATCCCCTCTCGAGATATGCCCAAAAGATGTATGAGCAGCCATGGTGCTCTTAAAACTAAAATAATCAACCCAAACCTACAGGTGGGAGGTAGATTCTACATCTGTGCGTTCGAGAATTAACATAGATACAGTAACATATCATAGTCATAAGACCATAGCGGTAACAACGAACAAGTAACAGATTCTTTCTTTGTTGGGGTACCGAAGTTTTAGACTTGATATCGGGGAGCAGAGGGAGGAGACCTAACTTCCTTTGCGACTATGTGCTGTTCATGCCTTTTAGGAACGTCGAGCGAGAGGGTTCTTAGATTTTTTCTCTGTTAGCCTGTCATAACTATTCTTGTTTTTTTTTTTAACCATTCTCCATTGATGCTTTCGTTGAGGAGCGTTCTTTCGAACCTTGTTTAGGTAAGGTTCTTGAATCTGATGTTTCACCTATCAAAAAACTCACCGCGCTTCGTATGAAATTCTTTCTAAATATCAGCAGTATCTACTATGATCTTTAAAAACATGGTGTCATCCCGAACATAGGCGTGAGTATTAAGCTCCGACAGAGAGCAGAACAGTGGACACCCAGTGGCAATGTTTGAATCTCGTCTCGGCCTTTGAAAAGAGGAGCTGCTAGGATCAGGCCTGAAGGCGTCGATCACGTGTTCCACGTTATCCTGATCCAACAACATCATGGTGACCTTCTGTCTGAATGGCCAGCGGAGTAGCGCGTCGAACTCACCGCGCATGACAACAAAGAACAGGGACAGATGTGTTCCTCGACCCATGCCATCCCCGTTTAAATACAACCGGGCGCACGTTTTGTATCCATGGCGACTGGTATAGAAACACGGGCTGTAAATGGAGGTTTGTCTTCCCGAGAGCGCATCGTTTCTTCGGCGAGCCACCTCCGTGACTTTCCACAGCAGTGAGCCATCATAAGAAGAGAATTGCTGCTGATTGACATATTCCTCCATGTCTGCCAGGGCGACATTTCTGAGCGCTAAATGATGTTCTGCGGAATCCATTCGTTTCTCAAGTCGTCTTACACTCTCCACCACAGTATCCGTTTGACGCCGAAGTGAGGATATCTAAGTAAGTAAGCAAGCAAAAAACAGTCAATTTATTAGTTAATCAATCCGTCAAATAATTAGTTGATGGTCTGCTCAGTTAATGATTCACTCACATTCATTCATTCATTCATTCATTCATTCATTCATTCATTCATTCATTCATTCATTCATTCAGTCAGTCAGTCAGTCAGTCAGTCAGTCAGTCAGTCAGTCAGTCAGTCAGTCAGTCAGTCAGTCAGTCAGTCAGCCAGCCGGTCAGTCAGTCAGTCAGTCAGTCAGTCAGCCAGTCAGTCAATCATTCAGTTAGTCAGTCAGTCAGTCAGTCAGTCAGTCAGTCAGTCAGTCAGTCAGTCAGTCAGTCAACCAGCCAGCCAGTCAGTCAGTCAGTCAGTCAGTCAGTCACCAAAGTGATGGCTATTGAATCTCTTTGAGTGACCAGTTTCGTAAGTGATCCACTCTCTTCAGTTCTCAGTCAAACGTATATAGAACTGAACTGTCTTAAGGTGGCGGAACACAGTTTTCTTGTACCTATGCGTTATTTATCGTTATTTTCAAACCACTGGCAGTTGGGAAGCCAAAATTGGCAAGGTGCAAGTTCAACTAAAGAAGATTGTATTTTGATATGTTTTATTGGATTAGGTACCGTTACCATGGCAACACAGCTGGTAGTAAACCTGCATTAAATAATGGGTTTGATTTATTTTCAGAAAATCCAGTCGTTTAGATTTTTTCTATCATTTGTCTCTAGAAAACTCAAAAAAATACTGGCCTATTGACACTGGTCTCGTAAAATTTTGACAGAGAGATCTCCTGTTATTTTGTGTTTGCATTTTAACGTTTTCTGAACATGTCCTCTGTCAGATTTCAATTTTTGTTTGCAGGCGAGCTAAGCGTGTTCCAAACTATTATTCTACCAAATTTCACGAAATTCTAACGAGCGGTTCCGTAGAAATCAGTGCATTTCCACTAAATCGTGCACTGGCAATTTTCTGGTTAACTGCGCATGCGCTGCATTTTACAGGATTCTCGATCTTTCTCGAACCATGCAAACAATCCCGGAAAGGCAGGGTATTTTCCAAGAGTATTACCTTTAATACATTGAAAAACAAACGTTTTTGACACATAACAAACTGTTTGATTGTTAAGACGGAAAAAACACTTGCCCAATCTTCACTGAAGAAAATGAAATGATCGCTGTACAGGCGCCAACAGGCGCCATGTTTGTTTTTCTCAAAGCCTTATGCGCGCGCGCTTATTCACGTCAGCAGGGCAGGGCGGAAAAACCGCTGATTGGCTGAGAGATATGACGTCAAACGCGTCATGAAATCGTTGGTGCTCATGCGCGGGATAAATATTTTTCAAAATGGCGGACAGTCCTTGAGTTGTTTTGCTGCAGAAAGCCCAATAATATTTGACTTTACTGATGATCCACGTTTCCTTAGATCTTTTCATTATAGGGAAGGTTGAGTGGGTCGATAATTGACTTCACTGGTGTTCAAAGGGACTATTTTAGCCCTCGTACACTGGAGAAATGTTATTCGAATCATGACTGCCAGCTTGTACATATTTATTCCAGCACTTGTCCTCCTAACAATTCGCGTTCTCGATCTCGCATCTCAGCACATGGCAGGTCTTTGATTGATGGAGCTAAGAATTCGTTTCATTGTTTTGTTTTTACTGTTGGCAACAACTGCAGGCTTGTCAAATGTCTCTGGTTTCCTCGTCGAGTTCGTGATCTTATAAAACGTCTTCGGCGATTTTTTCGTCATCAGCTGTTGTCACATATCTACATTTTTTGGCGAACAAGACATGCTATCACTAAGGTGCAGGTCAGTAATTTTCTTTCTTCCAAATGATCAACGTGTGAAATAGTAATATTTTTAGTTTAAGTTGTACTGCAATAGTGTGTTTGATTTACAATTATACATGAAAACAACAAAAATGCTACAATTCCAGCCAGTGGAATGTTATAGGTTGTTTTTTCATTCCTTTTTGTGAAGAAAGGATTGTATTGTCAGGCTCTATTTTCCTGCTTCCATGTTTCGATAGTAGCATTACCCTTTGTCAATCCATTGTCTGGGCACACCTGGGACAGATGCTTGCATGCTTGAAGGCTGCATTAACATGGTTAACTCACTTGTTTCTCTGTCACAAGCTAAGATGTGATCAGTTGGAAAAGAGTGTTGATTGCTACTGAGGGAAGGGCTTCTGATGTCCATTGCCCATATTCTAAAGAAACTTTCCCGTAAACCAGTGATGCAGAACTCAGCACTGTTGCTCAAAAAAAAGTTGCTATGTGTTGTGTGTCAAGTCCTACTGCAAATCAACATGTTGTTGAACTGATGTTAACATGATTACACAAAGCTTCTTTTTCAACTGTGTTGAACATGTTAATTTGCATCAAACAGTTTTCAACAGCACATGACACACCGTGTGGCATTTGTTGACCAATGTATATGATGACATTTGTTTACAGTGTTGGACAGTATTGACTTGTGTATCATTGGCTTTTGTTTTGGCTTCATGATGTGCTATTTTGGAGTGATTCTTTAGTTATGTGTAGATGTCAAATTCTTTGTCAAAATTTACTTGTCTGGCAATTTATTTGTATACTTTATCATTCTACAGATTTTACAATGGAGCCATGTTAATACAACTACCAACAGGCCTAACCAATAACCTTATATTAAGGGGTCTTCAAATATGAAAACAACTGCATGAGCTTTTGCTTGGGTGAAATTAAAGGTGATCTAACTATTTAATGGCTTGGTCCCACTGTTTTTAAGTGAAGTTGCACCATAGTTAATAAAAGAATCTGGTTATGAAGCTCAGCTAAGTCCTTTGTTTTATGTTTTTGTTACCTTTTTTAGCCTTGAAGGTGCACAAACAACAATAGGTTTTGAATTTTGCATGAGCAACGAACCAATAAAAATGTCACTGTTAAGTTATTCAGCCATAGTGTGAGATCGTAAAACAAAAGATTGTGCACTTTCGTAGAACTTTCAACATGAATTGCAGCACCTTTGTTATTGCCTTTGAAACTTGTAAGGCTTCATAGCCAGTCCCTCGAGTAACTATGGTTGCACTGAACCTTCATAACTTGCCTATCCAAACCTGTTGTGTGGGTGAAAGGAATATGTGATATTTGCAAGAATGTATTGAATGGCAACATTGTGTGTAGGCATTTTAAGTTTAAAAGGAAATTTAATATTGTTTGTAATTATTAATTTCACTTTCTTTATCCTAGGTTATCCACATTTCATCAACAACATTGTTTTGTGCAGTCTACATTATTAAGTGTTATTAGCAGCAGGTGGCAAACAAAGAGGTCACTAACATTCAACACAAAGAAACATTTTTCAGTTCATGGATCAGATTTCAAATCCTTCCCTGTACTGTTCGACTGTATGTTTGTCATTGCTAGTGGAATGTTTGGATGTCTGCTAACTGCAGTGGGTTGTGCCTTCGGTGATGATAAAGATCCTGAAGAAAGCAATGAGGAACCCACAGTTTGATGAGCCTGGATTTGCATGGATGAAAATAGCATGTTATCTATCTTTAACAGGGAGAACAGACTGTTGTTTTTGGTTGTTTTCTGTTTTTTTTTTTTTGTTGTTGTGTTTTTTTTTCTGAAAACCTTAAACTGTTGTTTTTGCATTTTGGGGGGGGGGGAGAGATGGAGGGGATTTTTCATCTTGCCTTGTTTTGTTTGTTTTGTCAATGTCTCTGTTACGTAGAAAATATTGTTTTTCTCGAAGGGAAGGTAATTAAATTCATTGTGCAAAAAGGGGTATATTTAGGCTCAAAAATGAAATTGCTTTGTTTGGGGGCTTGTTTGGTGTGTTTTAATGTAGTTTATCCCAACAGCTTGATTTGAGGAATGTTTTGCCATACGAAGGCAAGGCCAAGAAATGATATCATTGCCAAAACCAAGTTTTGGTTTATTACAAGATAATTGATATTGATACAATATTTTGGCTCTGTTACAGAGTCATAGTCACGTAATTGTCAGATGGCTCTAGATTTTGCCATAAATTTGTTTAATTTTGTTTACAGTTCAATAATTAATAAACCATGATGTCATCACATCATTGCTTAAAGACAAAATGGCCTATAGTTTTTCTCTTCTTTATCTTGTGGTGGACATAAATGCTAAACAATTTTCTTTTGCAATGCACTCAAGTTCTTTCATTGATGGTCTTAGCATAAGAGCAAAATTTTAACAAAAATTTAATGCAGGGCTAACTGAAGTGTACCATCTCACTGAATTTTGAATCACCCATAATTGTTGACCTCCCCCATGACTTGTCATTTCATTTGTATTGTTTATGGAACTATGACACACAATTAACTAATCAAAGAGCAAATTGGATTCTCCCTGCAAAAAAGAACCCTGTCTAAACACTCAAGGGACTTGTCTTCAGATGACAGACTTGTTCCATGTCCCTGCAACCTGTCCTCTTCTGTGAACACTCAGGGGACTTGGCCCTGAGAAAAATACTATGACTTGTCCCTTTGTTTGTTCTCAACGAGGATTATTGCTGCTTTTTCATAAAGTGAATTTAAGTGAAGGTTTCATCACATTCCCAAAGATATCTTTTTACTTATTCAGTTATCTTAAGCTCACTCAGTGCCATTACTATCCTCAGAACCCTCTGGGGACAGGGCACCAAGTTGGAGTTGTTTGACCACTTGTCTTTAGAGGGAAACATAGTTAACTATAAGGGAAAGCAACAGTTTGCTTTGCTCCGTATTTTTAACTTGACCTTAGTAGCGTGATTTCGCCACAACCAAACTGGCCTGGAAAATCCGCGTAAAATTGCGTCTTCGCCCGAAAAAAGAGCCACAATTCCCAACACTTTCCCGACCCTCTTCGCAAGTAAGAGCTGCATTCGCAGAGATTTTCCATCTTATGTGGTCTCCACGAAAGTCGCAAGCGCAAAAAGAAAAATAACTCTTTAAAGGGGACTTTGAAGGGCCCTTTATCACGTAACGAAAACTGAAAACAGCGGCCGGTAAATTTGAAAGGTGGCGCCAAGTCATTTATAATTTCCCGCGCAAGAGAGTAGCCGGTGGCAAGCGCCAAGCGGCGAATTGAACGGTGTGTAATCAGGAGAGCACAGTGTCTTAAAGAATTTCATGAGGTGTTTGGAGCCTGTAACGCAAAAGGTAATAAAATTGCTTATCTGTGGGTTGTTGTTGCCGAGCTTTTAGTCGAATACGTGTGTAGGATCAGTTTATAAGCCCCTGCGATCGCAAAAGCTTGCATTTGCGAATGACTTCGAATAATAGTTTTCGCAAGTGGAACATAAAGACTTGAAAATTTTTGATGTTCGTATCTTACGATTTTTTTGCGTATTTGATATTTTGTTTCTCTGCTTTTAATCTTTCAGATCGTCGGATTTTTGTCCTTAAATATCCGAAAACTTTCTTATTTTTTCAAATTTTGTGCCGAGTGTCGATCGCACACCCTCGCACGATGGCTTGAATTTAGCTACGTAAAGTCGCATGTTTCACGGAATAAATGAAGTACAAAAACTGATCCAAAGGTTATGAAAATTAATACATGACTTTTCAAGGAGTTGAACTTTTAGGAAAGCGACTTCGTTGTACTATTGTTGTCGTGTGAATGTAGTTAATTTAGGCTAAATCTCTCCAATTTTTTTAGTTAACTTGAGCCGCTTTACTTTGGTCAGTGGATAGTGCTAATACCCGCGAAATAAACAGCCAATCAGCGGTTTTTCCGCCCTGCCCGTCAGCAGTACAAATCGTAGAGCGCGCGCAAACTGTGTTCAGACACCTTAAGGTGATTCCATTCAATTGCATTGCGCATCCTTTCTGCGCATCAATTTTTGCGTGATTAGCGCGCGCACGAGCGCGCGCGCGTTCGAAACTTGGTAGGTTTTCTATGAAAACTGAGCTGTTGAAGGAAATGAGATGTCGTTTTCTCCAAAACGAACTCGGTGACCCCTCTTTTTTATTCCATTTATTTGAAGAAAACACGACTCTGCATGATATATCCAAATTTTAAGAATTTTTCATTACTCAATTTTCAAATATTCTGATTAATTCATTATTACAATCTGATTTTTAGGCATTTCACTGGAAGCGTGCATGTGCTCGATTTGCTTATCACTTCATTACTTTTATTTTTTAGGCAACTTTAAGGCCTTTTACTGTAACATTGTTTTACTATCACAAGAATAATGCTTAAATTTTATTGCTAGTGATAACTTTCTTACAGTAGTGGGCGTCTCTGGTACAAGGAAAGGCTTTTTAACATTGCTGGCGATAGCTAGCAAGGTACCTATATATTACAGCCCTGTAGCGTGAAATCAGACACGGTGACCCCCTCTTTTTATTTTATTTTTTCGATGTACTAGGTGTAATTAATAACTGTGCCAAGTTTCAACAAATTCTCATTACAACGTCTTTTTCGATGGAATCACCTTAAACGACCACCTCTTGAATGAGGCCACCTTCCGAAGCTGAAGTTGGTCTCTCATGCGACTGTACAACAACTCAGACGAGGCACTTTATGAATAAGTCAAGTCATTATAATTTTGCTTTGACTATTATGGCATGGCATGTTCATGGCAACGATTTTCGTACCTCTTGTTTGATATCGTTTAGCTCCCGCCCTGTCTCGTTAATCAAGAACTCGATGTTGTTGCAACCATTTTCGACATTCGTAAGCCTTCTAGAAATGTCTCCTGGCATATTAAGGTGCTGTAGAGATGTGTGCTTTGATGTCGTCGGCAGAACTCCGTGTGAAGTAACCTTCCCTTCCAGCAGAGCTAGTCTCTGGTCATGCAACTTCAGCTTCTGTCGCAAGTCTGTTGTCTCGTTTACAACTGTGTCTATCTTTGATACTGCACTAGAAATGGCCATCTCTGAACCCCTCATCCATTCATCATTGAGACTACCACAGCATGCACCGGCGCCTGCACCGAGACTGTGTTTTACTTGCTCTTCCAAACGAAGAACATAGACTAAGAGCAAATTTAAGTGAAGAACTGAGCACAGCTGGTTGTGTTGTTTTGCTTCTGACTGGTTCATTTTCTGTAAATCAAGATAAACATTCATCAAACCTTAATCAACGACATGTCATACCAATGTCGTTCCAGGTAATTTTCAGATAATATCATAAAGAATATATATAAAAACATTTTATGATAAGTCAAATCTATGAAATAAATTATAGGTATAAAATGCTAAAGAATCTGATAGAGAAAGAATACAAGATCAAAAGAAGGTAAAAATTAAGTCTAGATAAGTTCACAGGATTCGAACAAAAGTCCCTTAAAAAAATATAAAAAGATCGTCTTGTGATAAGTGAGATTATGAAATAAATCATACTTATGATCTGCTAGAGAAAGAATACAAGATTAAAATAAGTTGCAAATTGAGTCTAAAAACGCTCACGCAGTAACAGGATTCGAATGAAAGTCCCTTACGAATCCGTTTGCTACATAACCGCGAAGACCTCTTTCCCTTAAGGAAAGTTATAGCCGTTAGTTTGATAGGAAGTTTGCCTCCCCTCACTCCTTTTCGGTTGGCTTGGGCTAATATATTTTAAGTAGTGAGAAGCAAATTGACAAGTAATAAGAAAAGTTTCATATTTTATACAAACCTGTCTGGCACTACATCCAATCATTTCAAATTTACAGCTTCTTTCTATTGCTTCGCAGTCACCATCAACAGGACTAAGATGAGATTCCATCTATGTGAAGTTAAAACATTAATATCCTTATTTTGAGGTGTCTAGAAGCTAACTGTAGCCGAGAGAATGGAGACTAACGATAAAGGAAAGTTTTCGTGTCACGTGCGCTTCGTAAAGGATGACAACTTGCCCAGCCTGTGATAATCATCTGGTTTACTACTCTCCACTTACATGGCAACCGATAAAAAACGGCAGGTACTGATAAAATCGTCTTCAAAAAGTTTAAGAAAAACCTTATGCATGTCATTCTTTATCCTTCATTAAGCATATCGTACGATGAATGGTTTTAAAACATGGTTACCAACTGGTTACCTGTCCTCGGGGAATTCCCTCCTTGCCGCACCTGTGACACTGCACAGGATAGATTGTGCAATCCCGCACTTGGTGATTCTAGAAAATAAACAACGGAATTCACGCCATGACAAGTAGTCCCTAATCAACTAATTCAAAATTACGTTTATTACCATTTCTGAAGCACAATAGTATGACTTTGATTGTGCAAATATAGATTCATCAGTCGTATCTTGAATTTATCGCCAACAGAAGTGTTAATAAAAAGTAGAAGCAACATTCTTTTAATAAGGTGAGTAAACATAATCGTCTGCATGAGGCACTAACAAACACTGGAATGCTTAGAATCTTTTAGTTTATATCTTCTAATTGCAAAATCAACTGGCTACGGTACGCGCCATTTCGTTTGGAAAATGAGAGCTGAATTACGTCGTACAGGCTGGTATAATCGGCTACTCCCGTTCCTTTCGCACTTGCTGGTTGATAAGGGTACATTATAAGTACCTTTCTCATCACCGTCTTTGGAAGCATAACGTGCTATTATGAGTATCTTGCTTGTGTCGCCTTCCCTCCTGATCTGGTGAAATATGCCAAATCTGTAGTTGTGTACCCTTCTACGACAGCTGTGCTAACCTAAGGTAGCTTCCATTCACAGTCACTCCCTATGGCCACAAGTTAGACGTTTGGACACTTTCCGTAAATCTCTAACGGAAAGAATGCTCGTTTCACTACATAATTTTTCATCTCCCATAACGGCAAGTTAAACCATTCAGGTACTGGATGTTCGATTGTGCACAGGGGGTCGCTGTAACACACCTCTCTCACACACCAACCTTGAGAACTGCAGCTGTCATAGACTGTCCGCATAAACTGCATAGTTGTAGCCGATATGAACATTCCTCCTCTACATGTCTCTGAAGTTCCGATCTTTTGATCGATTCTGGGCAGTTAGGATTAGAACAACGCTGTTTTTCTTCAGGGCAGGACAAGAGATGTTTCTGCATGGGAAAGAAAGTAACACAAACTATTAAACTGATGTTTCTTTGTCTGATCACTTCTAACATAATTTCATCATGAACGAGAGGTGCAGTGCCGAGAATGCAATTGATATGTCACAAGTAATTAAAATGAAGAAAGTTGTAAATATATGTCTATAATTTACTTCAGTTGATGTAATATTAGCGTTTGAGGAATGTCCTGTCTTGGAATGCTTCACCCGCTACGTTGTTCGCGCCCCTACAGAGAGATGCTGCCTTTGATAAAACCAAGAATGAGTCTTGGCACTTTTATTGCTTAAAACAGTGATAATGTAGTCTATTCTCTTCCCTTCTCTAAAAACATAGTATTTGATGGAAGAGTTTGGAACTGTGTCCCGGAGCTCAGTGCAGGGATCATCTGGCCGACTTTCATCCCCACGTCGATTCGTTACCTCTCATGAGACAACTAGGATCGTGAATTGGATGCCATTAATCTGTGGAATAATTCCGCCAAAAAATGCAAGATTTGTTTGCTGGTACTCCAGTTAGTCTCGAGTGTCTTGTCTAAAATTTGTTTTTTATAAAACGTGATTGAAACCTACCTCCGAGTGCCTAACTTCTCCTTTCCACAGACAACCATCGTTTGAGTTCGAACAGGCGACAATCAGAGAAAGCACTTCACGCTTCACAAAGTTATCAAGAAAGACCTACAAAGAGGAGACATTTCATCCACAGAAATTCTGAGAACAAGGAAAAGTCATCTGGCAAAATTGTCAAGGGAGCACGCAGAACGACATGCTTTTGAGCTCTCAAGGCGCTTTAAAATGTGTGAGGCCCTGTCCGTTTCGAAGTGTTCCCTTGCACGTGTGCGAAAATGTTGGTTGGTCTCACCGACATAGCAGGAGTGTGTAAACCACATATGATTAGCACACGTGTAAGAGAACACTTAGAAACGGACAGGGCCTCACACATTTGTAAGCACCTTGAAAGCTCAAAAGCATGTCGCTCTGCGTGCTCCCTGGACAATTTTGTTGCCATTGTCGATCAGGCCTCCTCGCAGTTTGCTCTTAAGATCAAAGAAGCGCTACACGTTCTTTGGGAAAAAACCGACACTCTACGCGCAGGTCAAACACGTGAATTTAAAGTCATCTACTCTTGGTTATCTCGAACGTGGTTATCACGTGGCTCTAACTTCAATTCGTTTTCTTCACAAACCTTATCAAAAGGCTTTTCGTCGACAAGACATGTGAAACTCCCATCCTCCCTGTCAAAATAAGTAAAACGTTAACATTTCAGATTCAATTACCATGATTTACTATAGGAAAGAGGTTATAGCAAAAGAAGCCAGTGGTGCTAGTTGTCAAACATTAGAATAAATATTCCAAATTGAGCATATCCTGGTTAACAATCCCAAGTACTAAGGGCCAGACCAGCTGGCTTTTCACAGGGAATGCCAAAGAGGTGTGATCAGGTCAGTGGTCAAAGTGGGACGGTCGGATTTTATGTTTACTCTAGGTCCTTCATTACTACTCATTCCTTTTATTTTTTGTTTAATAACAGAGTGAATTATAGTTTGTTTTCCTTGTTTGTTGTTTCGGTAAGCCAATACGGAAAATGGTGCAGATCGACCCAACCACTCGATTACGCCGCGCTGGAGCGACTTTCATTGACATTCTTTACCATCGTCTCAGTATATATTCCCAAGGTAGTTGTAATAGTTACCGTTTGAGTTCCTGGACGCATGAACTGCAATAAACATGACCACAGTCTGTCTGGACAGGATCTCTTAAAATGTTGCCACAAAGTGAACACAAGAATCTTGTGTCAATCGTGTCCTTGCTGTGCAGTGATAGCGGGTACCCGGACATCGAATCAGCTGGAATCAATCGTGTCTCTAGCTAGTTAGGTTATCCTGGCTGCCTGATAAGGAATGAAGATGAAATAGGAAGACACATTTAGGTATGGCGTGTAAGTGAGGGGGATATTTATGATGACATCGGTACGACGTCCACAACGGTGCGAGTTCATCCCGGTTGTCTCTTGCGACCCTATTACTTGACATGATACCGGTCCAACATCTCAAGTAGGTACAACTCATACCGATGCAAATTCACCCCGGTAGCTGTACCTTCTGGAGATTCTCATAGTCGTTGGCAGACTCATATCCGTGGCATGTCATCTTCAGGTTACTTTCAAGTATTTTGTTTAGAGTAAAGCACACATCTCCCGCTCACACCGCTATAATAGTATCAGACACCTTCTAACATTAGGTTGGTGTTATAATTCACTTCTGAAAGGCCAACTGGTTACTGTAGTTAGATAGTTAAACAAATTAACGGTAATACGCTCAACCAATTACGAAAAATTTTTAACGGAATTAGCTAATTAAAACAAACCAACAAACAAACAAGATGGTTGTTAGTTTCTAAAGACATCGTGGTGCCGCGTCGGTGGAGAAGTGAAGGATTCATCAACTGAGTTGATAACTATAGATTGGCCACCATAAAGAGATTGAAAGCTGACGTTCGAGTGCTAGCCCTTCGTCAGAGCGAAAAGTACAGAGAGACAGACAGACAGACAAATAATTTTCAAAGTGCAATTATGTTTGTCGTTTCGGATGATATAGTTGGTACTAAGACGTTTTGTGACACAGGCAGCTGTTGGCACAAATCTGACAAATTCAGTTCTCTTCCCTCTTTCACAGTCGATTGCAATAGCAGCATGACTTATTAACAATGTAACTGTCAACTGTCAGAACACCAGTGATTCCATTTTCATTTTGTTCCTCCGAGTATAAACTACTCAATAAATTGCAATGGAATGCCGCTAACGTGACATGGGAAATTTGTTGTGTTGAGAGCTCGAATCCGCCCACTGATGAATACCGCGTTGCACACCGAGCGCGGTGTTTTTGTTGTCATTTCCACACTCGTAGGTACCTGGCGTTAACTTTGTGTGTATTTGGACAGTTATCATTATGCTTTGTACTACTAGAAAATCGAAACCCGCAATGAATGCCAATCATTTTAATTTTAATTCTTGTCTTAAAAGGCTTGAGTGAACACTTCATGGAAATGTGCATTTTTAGCGAACGGTAGAACCGTGCCGCTTTAAATATTTGTCGCTGAGTCGCTGAACATTCTGGATCGTGTTTTTTATGATTTATAGACAGCAGTTCAATTAAGGTTAACCCGCTTGAATGTTACATTCATCGACACTTTCTAACTCTGTCGCTTCCGCAAGCCATTTGTATTTGAGGTACTTTAGTTCGTGCTCTTGTTTTGCCGGGGCATAACCCTCACTTCCGCTTCAGTGAAAACACAAGTGATGAATATTGAAAACCTCCAGTTATTACTCTGACTTTCTTTTACCTACGACTCTGCTCGGTGTTCAGTGTCAGTGAAGGGTCTCCATATAATGAACCACGGGAAACTCGGACCTATCCGGTGCTTCCAAGTGAAAAGTAGCACGTCGCCCCCAACTTTTATATTCTAAAACTCTAATGAAACCTCTATAACCGAAAATCAAGTACCATTCGTCTGTCTTCAGATTGTTTGGAGTCGCGGAATTAAACTGTTTACGTTGACTTTGCTTAAACTGGACACAAACCAAGAAGCGAATTCTATAATCCTGTAGCCTTATTTGATTTATTTCTAAGTGCGTTGTGAAGGTAGGTCTTCCAAGATCAAATATCCCTTTTTCTTCAATACCCGCTTTAACCAGTTGTCTTGCCTACCTTGTCAGCTAAATTCTACTTACATCTCTCACTAAAGTTGCTCTGCTTTTCGACAAGGTTTCCTGCAGTCTCAGTCATGTTCACCCATTAACTCTAAATTACTGCATGCGTGATCTCTTATAACCTTTAATTTATGCGACATTCGATTCCAATGTTTAATTAAGCATTGGCTTTCTATTGTCTTTGTTTTTATTGGCTTTGAAAGGCGGGGAATCCACTACACTTATTAGTTAATGAAACATTATCGTGGTTAAAATCACGACATATTTGCACCGATGCAAGAACGAGCAACTCTGCTGCTTCATCTGAGGGCGAACAGCTCTGTTAAAGCCTTTCCCTCTTCAAGAAACTGTTGTTTCTAAATGCCCTGCACCAGACGACGTTTTTCAGTAGAGAAGGATTACCTTGGTCATACGTAGGCTGAATCAAACAAATTAGAGGAAACGACTCTGCTCATATTGTCGATCACGAACATTACTGATCAGTGCATGATTGCACTGAGGCTGTGAAACGTTGTATGTCTTTTGTTTGTAGTGAGCTTAATCATCTACGTGTGCATGTAGTGTGCAATAGCCTTTCTATAAATTTATATTTATGTTTCCTACCTGCAATGTCTGCGCCGTTAAGTGAACGGGAAATTTCTTGACAAATAGGTTGTAGGTCTGCTGGACAATGTTCTATAGCAGCCGAAGGGAAGCGATAACAAGAAACCTCCCAACAGGCAATCCGCGCAACTAGTGTACAAAAAAGTCTTAGAGGACCTTTTGTACTGACTGCATGCAGAGGAGGGGAAATAAACCACTGTATCTATGCTGATACAAGGTGGTGATTTGACGCAACGTAAAACTGAATTTAATATCCAGATTATTCACAGACGAAGTCTACACCACTACTCAATGAACGATTTAAGCAGAGAATGGCGACTGCACCCATATACTTGGCAGTGCTTTGTTGTTACTGTTAAAGCGTGCTGTAAAGACGAGGAATAAAAACTACCTGAATTATGTGACGTTTGCGCACTGTTATTCAACCGGATTCCGGTTTCCGATTATCTAAATTGACCTTACGTGTGTCATTGAGATGGATCAACAGCTCAATATGCAAGACACTACTGTTTGTTTCGTTTGCTCGTTTGAATAATTAATGTCACAAGAATTGAGACCGTGACCGATCGAAATGTGTTTTCTTCTGATTTCCTTCTGGCCGTGGTTTTATTTTATTCGTTTTGCAAACCTTTTAATTACGCTTCATGTCCATTACAACACATGTCTATATATAGTACGGCAAAGTACGCCTACAAAGTATTGTATGCAAAGTATTGGGGGCAAAGAATTGGGACTTTTCCCAGGCTTTTTGAAGTAAACAAAATTGTCCACGCGTGACTTGACGAAAGCAAGAAAAGTGTTCCAGAGAACATGTCCTGGGATGGCCTCGGCCCACACTCAATAGATACCGTCTACTTTTCTTTCCTGCTCAACGGCAAGTCGGTCAAGTCGGACGGAATTCACGCAGGCAATGTGATGGAGCAACAATGTAACTCGTGTCGCACGTGTAAGGTTCTTTACGTTATACAAATGTACTCTAGTTTGTGATACAGCATCTCCGACCGTGTTCTTGTTGTCAAGGAAAGTCTAAGGAGAACATGTCCTGTGATCGGGTCGGTTCCTAAGGGTACCTTCAGTATGGATCAAACTTTTAACATACGCCGCACCCATCCGTTCGTTTCGGGAATATATCTGTTCGGAAGGCCTAAAATCGCCTGAGATTTTCGGACTTAACTGCCGTGAAAGCTAGAGATTTCTTTGGAGAAACATGACCTCAGACTTTCGCACCAAGAGCACTTATTAGTTCCTATTGTTTTCGGAGGGACAAATATGTTGTTTAGAGTGCAAAATAAGGTCAGCTAGCATTTTCGGAGAGCCATCAGCAGCTCGGAAATTCGGCGGATAGGATTCTGTTTCCTAAAATTTTCTGCGGCCTAAATTTTCAGCTAAGGACGCTGAACAGATCAATCTGTGTTAGCTGAAACAAATATGCCTTTAGAGAGCTCTGAGAGAATCTAAGAAAGCAGAAAATGATATTTCTAGTATTTTGCTAAAATCTTGTCGTTGGGTGCCCCTGACGCCGTCTACGCGCCCTTTCTCTTTTCTCATCAAACGACACTGTCGAAGGTCGAACGGAGTCAAACCAGTTTGATTGAGCAACGGAAATTAATTGTCGCACGCTAAAGACTGAGTGCAGGCTAGTTTTTGATAACGCATCTTACACAGTGTTCATACCTTCTTGCCAAGAATCTAAACACGGGAAGGGACCACTGGATAAATAACAAGATTTGAAAATAAATACTGCACGGCTAATGCTTGTACTGCAGCGGTGCGTGATAGGGGGACCCAGTGTTCACTGAGATGTGCTGCTAAACTGTAATTGTTCCTTAGTGCTTAAAGCTACAAATTTAAATTCTTACCTTTGCAACGGAATGTCAGCACTAGTCGAACGTTTGCTTCAACGTATATCGGTAATCTGATGAAACAGATTCTGTCTAATTGACCTAATTCGGCTGAATTCTTGTAGTGCAATATCCTGAGTGCAATTTAAATCAAAGTCATTTGGCGCCGTTATTTGAATTCGACCAATAAGCGAGCAGCATGTAAGAAACAATAACAAATACTTGAAGGAACAACCAATAAGGTGAAAGTGAGGCAAAAGGGAATTTTTGTAATCTCTGATTTGCGTTTACGCTCCTTCAATAACAATGTGTCAGTCATGGGTTTTCGTTTCGTTTTCGTCAGTCAATGCACACTCCACATTCGTTCGCCTATCATCCGCAAAAGGAAAAATAAATAAATTTCTTAGACTTTGTTAGATATTTACTTTTAATATGAAAATTGGGAATTACATTCATAGTAGAACAAAACTGTTTCTTATAAAGTTATGTGCCATATGAATATTGTTATAGTATTGACACAGAAAGCGGTAAGCCATTCTTAAAAGCCAGCATTCTTGAGCCTTTATCATTTTCCTCGGCCGCTAACTGTATTAATAGCGTTCAAAAGTTGTTCTAGCTTCTTTAGGGAGGTTTAAATCCGTCTTGAACCTGTACTGAAGAGTTTGTTTCTGAAGTAGGGCAAGGATCAACACCAGGTGTCTGTCTTAGAAGAGGTGCCTATTCCTTGCAAGTGAGTAGAGTTGAGTGTATTAACGCATCTTCGATTCAGGAGTGACATAGTGTTAAAGCGTTTCCTAGACTGGTAACAAGTCCTCGGTACACTGAACCGGTGCTCTCTCTAGAAAGAAACAAAAGGAGAGTCTCTCTGGATATTAATGAACACCATTAAAGACCATGGCCAATGTAGAAACAAAGGCTCAGAGTCACCAGGTTGCTGACAGTAATAGACGCGAAGGTAGCCGAAAATTTGAGTTACGGTGTTACGGAGCGGCAAGCGGAACGCTGGTATAATTTATATGGATACAGTCTCCTCATTCCTTTCCCACCACCACTGCGTCTGTGGCATCAATCATTGTCAATGCGTCCATCCGCGTGATAGTCTGCCTAATCGGCGCGCGAAAGTGTACGCGGATCGTTCAAGTGGCGCCAAATCAGATTAAAATTTTGAACAATGTAGGGCACGATAAGGAAAATATTTAATTTACAGTCTTTTTCAAAAATTTTAAGTCAGCATCCAACTGATTTTCTTATTCCCACTGAGCTATCAAACGGTCGTCAAGGTACATATCAGCATACATATGACATATCGGAATGCATTACTTTAGCATTAGAGAATTTAATTTTAAAAAAGTGTATCGGATATAACAGCATGACAATATTTTCATGATTTAAATACGTTGAGCTCTTCTCACCTTCGTAAGAGTGCTCAACGGGTTCCTGGTTTTGTCTTTTCCTCGTCGCTTGCAAGTAAATACAACAAATCAAGAAAAAAATCCACCTTGCCATAATCAACAAACGTCGAAACATTCTTTTTGAGTTTCGTGGTGTAAGACACATTCTTGAAAACAAGTGAAACAAAGTTCAAGCAACTCAAGCAACACGTACGTTTAGTTAATTTATTCCACACTTTTTACTGCATGCTAAAATACAATATACTGAGAAATTTTGACCTCCGAGGCCAATTTTTCCGGCTCCGACCAATCATCAAATAGTAATATCCAAAACAATTTCAGATCGCTGTCTCGTGACGTGTAGGAAATGAAATATTTCTGCTTCAGTTGCATAGACAGGAATAGACAAAAGCTATGAAATATTTGAATTTTATCTGCGGCTGTGTTCGACGTTTCTTCGATGTTCAGTATTAATGGAGTCTCAAGGGATTTTTCTCTATATAGAACCAGGTGGGAAACTAGAATCTATCTATAGAGCCACCAGAAATGAAAGAAGCTCACCTTTACACTACTTTACTCTAATCTAGTACCATTGAGCTGTATTAAGTTTTCGTCACTGACTGAGGTCTCGGGATTGAACTTAAAACTGTAACCCTTTAAAGACCCAGTATCAACATGCATGTTCAACTTACTGTTCTCCACACTTTTTTTATGGTTCTAGTCGGGAGAATTTGATTAAACATGAAGACTTTATTTTGGGTAATTACTTCCTATATGCTCGTGACCTGTATGTTTGATCGACAAGTGATATTGTAAGAAGAAATTAGATTTTTACCACCATTGGGGCTTAAAAGGCTAAAGTTGCTTAAACTGAGCACAAAGTGATATTGTAAAGGGAAATTAGATTTTTACCACTATTGTTGCTTAAAGGGCTAAAGTTGCCTAAACTGAGCACAAACGACTTCCGTCTTAACCAATTTACATGCTTGACTTTTTATTGCACGTGTCCGAGGTATTTCGACATTTGATACTAGTGTTTAATCATTTCGTGGTTTTCTGTTGTGTTCGGGTTATTAAAGTGCAGCAAGAAATCGCGCAAAGAAAAAAGACATATTACAAGAGCAAAGTCCAACATATAAGAAAAGATGACTGCCGCAGGTGGTGAATCGCGGTTGACAAAATGACTGGCAGGTCAGAAAAATCATCACCTCTCTCGCTGGAACGCGATGGTAAAGTCCTGAATGAGATGGAATCAACACCTTAAACAGTTTTACGTCTCTGTAAACGAGGAAATCCCCCCCCCTCCCCATTGGATGTCACTACACTAGCAGATTTCTTGCCGGCCGAGACTTGTGTTCAAGCTATCCGGTCTCATGAAGTAGCTCCTAGCAGTAGAGCATTCCAAGGCCAACGGACCTGATAACGTGCCATGTCGTATCTTGAATGATTTTCCCTATGAACTAGCGGAGCCTGTCGCCACAATCTTTAACGCATCCCTCACTTCTGTGGTTGTGCTTCAATCTGGAAAGACTCAAACATTTTACCAATCAAAAACCCGGACTCCCACAAATGAAGGTGATTTGTGGTCAAGTGGATGTTGACGATATCAGGAATAAGTCTAGATAGACTTAACCTGAGTTCGGCTGCCGGTTGTCTTATCTAGATTCACCTAGTAAACACCTTCACCTTTGTTTCTTTGATTTTTCGAAAGCTTTTGACTGTATTGGTCACCATGGATCATCAGTTTCCCTTCCAATCGAAGGCAACGCGTTAAGCTTGGTGAGGCGACCTCGGATTGGCTCCCAGTTAATGCCAGAGTGCATCAGGGAACTAAATTGTGACCAATCTTAGGGACTGTCCAATAATTAACAGTAGGGGGGTTGTAAAACGTAAGGGGGGCAGAGTGTAAAGCAATACACTGAGAGAGAAGGGGGCAAAGTGTAAATTATTCAATGGTAAGAAGTGGGGGTGATATCTCAGTAGATTTACAACGAAAAATTATCACATTTTCATTTTTGTTGTAGACTGCGAGATTGTCTGGCGGGCGAAATACACTCACGCGCGTGCGTTGACCTTTTCATAAGTTTACTTAACATCTAGTGTTAAGTCGCCCATTGCCTGTGGTGGACCAGTGACTTGAACTTAGTGTTAGTTCAGTGTTCTATCATAATTCAACGCCCTCTGGTATTTAACATCATTAAAAAAAAATAATAAGTAAGAAACCCGACGTAGTCAATCGATAAAAATCGTTACTGATACAAATCGATAATTATCAATTGATTTTTACCGACTGATAACAGAAATCGGTGAAAATGAATAAATCCTTTTGGTGTGTCTAACTGATATTATCGATTTCTAACAGATAACCTTTCTTGTTGTATTTGGTCTTTAAAGCCTGCTTAGTACACGAGAACCAAACATCTTTAACTCAACTCGTGTTTGCTTCTGTGTTACACTTCTCAACCATGCTATCGAGAATGGTCTACACCGTGGCTAATTTTCATCATTCAAGCAACAAACATTGGATCTAAAATGAAGCCACGTTAAAATATCGTCTATTCCGTCCATTTAAATTTTGTTATGATTTATTTACCAGGTGGGGTTCAATTTACAAAAGTCACACTGAACAGAACACTAAGTGCGACCGCACCCATCATAGTAACAAAAAGTTACTCAAAGTTTCAGTGAAGCATCCTATTTGACCATGATCTCTATCTCTATCTCTATCTTTCTTAGAGTCCAAATTTCTATGCTGTGTGTGCAGTTTAAACTTTTGAGTCTACGGACTCAAATGTAGTGAAAATTCAAATAAAATACACTAACGCTTATTCAGCCGGGTTTTTTTTTTTGGTATATTGGGCCCAATCCGCCTCCCCCTTCTTAACTCCGAGAATATCAAAGCTATGACTTAGAAGGCAGAGGGAACGAACAAAAATGTTACCTTTCAGTCCTTGGCAATAGTTGATGCGTCACATGACGTAGGAATTACGTCGTGTTCTCAAAAGGCGGACATCTTGGATCCGTCATCTTGGATTTCTTGATTTTGTCCAAAACCTCCGAATGGCACCAAAATTAACCAAAAAATATTCAAAGTCGATAAAGAACACTAAATGATCTAAAAATGGAAAAAGGTACTGCACTGAAGTTAAAATTTTTCATTAAAAGCGGAAACTTTACAAATTCTTAAAAAATTAAGGTCTAAATGTGGTTTCCATTGATGAAAGATTGTTCTCAGATAAATTTAGGAAAAGTCACCGAGCTTGGTGGCTTAAGCTTGCATATTGAAAGTGTTATAAGTGATAAATGTCCTTACCGTACCCAAATTGTGAATGAGCCAATCAGAAGCCTTGTTTACTGTCATGATTTTCTACGATATCAAGTCACTGACCTGATATCCTACGATATCACGGACAGTTTGTGAAACTCGCATTTTTTTTGCAGACTTTAAAGGAAAAAATTACAACAGAAATACAACGAAACGTAAAACTATTACACTTGTTAAACGAGAAAGTAATTTGTTTAACGGTAAGAGAGGGGAAAAAAATACAATTTCGCGCCAAAATTGGAAGCGGCTACACTGGTGGGCGCTCGCGTGAACTTTACGGACAGCACTGAAACTTTTTGATTTCAAAATGGAGCCGGATTTTCCAAATTTCTTTCTCAATTTGGACTTCCAAGATTCAGAAAATAAAACTCCAAGCAAAAGAATTGAATAAAATGGCAGATGAGAGTTAGAGAAGAGTATTGACGACCAGAAAAGTGTAAATACGTGTCGCTCTACAACGCCTGACTGATCACGGTAACTGAAAAAAAAAAACCGCCGGGTTTTAGGACGAATTTGGGTACGGTAAATACCTAATCGCACCTTTTTTGGTACGCTTCGGCAGCATATCAAGCTCGTTTGGTCTCACCATGGGTATTTTGGCTCGACTGCGTCTCACCAAAATACGAAACATGGCTCGACCAAACTCGCCTAATATGCCGCCGAAGCGTACCAAAAGGTACGATTAGGTATAAAAAGTCCGTGTCGGCAGATTTTGCCGCCCCGGTCTGAAAAGGGTTAAGCGGTACCGTTCTGAAGCTCTTCTAATATTCTGTACAAGATGTTTCTAACTTTTGAGTGTGTAGATGAAATCCTAATTCTGAGCACTCAAATTCCTCTGAATAAAACATACTCCGGTAGGAGTATTATTTTCACCTTTTCAAACTTTTTCTGTGGAAATGTAGCCTCTACATGATGCATATGAATCACAGAGAACAGCTCGTTTTTTATCTTGCCGCACTATAACAGGAACTAATTTTTTTTCGCGGCAAACGCTTGCCAACAATATAACTACACAAAAGCCATTCCTTGATAATTACTCTTGAAGCACACAGCAGCCGACCTCGTCGAGGAGGTGTTGCAGTTTAAGTACTTTAAAATTGTCGCAACATACGATATCACGCGCCAAGGAAACAAATGTTAAAACAAAAGATGAATGGAAAGGATTCCTTAAAGTTGTTCATGAAGAACGCCGCTTTCGACCTGGTCCACGTAGTCGCTTCATGGCGGGTATTATTCTTTTTTAAGGTTATTATTAAATAAAATGCCGACAATGTTGATGATTTTAATTTTAGTATAGTGCCTTCGTCGCCGACTGATACACAAAAGCCGACCTCGTCGAGGAGGTGTTGCAGTTTAAGTACTTAATTGTCGCAGCATTCGATGTTACTCAATAAGAAAACAAATGTTAAAACAAAAGATGAAGAACGCCGCTGTCGACCTTGTCCAAGTGGTCGCTTCATGGCGGGTATTATTCTTTTTTAAGGTTAGTATTGAATAAAATGTCGAACAAAAGAGAGAAGGCAGGCTCGAATTGTTACACTACACGGGGACGCGTTTATTCCAAATGACAACAGCATCAGAGATTCTTTTCCTCATTACTGATACAGATGGGTGGTTACTAGCGTTTTCAACTCTCCAGATTATTGCTCGTAGAGACTGAAGACTGAACAAATTCTTCTTCCATGATCAATCTTCTTTTATCAAATTTTGATCAACTTCTTTTGTTGTTAAGACACTTTAAAAACTGGAAAAAACGTTGGGCCGGGCCATTACATTTTCCATTATCGTTTCAAGCGATTATGAGCTTTTCAGAAATCGTGCGTTAAACTAACCACATTGAGAAATAAAATATCCTCTAACTCCACACTCTGCTGTCCGAAAGTCTATTTGACAACAACAACAACAACAACAAGCTTTATTTGCATGACTATAAGTACATACAGTATTGCAAAAGCGTAAAACTTAACTAAAGCGAAACTTTTAACAATCATAATCATGTAATAGGAAAAAAAGCAATTATGTATGCGTTACATTACTTTCATTCGATAGAAGATTATTTCGTAAAGATAAGCATCTCAAAATGAACTTCACCAGTTGAGTATTTAAATAATAATTATCAGAATTCATTAATTAACATGTTAACCTACACTATATCTTCCGACAGTCTTTGTCTATTTAAGTGCATGACTTTAAAGTGATATGGTAGAATTGTTAAACTAGAACATTATCTTGTGCTGCATCGAAGGCGATCATTCCACAGTTGAGTAGGGTTTACGTTTTTTGATTACGGAAGCCTCTTTTTCAGTCACTGCGGAACTTACTTCCTTTCTAAACACAAATCGGTCCAGCTTTATAGCCCGAGGTGAGCTCCGTACACTGGACAGGAATGCTGACTAAAAAATAAAAAATAAACATATAAAAAGTTAAGTAAATAAATTAAGTAAATAAATAAATAGAGAAATAAATAAGCACAAGAAATTGAATAAACTAATAAATAAATAAATAAATAAACATTCAAAGATAAATATCCTTTCTTTGTCAATAGTAAGGTAATATACGGCGGCTGCGCTAGGGAATTGAGGTCAGAGCTGATGTCTCAATCCATTTAGTAGGTTCCATTGTTTTCAGGGTTTGGTAATCGCTAAACCACATCGAAAAAAAAAAGCGGAATCTCGCAAATTTAGTAACTTCTATGTTGACTAAAAGTTCTTTAAGTCAAGTGCAAGTAATAATATTTTCAATTTTGATAACAAAAAGCTTTTTTTAACGACCCGCTAACTTGTCTGTACAACTTACAATTGCCCATTCCTTTATACCGAGTACGTGCAAAAGAGCTGCGCATTGTTCAGCGTAAACTTAACTTAGTAAAAGCGGTGTTGCGCTTCAATGTAATACAATGCAATGCATACAGTATCACTACTTGCCAACAGTTCTAGCTAAGATGTCAGCAGTTTTTTAAAAAAATATATATCCATTAACCCACCTTCTTCACAATGTTGAACAGGTTGTTTAGGATGAAGATGATGACCACACGCCACCATACGTCGAATCCTTGAAATGCCAGTGATGTGTTTGAAGACACCGAGCCAAATATATACAAAGATTCGGCTGACATTTACCGAGAAACGACGAACAATCCCACAAAAGCAAAGATCAACCAAGGACATATTATTAGGCTCTGTGTTGTAAAACTGTAGTGTTTCGACTATTTTGAGGGGGTAGGTGGTGTGATTTCCACAAAACGTAGACTAAATCGTCTATGTTATACCACGTCTTGGATCGTTTGATAAGTGAGATTTGAATCCATCCAATAAAGATATAGTGTTGATGTCATTATTATTTGCTGTTATTTTGGGAAACAGGTGGTCCCTGATCGTCTTGCAACGACACGAAAAAGCGACTAAGCGTGAAATTCGCATCTATGTGCCCTTAGGGGGTGGTCGACCGTGTATTGGAAAGGCGTAATCCGCCGTCGACTTTGTAATTGAACTTGGAATATCTGAACTCTTTAAAATAAAGTTTCGGCTCGTTTGATAGGTGAGCCAAGAGCTGCTGATCGGATTCCAGCCAATAAATATACAGTGTTGACGTCATTATTATTTACAAATGTTTTGGGAACAGTTTTTCCCTGAGAAGACTCGGAAGAGACACGCGAAGATACGAACATCCGAGAAATGCGAACCACCTGACTTCTGACCGATTTACTGTAATAAATAATCAATAAAACCGATTTTAATGAACTCTCGAAAAGAGCGTTATCAATTTACCTTCAATTTTGGACACGTTGCGTTGAAAGTCTTTTCTCTGTTACAATTCACCTGTGGGCGACTCTCCCTTCCCCTCAGTGTTGAGTGAGTAAATTTTAGTTGTTGCACGTCATTGCTATCAACACTGGGGAAGCGGACAGGGAAAGTATTCCAACAAATATGTCCGAGATCTTTGGTGATAGTGGTTACAGTCAATTGAGTTTACCAGGGTAAAATGCAAATTCAGTAATGTCAAATCCCGGTTGGCAAGCACAGTCGGGATGCCTTTTAAGAGATGTGGGATGCCTATATCTAAGAGAACGTCTAAACGGAATGATCTTTCATTGCTTACTTAGTGGGCCAAAAACTGGGTAAACTCACAAGCGGTTGGGCATATAATAATACGTTTATGATATACCTTCCCAATAAACTATGTAAATGACGCCGTGCCACGTTGCGCACAGATTTCTGGTAGTTGAGGTAAAGATCGTGGATAGCGGGAAATATAGACCTTGAGAATGATGTTTTATTCAGTTAGTGACACAGGCGGCTCGGAAAAAATCCGAGTTCTCTCAACAGACCTTATTCAAACAAATATTGCCCGCCATGTCTTTTATTTTTGTCCGAGAAGTCAATAATATCCTTTTAATGATGAAATTTCCTGTGTTTTGGTTTTAAAGGCGTTAAAATGAGAAAGCTTTTCAAGGGATGGTATCCTGGAAAATTTGCGTGTTCTAACTTTTGATGCAAACTAGTTATCAGTCGTACGATTTGTGTCGGAAAAGCCCTTCTTTCCCCCTTCCCCTCCCCCCTCTTACTCCACTTCTCCTCCTCACACCGTTCTGGACCAAAATAAGTCGCTTTATCTTCTCACTGAATCGTACTCATTTCCCTAAGCCACAGACGGACAAGTCGGACAGGGACGAGTTTGGACATAAAAGTCGCTCGATTTTTTTGTTATTGTTAAGACGCACAAAAAATTGGACGACTTTTACGTCCAAAATTGTTTTTCCACACAATGACGACTTGCCCGTCTGAGACTATCGGTCCAATAATGTATTCCATCTTTATACTGAGAAAACAGCCAAATAATGAGCTATCAAAATAATATGTTCATTGATGTAGATATAATCGAGACTGGGAAGGATAGGAAAGACACTAAAAGCCGTCGTTACACCAGACACTATTTAGTGTAGAAAATGTTTGCCTCCAGGAGCTGCCTTCTCCACAATATCACAAAGAAATTAAGGACTAATTACATCCACGGCACCAAATCCTCCAAAATCTCAACAACATAGTTTATTGGTAAAGGTTTGATTGTACCTTGGCTTGGATCCCAGTTTTCTCACGTTTCCGGCACGATCCGCCTTGATTAATTTACATTTTCTTACTGTCTGTGATAATATAATGCATTGCGCTCAAACTAGCTAATATCGACTGTCAAATGTTTTTTTTAAAATTAGCAACAAACAGTAATTTGATTTACAAAACTCCTGGGCTATGACAATCACCTTAAACTATCCAGTGTCTAGCAATTTGGTGAAATCGCAGGAAAAACATATGGGCAGTCATGGTATTCTTTGAACTAAACGTATTAACCTAAACCTAAAAGGGGAGGGTGGATTTCACCTCTGCATCCGACGATAAACGCACAAATAGTCACATGCTATCAAACATTATCTTAATGCAGCGGAAAAGACCACAGCCCTAGCAAGGAACAAGTAACAGAAACAAACCTCGTTATCACAAGTAATAAGAGAGTGATTATAAAAGGGAGCTAGCTAATATTATTATTTAAAACTGGATTGTGTGTATGGCTTTTGTAAGCGATCACTTACTGACTCTATCTCGTTAAAACGCCCTCCCTGTTGGCCATTTGTTGATTGCATTAACGAGTTTTCTAACAGTACAAAATGCAAAAGACAGCGGAAAAGGTATTTGGATAAGGAAAAGGATAGTTGTTAGAAACAACCCTAAACATTTTTACTTTTTTACCTGCGGATTTTATTTTAATTTTTTTTTTTGCTGGTATTTCCTTCTTCGTTGGGGCGCTAAAGTTTCGGACTTGATGTCGGTAAGAAAAGGGAGGAGACCAAAGCTTCATTTTCGACAGTTTTCTGTTCTTATCTTCCAGCAGCTCTATACCCATCGGTACACAGATTTCTCTCCTTGTAAGTATATGTCATATTGTATTTTTTAACCATTTTCCATTGATGTTTAACTTCAAGGGCACTCTTACGAACTTTACTTTGTAGGTGAGATTCTTCAAACCGTTGTTACACCTACTGCACCGTACTTTGCGTGGAATTCTTTCTAAATATCAGCAGTATCTACCATGATCTTTAAAAACATGGTGTCATCCCGAACATAACCGTGAGTATTAAGCTTCGACAGGGAGCAGAACAGTGGACATCCACTGGCAATGTTTCACTCTCGTCTTGGCCTTTGAAAGGAGGAGCTGCTTGGATCAGGCCTGAAGGCGTCGATCACGTGTGCCACATTATCCTGATCCAACAACATCATGGTGACCTTCTGTCTGAATGGCCAGCGGAGTAACGCGTCGAACTCACCGCGCATGACAACAAAAAACAGGGACAGATGTGTTCCTCGACCCATGCCATCCCCGTTTTAATACAACCGGGCACACATTTTGTATCACGGGCTGTAAATGGAGGTTTGTCTTCCTGAGAGCGCATCGTTCTTCGGCGAGCCACCTCCGTGACTTTCCATAGCAGTGTGCCATCATAGGAAGAGAATTGCTGCTGATTTACATATTCCTCCATGTCTGCTAGGGCGACATTTCTGAGCGCTAAATGATGTTCTACGGAATCCATTCGTCTCTCAAGTCGTCTTACACTCTCCACCACACTATCCGTTTGACGCCGAAGTGAGGATATCTAAGTAAGTAAGCAAGCAAAAAACAGTCAATTCATTAGTTAATCAATCCGTCAAATATTTAGTTGATGGTCTGCTCAGTTAATGATTCACTTGCATTCACTCATTCATTCATTCATTCATTCATTCATTCATTCGTTCGTTCGTTCGTTCGTTCGTTCGTTCGTTCGTTCGTTCGTTCGTTCGTACATACATTCATTCATTCAGTCAGTCAGTCAGTCAGTCAGTCAATTAGTCAGTCAGTCAGTCCGTCAGTCGGCCAGCCAGTCAGTCAGTCAGCCAGTCAGTCAGTCAGTCAGTCAGTCAGTCAGTCAGTCAGTCAGTCAGTCAGTCAGTCACCAAAGTGATGGCTATAAAATCTCTTTGAGTGACCAGTTTCGTAAGTGATCCACTCTCTTCAGTTCTCAGTCAAACGTATATAGAACTGAACTGTCTTAAAACGACCATCTCTTGAATGAGGCCACCTTCCGAAGCTGAAGTTGTCTCTCATGCGACTGTACAACAACTCAAACGATGCACTTTATGAATAAGTCAGGATATTACAATTTTGCTTTGACTATTATGGCATGGCATGTTCATGGCAACGATTTTCGTACCTCTTGTTTGATATCGTTTAGCTTCCGCCCTGTCTCTCTAATCAAGAACTCCATGTTGTTGCCACCGTTTTCGGCAGGCATATTAAGGTGCTGTAGAGGTGTGTGCTTTGATGTCGTCGGCAGAGCTCCGTGTGAAGTAGCCTTCCCTTCCAGCAGAGCTAGTCTCTGGTCATGCAACTTCAGCTTCTGTCGCAAGTCTGTTGTCTCGTTTATAACTGTGTCTATCTTTGTTATTGCACTGGAAATGGCCACCTCTGAACCCCTCATCCAGTCATCATTGACACTACCACCGCATGTACCGGCGACTGCACCGAGACTTTGTTTTACTTGCTCTTCCAAACGAAGAACATAGACTAAGAGCAAATTCAGGTGAAGAACAGAGCACAGCTGGTTGTGTTGTTTTGCTTCTGACTGGTTCATTTTCTGTAAATCATGACAAACATTCATCAAACCTTAATCAACGACATGTCATACCAATATCGTTCCAGGTAATTTTTCAGAAAATATCATAAAGAATATATACATATATATATAAACATTTTATGTTAAGTCAAATCTATGAAATAAATTATAGTTATAAAATGCTAAAGAATCTGACAGAGAAAGAATACTAGATCAAAAGAAGTTACAAGTTAAGTCTAGAAAAGTTCACAGGATTCGAACGAAAGTCCCTTGAAAGTCCCTTTGCAATATACATGTAACTGGGAAGACCGTTAGAGGTTTGGTAGGAACTTTGCCGCCCCTTAAACCTTTTTGGTTCGCTTGGGGTTAATATATCTTAAGCAGTGACAAGCAAATTGCCAAGCAATAACAAAAGTTTCATATGCCATACAAACCTGTCTGGCACTACATCCAATTATTTCAAATTTACAGCTTCTCTCTATTGTTTCGCAGTCACCATTAACAGGACTAAGGTGAGATTCCATCTATTTGAAGGTGAAACATTAATATCGTTATCTTGAGGTGTCTAGAAGTTAACTGTAGAGAGTATGGAAAGCTTTTCTGTCAAGCGCGTGTGGTAAAGGAATGCAACTTGCCTAGCCTGTGTTAGTCGTCTGGTTTATTACTCTCCATTTATAACCCTAGCAATCAATAAAAAAGGCCGGTGATGATAAAATCGTCTTCAAAACGTTAACGAAAAGCGTTATGCATGGCATAATTTATCCTTTATTACGCTAGTTGTAAGAATAATTATTAATGGTTTAAACATGGTTACCAACTGGTTACCTGTCCTCGTGGGATTCCCTCCTTGCCGCACCTTTGATACTGCATTCTGACAGATACATTCTGCAATCCTGTGCTTGGTGATTTTAGATAATAAGCAAATGAAATTCACGCCATGTCAGTTAGTACCAAATCAACTGATTCAGAATTACGTATATTCTGATTTCTGAAGCAGAAAAGACCTTGTACAAATATTTATTATTCAACTGTATTCAGTAGAGTACAAATAACACCCAAAACGAGTACAAATATCCCACGGTATTTGTACTCCAGAAGACCGGTTTGACAGGTTTTCTACAAATGCCACGTCAGGCATTAGGCTTACAAGGTGAACGATGAAAAAATGGCCGAAACAGTCGTTTTCCGGAAGAAAACAATGAATGCTTACCAAATTTTGAGGTTTTTAACGAAAACGAGATCCTAGAGAAAAGCGATGACCTAGACGACAGTGAAATTTCTTTATTTATTGAAGAAAATCGAAACGTATTAAAATACAACAGAAAAGACAAAAACTGACCTCAACTAGAGTCCGTTAAAGAAACAAGGCCCATTGAAGAAATTCCCGCCGAGGAACTTAACAATCTTTTATGTCATTTGTTTGTCAAAGTCAGGAAACCGAACCCATCTTTCCTCAGGAGCTGTCTTCAACAAATGCACAATTGTTGTCGGTCAGAAATGTCCACCGCTATCTCTTCCAAAACGACCCGTGGTTAGTGATTCGGACGAAGATGACTGAGCTTGAAGTGCTGTTTACCTTTGTTTGACTTGACTTTCGAGTTCTGTTTGTTCTGTTGAGTTCTTTCTTTTCGTAGTTTTACTCGGTGACCAAGAACATTGTTGTTCATCCAACTGTAAACCCGAAAATAGTTCAGTTTTGCCTTGTTCCATCTTTGTTTTCCTTGCAAGTTTGAAATAAAATCCCGACGCTTCGCTCGATTGACAGGTTTGACAAGTTTTCGTTTTTGACCAATCAACAACAACCTCACGTCAAGCGCGCGAAACCTGACCCCGCTGGCGCGCTCACTCGCTGCTCAGAAGTCACGTTAGTTTGTCACGCAACTCAGACAGTTTATAAACCACTTTTCCATTTTGTAGCTAAGTTGAATAATAAATCCCTTATTATACGGTTGAGTGTGTAGTATCGTGGGACATTTTTACTCGTCTCTTGTGTTTTGACTCGCCCTACGGGCTCGCCAAAATACGGTGCGACTCGTAAAAATATCCCACGATACTACACACTAAACCGTCTAATAAGATATATATATTCATGAGTGGTATCTTGAATCTATCACTACCAGACGTGGACATGAAAAGTATTAGAAACAACAATTTTTTAATAAGGGAACTTAATCGTCTGCCTGAGGCACTAATGAACACTGGGATTATTAGAATTTTTGAGTTCATATCTTCTAATTGCAAAAACAACTGGCCATGCGGTATGCGCTATTTTGTTTGGAAAGTGAAGGCTTAACTACGTCATACAAGCTGGCATAATCGACTGCTTCTGTTCCTTTCGCTCTTGCCAGTTGTTGGGGTACGTTGTGTGCCTTTTTCATCACCGCCTCTCGAAGGATAACGTGCTATTAAGAATATCTGCCTTGTGTCGCCTTCCTTCCTCTTACTTCCTGATCTAGTGAAATATGTCAAATCTGTAGTTGTTTACCCTTTTTACGTCACCTGTGCTAATGTAATTGGCAGTTCCCAATCACAGTCACTCGCGTTGTCACAAGGAAGTTTTTTGGGTATTTTCATAAATCTCTAGCGGAAAGAATCCTCGTTTTCCCACATGCCTTTTCCATCTCCCAGAACGGCAAGTTAAACCATTCTGGCATTGTCAACATAAAGTTTTCAGATGAAATTATGAATATATGAAATTCATATATTTGAACTGCGGAATGAAGAAATAAATGTAAAGAAGATCCTCGCAGTTATTAACGCAACTTATGCAGTTGCGAAAAGAACGCCTGAAAAAATCAAGCTAAGCCGGAATTGGTCATGCATGGATACAATTGCAAACAAACGAATTCGAGGAAATGGCTCGTTTTGTTTGTGCAACAGAGGCAATGAAAAACACTGCAGGTCTGTTGTTTCTAGGGAGGTACACAAAAGACAGAATGTGCATACATTATAGACAATATACTGTACGCAAAGCCCTTCCTTGAAGCATGCAGCAACAACAACAACAACACTTGATTATCTTAAATACTGGGTTACACAAGATCATGATATTAAAAACATCATTAGGTAAAAGTTCTTCAGTAAAACTAATCGCACTGAGTCACTATGCTACTATTAGCCTACGTGTAGCCGCACCAGTTGGTGATTTCCGATCTGTTGAAAGTTTGATAATTGTGCTTGCAAACGCACTTGATTTGCAAACAGTAAGTGTGTTATGTAACTTAAAGGCTTGTTCTTTTTGCAAACTGTTGATTTGTGGTGCTCTGTTTTCCATTACCAAAATCCACCGCTAGAAAGATCTGTTACCACAACAAATAAACAAACACCGTCTACAATAGCTACGCACACAAAAAAGGTGGACTGATCATACGACAAGTCGAACGCATCCAGTCACACCGGTTTGACAGAACAGTACCACTGACGCATGGAAATCTTGTTACACTCGTAGAATTCTCACGTTAAATATCAAATCTAGTTTTCGCTGTCGTGTTTGCTACCGCTTATTCGAAGTGTTCTTGCCAATAATCGAAATCTGAAATGAACGTTAGACAAACGGTTATAAGTATCAGACAATTAATGAACGGCAAAAGCTGATGCTGCAGCGGTGGTATATAATAGAGACGTCACTGCACCGTTACGGTGTTCACTCGAATATCGCTGAATTCAGTGTTCTTACTGTCGAAACCTACAAATATAAACTCTTACCTTTGCTTCATTTACATCTGTAACTTCAGTGGCTGTATCTTGTTCGACGTTTCCTTCAACTTGAGCTGAGTAAGCTTAGATATAAATTCATTAGAAGCTGCCTGGCGCCTTTATTTGAATCGGCCAATAAACAAGCACTATTTTATGGCATGTGACTGAATCTTTAATGAATACTTGAAGAAACAGCCAATCATTGACAGACATGGTAAGGCGAACGGGAATTCCGTATTCACCATTTAGACTCCGTCTAAAGTAGACAAAGTAATGTCTCAATGATGTGTTTTCGTTTGAAAACGTGTGCCTACTTCAAATTAATTTGTTTCCGCCTTTGGTGCTGATGAAAATATCGACTATCGATGACATACTTCCTTTGCCTCGCCTCCACTCGAAACCTAAAGAATTAAATCTGTGAATTATTTATATTTGTTTGCGACCTCAGTAAAGTTTGGAATGGCATCTACGTTAGTACATCAGTTGGAGTAAAATTGTTTTATGCACCAAGACAGGCAACTGAGGCAACTGAAATCGGTTTAACTGGCGGTTGATGGAATTTCGTCTGCATTGCTCGTTATATTTGAGTAAAGAAGATCCTCGCAGTTATTAACGCAACTTATGCAGTTACATTTATTTCTTCATTCCGCAGTTCAAATATATGAATTTCATATATTCATAATTTCATCTTCATCTTTCCCGGGTATATTACGAACCAATTTAATGACCAGCTCTCAGTTGGCTTGACAGTTTCGGCCACTTCAAAGGACCACGATTATAAATCCGTTCCAGAGCAGCTGCGACTTCTTTGGCTTCTTTTGTGGCTAACGGTTCGGCCTCTCTATCGAGAGGCCACATCTACCACTGTGAGAGCATATTTGAACGTTTTACGGGAGCGTGGTGGGCGATCTGTGGGAGATACAGAAGATCGGCTTGGTGAACTTTGTTTGGAACAGGAACATCAAATTTTCGGTCTTGGAATGTACCGTGGGGCTGGTAAATAAACCTGCCAAAGAGCGTGCTTTATCAACCAATGTCTGCGCCGTTCAGTAACGGGAAATGAAGGCTGTAGGTCTGACAACGTGCTTTAAAAGCCAAAAGGAAAAGAGAAACCTCCCAACAACTAAGCTGGGCAAACGGTGTAAGAGTAAAAAATTTCCGAGAACATATTTGTACTGCTTGTTTGCAGAGGAGGGGATACGGATTGATCAAGTAAATGTAATGCTAATGACGTCTGCTGTCACTGCTCAGTGAACCATTGAAGCAAATAAAGAGGACTGCACGCAGATATTACAAGTAGGGGGTCTTTTTTGTTTGCTTTGTAACTTTTTTGGATTAGAATAGAAACATATTGACACTAATCGTACAAAAAGGAATTTTCGCAGATAAAATGTGCGCCGTTTCCTTTAGTCAGTCAACAACGCTATATAAAAGATCGCTAACATTCTTAGAAACTGTTTGTCTTTACTCAGTGGTTGAATAATTGTCCACAAGTGACATGGAACGTTTTCGTTCCACGTCTACCATGTCTACTTACATCCCTCACTAAAGTTGCTCTGCCTTTCGACAAGGTTTCTTGCAGTCTCAGACATTTTCACCCATTAAACTCTATTATTGCACACTTGAGATATTTCTTATAACCTTTCATGCGCTATTCGATTCCAATGTTCAATTACCACTATAGTGGCGTTCTATTGTTTTTAGGTTATGAAAGGCGGGGAATCCCCTTACAGCTAAATTTCCCTATCGTGGCTAAAATCACGACATATACAGGTATGCATCGATTCAAGAACGGCCAAGTTGTCTGCTTGAAAGTCCCTCGACTATGTCTATTTTCTTCAAAAAAGAAAAACTCTGTTTTAACGTTTCCTTCGTATGTACTGTTTCTGAATGGGCTGCAACAGGAGACTTGTAGGCAGATTAGTCCTTTCTATAAATTTGTGTTCCTTCAGGCTACAATGCCATTCTGCGCCGTTCATTGAGTGGGAAATGAAGGCCGTAGGTCTAAGAACGTTCTGAAAGCCAAAGGGAAGAGATCCCAGCAACCAAGCTGGGCAACAGGTGTAAGAGTAGAAAATTTCCCAGAACATATTCTATACTGTTTGCATGCAGAGGAGGGGAAATAAAGCTCTGTAACTACACTGATACGGATTGATCAAGTAACGTAACGCTACTGTTATTCACAAAAATGACGTCTACTGTCACTACCCAGTGAACTATTGAAGAAAATAAAGAGGGCTGCACGCAGATATTAGAAGTAGGGTATTTTTTGTTTTAGTACTTTTTAGGAGTTAGCGTAGAAACGTATTGACACTAGGTGTATAAAAATCAAATTTGGAAGATAAAATGCAACATTTGTGCAACGTTTCCTAGTCAATCAACAACGTTAAGTCCGTTACTTAGCATCGCTAAGATTGTGGGAGACTTATCTTTGCTGGTTTGAATAATTATCCATCAGTGACATAATTATCCGCAAGTGACATGGAACAATTTTCGTCTAGTTTCCTTCTGGATGTAGTTGTGTTTTATTTGTGTCGCCAAGTTAGGACAACTCGTTAAGCTTTATATTGGTTCTACAGAATACATCCTTAGTACGGAACGTTTTTTGCCCAACGCCAAGGGCCGCATCCAGTATTTAGTCCTATATTTAAAGCACTCCTCTACACTATATGTGACTGAGGACGTGCACTGATTCTACATACGTTGAGCTTTCAATCATTATACAAGATTTGTATGGCCAGTTGCCGTGTACATACGGCGTTCGACTTGCAAAAATCCCTTGCCGTCTGTAGTAGGCGTATTCATATTGGGACTCTTCCCAGACTTCTTGAGGTGAACAAAGTTGCCCTGGCGTACCTACGCATAATAAGTAGGCATAATCCATATTGGGACTAGCCTGCAGAGCAGGCGTATTTTGCTGGGCGAGCGATGAATATCCTGGGCGAGCGATGAATATCCTGGGCGAGCGATGAATAATCCGATATGCCGCCATCTTGAATAATGAAACTGACAGAGGGTTGGGGCGAGGCAAAAAATTATTCCAAGGGAATAATTCCTAGTCCATTTTCTACTTGCTTTCAAAATGGCGGCCTAAACGATCGTTAAACAAGCGTTCATTTCGTAAAAAACGCCTGCTCTGCAGGCTATATTGGGACTTTTCCTAGACTCTCGGCTTGAGGTGAACAAGTTGCCCTGGCGTACCTAAGCACATAAGGACGCATAATTTATTGGAACGTTTTCCAGACTTTTTGAGGTGAAAAAAGTTGCCTTGGCGTACGTACGCATAATAAATAGGCATAATTCATATTGGGACTTTTCCCAGACTTCTTGACTGGTAAACAAAGTTGCCCCGGCGTACGTGACTTAACGAAATCGAAGTGTCCGCCAAATCAGTGGAAAGGAAAGTGTGCCAGAGAACATGTCCTTAGGTCTACACGACTCACAATCAACAACTACCGTCTACAAATACAATACGCACACAGAAAAGGTGGACTTTCTCCTTACTGATCAAACGACAAGTCGAACGCAGTCACACCAGTTTGACTGAACACCACTGATGGAAATCTTGTTACACTCGTAAGATTCGGCACATTTAATATCAAATCTAGTTTTTACTGACGTTTTTGCTACCGCATATTCGAAGTGTTCTTGCCAATAATTGAAATCTGAAACAAACGTTGGATGAATGACTATAAGTATCAAGACAATTAAAGAAAGGCAAAGGCTTATGCTGCAGCGGTGGTATAACAGAGACGTCAACTCACCTTTACAGTGTCCACCGATATCGCTAAATTCAGTGTGTTAATAGAGGGTGCTAATGGGGGTAACCAATTGTCAGTTAACTACTAATTTTTCGGCTAAATGTCAGTTAACTACTAATTTTTCGGCCAATTGTCAGTTAACTACTAAATATTGTAGTTAGCTATTAACTTTCCTTTTCTTACATCGAAAATTATTCCTTCATAACCCGAATTTTTCCTCACTTCAGCACGTCAATCATCCTTGGGAGTGGACCTTACTCAAATCAATAAATAAATTACAATTTCCAGACATGAAAATAATTATTAAAACAAGAACAATCAAATTAGAAATCTTACTCATAATGAAAGAGAAAGAGAGTCCGAACTATTGAGAAAGATGAGAAAGTTGTTTTTGTTTTTGTTTAGTTGTTTAGTCTGCTCAGAGGGTCTGTCATTCTGACCCGTAATCAATTATTGACGAGATCTAAATCAGGCCAAACAAAGTCAACCCACGTTCGCGTGCTGGACAGTCAAATATCTAATCAGATCAGCTTCAAGTCAAACGCACCGAGTTTAAACTTTACCGTTTGTTGTAAATTTCCCATAAAATCTGTCAAATGTTTGCATACTATATCCATTGAATTGTGTTTCGCCAAGTCAAACGGCACGCGACCTCTGTATCGTTCGAAAGCCGACCCTTTGTCATCATCTTGATAAAAACTTAGAATAACTTATTCCAAGTTTTTATCGAGATGACCATAGCTTGCGTGGCAGGCGCGGAAAGGGGAGGAAAAAGGGTTGAAATTATTCGCGAAAGCGAACAACGAGCGCGGAGCTCAAGAGGAATGGAGAGGTCGAGCCCACTACCAGGACATTGTTTCAGGCGTATTTTACTTTCACCAAAATCGTGATTGGTCAGAACTACTTAATATTCCTTCTTAACAATCAAACAGTTTGTTATGTGTAAAAAACGTTTGTTTTTCAATGTATTAAAAGGTAATACTATTGGACCCTGCCTTTCCGGGATTGTTTGTATGGATGGAGACATTCTCGTCCCCAGAGCCCACGATCCTTTTGGTCTGCGCCAAGGATCGAGACCTCTGGCAGGGACCAGGTCACGCGCAAGCGCAATAGCTGCCCATTTTTGTAACCGATAGTAACCGTTATTGTTCAAATTTCTGAGGCTGCGCACAAGAGCCGGAAGTCCGTGATTCGCGGACTTCCTGCTTCGGTCCCTGCCAGAGGTCTCGATCCTTGGCGCAGACCAAAAGGATCGTGGGCTCTGGGGACGAGAATGGGATGGAGAAAGATCGAGACCCTGTCAAATGCAACGCATGCGCAGTTAACCAGAAGATTGTGACTGCGTGGTTTAGTGGAAATGCACTGTTTTCTACGGAACCACTTGTTAGAATTTCATGAAATTTGGTAGAATAATAGTTCAGAACACGCTTAACTCGCCTGCACACAAAAATTGAAATCCGACGGAGGACATGTTCAGAAAATGTTGAAATACAAAACACAAAATTACAGACGATCTCTCTGTCAAAATTTCACCAGACCAGTGTCAATAGGGCAGTATTTTTCCAATTTTCCTAGCGACAAATGATGGAAAAAATCTATCGATTGGATTTTCCGAAATAAATCAGACCCATTATTTAATGCTGGTTTATTACCAGCTATGTTACCATGGCAACGGTACTTAGTCCAATATAACAGATCAAAATATAATCTTTTTTAGCCGATTTTGCACCTTGCTAATTTTGGCCGCCCAGTTGCCAGTGCGGTTTGAATATAACGACTAATAATGCATAGGTACAAGAAAACTGGGTTCGGCCACCTTAAGTACTCGAAATTCGTGTTTCTCAATTTCCATTCAACATAGTTATAAAATGGGGTTGGAAGGCCTGCATGACTCCCTTCCTCTCCCCTCCGTCCTCGAGAATAATTTCTCCCCTTTTCCCCCCTTTTCTGCGCCTGTCACACAGTCTACTTTGACCACGCCACTCAAAGCCATCACAGAGATCAAGGTCCAAGTTACGCTGGCGTGGCACTTTTGCATCGGAAGTGACCCAAATAACAGTGAATACCGCTACCAGGTCATGCAGCGTGACAGGTAAATGTCACGAAATAGCCTCGCTGTTAAGAAAATCTTTGTTGCTTTTAAAACATCAACAATCGTATTCAATGTAATTAATAAAATGTCAGTTAACTGTTGACTTTTAATTTATCAGTTAACTACTAATTTTTTGGCCAAATGTCAGTTAACTACTATTATTTTGGCCAATTGTCAGTTAACTACTAACCCCATTAGCACCCTCTTAATAGTGTCGAAACCTGCAAACATAAACTCTTACCTTTGCTTAATTTACATCTGTAACTTCAGTGGCTGTATCTTGTTCGACGTTTCCTTCAACTTGAGCTGAGTAAGCTTAAGTTTAAATTCATTAGAAGTTGTTTGGCGCCTTTATTTGAATCGGCCAGTAAACAAGCAGTATTTTATGCCATGTAACTGAATCTTTCTTTTAATGAATACTTGAAGAAACAACCAATCATTACCGGACATGGGAAGCCAACGGGAATTTCATATTCCCCATCTAGACTCCCTCTAGAGTACTGTGTCAATGATGTGTTTTCGTTTGACTGAACGTGTGCCTACTTCAAATTAATTTGTTTCCGTCTTTGGCGCTGATGAAATTATCGACTATCGATGATATACTTCCTTTGCCTTGCCTCCACTCAAAACCTAAAGAATTAAATCTGTGAATTATTTATATTTGCTTGTAACCTCAGTAAAATTTGCAATTGCATCTACGTTAGTACATCGGTTAGAGGAAAGTTTCAGTACTGAATTGATGTACCAAGGCAGACAACTGACAGAGGCAACTGAAATCGGTTAAACTGGCGGTTGATGGAATTTCGTCTGCGAGGCAGGCTAGCATATTGTGGGACTTTATCCCAGACTGCATTTTCAGGTAAGCAAAGTTGCCCATTTGATGGAAGGGTAAAACATTCGATCCGCTCACAAATCCACAAATTAAATATACATGGGATTTTCTTCTTTTGTTTATTTTGTCTTGTGCAACTAAATGCGAGGGTTGCCTTGACAGCTTATAACAGCTTAGATGAATATACATATACCCTCGCAGAAGCGTATCATATATGCTCCTGACGTTCGCCAGTATTTACGTCCAGTATTTACCATGTTTACTTATGTCTCAGAAAAAGAGCTAGTTCTCCTTCGCAATCAAAGGACTCGTTTAACGAAGTCAAACCTGAGCTCGATGAAGACATCAGTTACGTTGAAAATCTTGTCGCATTCATAAGATTCGTGCATTAACAAATCATTCTCTTGTTTAGGGTAATTTTGTTTAATAAAAATTTTCCAGAAAAACAGTTTCCACCCCAGTAGCTTACGAAAAATCCAAGGTTTACATCAGTTACCTACAAATATAAATTCTAAACGCCCCGGCAAAATTCAACTTCAAGAGTTCATTTAGAGTAGTATTTTGCAGCTATTGATATTCAATGAGGAATCTTGGTGGTTTCACTCTCGAAATGAGCCTTCGAGCCAGTCATCTTCAGTGCACTGAATTGGACGTTTTTCTGAAAAGGAAGCAACAATTACTCGTAAACTGATGTTTGGGCATTTAGTCCCAGGCTCAAAATATTACCTCTTTCTACTTATTGCCAAATTTTTAAATAGTAGTAATTTTCAATGAATTTTTTAATATACTGTAGTGGAATTTTTGAGCCTTCCAGTCACGCATTTCCCGTCGGTTGCTTCCGCTTCCCTTATTCGTTTGTTTAGAGTAATTCTGTTTATTTCAAAGTTTCTAGATCTTTCTATATTTTTATACTTAAACGGGGGAAAAGTAAGACACCGTGAACTAGTTTTAGAACTTATTAATAAGCAGATGCGGCGCGTATTAAATGTAAACACAAAAAAGGTTTACATTAGTTGCTTACAGAGTGCAAATTCTGAGAGTTCGTTTCGTATGGCGGGGATGCCTTGCTAGTTTTGAGTTCGCTATTGACATTTAATGAGTTTAAGAAATCTTGGCTGTTCCACTCTAACGAAATTAGCCTTCCAGTCAGTTATATTCCGTGCACTGAATTGGAAGTTTTTCTGAAGAGGAAGCAAAAATTACTTTTAAATTGAGCCGTCATTCCCCGAATGAAAACGTTACCTGCTCCTACTAATTGGGACTTTTTAATATTCTGTAATTGCTAGGTTTATTTTAATGTACTGTACTACTACTACTACTACTACTACTACTACTACTACTACTACTACTACTACTACTACTACTACTACTACTACTACTACTACTACTACTACTACTACTACTACTACTTCTACTACTACTGCTACTGTTACTGTTACTACTACTACGACTACTACTACGACTATGACTACGACTACGCAATTATTATTATTACTATTAGGAGAGTTAAATATTTTAGTATCCAAGTTGTGTGCTCCTAGATATGAAAGGGTTCACAGACATGCGCAAAAGTAATTCGTCCTCAATCGTCTCCAAACTTTCCGGTTCCCGTACCCTTTAACCTCGGTTTCCGGCCACTTTTTTGTTGGCTCCGACCTCTTTGCCCTTTTTCGATCGCGTAATATTCTGCAATGTTGTGTACATTTTCCCTATTTCTTTTCTTTCCCGCCACCTTGGGGATCCCTCTTTCCAGCGTCTCTTTTCAAGCTTTCCTTACACTTCATGCAACCCTGCTTCCCCACCCCCCCCCCCCCCAATAACACTGGTTTTTGCATGCAGCTTTTTATTTCTTACCATCATCACATTTCAGTGGCTCTGTAAGTGTCACGTGACAAAGCTCGCTGGTGCCGCTTCCGTTTTCTGAAAATAGCAAATATTTATGCATGTGTTTAAAACAACCATCGTCGTTTAAAAGATGCAGAAAAAATACGCTTTGTCCACTGTATCGGTAAACGCATACATGCATGCATTCAAGGGTTTCTCTCTCTCACGGTCCATGCACTCATATGAATATCACTGCATGACTGAAGAGACACGCGCGGTCTTTTTTGTAGATAGCGCTTTTTGCTTTCAGTGGAAAACTGAACTAAATGCAGCTCTGTGGTTTTGAAAACAGACAAATGTCTTGATGCATTCTGGTTTACTTATGTATCCTTGTGAAACAGCACAATGTTGTGCGTAAACAATACAGTGGACGGTTTGATATGGTTAAAAAGGAATTGTGATAAGAAGAAAAATAATAGCAGGATAAAAATACTGTTAAATTATTCTTTGTAAAGCTTCCTTAAATTAAACTTGTTCGTTTAACGTTTTAACTAAAGATCTGCGTTTTATAATAGCTATTGGCTTGCCTTCGTAGCAGCATACGCATTGATGTTCAACTGGACGTTTGTATCCATTCTCCCTCATCGTCATGTGTCGAAGCCGAATGATCATCTGTGTAAAACGCCACCAAGCACTTGACAAAGCTTGCCTGCCTCTTTCAGTTAGATGGCGAAAAAATCCAAAAAAGCAGTGAGTAACAAACCAGGGCATTCTGCTTGGCTTTGTTCAAGGCGTAGCTCAGTGCTCAGTTAATCGGAGGTCACTTCATCAATAAACGATACGTTTCCCGTTTTTCCAGTCCCCATACATAAACCACGGGTATGCACGGAATTTTCCCACCACCTGGAATTGCCAAGTGATTGCTTAGATGGAATGCGTATTTGGTCATGGGATCATGAACCGATTGTTATTCTGTCAAGATGAAGTTCCACGTTCCGTCATCTCAACTTCCTACCCTCGTTACCTTAGCTACCCTCGTAACATAATACAACATTCCTTCCACATCTCAACTTCCTACCCTCGTTACCTTAGCTACCCTCGTAACATAATACAACATTCCGTCCACATTCTTACACCGGACAACGACAAATGCTTTGCTTTCATTCCACGTTATTGATCGCCTCGGGCACGACGTTATGTTTAAGCGCGGAAACTTTGAAATACTTTAAGACAGTGCCGATCAACAGGCCCGTATTAATTAGCTGTGTTGAGAACTCAAATCTGTCAACTCGTTAATACCGTGTTGCACACTGATCGTGTTTTTCTTGTCGACATTCCCACACTCGTAAGAATTTGGCGACAACTTTTTATGTATCTGGGCAGTTATCATTATGTTTTGTACTTCTAAAAAATCGCCATTCCGCAACGAATGTCAATAATTAGGGCTTGAGTGAACACCGTTCATGGAACTGCATATTTGTAGCGACACTGAGTTCGTTGAACATTCTGAATACTCATCTGATCTATAGACAGCAGTTCAATTAAGGTGCCGCGTGAATGTTACATTTCATCGACACCTTCTAACTCTGTCGCTTCTTGGAAAAACACAAGCCATCTGCATTTGAAGTAGGGATGAATATTTGAAACTTCCAGTTTTTACTTCCTTTTACCTACGACTCAGCATCAGTGAATGACTGATAACAGGGTTTTTTTTTTTTTTTTTTTTTTTTTTTTTTTTTAACTTTATTAATGTGTCAAGGCCACATAGCCTGGGAAAATCCCATACTAATTTGGGGACACAATTAATAGATATTAAAAATATGTAGAAAGAAAATTTATAATACTTAGAGCTATATAAAATATTTATGATAGTCAGATATTAAAAATATTTATAAAGGGTTCTCCATAACTTGAGCCCCGGGAAACTCAAACCTCTCCGGTGCTTCCAGAAGTGAAACGTAACAGTCACCCCAACTTTATTCTAAAATTGTAATGAGACCCTAATGAAACCTCGATAACCCAAAATCACGTTACATTCGTCTGTCTCCTGACTGTTTGGAGTCTTGGAATGAACTGTGTACTTTGAAGTTGCTTACATTGAACACCAACGACAGAAAGACTTCCGTCGAAGCGAGTTCGATGTTCCTGTAGTTTTATTTCTAAGCTCGTTTATTGTGAAGGTTGGTTTTCCAAGATCAAACATCCCTCACTAAAGTTGCTTTGCCTCTCGACAAGTTTTCTTTCAGTCTCAGTCATTTTCACATTACACTCTATTTTTGCACGCTTGAGATATTTTTTTATAACCTTTTATGCGACATTCGATTCCAATGTTTAACTTGACCAAGTGGTGTTCTATAATGTCTTTAGTTTATGAAAGACGGGGAATCCCCTACACGTAGTCTCCTGATCGTGGCTAAAAACAAGACATATATGCATCGATGCAAGAACAGTCAAGTTGTCTGCTTTCTTCAAAAGCGAAAATCTCTGTTTTAACCTTCTCTTCGTATCTATTGTTTCTGAATCGCCTGCGACAATTTTTTTTTTCGGTTTAGGGCATTGCAAAAAAGTACGGAAACGTAGTCTGGGCGCATCAATATATTTGATTGAAACAAAAAAATATTGGCTCAAAGTCAGGAAGGTTAAAATAAGAACGGACATTTTATCAAGCATTAATTAAGCAACACCTGAGAGAATTGTGTAGCTTAACTGCAGAAAGGAGCGTGAGATCACCTAGACGTAAACAGTTAATGTGTAAATCCTTAACTGCAGTCAGTCGTTTGAAACGAATAAATCCACTGTAGAGCTCGTTTATACACTTCGAACTTTGTTGCAGTCCTCAAACTTGTTTACTCTACTCAGTACATGACATCATCGCAATAAATATTTTTAGCATTTATTTGCTTTCTCTTTATTCCGCAATCAATCATCTAACAGAACAGCAGCTTAAAAATATTTGGCTTTCGACCCTTAGCAAGCTAAGCCGGAATTGGTCATGTATGGACAGAAACAAACGAATTCGAGCCGGGAAATGGCTCGGTACTTGTAAGTGCTTGCAACAGAGGTAATGAAAAACACTGCGGATCTTTTGTTTCTAGGGAGGTTCACTAAAGACAGAATGTACATGCAATGTATCGTAGGCAAATTAGCCCTTTCTAAAAATTCGTGTTCCTTACCTACAATGTTTGCGCCGTTCAGTGAGCGGGAAATGAAGGTCGTAGGGCTGACAACGTTCTGAAAACCAAAGGGAAGAGATCCCAGCAATCAAGCTGGGCAACTGGTGTATTAAAGAGTAAAAAAATTTCCCAGGACATATTTTATCTTGCATGTTTGCATGCAGAGGTGGGGAAATAAACCTCTGTAACTAGCCTGATTGATCAAGAAACGTATCATAAACGCTACTGTTATTCACAAATGACGTCTACTGTCACTACTCAGTGAACCATTGAAGCAAATTAAGAGGGCTGCACGCAGATATTACAAGCGGGGTATTTTTTGTTTTAGTACTTTTTAGGGGTAGCGCAGAAAGGTATTGACACTAGTTGTACAGAAGTCAAATTTTGGAGATAAAATGTGACACTTGTGCAACGTTTCCTAGTCAATCAACAACAAAGACCGTTACTTAGTATCGTTAAGATTCTGGGAGACTGTTTATCTTTGCTGGTTTGAATAATTATCCATCAGTGACATAATTATCCGCAAGTGACATGGAACAATTTTTGTCTAGTTTCCTTCTGGATGTAGTTGGGATTTATTTGTGTCGCCAAGTTAGAGCAACTCGCTACGCTTTATATTCGTTGGTTGTACAGTATCCATCCTTAGTACGTAGCGTTTTTGGCCGAACGCCAAACGCCGAATCCAGTATTTAGTCCTACATTTAGCACTCCTCTACACTATATGTGACTAAACACTGATTCTACAGACGCTGAGCTTTCAATCGTTATAACAGATTTGTATGGGGTTGCCGTGTACATACGGCGTTCGACTTGCAAAAATCCCTTGCCGTCTGTAGGACGCGTAATTCATATTGGGACTTTTCCCAGACTTCTTGAGGTAAACAAAGTTGCCCTGGCGTACGTGACTTATGCAGGGTTCAATTCTACCTGTTACCATCCCCCCCCGGGCACACCCCCGGGGATTTGCAATTTTTTTCTTACCTGGCGGTCTATTCCCCACCCCCGGGCACGCAGAAAGAGACAATTCCCCACCCCCGGGACTCCTCATCGACCACAAATACGTTGTTTTGTGTTCAAAATTGATTTCCGTACAATAGCACAACCAGACGTTTTGACAAGAACTTAAACGCTTTTGTAGAGTTTACTGAACGAAGGATATTACAGAGTATTAAAAAACATGGACACTGCATTGAAAAAGAAAACTGAAGAAAAAAGTCTAACCGCACTGGCATTCGGCTGGCGAGTAAAGAAATGTTCTTCACCGCGTGTTTTATTTTAAATATGGTACATGCACAAAAGAGGTCCGGTGAGCAAATTGATGACAGCATTTTAAAGGAGTTTTTCTTAGCTTGTTTCACAAGAACACTGGACTGAGATCTCTGTTTAATATAAAGCCGTGCATCTGTTTCATACAAATACGCTGAAGAAATATTTCTATGTTTGTGATGAACGCCACGGCATCCATTCGAGTACGCATCAAACGCTCCTTCGTTTAACAATTTATAATAAACGTGCCTTTGAATACAGATTTTAATTCCGAGAGATTATTCTTCTCGAACCAGTCTGCTACAAATTAAAGAGATTTTCCCTGGAAATAGGCAGTCCTACGCGGTCCGGCGCCATTGTGTCAACTGAGAAGTGATAAGCTAGTGACGTGCTTCACAAGAAAAACGAGAAGTTATTTTCGATTTGCCCAGCCCCCCTACCCCCGGGACAAAACCGTTTCAAACAATTCCCCACCCCCGGGCCCTAAGGGCTGGACTTGTCCCGGGGGTTGCCCGGGGGGGGGATGGTAACACGTAAAATTGAACCATGCATTAACGAAATCGAGGTGTCCGCCAAATCAGAGGAAAGAAAAGTGTGTCAGAGAACATGTCCTTTGGTCTACACGACTCACACTGAACAACTACCGTCTACAATACAATACGCACACTGAAAAGGTGGACTTTCTCCTTACTAATCGAGCGACAAGTCGAACGCAGTCACACCAGTTTGACAGAAAGATGGAAATCTTGTTACACTCGTAAGATTCGGCACATTTAATATCAAATCCAGTTTTTGCTGACGTTTTTGCTACCGCATATTCGAAGTGTTCTTGCCAATAATCGAAATCTGAAAAGAACATTTGATAAATGACTATAAGTATCAAGACATCTAATGAACGGCAAAAGCTTATGCTGCAGCGATGGTATAATAGAGACGTCACTGCACCTTTACGGTGTTCACTGATATCGCTAAATTCAGTGTTCTTACTGTCGAAACCTACAAACATAAACTCTTACCTTTGCTTAATTTACAGCTGTATTTTCAGTGGCTGTATCTTGTTCGACGTTCCCTTCAACTTGAGCTGAGTAAGCTTAAGTTTAACTTCATTAGAAGTTGTTTGGCGCCTTTATTTGAATCGGCCAATAATCAAGCAGTAGCATGTGACTGAATCATTAACGAATACTTGAAGAAACAACCAATCATTGCCGGACATGGGAAGCAAACGGGAATTCCGTATTCCCCATCTAGACTCCGTCTAAAGTACTGTCACGTTTGAAAACGTGTGCCTACTTCAAATTAATTTGTTTCCGCCTTTGGCGCTGATGAAAATATCGACTATCGATGATACACTTCCTTTGCCTCGCCTCCAATCGAAACCTAAAGAATTAAATCTGTGAATATTATTTATTAGGCGGCGCGACGTGCCTAGGTACGTTCGGCCGACTCATAAAATGCAACGCGCATTCCTGGTTTGGCGTAAGTCAGTTCACTGAGTCTCCGCGCGGCCTCTAAACAATCAGGCTCGTTATAATGACGTCGATTTTACCAGATTGAAAGCTAATCTCTCAAATGCCGGACATTTTGCTCGTGACAGGGTCATTTAACTCTTACGAAAGTGGTTTTTAAACAACATCGTTTTGTTAAAGAGAGCGATGTGGGTTCATTGATTTTCCGGAAAGCTGAGACTACTTGGCCTGCGAGATCGTCAATGACTCATGGAGACTATTGTTAGTAGTGGTTACACAGTGCTTCCAATTCGACGCGTTGCCAAAGCGATCATAAACTCCATTCTTGAGGCCCCCCGATGGCCCAAAGCAGAGGAACGAAGATAGTGTCGGCATTCGAACAATGGCCTTGTTGTTATCATGACGTAAATTAAAATGGCCCTGCATCGTTGTTATAAAAATAGATTGCAATTAGCTTGCACTCGTGTCATTAGGATCCCAATAGAGCTAGAGCCATTGCCTGAAGGCTGAAACATTTGTCGTGAATGCCTAAGGGCCGTACTTAACGATATCACGGTTTAAGAACGATTTATTTCTCCAGGTAAAGCCACAGGGTTTTCTCCTGGAGAAAGAGTCGTACAGAGGTCACTGGTTACAAACAAACAAAGTTCTCAAGTTGCATACATACATTTAATTCCTTACATACCGTAAGTGCAAACTGTCCATAACAGGTCACCGGAAACCACGAACTACTAAAGTTAAACCTTTTTTCCTTAAGAAAAGGGGAGGGGAGAGAGGGGGGTGGGGTGAGAGACTATGCGCCGCCTGTGAATTCTTCAGAATTTCTCGTATCTGCTTGTAACCTCAGTAAAATTTGGAATTGCATCCACGTTAGTACATCGGTTGGAGCAAAATTTCAGTACTGAATTGATTTACCAAGGTAGACAACTGAGGCAACTGAAATCGGTTTAACTGGCGGTTGATGGAATTTCGTCTGCATTTCAGGTAAGCAAAGCTGCCCATTTGGTGAAAGGGTAAAACATTCAATCCGCTCACAAATCCACAAATTAAATATACATGGGATTTCCTTTTTTTCGTTTATTTTGTCTCGTGCAACTAAATGCGAGGTTAGCTTATAACAGCTTAATATGCCGAATATACGTTCGCGCGTCCAGGATTTACTAATGCCACTCAGAAAAAGTGCCCGTTCTCCTTCGCAATCAAAGGACTACGAATTCAAACCTGAGCTCGATGGAAACATCAGTTGGTGTTGAAAATCTTGTCGCATTCATAAGATTCGTGCATTAACAAAACATTCTCTTGTTTAGGGTAATTCTGTTTGTTAAACATTTTCCAGAAAAACACTCGTGAACTAGTTTCCACCTCAGTAGCTTACGTGGCCAGTATAACTGGTCTCACTGGGCAAACACGAAAAATCTAAGGTTTACATCAGTTACCTACAAATTTAAATACTAAACTCCCCCGCAAAATTCGACTTCAAGAGTTCATTTAGAGTAGTATTGTGCAGCTATTGATATTCAATAAGGAATCTTGGTGGTTTCACTCTGGAAATGAGCCTTCCAGTCAGTCATCTTCAGTGCACTGAATTGGACGTGTTTCTGAAAAGGAAGCAAAAATTGCTCGTAAACCGATATTTAGGCCTTTGGACCCAAAATAATATCTCTTTCTACTTATTGCCAAATTTTTAAATAGGAGTAATTCCCAATGAATTATTTTATGATATGCTGTAGGGGAAGTTTTGTTCCTGTTCAAGTCACATGCTCAAGGTTTTACAGGCACATGCAAACCGTCCCCAGCATCTGTCCGCTAAGGCATGGGTCGCACTAGAGCAAAGTTTTCAACATTTCTGGCAAAAGCGAGGGCAAAACTTTGAAACCGCGACCGGAAAGCAAAATCTTTGCAGTCAACTGCAGGGTCACACTCGTGGGAGATAATTGTTATTGAATACACCTAACGTCAACTGAAGTATACCATGCATGTACCAGTTGCGCACGAAAGTAAAAACCCAAACTGCGTCCTGTTGAATTGAAGGTTTGGAAATTATCAAATAATGTTTTTATTCTTCTAAAAAGCTGTAACAGCTTTTCTTGTTGAGCATCTTGTATGAAAGAAACGAATGTTATTCGTGGTCAGCTTCTCGACCTGTGTGATCATGTTTTGATTTTACGACTTTTACGATCCAACGGTACCACTGACAGCAATTCTTTTGCGAACAGCTAAACGTAACAAGTACTACATTTAGACGCATTTTAAACAAGTATTGCGCGCAAAATGAAGGAGATGCACGCTTATTGGATTGTGTCGTAGATGTTCTGTTTTTTCTTCCATTGACAAGCGTTGACAGTTGCCGCTGTGATTCCTATTGTTCAGCTCGATTTTTCCATAATCTGCCTGCCCCACCCAAGCACTACGTCGTCTTTCATGTTTCTGCCGATTTTCAAAGTTTTTGCGAACCGGAAAAGTTAGGGTCGCACTAGGAAAACTACACTGTTGACAGATTATGACCGCAAAGTCAATAAACTTTCGCAAAAATTTGCCAAGTGCGACCCATGCCTAATTCCAGACCTTGCCTGGGTGGGGAGGAGGGTGTCTCTTTTTGTTTGTATTCATGTCAAAATGCCTTTTGTTAGTGTCTTAACAATCACCTATTCTCCATATATCATTCTAGGCGTAGATCGGTCACATAGGTGTCTGTGGGTTTTTCCTAGCTATAGTCGTGAGGTTGCTTTTCTTTCTCAATTCTATTACGGGTGCTGTTGTACGCTGGAAGTTATCCTGGCAATGCCTTCCTGAGTGAAAAAGCTAGTAAGGCAATTATTCAGCGGGATTTGATTTATAGATACTATTTAGCTAAAGCCATGAAGTTTGTCGATTTAGTTTTTGCGTTGAAAGTGGCCCTCTCAATATAGTTGTTTTTATGTTCGTACTGAAACTTAAGGTTCAGTTTTCGATTTGCTTTGCTTACCATTGCTTACCATTTGCTTTGCTTTGCTTACCATCTTCCCGTTTCACAGGTTCTTCAAGTGTCGCGTGACAAAGCTCGCCAGTAAGGTTTTGCAAGACGTTTCCGATTTCTAAAAATGACATATAATAGTCATGTCTAAAAATAATAGTGTTTCTGATGTCTAAACAAATGATAAAACAATGCACTGTTCACTGTTTCTAGCGTTGTCTACTGATTTATTAGTTAACATAAAATCACCATACCGGTAAACGCAATAAATGTATGTATACAGGAGGTAAAAAAAGGTTTCTCTCACTAGATCAATTTCAGAAGAGATCTTTACAGCAACCCTCCACCAATGCCCTCAAGGGAATGGACACACGCGCGTTTTAGTAAATTTTGCTTCCCGAGTGGACGACTGACACAAAAAGGACAGCTCTCTAGGACTTATATAAAGTCACATGTAAATATGAAAAGGATTTCAAAAATATGATGAAAATGCTTTCCTGCCAAGGCTCTTGACATTGAAAGGTTTTATATCTTGTCAAAGTCTATCTGTAAGATCATATTGGGGTACGTTTAGATTATTTAAATTGCATAATGTTTGCACAAAAATTAGTGTAATCCATAGTTCAACTTTACCTGTTACCATCCCCCCCGGGCAACCCCCGGGACAAGTCCAGCCTTTCGGGCCCGCGGGTGGGGAATTGTTTGAAACTGTTTTGTCCCGGGGGTGGGGGGGGGGGGTGGGGCAAATCGAAAATAACTTCTCGTTTTTCTTGTGAAGCACATCACTAGCTTATCACTTCTCAGTTGACACAATGGCGCCGGACCACGTAGAGAAGACTGCCTATTTCCAGGGAAAATCTCTAGAATTTGTAGCAGACTGGTTGGAGAAGAATAATCTCTCGGAATTAAAATCTGTATTCAAAGGCACGTTTATTATAAATTGTTAAACGAAGGAGCGTTTGATGCGTACTCGAATGGATGACGTTCATCACAAACATAGAAATATTTCGTCAGCGCATTTGTATGAAACAGATTCACGGCTTTGCAGAGATCTCAGTCCGGTGTTCTTGTAAAACAAGCTAAGAAAAACTCCTTTAAAATGCTGTCATCAATTTGCTCACCGGACCTCTTTAATGCATGTGCTATATTTAGAATAAAACACGCGGTGAAGAACATTTCTTTACTCGCCAGCCGAATGTCGGGGGAAAGTAAGCGGTGAGCGGCTAATCTTTCATGGAACTTACTGTCAGTTTCGTACAAGAGAATATTCGATGGAAGCGACATCACGTGCTATGAATATTTATACACGCTGCGTTTGTGTCCTCTCGTGCATTTATAATTCCTTCTCATAATAATAAAAAATTTTCGTCTTCTGAGCCTCTTCCTGGAGACTCTTTTCCATTATTCTTTAAATACTGACTGACGTTTTAGCATTTGTAATTACGGATTTAATTACACTAGGGCCGAAAAATGAAGAGAAACAAGCTCAGAAGACAATATATATATTTTTATTATTATGAGAAGGAATTATAAGCGCACAAGCGCAGCGTGTATAAATATTAATTGCACGTGAATAACCGTGAAATAGACCAGGAAAAACAAAATAAAACTGTTGCTCGTTGAAAGTTAATAACGACTGAAACTTGACCGAGATTCAGCCTTCTTATCTAATAACAGAAATGTTTATTCAGCCTAAAACTTGCTTGAACATCAAAAAGAATTATTATTCTAACGGCAATCAATTTAAGAGAAAAATCTGTAAAGGCAGTTTAGAAATATTTCTATTTATGCAAATTACGAACTTTTTGGCTGATTTGTGCTGCATTTTAGCAGTTTTTAAATATAAATATCTTAAAATCGCAACCACCTAGAAAGCTCAATGTACATTAAGAATGTTTTGATATCTTAAAAGATCCTTCAACTGAAAAGAGAAAGTGTTAAGTTTTATCTTTCTTGAAATATTGGAGAAAATTGCAGGAATGACGAAAATCAGCCCGTAAAAAATGAATCATGATTTACATGAAAACGCTCTTACAGATTTTCCCCTAATTTCGCAAACAAGTTGTGTAAGTTAAGTAGTTCAAATAGTTCAAGTTTCGTCATAAAGTGTCTGACTAGTTTTCGAGATATTCGACATTATTTAAAATGAGGGGTTGTCCATTACCGTTGCTATGGTGACAGCTGTTGCTAGGAAACCAGTAAGAAAATAAACTTTGATCATATGTTGAAAAGGTGGTGTAGTATCAAGGAAATAGAAGTTTACCTTCTATGCGAAATTTTGACTTCAAAAGATACACTCCAAGGCCAAAAAAACTGTTGCGAGCCTCCTTAAATTCCACGCATAGGTTGCTGTTCGTAATTTGCATAATTAAGAAATACTGGTTTTTCAAAGCGGCGCCACATTCTTCAAACCGTCTGGCCGCACGATTTTATTTTATTATAATTAAGACCAAGTCTTAAACTTTCCATGACTACAAGGAATTTGCTAGACGAGGTCTCACTTTTTGTTAACATGTATTTTTGTTTACATATTTTTCCTACTTTTTTAAAAGCTGTGAAATTGGGTTTTTAAAAGGAACCGTTTTAACTACTCAATCCAACTACATGGAAATGTCAGTAACACTGTAGGATAAGGAAGAGTTGTACCTATCAAACAACAGTAGAATTTTGTCCTGCATCAAATTTTAAGTGTTGCGAGGAGTTACCAAAGTTATTGAAAATTGGCATTTTTGTACCAATAAAATTTCCATTTTTGTCCACCAGGGGACCCCTCTTGTACACTGTCGAATAAAGCATTTAGAGCCCAAACGAAAAGTATTTTTAAAGTACCCAGGCAAAGTGCAATTCACACACAAGATTTGAAGGAAATCTATTTTGTAACCAATTTGGGTTATGAGGATCTTACGGAGACAGCCACTTAATATTAAGGAAATGAAGGAAAACTAGAGGTGGGGCCTATATCCGGGGGGGGGGGGGGCTTACAACCGGATGTATTTCGTTTGTTTACAGGTAGATGGGCCTATAACCGGGGGGGTTAAGCGGCAATTTACGGTAAAGGAAAGTGAATATCGGGATAAAAACAGGTTTAAATTATTCTCTATCGTGTTTTCTTGCAATGAAAAAAAGAGATTGGCTAGTTTAAACTTTTTACCAAAGAGCCGAACTTAAGAACAGAAATTATTATGTCAGCTACTGTCCTACCTTTTTTGATATACACAGTGCTGTTCAACTGCTCGGCGATTGTATCCATTCTTCCTTGTTGCCATGTGAAGTCGTGTGATCATATGAATAAAACGCCACCAAACTCTTGACAAAGCTGGCCTGCCTCGTACAGTTAGGTGCAGAAAAAATCCGAAAAAGCAGTGATTAGCAAACCTGGGCATTCTGCTTGTTTTTGCTAAGTAAAACGGAGGTCCTTGAGCACTCAAACGATTGAATATGTTTTCTGTTTGACTGCCTTCTCTTATTTATAATCTCGCAGCCAATCAGAAACAGGCATGCAAGGTGTTTGGCTGGGTTTCTTAGCATAGATTTATTGGCATGGGTCATGACCTGACTGGTTCCGGCCCAAATTGTACCATTACAATTATTCATTTCAGAAATGTTGAAATCTTCGCTTGTCAATTTGTTTTTTTTTACACTCCCGAAACAGCAAGATCTAACCAGAAATCGGGAAGATTTGACCGTTATTATGTTGAATTGAGGTTACATGACTGCTGATCGAAAATGAATTCAAAAGCAATAAGATGAGTGTTTGGAATTTTTGTCGATCGTTGTCTACTGTGTACTGGACCTAATCGGTTTCTGCGTAATCAGGTTTTTAAAAATAGAGACACATATTGACACTTATCACACTTATCTGATAGATAGATATGATAAGATCTATTTACAATTTTATTGGTTACGTATACTACTATTAAAGATAGAAAAAGGGGGAATCTACAATAAAAAACAATAAAAGGGAAATAACATCACTAAGGAAGGGTTTCAACTAGTTTACGTGTTACACTACTAGTTTACGTTTGCTCGACGGCACATCGCCGGTATGAATGACTGTTTAAAACGGTTGGTGTAAAAAGGTCCAAAAGCTAATTACCGATTAGCAAACCAGCTGTACCACCGTTGTTTGCCCGTCGATTCTCTGTGTTTGTTATGTTATTGTTGTGGCAACAGATCTAAATTACTTGTATGGAACCTTTATATGGCATTCCACTTATCATCACGCTTTCAATGAAGTCAATGGAAATGAGATTTGTTTGAGCGCAAAAAGGTGCACAAAAAGCGAACCCAATTAACGTGACTCTCTTTGTTTCAATGACGACTGGTTGGTAAGCAACATGTCGTAAAGGCTCTTCTGAGAAGAAAATTATTAGCAAGCGGAACGATATAGTCTGAGTTCTATTTTTGTGAAATGGAGAAATAATAATTCTTAACTTTCTCTTTCGCGTAACCACAACTCAGTATTAGCAATGCATTTTGGCTCGATTCAAATGATGATCTCACCACTTAATTGCACCTTCCCACTGTCTTGGTAGAAAGACAACATGGGTATTCCGGCTTGTCTTTACGGGCTAAAACGAATGATTATGTTTGTTTGACTGCTTTCTCTTGAAAATTCTGCATCCAATCAGCGACAGGCATGCAAGGATTTTTCCCTGATCTCCTACATAACTCAATAAAAATTATACTTGTCAAAATCACACTGTTGTACCTTTCTTCATATTCCCACGTAACCACGTTTCCTCAATTACGTGAGAGTCTCGGCATGAAGTTTGAACGCTTCCTGAGTTTTTTATAGCGGGGAATCCTGTAAACTGAGATTTGTTTCAAATCGTGTCTGAACTAACAAATTGAATACACTGATGCAAGGACAACCAGCAACGAACATTGCTGTCTTTCACATGAGACAAACTTTCTGCAGTGAGCGAACTACGTTATAGCGGGGTTGCTTCCGGTCAACTAAAGCGTAGCAGATTGCTTTCGCTTAGTGGAAGCGATCGAATCAACACAATCGATTGAAAGTAGAAACTATTTTGTGGTAAATGGAAAGTGGAAAAAAATGATGGACATAGAGGGGTTTCATATTTGATCATATTACGTTTAGCTGTGACATCCTTTCAAAACCTTCATGTTAAATTTGTAAGTTGTTTTCAGTGCATGAATCAACTACAAGCAAGCAAATTCAGCTATATAAATAAGAGAGACAAGTGTCCACACAAGAGCTCTGAGCTGATAAAGAGTGGTATCCGGAAAATGTTAAAGCAGTAAACAAAAGCTGTTCATACGTTATATTGTACTGTACTTTATTTGTGTTATCAAATTTGGAGCGCTGAAGACTGTTACGTTGTTATGTTTTGCTGCATGGCTGCTGATCAAATTCGTCAGTCATCGAAGTTTCATTGTCTAACGTGTGCTGGACCTCGTCGGGCTTTTCCAAAATCACATGTTTAATATTCCCATCAATGACATCAATGAGATCAATGAGTAATCGATGAGTAATCACTGGGTAATCAGTTGATTAGTCATTGATTATTGCCCATAAACAATGAGTAATGATGACTGATCCATAGGCCACAAAAGTTTCAGTCATTGATGTCATCGATTAGTCATCTGCTGCATTGATTACTCACCGATGTGACCTAAGGCTCTGATCCCTTTCTTCGGCGTGTTTCAGTAGTAAACAAACCTCCAGTCTCTGACAATCTGGTGTGATCACAAAAATCATCCCCTCTCGAGATATGCCCAAAAGATGTATGAGCAGCCATGGTGCTCTTAAAACTAAAATAATCAACCCAAACCTACAGGTGGGAGGTAGATTCTACATCTGTGCGTTCGAAAATTAACATAGATACAGTAACATATCATAGTCATAAGACCATAGCGGTAACAACGATCTAGTAACAGATTCTTTCTTTGTTGGGGTACCGAAGTTTTAGACTTGATATCGGGGAGCAGAGGGAGGAGACCTAACTTCCTTTGCGACTATGTGCTGTTCATGCCTTTTAGGAACGTCGAGCGAGAGGGTTCTTAGATTTTTTCTCTGTTAGCCTGTCATAACTATTCTTGTTTTCTTTTAACCATCCTCCATTGATGCTTTCGTTGAGGAGCGTTCTTTCGAACCTTGTTTAGGTAAGGTTCTTGAATCTGATGTTTCACCTATCAAAAAACTCACCGCACTTCGTATGAAATTCTTTCTAAATATCAGCAGTATCTACTATGATCTTTAAAAACATGGTGTCATCCCGGACATAGGCGTGAGTATTAAGCTCCGACAGAGAGCAGAACAGTGGACACCCACTGGCAATGTTTGACTCTCGTCTCGGCCTTTGAAAAGAGGAGCTGCTAGGATCAGGCCTGAAGGCGTCGATCACGTGTTCCACGTTATCCTGATCCAACAACATCATGGTGACCTTCTGTCTGAATGGCCAGCGGAGTAGCGCGTCGAACTCACCGCGCATGACAACAAAGAACAGGGACAGATGTGTTCCTCGACCCATGCCATCCCCGTTTAAATACAACCGGGCGCACATTTTGTATCCATGGCGACTGGTATAGAAACACGGGCTGTAAATGGAGGTTTGTCTTCCCGAGAGCGCATCGTTTCTTCGGCGAGCCACCTCCGTGACTTTCCACAGCAGTGTGCCATCATAAGAAGAGAATTGCTGCTGATTGACATATTCCTCCATGTCTGCCAGGGCGACATTTCTGAGCGCTAAATGATGTTCTGCGGAATCCATTCGTTTCTCAAGTCGTCTTACACTCTCCACCACAGTATCCGTTTGACGCCGAAGTGAGGATATCTAAGTAAGTAAGCAAGCAAAAAACAGTCAATTTATTAGTTAATCAATCCGTGAAATAATTAGTTGATGGTCTGCTCAGTTAATGATTCACTCACATTCATTCATTCATTCATTCATTCATTCATTCATTCATTCATTCATTCATTCATTCATTCAGTCAGTCAGTCAGTCAGTCAGTCAGTCAGTCAGCCAGCCGGTCAGTCAGTCAGTGTCAATCATTCAGTTAGTCAGTCAGTCAGTCAGTCAGTCAGTCAGTCAGTCAGTCAACCAGCCAGCCAGTCAGTCAGTCAGTCAGTCAGTCAGTCACCAAAGTGATGGCTATTGAATCTCTTTGAGTGACCAGTTTCGTAAGTGATCCACTCTCTTCAGTTCTCAGTCAAACGTATATAGAACTGAACTGTCTTAAGGTGGCGGAACACAGTTTTCTTGTACCTATGCGTTATTTATCGTTATTTTCAAACTACTGGCAGTTGGGAAGCCAAAATTGGCAAGGTGCAAGTTCAACTAAAGAAGATTGTATTTTGATATGTTTTATTGGATTAGATACCGTTACCATGGCAACACAGCTGGTAGTAAACCGGCATTAAATAATGGGTTTGATTTATTTTCAGAAAATCCAGTCGTTTAGATTTATTCCATCATTTGTCTCTAGAAAACTCAAAAAATACTGGCCTATTGACACTGGTCTCGTGAAATTTTGACAGAGAGATCTCCTGTTATTTTGTGTTTTGCATTTTAACGTTTTCTGAACATGTCCTCTGTCAGATTTCAATTTTTGTTTGCAGGCGAGCTAAGCGTGTTCCAAACTATTATTCTACCAAATTTCACGAAATTCTAACGAGCGGTTCCGTAGAAATCAGTGTATTTCCACTAAATCGTGCAGTGGCAATTTTCTGGTTAACTGCGCATGCGCTGCATTTTACAGGATTCTCGATCTTTCTCGAACCATGCAAACAATCCCAGAAAGGCAGGGTATTTTCCAAGAGTATTACCTTTAATACATTGAAAAACAAACGTTTAGGACACATAACAAACTGTTTGATTGTTAAGACGGAAAAAACACTTGCCCAATCTTCACTGAAGAAAATGAAATGATCGCTGTACAGGCGCCAACAGGCGCCATGTTTGTTTTTCTCAAAGCCTTATGCGCGCGCGCTTATTCACGTCAGCAGTACAAATCGTAGAGCGCGCGCAAACTGTGTTCAGACACCTTAAACGACTACCTCTTGAATGAGGCCACCTTGCGAAGCTGAAGTTGGTCTCTCATGCGACTGTACAACAACTCAGACGAGGCACTTTATGAATAAGTCAAGTCATTATAATTTTGCTTTGACTATTATGGCATGGCATGTTCATGGCAACGATTTTCGTACCTCTTGTTTGATATCGTTTAGCTCCCGCCCTGTCTCGTTAATCAAGAACTCGATGTTGTTGCCACCATTTTCGACATTCGTAAGCCTTCTAGAAATGTCTCCTGGCATATTAAGGTGCTGTAGAGATGTGTGCTTTGATGTCGTCGGCAGAGCTCCGTGTGAAGTAACCTTCCCTTCCAGCAGAGCTAGTCTCTGGTCATGCAACTTCAGCTTCTGTCGCAAGTCTATTGTCTCGTTTACAACTATGTCTATCTTTGATACTGCACTAGAAATGGCCATCTCTGAACCCCTCATCCATTCATCATTGAGTCTACCACCGCATGCACCGGCGACTGCACCGAGACTGTTTTACTTGCTCTTCCAAACGAAGAACATAGACTAAGAGCAAATTCAAGTGAAGAACTGAGCACAGCTGGTTGTGTTGTTTTGCTTCTGACTGGTTCATTTTCTGTAAATCAAGATTAACATTCATCAAACCTTAATTAACGACATGTCATACCAATGTCGTTCCAGGTAATTTTCAGGTAATATCATAAAGAATATATATAAAAACATTTTATGATAAGTCAAATCTATGAAATAAATTATAGGCATAAAATGCTAAAGAATCTGATAGAGAAAGAATACAAGATCAAAAGAAGGTAAAAATTAAGTCTAGATAAGTTCACAGGATTCGAACAAAAGTCCCTTAAAAGAATATAAAAAGATCGTCTTGTGATAAGTGAGATTATGAAATAAATCATACTTATGATCTGCTCGAGAGAGAATACAAGATTAAAATAAGTTGCAAATTGAGTCTAAAAACGCTCACGCAGTAACAGGATTCGAATGAAAGTCCCTTACGAATCCGTTTGCTACATAACCGCGAAGACCTCTTTCCCTTAAGGAAAGTTATAGCCGTTAGTTTGATAGGAAGTTTGCCTCCCCTCACTCCTTTTCGGTTGGCTTGGGCTAATATATTTTAAGTAGTGAGAAGCAAATTGACAAGTAATAAGAAAAGTTTCATATTTTATACAAACCTGTCTGGCACTACATCCAATCATTTCAAATTTACAGCTTCTTTCTATTGCTTCGCAGTCACCATTAACAGGACTAAGATGAGATTCCATCTATGTGAAGGTAAAACATTAATATCGTTATTTTGAGGTGTCTAGAAGCTAACTGTAGCCGAGAGAATGGAGACTAACGATGATGGAAAGTTTTTGTGTCACGTGCGCTTCGTAAAGGAGGGCAATTTGCCTAGCCTGTGATAATCATCTGGTTTATTACTCTCCACTTACACGGCAACCGATATAAAAACGGCAGGTACTGATAAAATCGTCTTCAAAAAGTTTAAGAAAAACCTTAGGCATGTCATTCTTTATCCTTCATTAAGCATATCGTACGATGAATGGTTTTAAAACATGGTTACCAACTGGTTACCTGTCTTCGTGGAATTCCCTCCTTGCCGCACCTGTGACACTGCACGGGATACATTGTGCAATCCCGCACTTGGTGATTCTAGAAAATAAACAACGGAATTCACGCCATGACAAGAAGTCCCTAATCAACTAATTCAAAATTACGTTTATTACCATTTCTGAAGCACAATAGTATGACTTTGATTGTGCAAATATACATTCATCAGTCGTATCTTGAATTTATCGCCAACAGAAGTGTTAATGAAAAGTAGAAGCAACATTCTTTTAATAAGGTGAGTAAACATAATCGTCTGCATGAGGCACTAACAAACACTGGAATGCTTAGAATCTTTTAGTTTATATCTTCTAATTGCAAAATCAACTGGCTACGGTACGCGCCATTTCGTTTGGAAAATGAGACCTGAATTACGTCGTACGGCAGGCTGGTATAATCGGCTACTCCCGTTCCTTTCGCACTTGCTGGTTGATAGGGGTACATTATAAGTACCTTTCTCATCACCGTCTTTGGAAGCATAACGTGCTATTATGAGTATCTTGTTTGTGTCGCCTTCCCTCCTGATCCGGTGAAATATGCCAAATCTGTAGTTGTGTACCCTTCCACGACAGCTGTGCTAACCTAAGGTAGCTTCCAATCACAGTCACTCCCTATGGCTACAAGTTAGACGTTTGGACACTTTCCGTAAATCTCTAACGGAAAGAATGCTCGTTTCACTACATAATTTTTCCATCTCCCATAACGGCAAGTTAAACCATTCAGGTACTGGATGTTCGATTGTGCACAGGGGGGGGGGGGGGGGTCACTGTAACAAACCTCTCTCACACACCAACCTTGAGAACTGCAGCCGTCATAGACTGTCCGCATAAACTGCATAGTTGTAGCCGATACGAACATTCCTCCTCTACATGTCTCTGAAGTTCCGATCTTTTGATCGTTTCTGGGCAGTTATGATTAGAACAACGCTGTTTTTCTTCAGGGCAGGACAAGAGATGTTTCTGCATTGGAAAGAAAGTAACACAAACTATTAAACTGATGTTTCTTTGTCTGATCACTTCTAACATAATTTCACCATGAACGAGAAGTGCAGTGCCGAGAATGCAATTGATATGTCACAAGTAATTAAAATGAAGAAAGTTATAAATATATGTCTATAATTTACTTCAGTTGATGTAATATTAGCATTTGAGGAATGTCCTGTCTTGGAATGCTTCACCCGCTACGTTGTTCGCGCCCCTACAGAGAGATACTGCCTTTGATGAAACCAAGAATGAGTCTTGGCACTTTTATTGCTTAAAACAGTGATAACGTAGTCTATTCTCTTCCCTTCTCTAAAAACATAGTATTTCATGGGAGAGTTTGGAACTGTGTCCCGGAGCCCAGTGCAGGGATCATCTGGCCGACTTTTATCCCCACGTCGATTCGTTACCTCTCATGAGACAAGTAGGATCGTGAATTGGATGCCATTAATCTGTGGAATAATTCTGCCAAAAAATGCAAGATTTGTTTGCTGGTACTCCAGTTAGTCTCGAGTGTCTTGTCTAAGATTTGTTTTTTATAAAACGTGATTGAAACCTACCTCCGAGTGCCTAACTTCTCCTTTCCACTGACAACCATCGTTTGAGTTCGAACAGGCGACAATCAGGGAAAGCACTTCACGCTTCACAAAGTTATCAAGAAAGACCTACAAAGAGGAGACATTTCATCCACAGAAATTCTGAGAACAAGAAAAAGTCATCTGGCAAAATTGTCAAGGGAGCACGCAGAACGACATGCTTTTGAGCTCTCAAGGTGCTTTAAAATGTGTGAGGCCCTGTCCGTTTCTAAGTGTTCCCTTGCACGTGTGCGAAAATGTCGGTTGGTCTCACCGACATAGCAGGAATGTGTAAACCACACATGATTAGCACACGTGTAAGAGAACACTTAGAAACGGACAGGGCCTCACACATTTTTAAGCACCTTGAAAGCTCAAAGCATGTCGCTCTGCGTGCTCCCTGGACAATTTTATTGCCATTGTCGATCAGGCCTCCTCGCAGTTTGCTCTTAAGATCAAAGAAGCGCTACACATTCGTTGGGAAAAAAACCAACACTCTATGCGCAGGTCAAACACGTGAATTTAAAGTCATCTACTCTTGGCTATCTCGAACGTGGTTATCACGTGGCTCTAACTTCAATTCGTTTTCTTCACAAACCTTATCAAAAGGCTTTTCGTCGACAAGACATGTGAAACTCCCATCCTCCCTGTCAAAATAAGTAAAACGTTAACATTTCAGATTCAATTACCATGATTTACTATAGGAAAGAGGTTACAGCAAAAGAAGCCAGTGGTGCTAGTTGTCAAACATTAGAATAAATATTCCAAATTGAGCATATCCTGGTTAACAATCCCAAGTACTAAGTGCCAGACCAGCTGGCTTTTCACACGGAATGCCAAATATGTGTGATCAGGTCAGTGGTCAAAGTGGGACGGTCGGATTTTATGTTTACTCTGGGTCGTTAATTACTACTCATTCCTTTTATTTTTTGTTTAATAACAGAGTGAATTATAGTTTGTTCTCCTTGTTTGTTGTTTCGGTAAGCCAATACGGAAAATGGTGCAGATCGACCCAACCACTCGATTACGCCGCGCTGGAGCGACTTTCATTGACATTCTTTACCATGGTCTCAGTATATATTCCCAAGGTAGTTGTAATAGTTACCGTTTGAGTTCCTGGACGCATGAACTGCAATAAACATGACCACAGTCTGTCTGGACAGGATCTCTTAAAATGTTGCCACAAAGTGAACACAAGAATCTTGTGTCAATCGTGTCCTTGCTGTGCAGTGATAGCGGGTACCCGGACATCGAATCAGCTGGAATCAATCGTGTCTCTAGCTAGTTAGGTTATCCTGGCTGCCTGATAAGGAATGAAGATGAAATAGGAAGACACATTTAGGTATGGCGTGTAAGTGAGGGGGATATTTTTGATGACATCGGTACGATGTCCACAACGGTGCGAGTTCATCCCGGTTGTCTCTTGTGACTCTATTGCTTAACATGACCTGTCCAACATCTCAAGTAGGTACAACTCATACCGGTGCAAATTCATCCCGGTAGCTGTACCTTCTGGAGATTCTTAGTCGTTGGCAGACTCATATCCGTGTCATGTAAACTCGGTGAGAGCTCGTTCACATCCTCAGTTTACTTTCAAGTACAGTTTGTTTAGAGTAAAGCGCACATCTCCCGCTCACACCGCTATAATAGTATCAACACCTTCTAACATTAGGTTGGTGTTATAATTCACTTTTGAAAGGCCAACTGGTTAGTTAATAGGTAATACGCTCAACCAATAACGAAACATTTTTAACAGAATTAGCTAATTAAAACAAACGAACAAACAAACAAGATGGTTGTTAGTTTCCAAAGGCATCGTGGTGCTGCGTCGGTGGAGAAGTGAAGGATTCATCAACTGAGTTGATAACTATAGATTGGCCACCATAAAAAGATTGAAAGCTGACGTTCGAGTGCTAGCCCTTCGTTAGAGCGAAAAGTACAGAGAGACGGACAGACAGACAAATAATTTTCTAAGTGCAATTATCTTTGTCGTTTCTGATGATATAGTTGGTACTAAGGCGTTTTGTGACACAGGCAGCTGTTGGCACAAATCTGATAAATTCAGTTCTCTTCCCTCTTTCACAGTCGATTGCAATAGCAACATGACTTATTAACAATGTAACTGTCAACTGTCAGAACACCAGTGATTCCATTTTCATTTTGTTCCTCCGAGTATAAACTACTCAATGAATCGCAATGGAATGCCGCTAACGTGACATGGGAAATGTGTTGTGTTGAGAGCTCGAATCTGCCCAATCGTGAATACCGCGTTGCACACCGAGCGCGGTGTTTTTGTTGTCATTTCCACACTCGTAGGTACCTGGCGTTAACTTTGTGTGTATTTGGACAGTTATCATTATGCTTTGTACTACTAGAAAATGGAAATTCCGCAATGAATGCCAATCATTTTAATTTTAATTCTTGTCTTAAAAGGCTTGAGTGAACACTTCATGGAAATGTGAATTTTTAGCGAACAGTAGAAGCGTGCCGCTTTAAATATTTGTCGCTGAGTCGCTGAACATTCTGGATGTTTTTTATGCTTTATTGACAGCAGTTCAATTAAGGTTAACCCGCTTGAATGTTACATTCATCGACACTTTCTAACTCTGTCGCTTCCGCAAGCCATCTGTATTTGAGGCCCGGGGGGGGGGGTACTTGGGTCAATTTTTGCTGGGTATGTGTCGCTGGCCACTCCATACCCCTACCCCATTATAGTCTATTCTGTAGCCAGTTATAGACCCCATGTTAGTCACTTTTGGGCAAATATACCCCAAATCCCTACTTGCCGGAATTTACTTACCCCTGAAATCCCGCAAATGTGCGACCCCATTCTAGTAACTCTATTAGCTCCTAATGAAAATGCAACCCCATTATAGTCAATCCAGTCGTGAAAATGCGACCCCATTCAGCGGCACATCCCCATTAGCCTATTACTAGGAAGTGCACCCCCCGGGATTTGAGGTGCTTAGTTCGTGCTCTTGTTTTGCCCGGGCATAACCCTCACTTCCGCTTCAGTGAAAACACAAGTAATGAATATTGAAAACCTCCAGTTATTACTCTGACTTTCTTTTACCTACGACTCTGCTCGGTGTTCCCTCGGTGTTCAGTGTCAGTGAAGGGTCTCCATATTTTGAACCACGGGAAACTCGAACCTATCCGGTGCTTCCAAGTGAAAAGTAGCACGCCCCCAACTTTTATATTCTAAAACTCTAATGAAACCTCTATAACCGAAAATCAAGTACCATTCGTCTGTCTTCAGATTGTTTGGAGTCTCGGAATTAAACTGTTTACGTTGATTTTGCTTAAACTGGACACAAACCAAGAAGCGAATTCTATAATCCTGTAGCCTTATTTGATTTATTTCTAAGTGCGTTGTGAAGGTAGGTCTTCCAAGATCAAATATCCCCTTTTCTTCAATACCCGCTTTAAAGGAGAACTGAAGTCAAAAATCAAGTATTTTTTTTCTTAAAGCTTAGACCATAAATATTAATGTTTGAAACCTTTTTTCTTTCTACTGGCATACTTTCGGTCTCAAAAAAATAATTTTACTGCGAGTTTGGGCCAACAGCATTTCGGCGCAGAATGGGTGTGTCAGCGGTCATTTTGGTAGCCTATGACGTAAGTGGTGGGGAACGAATGCAAGATTTTACAAAGAGAAGTACCGATTTGACCCATGTAGAACTTGTACTTTGAGAGTATATTAGTACAAATGCGACGGAAACGCCGGAGAAATACCCGTTTGGAACGTTCTTCTCTTCTGCTATCTCTACTGGAATACTTCCACTTGTCCTTGAACGCGTAAGTTACATTTTCACCGCGGATCGATGACGCGTCTTCAATAACAACACCCGCGCAAATTTTCCGAAAACATCAACTCAGTTTATTTGGAGTTTGCTTCTCTTTCCGAAAAAAAAAAATACTAGGTTAAAGTAAGTTATGTCTTATTAACTGATTTGCCTGAATTTACCGATAGCCTTGCCTTTTGAACGGCACTGGAGTTCACTAGAAACTTGATGACTGTAGTCAGTTCGTGTAAGTCTTGTAAACAATCACAGATACTGGAACGCATCAGTATATCTTTGTGTTACAAGACTCTGCAGCCTACTCTACTACATAAACATGCATAATCTTTTACTCATTTATCGTAAACCTTGCCATTTTTTTTGTACTTTAATACTGGATTTCGGTTCGAACATTAACATTTAGCGCTCCGCTCATCGGGCATCAGTCCTGCCGTAATCCATAAAGCCCGCGCACCTTCAAATAATATTATATCCCTTTGTGTTGACATGTCGTATTTTCATTACAGTGTGAATTACCTTCGCAATTTTTCAACTGAAAGCGGCATAATTTTTCGTTCTTGCGTCAGGTATTTGAACTGATAGGCTATATAACAGATTCATAAAAATAAAGCTACAACATGTACCTTGCTTTCGGCGCACTCACAGACTGTAATAATTATTTATCGGTTTTTATACTGTTTTGTCACACCACTTTTCTCCGTAACTGAGTTCGTTTCCAAATATCTTCACAGTCAACGCTGGAGTTATTCACCAGTTTATTCTACCCGGCACGAAGTTCTATACGCTATATTGTAGAAAAGCTGGATGCCAGGGGAAAATATCGCAATAACAGGGAAAAATTACGGAACGTGAAATGCAATACGCGATAAGCGGCTGTTGTATGACCTTGGTGTCAAAACAATGCCGGATCTGTTGGGATAGATTATTTATTTGCCGCACAGGAACGGTTCAGAAGAATTCTTAACTTAGCATACTCAGTGGTAGTTATGCTGCTGCATGAAGGAGAAGAAATTCGCATGCAAACGTGAACATGTGCCCCGGCTTTACTCACAACCGATAGCCGGGCGTATGGCTTGGAGCACGGGATCGATCGATTTTAAATCCTGTGAACTCACTCACTAACAAAATAATAGAAATACCACACGAGTGGAAACAAACCTGATTGATCACACTTTTAATTGAGCTCCTCAACGTCTTGATAAATTAATTGTCAGCCCTCAACATAGCTTGAATTATCCTCGCCTACATGGTCTTCGCAATTGAGCGCAAATCGTCGCTAATTCAGCTTTCCCGATTCTCTCAAGCACGGGATCGATCGATTCTAAATCCAAATCACTCACTAACAAAATAATAGAAATACCACACGAATGGAAACAAACCTGATTGATCACACTTTAATTGAGCTCCTCAACTTCTTGATAAATTAATTGTCAGCCCTCAACATAGCTTGAATTATCCTCGCCTACATGGTCTTCGCAATTGAGCGCAGATCGTTGCTAATTCAGCGTTCCCGATTCTCTCAAGATTTGGGTCACAGACTTCTTCTTCCGAGCCAATTAGTTATTCACAAGGGAAATATACTATTCCAAACTGGAAAGGGTGAGCACAGAGATCATGATGGGAAGCAATGTTTGTGAAATAACAAAGCCTTGGATTTGAAGCAGCTAGTAGCACTCTTTGGACAAACGGAATATCTTTCCCCATCACTTACGTCACAACATACCGCTGACATCTGTAGCGAGCCCACAATGACAAAGCCCAAAAAGCGGGAAAATCCCAATTTCAAACCCAATTATTTCGAAAATAACAAGTCGCAAGTGAAAATAATTGCCAAGACTTGATTTTATATGTCTAAAGCTTCCAAATAAATTAATAAAAACAAACATGATTTTTGGACTTCAGTTCTCCTTTAACCAGTTGTCTTGCCTACCTTGTCAGCTAAATTCTACTTACATCTCTCACTAAAGTTGCTCTGCTTTTCGACAAGGTTTCCTGCAGTCTCAGTCATGTTCACCCATTAACTCTAAATTACCGCATGCGTGATCTCTTATAGCCTTTAATTTATGCGACATTCGATTCCAATGTTTAATTAAGCATTGGCTTTCTATTGTCTTTGTTTTTATTGGCTTTGAAAGGCGGGGAATCCACTACACTTATTAATTAATGAAACATTATCGTGGTTAAAATCACGACATATTTGCACCGATGCAAGAACGAGCAACTCTGCTGCTTCTGATCAGGCTGTGAAACGTTGTATGTCTTTTGTTTGTAGTGAGCTTAATCATCTACGTGTGCATGTAGTGTGCAATAGCCTTTCTATAAATTTATATTTATGTTTCCTACCTGCAATGTCTGCGCCGTTAAGTGAACGGGAAATTTCTTGACAAATAGGTTGTAGGTCTGCTGGACAATGTTCTATAGCAGCCGAAGGAAAGCGATAACAAGAAACCTCCCAACAGGCAATCCGCGCAACTAGTGTACAAAAAAGTCTTAGAGGACCTTTTGTACTGACTGCATGCAGAAGAGGGGAAATAAACCACTGTATCTATGCTGATACGAGGTGGTCATTTGACGCAACGCAAAACTGAATTTAATATCCAGATTATTCACAGACGAAGTCTGCACCACTACTCAATGAACGATTTAAGCAGAGAATGGCGACTGCACCCATATACTTGGCAGTGCTTTGTTGTTACTGTTAAAGCGTGCTGTAAAGACGAGGAATAAAAACTACCTGAATTATGTGACGTTTGCGCACTGTTTTTCAACCGTATTCCGGTTTCCGATTATCTAAATTGACCTTACGTGTGTCATGCATTGAGATGGATCAACAGCTCAATATGCAAGACACTACTGTTTGTTTAGTTTGCTCGTTTGAATAATTAATGTCACAAGCATTGAGACCGTGACCGATCGAAATGTGTTTTCTTCTGATTTCCTTCTGGCCGTGGTTTTATTTTATTCGTTTTGCAAACCTTTTAATTACGCTTCATGTCCATTACAACACATGTCTATATATAGTACGGCAAAGTACGCCTACAAAGTATTGTATGCAAAGTATTGGGGGCAAAGAATTGGGACTTTTCCCGGGCTTTTTGAAGTAAACAAAATTGTCCACGCGTGACTTGACGAAAGCAAGAAAAGTGTTCCAGAGAACATGTCCTGGGATGGCCTCGGCCCACACTCAATAGATACCGTCTACTTTTCTTTCCCGCTCAACGGCAAGTCGGTCAAGTCGGACGAATTCACGCAGGCAATGTGATGGAGCAACAATGTAACTCGTGTCGCACGTGTAAGGTTCTTTGCGTTATACAAATGTACTCTAGTTTGTGATACAGCATCTCCGACCGTGTTCTTGTTGCCAAGGAAAGTCTAAGGAAACCATGTCCTGTGATCGGGTCGGTTCCTAAGGGTACCTTCAGTATGGATCAAGCTTTTAACATACGCCGTCTACGCGCCCTTTCTCTTTTCTCATCAAACGACACTGTCGAAGGTCGAACGGAGTCAAACCAGTTTGATTGAGCAACGGAAATTAATTGTCGCACGCTAAAGACTGAGTGCAGGCTAGTTTTTGATAACGCATCTTACACAGTGTTCATACCTTCTTGCCAAGAATCTAAACACGGGAAGGGACCACTGGATAAATAACAAGATTTGAAAATAAATACTGCACGGCTAATGCTTGTACTGCAGCGGTGCGTGATACGGGGACCCAGTGTTCACTGAGATGTGCTGCTAAACTGTAATTGTTCCTTAGTGCTTAAAGCTACAAATTTAAATTCTTACCTTTGCAACTGAATGTCAGCACTAGTCGAACGTTTGCTTCAACGTATATCGGTAATCTGATGAAACAGATTCTGTCTAATTGACCTAATTCGGCTGAATTCTTGTAGTGCAATATCCTGAGTGCAATTTAAATCAAAGTCATTTGGCGCCGTTATTTGAATTCGACCAATAAGCGAGCAGCATGTAAGAAACAATAACAAATACTTGAAGGAACAACCAATAAGGTGAAAGTGAGGCAAAAGGGAATTTTTGTAATCTCTGATTTGCGTTTACGCTCCTTCAATAACAATGTGTCAGTCATGGGTTTTCGTTTCGTTTTCGTCAGTCAATGCACACTCCACATTCGTTCGCCTATCATCCTCAAAAGGAAAAATAAATAAATTTCTTAGACTTTGTTAGATATTTACTTTTAATATGAAAATTGGGAATTACATTCATAGTGGAACAAAACTGTTTCTTATAAAGTTATGTGCCATATGAATATTGTTATAGTATTGACACAGAAAGCGGTAAGCCATTCTTAAAAGCCAGCATTCTTGAGCCTTTATCATTTTCCTCGGCGGCTAACTGTATTAATAGCGTTCAAAAGTTGTTCTGGCTTCTTTAGGGAGGTTTAAATCCGTCTTGAACCTGTACTGAAGAGTTTGTTTCTGAAGTAGGGTAAGGATCAACACCAGGTGTCTGTCTCAGAAGAGGTGTCTATTCCATGTAAGTGAGTAGAGTTGAGTGTATCAACGCATCTTTGATTCAGGACTGACATAGTGTTAAAGCGTTTCCTAGACTGGTAACAAGTCCTCGGTACACTGAACCGGTGCTCTCTAGAAAGAAACAAAAGGAGTCAGTCTCTCTGGATATTTAATTGAACACCATTAAAGACCATGACCAATGCATAAACAAAGGCTCAGAGTCACCAGGTTGCTGACAGTAATAGACGCGAAGGTAGCCGAAAATTTGAGTTACGGTGTTACGGAGCGGCAAGCGGAACGCTGGTATAATTTATATGGATACAGTCTCCTCATTCCTTTCCCACCACCACTGCGTCTGTGGCATCAATCATTGTCAATGCGTCCATCCGCGTGATAGTCTGCCTAATCGGCGCGCGAAAGTGTACGCGGATCGTTCAAGTGGCGCCAGATCAGATTAAAATTTTGAACAATGTAGGGCACGATAAGGAAAATATTTAATTTACAGTCTTTTTCAAAAATTTTAAGTCAGCGTCCAACTGATTTTCTTATTCCCACTGAGCTATCAAACAGTCGTCAAGGTACATATCAGCATAAATATGACATATCGGAATGCATTACTTTAGCATTAGAGAATTTAATTTTAAAAAAGTGTATCGAATATAACATCATGACAATATTTTCATGATTTAAATACGTTGAGCTGTTCTCACCTTCGTAAGAGTGCTCAACGGGTTCCTGGTTTTGTCTTTTCCTAGTCGCTTGCAAGTAAATACAACAAATCAAGAAAAAAATCCACCTTGCCATAATCAACAAACGTCGAAACATTCTTTTTGAGTTTCGTGGTGTAAGACACATTCTTGAAAACAAATGAAACAAAGTTCAAGCAACTCAAGCAACACGTACGTTTAGTTACCACCATTTTCACTACTACGCGACTTTTCTTTTCAAAACACCTCTGAGCACTTTACAATACGCTTCCGTCAATCATACCTTATATGGAAAGTGTGTGATGTTACCGCAATTGAATTGAGCTCGAAGGAATAAAGATAGCGCCAAATTATCCCGTAAATTTGCGCTGGCGAGTCATATATTGACTAGTAAGAGGCTTTAGAGTCGTTGATGTTGCAAGAATACTTCACGTTTGGTAGATATTTGTAAAGAAATTTCGACATTTCTTGTCGACATGTATCGTCGTGGGTCATCGCTAAATTTCACCGAGAACAGTTATAGATGAATCAGAACTTCTCAGATTCATCTATAAATAGCAACTGTTCTCGGCGAAATTCAGCGATCCTACGACAATACATCGTCCTGTTTCCCTCATCACGTTCTTTGGCAATCGTCTTGAGTTATAACGAAGAAGTAAACTTGAAAGTAAGCTTAAATATTTTCCTCGATTCCCCGTTCCCGCTTGTAGAAATAACAATTTCCCTATCAGTCATGTCACAGCGTTATATGTTTACATTCTCGAAACGTAGAACAACAAACGTTACAATCCCATTATAAGCTTATGTTTTATTTTGTTTTTTCAATTCATTCCGGAGGTGATAGGTGATTAGAATTAGCAGTGTTCCTTCCAAAAAAATGCAGCTAGTCATACGTACCTTTCTTCTTGTAAAACCCATTTTCTTCACGAATCGGTTGATCGCACGCCGATCATGATTCGTTTTCCCGTTGCATACTCTATCCACTCCTGAATTTCGTCCTCGTACACTTCGGGATATTGCCAGATTTATACTCGTGGTGAATAACATGTCGTGTGCTATTTTCAGGTCAGAAAAGCTAGAATTATAATTACTTCACACTTTGGTTTAGCTTATTCGCAAGTTTAAACGCACGCTTACCATCCGCCGCCTAGGATAATCCACCGGGCGGGTATTTAATTCTGAAGAAATGTCGAAATTTCTTTACAAATATCTACCAAACGTGAAGTATTCTTGCAACATCAACGACTCTAAAGCCTCTTACTAGTCAATATATGACTCGCCAGCGCAAATTTACGGGATAATTTGGCGCCATCATTATTCCTTCGAGCTCAATTCAATTGCGGTAACATCTCACACTTCCCATATAAGGTATGATTGACGGAAGCGTATTGCAAAGTGCTCAGAGGTGTTTTGAAAAGAAAAGTCGCGTAGTAGTGAAAATGGTGGTAATTTATTCCACACTTTTTACTGCATGCTAAAATACAATATACTGAGAAATTTTGACCTCCGAGGCCAATTTTTCCGGCTCCGACCAATCATCAAATAGTAATATCCAAAACAATTTCAGATCGCTGTCTCGTGACGTGTAGGAAATGAAATATTTCTGCTTCAGTTGCATAGACAGGAATAGACAAAAGCTATGAAATATTTGAATTTTATCTGCGGCTGTTGTCGACGTTTCTTCGATGTTCAGTATTAATGGAGTCTCAAGGAATTTTTCTCTATATAGAACCAGGTTGGGAAACTAGAAACTATCTATAGTGCCACCAGAAATGAAAGAAGCTCACCCTTACACTACTTTACTCTATAATCTAGTACCATTCAGCTGTATTAAGTTTTCGTGACTGACTGAGGTCTCGGGATTGAACTTAAAACTGTAACCCTTTAAAGACCCAGTATCAACATGCACGTTCAACTTACTGTTCTCCACACTGTTTTTATGGTTCTAGTCGGGAGGATTTGATTAAACATGAAGACTTTATTTTGGGTAATTACTTCCTATATGCTCGTGACCTGTATGTTTGATCGACAAGTGATATTGTAAGAAGAAATTAGATTTTTACCACCATTGGGGCTTAAAAGGCTAAAGTTGCTTAAACTGAGCACAAAGTGATATTGTAAAGAGAAATTAGATTTTTACCACTATTGTTGCTTAAAGGGCTAAAGTTGCTTAAACTGAGCACAAACGACTTCCGTCTTAACCAATTTACAAGCACGTGTCCGAGGTATTTCGACATTTGATACCAGTGATTAATCATTTCGTGGTTTTCTGTTGTGTTCGGGTTATTAAAGTGCAGCAAGAAATCGCGCAAAGAAAAAAGAAATATTACAAGAGCAAAGTCCAACATATAAGAAAAGATGACTGCCGCAGGTGGTGAATCGCGGTTGACAAAATGACTGGCAGGTCAGAAAAATCATCACCTCTCTCGCTGGAACGCGATGGTAAAGTCCTGAATGAGATGGAATCAACACCTTAAACAGTTTTACGTCTCTGTAAACGAGGAAATCCCCCCTCCCCACTGGATGTCACTACACTAGCAGACTTCTTGCCGGCCGAGACTTGTGTTCAAGCTATCCGGCCTCATGAAGTAGCTCCTAGCAGTAGAGCATTCCAAGGCTAACGGACCTGATAACGTGCCATGTCGTATCTTGAATGATTTTCCCTATGAACTAGTGGAGCCCGTCGCCACAATCTTTAACGCATCCCTCACTTCTGTGGTTGTGCTTCAATCTGGAAGGAATGAATGACCAAAATCAGCCCTTAAAAAATGAATCAGGATTTACGTGAAAACGCTCTTACAGATTTTTCCCTAATTTCGTATACAAGTTGTGTAGGTTGAGTAGTTCAAATAGTTTAAGTTTCGTCACAAAGTGTCTGACTAGTTTTCGAGATATTCGACATTATTTAAAATGAGGGGTTGTCCATTACCGTTGCTATGGTGACAGCTATTGCTAGGAAACGAGTGACAAAATAAACTTTGATCATTTGTTGAAAAGGTGGTGTAGTATCAAGGAAATCGAAGTTTATCTTCTATGCGAAATTTTGACTTCAAAAGATACACTCCAAGGCCCAAAAAACTGTTGCGAGCCTCCTTAAGTCGCCCATTGCCTGTGGTGGACCAGTGACTTGAACTTAGTGTTAGTTCAGTGTTCTATCATAATTCATCGCCCTCTATAATAAGTAAGAAACCCGACGTAGTCAATCGATAAAAATCGTTACTGATACAAATCGATAATTATCAATTGACTTTTACCGACTGATAACAGAAATCGGTGAAAATGAATAAATCCTTTTGGTGTGTCTAATTGATATTATCGATTTCTAACAGATAACCTTTCTTGTTGTATTTGGTCTTTAAAGCCTGCTTAGTACACGAGAACCAAACATCTTTAACTCAACTCGTGTTTGCTTCTGTGTTACACTTCTCAACCATGCTATCGAGAATGGTCTACACCGTGGCTAATTTTCATCATTCAAGCAACAAACATTGGATCTAAAATGAAGCCACGTTAAAATATCGTCTATTCTGTCCATTTAAATTTTGTTATGATTTATTTACCAGGTGGGGTTCAATTTACAAAAGTCACACTGAACAGAACACTAAGTGCGACCGCACCCATCATAGTAACAAAAAGTTACTCAAAGTTTCAGTGAAGCATCCTATTTGACCATGATCTCTATCTCTATCTCTCTTAGAGTCCAAATTTCTATGCTGTGTGTGCAGTTTAAAGTTTTGAGTCTTCGGACTCAAATGTAGTGAAAATTCAAATAAAATACACTAACGCTTATTCAGCCGGGTTTTTTTTTGGGTATATTGGGCCCAATCCGCCTCCCCCCTGCTTAACTCCGAGAATATCAAAGCTATGACTTGGCAATAGTTGATGCGTCACATGACGTAGGAATTACGTCGTGTTCTCAAAAGGCGGACATCTTGGATCCGTCATCTTGGATTTCTTGATTTTGTCCAAAACCTCCGAATGGCACCAAAATTAACCAAAAAATATTCAAAGTCGATAAAGAACACTAAATGATCTAAAAATGGAAGAAGGTACTGCAATGAAGTTAAAATTTTTCATTAAAAGCGGAAACTTTACAAATTCTTAAAAAATTAGGGTCTAAATGTGGTTTCCATTGATGAAAGATTGTTCTCAGATAAATTTAGGAAAAGTCACCGAGCTTGGTGGCTTAAGCTTGCATATTGAAAGTGTTATAAGTCATAAATGTCCAAAGCCCGTGTCGGCAGATTTTGCCGCCCCGGTCTGAAAAGGGTTAAGCGGTACCGTTCTGAAGATCTTCTAATATTCTGTACAAGATGTTTCTAACTTTTGAGTGTGTAGATGAAATCCTAAATTCTGAGCATTCAAATCCCTCTGAATAAAAGATACTCCGGTAGGAGTATTATTTTAATCTTTTCAAACTTTTTCTGTGGAAATGTAGCCTCTACATGATGCATATGAATCACAGAGAACAGCTCGTTTTTTATCTTGCCGCACTATAACAGGAACTAATTTTTTTTTCGCGGCAAACGCTTGCCAACAATATAACTACACAAAAGCCATTCCTTGATAATTACTCTTGAAGCACACAGCAGCCGACCTCGTCGAGGAGGTGTTGCAGTTTAAGTACTTTAAAATTGTCGCAACATACGATATCACTCGCCAAGGAAACAAATGTTAAAACAAAAGATGAATGGAAAGGATTCCTTAAAGTTGTTCATGAAGAACGCCGCTTTCGACCTCGTCCAAGTGGTCGCTTCATGGCGGGGATTATTCTTTTTTAAGGTTATTATTGAATAAAATGCCGACAATGTTGATGATTTTAATTTTAGTATAGTGCCTTCGTCGCCGACTGGTACACAAAAGCCGACCTCGTCGAGGAGGTGTTGCAGTTTAAGTACTTAATTGTCGCAGCATTCGATGTTACTCAATAAGAAAACAAATGTTAAAACAAAAGATGAATGGAAAGGATTCCTTAAAGTTGTTCATGAAGAACGCCGCTGTCAACCTTGTCCAAGTGGTCGCTTCATGGCGGGTATTATTCTTTTTTAAGGTTAGTATTGAATAAAATGTCGAACAAAAGAGAGAAGGCAGGCTCGAATTGTTACACTACACGGGGACGCGTTTATTCCAAATGACAACAACATCAGAGATTCTTTTCGTCATTACTGATACAGATGGGTGGCCACTAGCGTTTTCAGCTCTTAAGATTATTGCTCGTAGAGACTGAAGACTGAACAAATTCTTCTTCCATTATCAATCTTCTTTTATCAAATTTTGTTGACCAACTTCTTTTGTTGTTAAGACATTTTAAAAACTGGAAAAAACGTTGGGCCGGGCCATTCCATTTTCCATTATCGTTTCAAGCGATTATGAGCTTTTCAGAAATCGTGCGTTAAACTAACCACATTGAGAAATAAAATATCCTCTAACTCCACACTCTGCTGTCCGAAAGTCTATTTGATAACAACAACAACAACAACAACAAGAACAAGCTTTATTTGCATGACTATAAGTACATACAGTATTGCAAAAGCGTAAAACTTAACTAAAGCGAAACTTATAACAATCATAATCATGTAATAGGAAAAAAAGCAATTATGTATGCGTTACATTACTTTCATTCGATAGAAGATTATTTCGTAAAGATAAGCATCTCAAAATGAACTTCACCAGTTGAGTATTTAAATAATGATTATCAGAGTTCATTAATTAACATGTTAACCTACACTATATCTTCGACAGTCTTTGTCTATTTAAGTGCATGACTTTAAAGTGATATGGTAGAATTGTCAAACTAGAACATTATCTTGTGCTGCATCGAAGGCGATCATTCCACAGTTGAGTAGGGTGTACGTTTTTTGATTACGGAAGCCTCTTTTCAGTCACTGCGGAACTTACTTCCTTTCTAAACACAAATCGGTCCAGCTTTATAGCCCGAGGTCAGCTCCGTACACTGGACAGGAATGCTGACTAAAAAATGAAAAATAAACATATAAAAAGTTAAGTAAATAAATAAGTAAATAAATAAATAGAGAAAAAAATAAGCACAAGAAATTGAATAAACTAATAAATAAATAAATAAATAAATAAACATTCAAAGATAAATATCCTTTCTTTGTCAATAGTAAGGTAATATATGGCGGCTGCGCTAGGGAATTGAGGTCAGAGCTGATGTCTCAATCCATTTAGTAGGTTGCATTGTTTTCAGGGTTTGGTAATCGCTAAACCACATCGAAAAAAAAAAGCGAAATCTCGCAAATTTTAGTAACTTCTATGTTGACTAAAAGTTCTTTAAGTCAAGTGCAAGTAATAATATTTTCAATTTTGATAACAAAAAGCTTTTTCTAACGACCCGCTAACTTGTCTGTACAACTTACAATTGCCCATTCCTTTATACCGAGTACATGCAAAAGAGCTGCGCATTGTTCAGCGTAAACTTAACTTAGTAAAAGCGGTGTTGCACTTCAATGCAATACAATGCAATGCATACAGTATCACTACTTGCCAACAGTTCTAGCTAAAATGTGAGCAGTTTTTAAAAAATATATATATCCATTAACCCACCTTCTTCACAATGTTGAACAGGTTGTTTAGCACGAAGATGATGACCACACGCCACCATACGTCGAATCCTTGAAATGCCACTGTGTTTGAAGACACCGAGCCAAATATATACAAAGATTCGGCTGACATTTACCGAGAAACGACGAACAATCCCACAGAAGCAAAGATCGGCCAAGGACATATTATTAGGCTCTGTGTAAGTTGTAAAACTGTAGTGTTTCGATTATTTTGAGGGGGTAGGTGGTGTGATTTCCACAAAACGTAGACTAAATCGTCTATGTTATACCACGTCTTGGATCGTTTGATAAGTGAGATTTGAATCCATCCAATAAAGATATAGTGTTGATGTCATTATTATTTGCTGTTATTTTGGGAAACAGGTGGTCCCTGATCGTCTTGCAACGACACGAAAAAGCGACTAAGCGTGAAGTTCGCATCTATGTAGCTTCAAACCGCCCTTAGGGGGTGGTCGACCGTGTATTGGAAAGGCGTAATCCGCCGTCGACTTTGTAATTGAACTTGGAATATCTGAACTCTTTAAAATAAGGTTTCGGCTCGTTTGATAGGTGAGCCAAGAGCTGCTGATCGGATTCCAGCCAATAAACATACAGTGTTGACGTCATTATTATTTACAAATGTTTTGGGAACAGTTTTTCCCTGAGAAGACTCAGAAGAGACACGCGAAGATACGAACATCCGAGAAATGCGAACCACCTGACTTCTGACCGATTTCCTGTAATAAATAATCAATAAAACCGATTTTAATGAACTCTCGAAAAGAGCGTTATCAATTTACCTTCAATTTTGGACACGTTGCGTTGAAAGTCTTTTCTCTGTGTTACAATTCACCTGTGGGCGACTCTCCCTTCCCCTCAGTGTTGAGTGAGTAAATTTTAGTTGTTGCACGTCATTGCTATCAACACTGGGGAAGCGGACAGGGAAAGTATTCAAACAAATATGTCCGAGATCTTTGGTGATAGTGGTTACAGTCAATTGAGTTTACCAGGGTAAAATGCAAATTCAGTAATGTCAAATCCCGGTTGGCAAGCACAGTCGGGATGCCTTTTAGGAGATGTGGGATGCCTATATCTAAGAGAACGTCTAAACGGAATGATCTTTCATTACTTACTTAGTGGGCCAAAAACTGGGTAAACTCACAAGCGGTTGGGCATATAAAAATGCGTTTATGATATACCTTCCCAATAAACTATGTAAATGACGCCGTGCCACGTTGCGCACAGATTTCTGGTAGTTGAGGTAAAGATCGTGGATAGCGGGAAATATAGACCTTGAGAATGATGTTTTATTCAGTTAGTGACACAGGCGGCTCGGAAAAAATCCGAGTTCTCTCAACAGACCTTATTCAAACAAATATTGCCCGCCATGTCTTTTATTTTTGTCCGAGAAGTCAATAATATCTTTTTAATGATGAAATTTCCTGTGTCTTGGTTTTAAAGGCGTTAAAATGAGAAAGCTTTTCAAGGGATGGTATCCTGGAAAATTTGCGTGTTCTAACTTTTGATGCAAACTAGTTATCAGTCGTACGATTTGTGTCGGAAAAGCCCTTCTTTCCCCCTTCCCCTCCCCCCTCTTACTCCACTCCTCCTCCTCACACCGTTCTGGACCAAAATAAGTCGCTTTATCTTCTCACTGAATCGTACTCATTTCCCTAAGCCACAGACGGACAAGTCGGACAGGGACGAGTTTGGACATAAAAGTCGCTCGATTTTTTTGTTATTGTTAAGACGCACAAAAAATTGGACGACTTTTACGTCCAAAATTGTTTTTCCACACAATGACGACTTGCCCGTCTGAGACTATCGGTCCAATAATGTATTCCATCTTTATATTGAGAAAACAGCCAAATAATGAGCTATCAAAATAATATGTTCTTGGCGCATATTTTAAGATGCGACAAGGAAATTATGTCAAAGTCGCTTTGCTTAAGCTTAGCTTGTCGCACGCTGCAAAATGGCCTTGTTTGTACGCGTAAGTTCATTGATGTAGATATAATCGAGACTGGGAAGGATAGGAAAGACACTAAAAGCCGTCGTTACACCAGACACTATTTAGTGTAGAAAATGTTTGCCTCCAGGAGCTGCGTTCTCCACAATATCACAAAGAAATTAAGGACTAATTACATCCACGGCACCAAATCCTCCAAAAGCTCAACAACATAGTTTATTGGTAAAGGTTTGATTGTACCTTGGCTTGGATCCCAGTTTTCTCACGTTTCCGGCACGATCCGCCTTGATTAATTTACATTTTCTTACTGTCTGTGATAATATAATGCATTGCGCTCAAAGTAGCTAATATCGACTGTCAAATGTTTTTTTAAAATTAGCAACAAACAGTAATTTGATTTACAAAACTCCTGGGCTATGACAATCACCTTAAACTATCCAGTGTCTAGCAATTTAGTGAAATCGCACGAAAAACATATGGGCAGTTATGGTTTTCTTTGAACTAAAAGTATTAACCTAAACCTAAAAGGGGAGGGTAGATTTCACCTCTGCATCCGACGATAAACGCACAAATAGTCACATGCTATCAAACATTATCTTAATGCAGCGGAATAGACCACAGCCCTAGCAAGGAACAAGTAACACAAACAAACCTCGTTATCACAAGTAATAAGACAGTGATTATAAAAGGGAGCTAGCTAATATTATTATTTAAAACTGGATTGTGTGTATGGCTTTTGTAAGCTATCACTTACTGACTCTATCTCTTTAAAACGCCCTCCCTGTTGGCCATTTGTTGATTGCATTAACGAGTTTTCTAACAGTACAAAATGCAAAAGACAGCGGAAAAGGTATTTGGATAAGGAAAAGGATAGTTGTTAGAAACAACCCTAAACATTTTTACTTTTTTACCTGCGGATTTTATTTTAAATTTTTTTTTTGCTGGTATTTCCTTCTTCGTTGGGGCGCTAAAGTTTCGGACTTGATGTCGGTAAGAAAAGGGAGGAGACTAAAGCTTCATTTTCGACAGTTTTCTGTTCTTATCTTCCAGCAGCTCTATACCCATCGGTACACAGATTTTTCTCCTTGTAAGTATATGTCATATTCGTATTTTTTAACCATTTTCCATTGATGTTTAACTTCAAGGGCACTCTTACGAACTTTACTTTGTAGGTGAGATTCTTCAAACCGTTGTTACACCTACTGCACCATACTTTGCGTGGAATTCTTTCTAAATATCAGCAGTATCTACCATGATCTTTAAAAACATGGTGTCATCCCGAACATAGCCGTGAGTATTAAGCTTCGACAGGGAGCAGAACAGTGGACATCCATTGGCAATGTTTCACTCTCGTCTTGGCCTTTGAAAGGAGGAGCTGCTTGGATCAGGCCTGAAGGCGTCGATCACGTGTGCCACATTATCCTGATCCAACAACATCATGGTGATCTTCTATCTGAATGGCCAGCGGAGTAACGCGTCGAACTCATCGCGCATGACAACAAAAAACAGGGACAGATGTGTTCCTCGACCCATGCCATCCCCGTTTAAATACAACTGGGCACACATTTTGTATCCATGGCGACTGGTATAGAAACACGGGCTGTAAATGGAGGTTTGTCTTCCCGAGAGCGCATCGTTCTTCGGCGAGCCACCTCCGTGACTTTCCACAGCAGTGTGCCATCATAGGAAGAGAATTGCTGCTGATTTACATATTCCTCCATGTCTGCCAGGGCGACATTTCTGAGCGCTAAATGATGTTCTACGGAATCCATTCGTCTCTCAAGTCGTCCTACACTCTCCACCACACTATCCGTTTGACGCCGAAGTGAGGATATCTAAGTAAGTAAGCAAGCAAAAAACAGTCAATTCATTAGTTAATCAATCCGTCAAATATTTAGTTGATGGTCTGCTCAGTTAATGATTCACTTGCATTCACTCATTCATTCATTCATTCATTCATTCATTCATTCATTCATTCATTCATTCATTCATTCATTCAGTCAGTCAGTCAGTCAGTCAGTCAATCAGTCTGTTGGTCAATTAGTCAGTCAGTCAGTCAGTCAGTCAGTCAGTCAGTCAGTCAGTCAATCAGTCAGTCAGTCAGTCAGTCAGTCGGCCAGCCAGTCAGTCAGTCAATCAGCCAGTCAATCAGTAAGTCAGTCAGCCAGCCAGCCAGCCAGCCAGTCAGTCAGTCAGTCAGTCAGTCAGTCAGTCAGTCACCAAAGTGATGGCTATGGAATCTCTTTGAGTGACCAGTTTCGTAAGTGATCCACTCTCTTCAGTTCTCAGTCAAACGTACATAGAACTGAACTGTCTTAAACGACCATCTCTTGAATAAGGCCACCTTCCGAAGCTGAAGTTGTCTCTCATGCCACTGTACAACAACTCAAACGATGCACTTTATGAATAAGTCAGGTTATTACAATTTTGCTTTGACTATTATGGCATGGCATGTTCATGGCAACGATTTTCGTACCTCTTGTTTGATATCGTTTAGCTCCCGCCCTGTCTCTCTAATCAAGAACTCCATGTTGTTGCCACCATTTTCGACAGGCATATTAAGGTGCTGTAGAGATGTGTGCTTTGATGTCGTCGGCAGAGCTCCGTGTGAAGTAACCTTCCCTTCTAGCAGAGCTAGTCTCTGGTCATGCAACTTCAGCTTCTGTCGCAAGTCTGTTGTCTCGTTTATAACTGTGTCTATCTTTGATATTGCACTGGAAATGGCCGCCTCTGAACCCCTCATCCATTCATCATTGACACTACCACCGCATGTACCGGCGACTGCACCGAGACTTTGTTTTACTTGCTCTTCCAAACGAAGAACATAGACTAAGAGCAAATTCAGGTGAAGAACGGAGCACAACTGGTTGTGTTGTTTTGCTTCTGACTGGTTCATTTTCTGTAAATCATGACAAACATTCATCAAACCTTAATCAACGACATGTCATACCAATATCGTTCCAGGTAATTTTTCAGAAAATATCATAAAGAATATATATATATATATATATATATATATATATAAACATTTTATGTTAAGTCAAATCTATGAAATAAATTATAGTTATAAAATGCTAAAGAATCTGACAGAGAAAGAATACAAGATCAAAAGAAGTTACAAGTTAAGTCTAGAAAAGTTCACAGGATTCGAACGAAAGTCCCTTGGGAGTCCCTTTGCAATATACATGTAACTGGGAAGACCATTAGAGGTTTGGTAGGAACTTTGCCGCCCCTTAAACCTTTTTGGTTCGCTTGGGGTTAATATATCTTAAGCAGTGACAAGCAAATTGCCAAGCAATAACAAAAGTTTCATATGCCATACAAACCTGTCTGGCACTACATCCAATTATTTCAAATTTACAGCTTCTCTCTATTGTTTCGCAGTCACCATTAACAGGACTAAGGTGAGATTCCATCTATTTGAAGGTGAAACATTAATATCGTTATCTTGAGGTGTCTAGAAGTTAACTGTAGAGAGTATGAAAATTAACGAGAATGGAAAGCTTTTCTGTCAAGTGCGTGTGATAAAGGAAAGCAACTTGCCTAGCCTGTGTTAGTCATCTGGTTTATTACTCTCCATTTATAACCCTAGCAATCGATAAAAAAGGCCGGTGATGATAAAATCGTCTTCAAAAAGTTAACGAAAAGCGTTATGCATGTCATAATTTATCCTTTATTACGCTAGTTGTAAGAATAATTATTAATGGTTTAAACATGGTTACCAACTGGTTACCTGTCCTCGTGGGATTCCCTCCTTGCCGCACCTTTGACACTGCATTCTGACAGATACATTCTGCAATCCTGTGCTTGGTGATTCTAGATAATAAGCAAATGAAATTCACGCCATGTCAGTTAGTACCAAATCAACTGATTCAGAATTACGTATATTCTGATTTCTGAAGCAGAAAAGACCTTGTACAAATATATATTCATGAGTGGTATCTTGAATCTATCACTACCAGACGTGAACATGAAAAGTATTAGAAAGAACAATTTTTTAATAAGGGAACGTAGTCGTCTGCCTGAGGCACTAATGAACACTGGGATGATTAGAATTTTTGAGTTCATATCTTCTAATTGCAAAAACAACTGGCCATGCGGTATGCGCTATTTTGTTTGGAAAGTGAAGGCTTAATTACGTCATACAAGCTGGCATAATCGACTGCTTCCGTTCCTTTCGCTCTTGCCAGTTGTTGGGGTACGTTGTGTGCCTTTTTCATCACCGCCTCTCGAAGGATAACGTGCTATTACCAATGGAGCTGTCAAGCCAACTGAGAGCTGGTCGTTAAATTGGTTCGTAATATACCCGGGAAAGATGAAGATGAAATTATGAATATATGAAATTCATATATTTGAACTGCGGAATGAAGAAATAAATGTAACTGCATAAGTTGCGTTAATAACTGCGAGGATCTTCTTTACATTTATTTCTTCATTCCTCAGTTCAAATATATGAATTTCATATATTCATAATTTCATCTTCATCTTTCCCGGGTATATTACGAACCAATTTAATGACCAGCTCTCAGTTGGCTTGACAGCTCCATTGGTTAGAGCGCTGCACCGGTGTTGCAGAGGTCAGGGTTCGAATCCCGGCAAGCCTGATTTTTTCAGGCGTTCTTTTCGCAACTGCATAAGTTGCGTTAATAACTGCGAGGATCTTCTTTACATTTATAAAGTTTTCAACCACGATTCTTTTTATGCAAATGCATGGCAAGCATTCCAGGTCTCACTGATTCACTAGCACCACTTGCTTTGGACTTACAACCTTACGGTATCTCTTATGCCTGGATGTTCGATTGTGCACACTCAGGGGAGTCACTGTCATACATCTAATTCACACACTGACCTTGAGAACTGCGGCTGTCATAGACTCCCCGCATAAAGGGCATGGTTGTAGCCGATAAGAACATTCTTCCTCTACATGTCGCTGAAGATCCGATCTTTTGATCGATTCTGGGCAGTTATGATTAGAACAACATTGTTTTTCTTCAGGGCAGGACAAGAGATGTTTCTGCATGGAAACGAAAGTAATACAAACTATTAAACTGATGTTTCTTTGTCGGATCACTTTTTTAAAAACATAAACTTCACCATGAACGAAAGGTGCAGTGCCGAGAATGCAATTGATATGTCACAAGTAAAATAAAGACATTTATACAATACAGCTGTATAAGCTTAGAATTTACTTCAGAGCAACAATAGCATTAGAGGAATGTCCTGTCTTGGAATACTTCACCTGCTATGTTCTTCCTGCGCCTACAGAGAGATACTATCATTTGAAAAGGCCAAGAATGAGTCTTAGCATTTTTGTTGCTTAAAACCGTAAAAATGTAAAAATGTAGTCTATTCTCTCCGCATCTCTAAACAATGGTATTCCATGGAAAAGTTCGAGACCATGTAGAGACTGTGTCCCGGAGCCCAGTGCAGGGATCATCTTTCCGGCGCCCATCCCCACGGCGTTTTCGTACGTCTCATGAGATGACTAGGTTCGTGGATTGGATGCTAGTTTGTGGAATAATTCTGCCAAAAACTTTACAAGACTTCTCTTACAGTTTTCTGGCACTCCAGGTAGACTCGATTGTCGTTTCTTTAAGCCCTTATGGTGACAAGCATCTAATCAACTTGTTGAAACATACAGGTAATGAGAATAAAGGATATGATCACTAAACTGATGAAATATCTTGATGTTTAATTAACTTCTCCCAACTATAGTTACATAAAAAATAGAGAAGTCATTGAGGAGGAGAAGACGCCTTTTATTATTGGGGCTTAAAGGATTAATAACATTTGATTGGGTCTTACGTCCAAGTGCTTGACTTCTCCTTTCCATGTACAACCATCGTTTGAGTTTGAGCAGGCGACGAACAGAGAAAGCACTTCACGCTTCACAAAGTTATCAAGGAAGACCTAGAATTAGGAGTCCATTAGTCAACACAGAGTTTGAGAGCCAGGAAGGAGTCCTTCACTACTGGCTATCTCGAATTCGGTTAACTCTAGGCTCTTAAACATCAGTTCATTCTCCTCACGTACCTTATCAAAAGGCTTCTTATCAACCTGGCATGTGAAACTCCCGTCCTCCTTGTCAAATTAAGTAAAAAGTAAATATTTCAGAGTAATCACCATGACTTACCTTGGGAAAGAAAATAGCAGAAGATGCGAGTGGTGCTAGTAGTCAAACGTTAGAAATAAAAAGTCCAAATTGAACATATCCTGGTTAAAAATCCCAAGTACCAGGTGCCAGACCAGTTGGCTTTTTGCAAGGAAGCTAAATAGGTGAGATCAGGTCAGTGGTCAAACTGGGGCCGTCGGATTTTATATTTACTCTCGGTCCATAATTTCCATTTCTTTTATTTTTTGGTTTAAGAGCAGAGTGAATTATAGTTTGTTTTGTTTTTTGTTTTGTTAGGTCAATCTAGAAAAACTTTGCAGGTGCTGGAGATCGGCCCAACCACTCGGTTATGCCGCCGCTAGAGTGACATTCATGTCATTCGTTACCATTGTCTTTGCATGCCCGAGTAAGTTGTAATTTATAGTTACCGTTTAAGTTCCTGGACACATGAGTTGCAGTAAACATGACCACAGTCTGTCTGGACAGGATCTCTTAGAATGTTATCACAAAGTGAACACAAGTATCTTGTGTAAATTGTGTCCTTGGTGTTCAATGATAGCGGGTACCATGGCATGGAATCAGTTGTGCCTCTGTCTACGTAGTTAGGTTATTCTGACTGCCTGATAAGGAATGAAGATGAAATACGAAGACACATTTAGGTATGGCGTGTAAGTGTGGGGTATTTATATGACTCCGGTACAATGTTCACAACGGTGCGAGTTCATCCTGGTTCCCTCGTGTGACTCTTTGCTACAACAAACTCGCAATGGGTACGGCTCATACCCACAATGCAGTGCAAATTCACCCCAGTAGCTGCACCTTTTCCGAGAGATTCGCATTCCGGTTGGAAGAATCATACCGGATGTAAACCCGGTATGATAGTACGTTCACATGCCTTTTACGTTGAGGCAAATAATAAAGCTCACACCACCATGATACAGTGGCTCACACCACCCTCGAACATTAGGTTGGCGCTATATACATGCTTGACTTGACTTGAGATACTTCTAGGAGGTCAAATTTTGCGTCATAACAGCAGTACGTCCAACCAATAAGGAAAAATTCAAAGGGACTCGGGCAAGTAAAACAGACAAACAAACAGACAAATAATTTTTTCAGTGTAATGTTTGTCAGTTTGGTTCAATGATATCGTTAGCGTTTTTTGTGGCACAGGTAGTTGTTGGCATTGGTTCATTGGTGTCTTAGTGTTCCTAGAACTGGATCAAACAGATCAGATTGATTAACAATAGACCGAAGAACATTACAATAACAATTAAGAAGCAACACGAAATTGCAAACTCTGACAAATGGATTGCAATAACAACATGACTTTAAACGGTCGAAAGAATAGAATCTCATTTCGTTCTTTTAAATATAAATTGTACTCAGTCAAGCGAAATGGACTACAGCTAATGTGAAATTGTAGTGTTCAGAACCAAGAGAGGATGTCAGAACACAACTTTTGCGGGATTACCAGCTTTGTGAGTCCTTTGCCTCACCTTTTACGTACTTGGGCAGTTACCATCGTGTTTGGTATTACCAACAAGAAAACCTGTGGTTTTTAAAGATGGCCCTTACAAGCTGAAGTTAATTTGTGGGCTACTAGAATTAAATCTTCTTCAGGTCTCATGTTGTCAATATAAAAAATGACATGCATTTTATAGAATTTTGTCACCTGTATTACCTCTTCCAGTTGCGTGACTACCTTGTTGTGGGAAGTTCATTCCCAACTAAGAAGTTGTTAGGTAATACTATAGATGGCGCCGCGTTGCCGGGGGGGGGGCATCTAACAAGGCCAGATTGAACAGGAGACTACATATTTTCATCGAGTGAAGATTGAATGTTTGACGCCGAGTTCGCTAAACGTCCTAGATATTCTTACTAATGATCCATAGATGGCGGGTAAGTTAAGGTTAGATCGTTTGAACGGTGCATCTATCGACATCACTCAACTCAGTCGCTTCTTCGAAAGAGCACAAACACAGCGTTGCATTTGAAGCACTCACAGCGAACAACACGATTCCAGGTCTTGTTTTGTCGGGGCATGACCCTTACTTCCGCTATACGGAAGAACAGGCAAAAGTTATGACATATTTGCAACTTTCATTCTCTACTTTATTTTACCCACGACTCTGCCCACTGTGTTCCTCGGTGCTCCGTATCAGTAATATAACACGGTTCTCTATATCTCGAACCCGGAAACTCGGGACTCGAAACTCTCCGACGTTGCCAGAAGTAAAAGTACTTAGCACACCTTACATCATTCAAAGCATAATTTGGACCTCGAAAACTCGGAATCTAGCAGAGTTGAATTGAGTTTTCCTGGCTGTTTGAGCTTTCGAGATTGAATTCTGTGTGTCGTTAATTTGCCTCAATAAGCCGAGCAAACAAAGAACTCCGTGGAAGCTTGTTTTAAGTTCTTGTAGTCCGTCAAAGGTATGTCTGCCAATGTTAGATTAAATACCGATTTTTTCTTCAAACCAGTTTACTTGAATGCTTTAGCAACCAAACTGTACTTACGTTCCTTGCTTAAGTTACTCTGCATTAAGACAAGGCTACGTCACAATCTCAGCCGTAACATGTTTAACTGTTTTTGCCCCTGATTTATTTCCACGCATGAGATATTTCTTGTTATTTTGAAATTTGATTCCACTGATTAATTTATTCAATTCGTTTCCTATTGCCTTCAGGGTACTGTCGACGTGTACAAACGGCGAATCCCCTACACTAAGTTTGTCACGCGAATCACGCATTATTAAGGAACGACCAACTGTTTTGCCCATCAGTACTTCTTTACATTGTCAAACCTTGAACCTTGAGCCATCTGTTCATTTTTCTGAAGGTTCTGTGAGGCGAAGTCAGAGTGTTTTCTACGATTATCTCGTCGCAGTTAAAACGCTGCTTCAATATAACTGATTAAGCGGACAATATTGGCTTGGCAAAGAAAAATATTGACAACAAAAGCCTGAAAAGTACTGGCCACTTTGGAGTTGAAGAAAAGGGGATGTAAGAGTGTTGTAAGCATCATTTAAAGCTCACAGTATTGCCATGCAGCCGGAACGGCACTGTGCTTTATATTATTAGAAATCTAAAATCGTAGAGATATATCAGTATCAGTTCCCAGATAATATAATAAAGGCAGTGCATGAACATTAGCATTATGTAGTTTGGCTACAGTCTGGATAACAGTATGAAGTGAGTGCGTTATGTATCGATCTGGTCATGGGTCAAGCTTTGAAGAAACAAACAGTTTTTAAATGTACGAACTATCGTCCAAAATCAGTTAACCCGCGTCCAGTTTAGGCCAAACGTCCTCGCATTAACTATTGTTACGTTTTATTTGCTCTCTCTTTATCCGTGGCCAATACAATCATTTCTATTTCTAAAATAATTACCTCTCGAACCACGGGATAAGCATAAAGTGACCAGGTCATCATAGAATCATGTGAAACAAATTCGGGGGAACGGCTCATCATTGTTTCATGTATACTTCAAGATTTGTTTCTAGTGACCGATACATAGTGAGTGCCAATAGCTGGGTGTAATAATCTATATGCACATATAATATAGTCTGCAATAGCCCTTCTTGAAATTTTGTTTTGCTTACCTACGAATAATGTCTTCGTTCAGTGAACGGGAAATGAAGATTGCAGGCCTGGCAATGTCACTTCCATGGCAGCGAAAAAAAACCAAGCTGTGCAACCAGTGTGAGAGTAAAAAAGAAATTTTCGAGGACATTTTATACTGTTTGCACGCAGTGGAGGGGAATAAACCGCTGTAACCACGCTAATACGAGTTGAATAAGTAACGTAACGCGAATTGTTGACAAACAACGTATACTGCCACTTAGGGAACAACTGACGAAAACAAAGAAAATTAACTTTGCTCTCAGTCATGACTCCATTTTGGCGGGGGTTATTTGTTACCTTTTAACATGCTGTAAAGATGACTAATATATGGTATGAAAAAAAACCGTATCGCACACAAATTATACAAAAAGTGAAGTTTAGAAAACGAAATGATGTGACATTCGTACACCGTTTCTTAGCCTAGAAAATCATTAAATAGATTCCTTTTCCGGTTTATGATTTGTCCGGTTTCCGGCTTGCGCGCGTCATATGCATATCTGGATCAATAGGTCATCACAACAATTCTGGGAAACTGTATGTTTAAATAATTATCCAGAAGTGACATGGTTTGAACGAACATTTTATTTTTCCTGTTTCCTTCAGGCCGAATTTGGTGATATTTATTTGTTTAACCAAGTTACAGCAAATCGTCACGAGTCATTTCAGTATATATGTGGGACTTTTCCCAGTGATCATACAGGTAAACAAAGTTGCCCACGCGTGACTTAACGAGATCTATGTGTCCGCCAATTCAGAGAAATGGAAAATGTGTCAGAGAGCATGTCCTGGGGTCTTGTCGACTCACACTCAACAAACACCGTCCACAATAAGTACGCACAAAAAAAGGTGGACTTTCTCCTTGCTTGTCAAACGACAAGTCGAACGTTAAATCCAGTCACACCGGTTTGACAGAACAGTGCCACTGACGCATGGAAATCTTGTAACACTCGTAAAATTCGCACGTTAAATATCAAATCTAGTTTTTGCTGACGTGTTTGCTACCGCTTATTCGAACTGTTGCCACTAATCGAAATCTGGAACGAACATTGGATAAATGGCTATAAGTATCAAGACAATTAATGAACGGCAAAAGCTTATGCTGCAGCGGTATACAACAGAGACGTCAATGTACCGTTACGGTGTTCACTGAATATCGCTAAATTTAGTGTTTTTAGTGTCGAAATCTACAAACATAAACTCTTACGTTTGCTTAATTTACATCTGTAACTTCAGTGGCTGTATCTTGTTCGACGTTTCCTACAACTAGAGCTGAGTAAGCTTACATTGTAAGTTTTTAAAAATTCATTAGAAGTTGTTTGGCGCCTTCATTTGAAACGGCCAATAAACAAGCAGTATTTTATGACGTGTGACTGAATCTTTAACGAATTCTTGAAGAAGCAACCAATCATTGTCAGACATCGTAAGGCAAACGGGAATTCCCTTTTCCCCATTTAGACTCCGTCTAGAGCATTGTGTTAATGATGTGTTTTCGTTTGACTGAACCGGTATGCCTACTTCAAATTAATTTGTTTCCGCCTTTTGGCGCTCGGTTGAAAATATCGGCCAGACAATATTGATGATACATTTCCTTTGTCTTGCCTCCACTCAAAATCAAAAGAATTAAATCTGTCAATCATTTATATTTACTTGTAACCTCAGTAACATTTGGAATGGCATCTACGTTAGTACATCAAATGGAGTAAAAATGTTTCAGTACTGAATTGATTTACCAAGGTAGACAACAGAGGCAACTGAAATCGGCTTAACTGGCGGTTGATGGAATTTCGTCTGCCACGCTGGCTAGTATAATGTGGGACTTTTTCCCAGACTGCATTTCAGGTAAGCAAAGTTGCCCATCTGGTGGAAGGGTAAAACATTCAATCCGCTCACAAATCCACAATTTAAATATACATGGATTTCTTCCTTCGTTTATCTTGTCTTGTGCAACTAAATGCGAAGGTTGCCTTGACAGCTTATAACAGCTTAGATAAATATACGTTCGCAGAAGCGTTTCATATATGCTCCTGACGTTCACGCGTCCAGTATTTACTTATGACTCAGAAAAAGAGCTAGTTCTCCTTCGCAATCAAAGGACTCGTTTAACGAAGTCAAACCTGAGCTCGATGAGAACATCAGTTATGTTGGAAATATTCTCGCATTCATAAGATTCGTGCATTAGAAAATCATGCTCTTGTTTAGGCCTAAGGTAATTGTGTTTATTAAAAATTTCCCAGAAAAACACTCGTGAACTAGTTTCCACCTCAGTAGCTTACGCGGCCAGTATAACTGTGCAAACAGGAAAAATCTAAGGTTTACATCAGTTACCTACAAATACAAATTCTAAACTCCCCAGCAAAATTAGACTTTATGAGTTCAGTTTGTTTAGAGTTAATGTAGTATTTTGCAGCTACTGATATTCAATAAGGAATCCGGCTTTGTGGTTTCACTCTCGAAATGGGCCTTTCCAGCCAGTCATCTTCAGTACACTGAATTGGACGTTTTTCTGAAAAGGAAGCAAAAATTACTCGCAAACTGATATTTGGGCTTTTAGTCCCGGGCTCAAAACATTATCTTTTTCTACCAATTGCCAATTTTTCTAAAAGGAGTAATTCTCAATGAATTATTTTAATATACTGAATGCTCAAGTGATATGCTCTAGATACTACCTTAAGGTTTTACAGGCACAAGAAAACCGTCCCCTGCATCATCTGTCACTATATATTAAATTGCACACCTTGCCAGGGTGGTGAGGGGGTGTCCCTTATGGTTTGTATCCTAGCCAAAATGCCTTTTGTTACTGTCTTAACAACCATGCACCTATTCTCCATATATCATTCTAGGCGTAGATAGGTCATATAGGTGTTTGTAGGTTTTTCCTGGATGAGGTTGCTTTTCTTTCGCAATTTTGTTTTACGGGTGCTATTGTACGCTGGAATTTATCCTGGTAAGGCCTAGTTCCTGAGTGAAGAAGCTAGTAGAGTAATTCATTATTCAGTGAGATTCTTTTTATAGATACTATTTAGCTGAAACCATGAATTTTGTCGATTTAGGTTTTGCGTTTCAAAAGTGGCTCTTTCAAAATGGTTGTTTTTATGTCCGTACTGAAACTTAAGCTTCAGTTTTCAATTTCTTACCATCGTCCCATTTCACAGGTTCTTCAAGTGTCACGTGACAAAGCTCGGCGGTAAAGTTTTGCAAGACGTTTCCGATTTCTAAAAATGACAAATAATAGTCATGCCTTAAAAATAACCCTTTGTTATTAGACCAGTGTTTGTGATGTCTAAACAAATGAGAACACAATGCACTGTTCACTGTTTCTAACGTTGTCTACTGATTTCCAGGTTATTATTAGTTATCCTAAAATCACCATACTCAAGTGAATTAAGGAAGGGGTCTCCGTGGATTTGGAGGGAATGCTTTCAAGGTACTGATTAGAAAGTTTGGTAGAGTCAAGCATTTCCTTGAAGTATTTAATTTTTGTCTTCGAGAACTTTGTTTTTACCTCACGTGACATACCACGCCCAATTTAAAAAATTTTTTTTGATTGAAATTTACATATTTTAAGAAAACGAATTCCCATTCAGTTTGCCTTTGTATTAATGACTTGAGGCAAAAGGTTTAGGGAACTAATTGGGGTTTTTAGAATTTATGTACTTTCTATAAACTAGGGCGGTTTAATTTTGGAGAGGGACTGGTACTAGAGAAACAGTAAATAGTTACGTAATAATGAACGTTTTCAGAATACCCCGTTTCATTTACGGTTTCTTTCCACAATGTGGAAATTTTGGAAGAAAGATGGATAGTTATAACGTTGATTATCATGTAATTGTAATCGGACTGCTGCAAATTTTTCAATCATCTGTTTCTATGATAATTTTTTCGAATTCTCGCACGCTGATTGGCTCTTGCTGATTGAGCAAACAAGACTGCAAGGCTGATCGTACTACGTGAAAAGTAGACTTTGCAAGACACCCACACGACTAGAACCGATACAGGAGGATTGCAACCGCGGACAGCTGTTTCGTCCTTATTGAGACTCATCAGCGCGGTGTAGCAAATATAAATAACGCCAGCTCAGAGAGCCAACGCAAATATATTTTCCAACCCGCACCCTGTATCAAGTTCCGTACTTTGAACTCACCCGTCCCCCGAATCACGCGCTGCCACATCACGTGCTTCGGAGGACAGGAAATCCAAAGTGTCACGAAGGTGTCTCGCAAAGCAACTGAGATAACTTAAATGTGGAAGGCACGGCCATTCCAAAACATTTAAGCGCATGGACAAAACCATGCTAAATAAAAGCACAGCATATCGGATCTGAAAAGATCTACGGTCCAAAAATACGTAAAAACGAGACTAAAAAAGCAAGGGACCGCAAACGATAATGCTGTAATTCGTAGGATCTGCTGAGAGATCTGATCAGCAAATAAAATGAAATAACAAACAAGACTGCAAGGCTGATCGTACTACGTGAAAAGTAGACTTTGCAAGACACCCACACGACTAGAACCGATACAGGAGGATTGCAACCACGGACAGCTGTTTCGTCCTTATTGAGACTCATCAGCGCGGTGTAGCAAATATAAATAACGCCAGCCCAGAGAGCCAACGCAAATATATTTTCCAACCCGTACCCTGTATCAAGTTCCGTACTTTGAACTCACCCGTCCCCCGAATCACGCGCTGCCACATCACGTGCTTCGGAGGACAGGAAATCCAAAGTGTCACGAAGGTGTCCCGCAAAGCAACTGAGATAACTTAAATGTGGAAGGCACGGCCATTCCAAAACATTTAAGCGCATGGACAAAACCATGCTAAATAAAAGCACGGCATATCGGATCTGAAAAGATCTACGGTCCAAAAATACGTAAAAGTGAGACTAAAAAAGCAAGGGACCGCAAACGATAATGCTGTAATTCGTAGGATCTGCTGAGAGATCTGATCAGCAAATAAAATGAAATAACAAACAAGACTGCAAGGCTGATCGTACTACGTGAAAAGTAGACTTTGCAAGACACCCACACGACTAGAACCGATACAGGAGGATTGCAACCGCGGACAGCTGTTTCGTCCTTATTGAGACTCATCAGCGCGGTGTAGCAAATATAAATAACGCCAGCTCAGAGAGCCAACGCAAATATATTTTCCAACCCGTACCCTGTATCAAGTTCCGTACTTTGAACTCACCCGTCCCCCGAATCACGCGCTGCCACATCACGTGCTTCGGAGGACAGGAAATCCAAAGTGTCACGAAGGTGTCTCGCAAAGCAACTGAAATAACTTAAATGTGGAAGGCACGGCCATTCCAAAACATTTAAGCGCATGGACAAAACCATGCTAAATAAAAGCACAGCATATCGGATCTGAAAAGATCTACGGTCCAAAAATACGTAAAAACGAGACTAAAAAAGCAAGGGACCGCAAACGATAATGCTGTAATTCGTAGGATCTGCTGAGAGATCTGATCAGCAAATAAAATGAAATAACAAACAAGACTGCAAGGCTGATCGTACTACGTGAAAAGTAGACTTTGCAAGACACCCACACGACTAGAACCGATACAGGAGGATTGCAACCACGGACAGCTGTTTCGTCCTTATTGAGACTCATCAGCGCGGTGTAGCAAATATAAATAACGCCAGCCCAGAGAGCCAACGCAAATATATTTTCCAACCCGTACCCTGTATCAAGTTCCGTACTTTGAACTCACCCGTCCCCCGAATCACGCGCTGCCACATCACGTGCTTCGGAGGACAGGAAATCCAAAGTGTCACGAAGGTGTCTCGCAAAGCAACTGAGATAACTTAAATGTGGAAGGCACGGCCATTCCAAAACATTTAAGCGCATGGACAAAACCATGCTAAATAAAAGCACGGCATATCGGATCTGAAAAGATCTACGGTCCAAAAATACGTAAAAGTGAGACTAAAAAAGCAAGGGACCGCAAACGATAATGCTGTAATTCGTAGGATCTGCTGAGAGATCTGATCAGCAAATAAAATGAAATAACAAACAAGACTGCAAGGCTGATCGTACTACGTGAAAAGTAGACTTTGCAAGACACCCACACGACTAGAACCGATACAGGAGGATTGCAACCGCGGACAGCTGTTTCGTCCTTATTGAAACTCATCAGCGCGGTGTAGCAAGTATAAATAACGCCAGCTCAGAGAGCCAACGCAAATATATTTTCCAACCCGTACCCTGTATCAAGTTCCGTACTTTGAACTCACCCGTCCCCCAAATCACGCGCTGCCACATCACGTCGTGTGGGTGTCTTGCAAAGTCTACTTTTCACGTAGTACGATCAGCCTTGCAGTCTTGTTTGTTATTTCATAATTTTATTTGCTGATCAGATCTCTCAGCAGATCCTACGAATTACAGCATTATCGTTTGCGGTCCCTTGCTGTTTTAGTCTCACTTTTACGTATTTTTGGACCGTAGATCTTTTCAGATCCGATATGCTGTGCTTTTATTTAGCATGGTTTTGTCCATGCGCTTAAGGTGGTACTGGACCCTAATTTACTGATTATTAGGACATTTTCACTGGGACTAAAATGTGAGTTATATTAGTCCAAAAACTATATAATTACCACAGCTTATGCAAAATTTTATTAGAATTCTGAAAACAAAAACAGTTTTTTCATTTAATTTAAGGAATTTGTGGAATTTGAAGAATTTAAGGGTGCTATTGAGACTGCCATTTTAACATAAATCAGACGTCACTGAAAGGGGGTTTAAACATTTGTAGCAAGAATTTGATCAAAGACATGAAACACTATAACAAAACTTTTCACCAGAGTGCGTCACAGTAAGTTAAAAAGTGACGATTTTAGGAACAAAAAATGACATTTTGATTTGTAGTGAATACATTACCTTGTCACGCAAACAGCATCGAACATCTCCTCAGTGACGCACTCCGGTGAAAACTTTCGTAATTATACGTATTTGAAGCCTGCCAAGTTTGGTAGCAAATAAATAAATCGTACAGGAGATATCCTGACTACAATGAGTGCATATTTATGCCACAAGCGCCCAAATTGTTCAAAACACGCCATAATGTTTCGTAATTCCTTTTCCGATCGATTCTAGCGTGATCTTCGCCTTACCGCCATGTTTTACAAGCCAGCAATACGTATTTCCAGCGGTAAATACCAAAATTTTGCTCTATATAAGGTCTTTCTGCCCTTATAAAGAGAGTCTATTTTCCTGCGAAACCAATCACAAGCGCCAGCATAAACAATGACACCTTTCCTTGGCAACTGATGTCGTGGAGTGCAGCGCTGACAGATTTATTGACTCGCGTTGTAAACTTTAGAGCTATTCTACGAAATAGAAAAAGAACCGTGGCTTTTTATGATGAAATGAAGGTTCCATAGATATTTGTGAACACTAGTTGTATTCTGCAAAGGACAAGATTGCGATTTCGACGACCAGTAAGAAGAAGTCGTGTTCGATAACTCCAGACAATGGCTTGTATTTCAATGTCACGTAGCGAAACTTACATTGTTCCGTCTTCGTACAAAAAGAGACATTTCAGTTTGCCGATACCGGCGAAATACTATGGTATCTAATAAGAGAAAGGTAACTTGTGATATTCCATTTAAACTAGCATGAATAAGGCACACTAAGCAAAGAGTATGTGACTTGTGATAATTTCGCAATCAAAACTTGAGATCGCAAACTATCAAATTCGCATACCGTAGGGAATGTTTTCGTAAACCGCAATTACAATTTGAGCCGTTTGTTGTGATAATTTTCCCGCAAAATTTGCCTTGGAGACGAAACTTCAGTTGCTTATATCTCGCCAAATACAAATTCCCTTCAACTGAAAATTTGTAAACAAACATATTTTGTGATAAACTTCAAACTGCCTTGAAATCGATCGATTTGAAAAGCGTCACTCTAGCCTCCAGTACCACCTTAAATGTTTTGGAATGGCCGTGCCTTCCACATTTAAATCTCAGTTGCTTTGCGAGACACCTTCGTGACACTTTGGATTTCCTGTCCCCCGAAGCACGTGATGTGGCAGCGCGTGATTCGGGGGGGCGGGTGAGTTCAAAGTACGGAACTTGATACAGGGTATGGGTTGGAAAATATATTTGCGTTGGCTCTCTGAGCTGGCGTTATTTATATTTGCTACACCGCGCTGATGAGTCTCAATAAGGACGAAACAGCTGTCCGCGGTTGCAATCCTCCTGTATCGGTTCTAGTCGTGTGGGTGTCTTGCAAAGTCTACTTTTCACGTAGTACGATCAGCCTTGCAGTCTTGTTTGTTATTTCATTTTATTTGCTGATCAGATCTCTCAGCAGACCCTACGAATTACAGCATTATCGTTTGCGGTCCCTTGCTGGTTTAGTCTCACTCTTGCTGATTGTCACATGTAACGCAATCCTGTCTGGGGCCGTCCGCCGTTGGCCGTGGATAAACTGATTTTGCGAATCTGTTGTGCCTTCCTATCTGGTTCTTAGAACTTTTGTGTCAGAACTACAGCAATTCTGGAAATACTCATTGAGGACACAATCGGTAATCTGTAAATTTTGACATTTAATGGACGGAATTTCTCAGAAACCAACTGCGAAGCAACAAGAAGAGATTATTTGTGATAGTCTGACAGCGAAAATTTTTTAACGGCGAGAATCAGTCGTTTGCTGATCGACCGCGAACTCAAAGAAGAAATTCAGTGGAATTAAGCACTTCTTCGAACAGAATAAAGGTGAACAGAATAAAGGTCAGTTTTACGCAATTTTGTTTCGGAAGTTTTTCTTGGTCAAAACAAGCTTGCGTTGCGTATTTGTAGGTGTTTTGAATGCATTTTTGAAGCCTTGCTCGATTCAATGAATAAAACCCTTGCCGAGCGATTTGTTTTGGTACTTTTCAAGTAATAATTCAGAGTCTGCCATATTTTACTGTCGGTTACAAGTACACAAAATCGTCAACGCGTGGTTATAACTGCCCGCAAGATTTTCTCATTACACTCTTTTTTTTTTTATAAGAACGTCGAATTTTTTAGCTGAGGCTGAACCGGAACTGAATGTTCTTATTTTTTTGGCGATTTGAGCCCGAGACGTTCTGAACAATGTTCTTAAGATTAATTGAAAAGCATTTCAGTAAATCATAGATAGTTTTGAATGAAAGAAAGAACAAATAGGTCAAGTTCTACCAATTTCCTAAAAGTTATACGTGTTTGCTTTGCAGCATCACAAAAATTCTAGCATTTGGGGCTCAAATAGGCTGTAAATTACTTTCATCAAATTATTACACTTAATTTTATTCTCACATAGCTTGTTCTACAAATATGAAGACAAGATAAAGACGTTCTTCACGAAATCTCAGCCTGGGTATGTCCTTAGCATGTTCTTAAAATTTTGGCCAATCCCAGCCTCGACGTTCTTATGAAAAAGGTTCTTATAAAAAAAAAAAAAGAGTGTATTTCACTCAGCCCTAAATTTGCTGCCAAACTGTTTTTTATTCAGCGCGCGTTCTTGAATTGCCATAGAAACAGATGATTGACATCCACCAAAAACACATTCGGTTGAAGGTCGCGTGTTAGAGAATTCGCTGTAATCCAATTGAGTATCGGTAAACGCAATAAATGTACGTATACAGGAGGTTAAAAAAGGTTTCTCCCACTAAATTAGTTTCACAACAGATCTTTACAGCAATCCTTCATCAATGCCCTCATGTGAATGGACACAAGCGCGTTTTAGTAGATTTTTCTTCCCTAATGGACGACTGACACAAAAAGGACAGCTCTCTAGTACTTGTACGAAAAGGATTTCAAAAGTTTGGTGACTAATGCTTTACTGTCAAGGCTCTTGACAGTGAGAGGTTTTATATCTTGTCAAAGTCTATCTGTAAGATCAAACTGGGGTACGTTTAGTGCATAATGTATGCACAAATTTGGGTTAACAATACATTGAATGGTTCGATAGGTTGAAAATCCATTATGATATAAAGCAAAGTGAATATCGGGATAAAAACAGGTTTAAATTTTTCTCTGTCGTGTTTTCTTGCACTGAAAAAAAGAGTTTGGCTCGTTTAAATTTTTTACCAAAGAGCTGAACTTTAGAACAGAAATTATGATGTCAGCTACTGTCTTGCCTTTTTCGCAGCATACACAGTGGTGTTCAACTGCTCGACGATTGTATCTATTCTTCATTGTTGCCGTGTGTCGAAGCCGCGTGATCATCTGAGTAAAACGCCACCAAGCACTTGACAAAGTTCGCCTGCCTCTTGCAGTTAGATGAATAAAAATTCCGCAAAAGCAGTGACGAGCAAACCAGGGCATTCTGCTTCTTTTTGCTACGTAAGCGGAGGTTCTTAAGCGCTCAAACGAATGAATGTATCTTTCTGTTTGACTGCCTTCTCTTATTCTTATTTAAAATCATGTTGCCGATGCCGATGTTTCGCCCTACTGATTTGCGGTTTGTTTTTGTTTTAGTCAAGCGATTTGTGGTCGTGGCTCATGACCCATTTTGTCATACACCCGGACAGGCGGTTTAATAACCTAAAACTGGTCAAATCTACAGCTGATTGACTTTTCATTGTCTTTTTCTAAGGCGTATTAGACTTGTTGCCTCGCAAGTCGACTTGCTGTTTGTTATGTTAATTGGCGTGGTGACAGATCTTTCTAACGGCGGATTTTGGTAATGGAAAAACAGAGCACCACAAATACGACAGGGTGCAAAAAGAACAAGCCTTTAAGTTACATATCACGCTTACTGTTTGCAAATCAAGTACGTTTGCAAGCACAATTATTAAACTTGTTTATGTGCTGCGGTGTACATGATGACATCATCGCAATAACTATTTTCAGTATTTATTTGCTTTCTCCTTATTCCGCAATCAATCGTCTAACAGTAGCCTTCGTGCAGACGTCTCCTATTTCCTTCCACCCGCGGAAAAGGGACGTCTGCGAAACGGCGTCGCTAATCGTGTTCCAGTATCCTGCTGTTTGGGTTTTAAATTTCGCATAAATTATGATAACAGAGTTTTGTTTTCTGTGCCAGAACCGTTTCCCTCTGATCGCTCCATGATCGGAGGTCGAACACGGCGAAGAGGACTGCATGGAATCTGAATTTTTCTCACAGAAGCATTGCGCACGGCTTTCACAGGAATTGACGTAACCAGCGAACTGAGATCGTCCGACGAACGATCTACCGACTCCTCCAAAAGAATTCGCTTCTCGGGAGAAGCCGAAGTTCCTACGCTGTCCTTTCCTAGTGTCTCGATCTTTTTTTTTTTTTTACTGTAAGTCCTGCCTTGAAGCTTTGGAACCATAATCGCTAAAAAGTTCGTCCTCGATTTTTCTCACGTTGGCGTAAAGACCTCTCCGCTTTCGCAACTTTCCCACGCACGATCTACAAATATATGGCGATGTTTCGTGTACGATGAACTGAAGAGAAAGGATTTCTTCCTGAACTTTAAATTCACTGTGACTTTTCACAAGGTTTCTGTCGTTGTTTTTCAGAATAGTCGAGAAACACAACACACAATCGGACATGTTTTTATCAATGGAAAACCCCGCTAAATGTAGATCGCATACATTATCTCGAGCATTTCCCGACGATAGCCAATCAGAGTTGTTTCTAACAGTGGCTATTGTCAAGCAACCAATAAAAGCACTTTCCACGAATTCCTGAAAAACAGCAGGATATTGGAACATGATTAGCGACGCCGTTTCGCAGACGTCCCTTTTCCGCGGGTGGAAGGAAATAGGAGACGTCTGCACGCAGGCTATCTAACAGTAGATTAAAAATATTTGGCTCTTGACCCTTAACATGTACTCAGTACACGACATCATCGCAATAACTATTTTTAGCATTTATTTGCTTTCTCTTTATTCCGCAATCAATCATCTAACAGAACAGCAGCTTAAAAATATTTGGCTTTCGACCCTTAGCAAGCTAAGCCGGAATTCGAGGAATTGGTCATTCGAGGAATGGCTCGGAGCTCGTTACTCGTAAGTGCTTGCAACAGATGTAATGAAAAACACTTCGGATCTTTTGTTTCTAGGGAGGTTCACTAAAGACAGAATGCGCATACAGTATAGACAATATACTGTACGCGAAGCCCTTGGTTTACACAATGTCTGCGCCGTTCAGTAACGGGAAATGAAGGCTGTAGGTCTGACAACGTGCTTTAAAAGCCAAAAGGAAAAGAGGAACCTCCCAACAACTAAGCTGGGCAAACGGTGTAAGAGTAAAAAAATTTCCGAGAACATAATTGTACTGCTTGATGCAGAGGAGGGGATACGGATTGATCAAGTAACGTAACGCTACTTTTATTCACAAATGACGTCTGCTGTCACTGCTCAGTGAACCATTGAAGCAAATAAAGAGGACTGCACGCAGGTATTTCAAGTAGGGGGTCTATTTTGTTTGTTTTGTAACATTTTAGGATTAGAGTAGAAACATATTGACACTAATCCTACAAAAAGGAATTTTCGCAGATAAAATGTGCACCGTTTCCTTTAGTCAATCAACAACGCTAACATCGCCAACATTCTTTATAGAAACTGTCTTTACTCACTGGTTGAATAATTGTCCACAAGTGACATGGAACGTTTTCGTTCCAAATGTCTACTTACAACCCTCGCTAAAGATGCTCTGCCTTTCGACAAGGTTTCTTGCAGTCTCAGACATTTTCACCCATTAAACTCTATTATTGCACACTTGAGATATTTCTTATAACCTTTCATGCGATATTCGATTCCAATGTTCAATTACCACTATAGTGGCATTCTATTGTCTTTAGGTTATGAAAGGCGGGGAATCCCCTTCAGCTAAATTTCCTTATCGTGGCTAAAATCATCACATATACAGGTATGCATCGATTCAAGAACGGCCAAGTTGTCTGCTTGAAAGTCCCTCGACTATGTCTATTTTCTTCAAAAGAGAAAAACTCTGTTTTAACTTTTCCTTCGTATGCATTGTTTCTGAATGGCCTGCAACAGGCGACTTGTAGGCAGATTAGTCCTTTCTATAAATTTGTGTTCCTTACCTACAATGCCATTCTGCGCCGTTCACTGAGTGGGAAATGAAGGCCGTAGGTCTGACAACGTTCTGAAAGCCAAAGGGAAGAGATCCCAGCAACCCAGCTGGGCAACAGGTGTAAGAACAAAAAAATTTCCGAGATCATATTTTATACTGTTTGCATGCAGAGGAGGGGAAATAAAGCTCTGTAACTACACTGATACGGATTGATCAAGAAACGTAATGCTACTGTTATTCACAAATGACGTCTACTGTCACTACTCAGTGAACTATTGAGGAAAATAAAGAGGTCTGCACGCAGATATTACAAGTAGGGTATTTTTCAGTTTGTTTTAGTACTTTTTAGAAGTAGCGTAGAAACGTATTGACACTAGGTGTAATCAAATTTGGAACATAAAATGCAACATTTGTGCAACGTTTCCTAGTCAATCAACAACGTTACAGTCCTTACTTAGTATCGCTAAGATTCTGGGAGACTCTTTGCTGGTTTGAATAATAATCCATCAGTGACATAATTATCCGCAAGTGACATGGAACAATTTTCGTCTAGTTTCCTTCTGGATGTAGTTAGGATTTAAGTGTTTCGCCAAGTTAGAGCAACTCGTTACGCTTTATATTGGTTGTACAGTATCCATCCTTTGTACGGAGCGTTTTTTGTCCAACGCCAAAGGCCGCATCCAGTATTTAGTCCTATATTTAAAGCACTCCTCTACACTATATGTGACTAAACACTGATTCTACATACGCTGAGCTTTCCATCATTATATAAGATTTGTATGGCCAGTTGTCGTGTACATACGGCGTTCGACTTGCAAAAATCCCTTGCCGTCTGTAGTAGGCGTATTCATGTTGGGACTTTTCCCAGACTTCTTGAGGTGTACAAAGTTGCCCTGGCGTACCTACGCATAATAAGAAGGCATAATTCATATTGGGACCTTTCCTAGACTCTTAAGGTGAACAAAGTTGCCCTGGAGTACGTACGCATAATTTATTGCAATGTTTTCCAGACTCTTTGAGGTGAACAAAGTTGCCCTGGCGTACGTACACATAATAAATAGGCATAATTTATATTGGGACTTTTCCCAGACTTCTTGACTGGCAAACAAAGTTGCCCCGGCGTACGTCACTTAAAGAAATCAAAGTGTCCGCCAAATCAGTGGAAAGGAAAGTGTGTCAGAGAACATGTCCTAAGGTCTACGCGACTCACACTCAACAACTACAGTCTACAGTAGAATTTGCACACAGAAAATGTGGACTTTCTCGTTACTGATCAAACGACAAGTCGAACGCAGTCACACCAGTTTGACAGAACACCACTTATGTAGACTGCTAGCAGTCCCTTTCTGGATAGTCGAGAGGGCGCGCGAAATAGCCGAGCGCTGGATAGTCGACGAAAAAACTGGAGCGAAAAAACTGGAGCGAACGAGCGGAGGGGGCTGGGGGAGAGGCGGGAAAAAGGAAAAGAAAAGAAAGGGACTGCGGTCTTAGCTGTAACCGACGCGTTCAGGTAACTCCGCCCACAATCTGTTAAAGCCATTAAAAATCCACTTATAAATGACAGCTCTTAAATAACAACTCCGCCTCTATTTGTCGCTTGCGGGAAATACGCACGTGTGGCCGATTTACCCAGGTATACAAGTATTATTACTGGTATTATTACTAGTAGATTTCCCGGAATTCTCTTAGCATTCGTCGACAAAACCGTAGTTAATTTATAAGATTTGGATGAGCGAAAATACGCCAACGAAGCCGGTGAAAAAACGCGGGCGAAAGCCTAAAGAGCAGGATGCATCAGATTTTTGCCGTGTGTGCAAGGTAAACTTTAAATTGAACGGCACTTACCTTTCATGTGAAAATCTACATAAGAAAGCCGGCGCAGGAAATCTCTCCCTCAGTAGAGTAATTACTGAAACTCTTGAACTTTGTTTAAGTTCTGAACCTTATTTATCTTCACGTGTCTGCTCGAAGTGTGCGTTGAAAATAAGAAATGCCGCAGAACGGTTGAAATTCATCCGCGAAAACATCAACGTACCACATGGGAATTTTATGAAAACAAAGGAGAGCGGCCAGGAATACGACAAGGAAAACCAGGACCCTGAGGAAATCCTACGGTTTAAAAGACTTGCAAAGTCTCCTGGATTGGCAATAGAGAAGAGACGGAAAGGAGAAAGCGAGCGAGTCGAGGAATCGACAGATCGCCGAGAAGCCAGAGCGAAGCGACCATTGTTATTTGGTGACCAGAATATTACGAGGCAAGAGGAAAAATCGCCGAGCTTGAACATTGATCCGAGCCTTATTGAAAAGCCAAAATCTCTAGAAGTTGTAGTGCATCTAAACTTTTCTTCGGGGCCCAGAGTGAAAGAAATCGACGACGCGAACACCCGAAGTGTCATTAAGAACGTGGCGCAAAACAACTGGAAAGCTGCTGTTAACATTATCTTTAAGCATCCTGCGTGCCAAGATTTTTTGAAAGAAGCAGTACGATCAACGATCTCGCGGGAATTTAAAGACTATTGCCATTCGACTACATCTGTCCTGAAATACACTGCACCTTCGGAACTTGCTTCTTTTTCAAACACGCTTGTTCGCCATGAGGTTAAAACAATGTGTCCTATGTGGAACAGTGCTTTAGAAGGAGCTTTAGGGCCTTGCAAAAACGAGGCAAAGACGACGAGAGCTACCAATGTTTCTGCTCTGTGCACCGCGGCGGCTGCTAAGTTTCGAAATTCCAGAATGTCAGCTTTTGCTCACAGAGTTTCCGTGGTTTTGCTTCACAGCGGTGCCAAAAGTCACGACTTCATGCGATTGAATCGATTAGGCATTTGTATGTCTCACAAAGAAACGATTTCAAAGCAGAAGGAGATGGCAAAAGCACACGATTCCTCCGTGCTAATCTGGAAAAGGGAGCTTGAATTGTCCAAGAAGTGTGAACTGCTCCTGCGAGAAATCAAGTCAAAGCAAGTGCCTGTGTATGCTGAGGACGACATGGAGGTGGAAGTATTATTGGACTTGTCGGAATCAACTATTTCTGGTTACACAAATTACTCAGTAGAGGTGTTTTCCAAATGCCTACACTTTATTCAGCAAGAGCTTATTAAGGCCCAATGCAATGAAGCAACAGAGGAAACTCTGGAACAGGCGATCAGAAGAATGTCAGGTGAATTTTCGTCATTACCGAAGTACAGGTATGAATCAAAGTTATATAAATCACAACAAATTTATTACAATTTATTTATGTATTTCATTGTTTTGAGCCCTGGATGTAGAGAGCCCTCTAGAGAACAATGTATGGTAAATTGTGTGATCCCAGTCGTCCAAAGCAGAATTTAATAAGTAGAATTTTAATCCACACTCATATCAGAGGTGTAATCACAGTAAATGTCTCCTGTTTTACATGTATCTTGGCTTAAAATGTTATTACCTAGAAATGAAAATTTCAAGTATTTACTCCGGGGTTTGCATCAATCAGTACACTTACTGAGTTCAACAAACACTGATGGATTTCTGTTGCAATTCACAGAATTGTGGCTGACAACTTTGATATGAGCATTAAATCCAGGATCCAGACTAAGCAGCACTCAAACCAATCCATTCACTGGACTAACCAATATGCAATAAAGGACCGGGTTGTGTGTGATTCCAGTTTGGCTGGAAAGGGGCCAAAGTGTAGTTTAGACAACCTCCCACTACAAAACTTGCTACCAACAGCGTCTGTTCAGAAGGATTTTAAATCTGATTGTTCGGTGTTAGTGGGTCGAGTGGTTACCAAGTACCTACCTGCTTTTCAGCACCTGAAAGATGTGGTTCCACGACATATTCCCCACCCTCATCTTGCAGAGATGTCAAAAAAATCAGAATATGTGAGTCTTGTAAATTCTAGTAGATGCAACTTAACAGATTTTTTTCAATTTTTCCTTTCTTGTTTGTTTGCTCATCAGAGTTTGTGCATCAGCCTCATTAAATCAATCTAGCAATAGGCATAATGCAAGAAGGGAGATACATGTACTTTTTTGTCCCCGGGAAATTTGTACATCAATCTAAATAAAATGATGGAGTCTCTACCACTGAAAACATACTACAGCACTACCTAACACAAAATGAATACAGAGTCAGGGAGTTCTTTCATAAATTATTTCAGAAAGAGGGAAACAATAATTGTCTTTTATTGCTTTTTATTTTGGATGAAAGTAGCCCAACAAAATCATGTTCACAATTGGTTACTTTGTCTAATTCCATGGAGTCATTAATGAAACCCTTAATTGTGTGTTTCAATAAATTATCCTTACCTTCCCAAAAAAAATGCATGTCTATAACACCTAGCACTTTACACCAAAATGGAATTACTGTAAGGGAGGGGGGGGGGATTAAAGACAAAACCAAAGGAGACTTGTACAACTTACTCCCAAACAGAACTGGCTTTACTGTTGTTTTTTCTTGAATTGCAGTACAGTTTAGGTTTGTCCTTGCTCAACTCTAATGTGTCATCTGAAATGGCTCAGCTTCTAGCAACAAATCAAGACAAGTACGTGCCCCACGAAAGGAACGCTAATGGAGACCTTTTATTCACGGTTCCTATTTTCTTTGATGGAGACGCCTTGACAGAAGAGCGAGCAAGGAATGTGCAATGGGCGTTCATAGATGGCGACGACGACATTGACTGTTTGAGAGGCTTGGATCCTAATCATACTGATTGGCATGCCAAAGTGACACTTTATGAAGTAAGTTTATATTATTTATTAATCTAGAACCCCATACCAAAGTGGTAGTGGTTTTCAAAGTGATTGACAAAAAGAACGGATTAAGCATTACTATTTCTATGATAACAATACACAGTGTATTATTGATAAAACAGTGAGAAGAATAATTATTATTCACTAAATCTGGATGATTTATCTGCAAAGTTAGATGAGCACTTTTATTGGAAAATAATGTGATTTGTTTTGTAGGTTGAAAAGAAGATATTTTTCAGTAATGATTCTGCTGGTGATGTGGGTAGCACTTGTGCATCTATGAACAGAACAGGCAAAACAAATGCTAAAAAGGGACCCAAAGTGGACTACAATGCCTACAAAGATTTTCACGACCGAGAAACAGAGGCTCACATTGTTGCTTCCTTTATGAAATTTGCTGGCATGTCCTCAATAGAGGGTAAAGTCATGTTTGTGTTGCTAATGAGTTAGGAGGTGATGGATTGTTTAGTGTATTTCTCCTTGCAAATCAACCAGTTAAATTTCAAGCACATAGGGAACTTAAGAGCAAATTGCATCTGCTCCTTGTTCTTCTGCAAATATTTTCTGGTGTTTGATCAATTCCTTTACTCTCTTCAGAAGATGTTTTATCAAGCTGTGATGTTGTAAAGAACATTATTGTAACATGCTGGTGAATATTGGTTCTAAAGGGATGTGTAGCCATATTTTTAAGCACCTTTCCAAAGTTTCCAAGGGTTTCCAACACTCAAAACGTTGGCTTTCAATCCCTTTATGGTGGCCAATTTGCCTTATCAACTCAGATGTGTTCCCAAGGGTACTGTTAAATGATGCTTAAGAGCAATATTGTCCTATGTAACTTAACACTGAGTTTCTCAAACGAAGTCAGTAAAGCGAATTGTTTTTTTGTTCAATTTATTTTCCTTTGGTTTTACCTTGTTTGTTTGTTTTTTTAGACAAGCCTGTGGAGTTTACAGTTCCTAAGCACTGGAAGTCAAAGGAGGAGAAGAAGCAATGGCTCTTTGACCATATAAACAAGTATTTGGATAGGTTTGTTTTCGATTCAACCCAGCTCACTGACGTGGCAGAGCAAGTTCAGCGTCTAGAGATGAATGAGAAGGAACGCTATCCATGCCGGAAACCAGGATGTGATCGGACATATGCCTTTCATTCTGGTAGAGTCAGGTCTGGATTTCTTTTCTTTTTTCATTTCATAACACACCCTTGAATTACATGTCCCTCCTGTTTATTTCAATACATACATACATATATATATATATATATATATATATATATATATATATATATATATATATATATATATAAAAAACAGTTAATGGTTGCCTCAGGCCAACAAAGAATGCCACTGCGTCAGGAGGATCAAAGATTCACAGTCCAAGCCTCACTGCATGGAATTAAAACTCGTTGAAGGAAAGCGAGGACGGACAACTTCTGACGATTAAAAAGTTAAAAAATTTAATAAAAAATAAAAACGTTTCGGTCTTAGACCTTCATCAGTTACATGAAAAAATTAAACTTAACAAATCTACCTAAATAAGATTACAGAACAAAACAAGACGCAAAATACAATTCAACGCTATGAGTTACGTAACCGGCGTGATTATAACAATACTAAAACGAGGATAAGTGACGCTAACATTCAAATATAGAAACAATGTAGTACAACGATTATATAACGAAAAAAAGGAAAAATAAACAATACTAACAATTAAACGTAATTACAAGGTGTAGATACAGGTACAACACTAGATAAATGAACGATACAAGGCAAAAATATAACAAAAGACCGGAAATATGCTGCTATAAAAATAAATAACAAAAGATGACAGATAAGACTAAAAACTAAAAACTGCTAATTCAAAAAAGATGACATTTGCAAAGCGGCAAAAGAAAGGGCAGTCAAAAGGAAAGCAACCTACGTTTACGCAAACATGGATCATACCAAAATCCCAAATCGAGGCCTTTGGAGCCCCAAAGGGCCGATAGACAACAAAATCCCTGGGGGGGCCTTAAACAATAATGACCGTAATAAGTTCCCCGAACAGGGCCTTTGAGTATACCCAACACCTAAGAGGCTGACAAAATCCAAGAAAAGGGCCTTTGAACGGCCATATATCGCAAACAAAGAATCGCAAAAAAGAAAATTAATTATAACAAATTAATGGCTGTTTCAAATGCGAAAGGAATAGATGCGATCTTTGTCGAAATTTCTTTGTTGAATCCAAATCATTTCTTAGCTTGCAGACGGGCAAAAAATACACCATTCATTCAAGACTTTCTTGTGATTCTAAAAATGTGATTTATTTGGTTTCTTGCAAGAAATGTCGTTTGCAATACATAGGATCTACAACCACTGATTTTCGAATTAGGTTTCGTAATCACAAGTCTGCTATGCTCACAAACAAAACAACTTGTGAAGTAGCAGTGCATTTCAACAAAACTTCACACATTTTAGATGATTTTTCGTTTCAATGTATTGATCAGGTGCAGGCCCCAAACAACTCGGATGAGATCGACAGGCTTTTAATTACAAAGGAGGCTTATTGGAGTGCTCAGCTATTCTCTTTGGCACCCCATGGTTTAAATAAAAGAAAAGAATTTCATTCTAGGAATAGAATTTGTTATAATTAATTTTCTTTTTTGCGATTCTTTGTTTGCGATATATGGCCGTTCAAAGGCCCTTTTCTTGGATTTTGTCAGCCTCTTAGGTGTTGGGTATACTCAAAGGCCCTGTTCGGGGAACTTATTACGGTCATTATTGTTTAAGGCCCCCCCAGGGATTTTGTTGTCTATCGGCCCTTTGGGGCTCCAAAGGCCTCGATTTGGGATTTTGGTATGATCCATGTTTGCGTAAACGTAGGTTGCTTTCCTTTTGACTGCCCTTTCTTTTGCCGCTTTGCAAATGTCATCTTTTTTGAATTAGCAGTTTTTAGTTTTTAGTCTTATCTGTCATCTTTTGTTATTTATTTTTATAGCAGCATATTTCCGGTCTTTTGTTATATTTTTGCCTTGTATCGTTCATTTATCTAGTGTTGTACCTGTATCTACACCTTGTAATTACGTTTAATTGTTAGTATTGTTTATTTTTCCTTTTTTTCGTTATATAATCGTTGTACTACATTGTTTCTATATTTGAATGTTAGCGTCACTTATCCTCGTTTTAGTATTGTTATAATCACGCCGGTTACGTAACTCATAGCGTTGAATTGTATTTTGCGTCTTGTTTTGTTCTGTAATCTTATTTAGGTAGATTTGTTAAGTTTAATTTTTTCATGTAACTGATGAAGGTCTAAGACCGAAACGTTTTTATTTTTTATTAAATTTTTTAACTTTTTAATCGTCAGAAGTTGTCCGTCCTCGCTTTCCTTCAACGAGTATATATATATATATATATATATATATATATATATATATATATTTACCTTAAAGATATCTCACATGTTCAACCTGCACAGAGTTGGTTAAAAAAGTATATTTTCAGTCATGCAAAGTATTCATTGGAAAATGACTTCCTGTAGATATTCTTGTTTCTTGTTATTATTTGTTGATCGTGTTGCGATTAATCAATTATTTCTTTGTCATTCAATCAAAATTTCTAGACATGAGATGGAAGCCCACCCTGACCTGGGAATCCAAGACAACCCTCCCTCAGAAGCCTTGGACTCAGAGGGATACTACAGATGCAGGGGAAACTGTGGTCTTGTTTACAAATACAAAACCACTAGAAACAGGTGCAGACTGACATCCTACACAAAACTCCTTTTCTCTTATAGCCAAACCTCAAAGAAAGCTAATTTGGTTCCCATTTGAGAGTCCTTGCTTGATCAAGATAATAGAATGTACTACCATCAGATAGTGTTGGTCAGATAAATTTTGGAATAAAATTACTTTGCTTAGTTATCTGTCACTGTTGTAGACTGCTAGCAGTCCCTTTCTGGATAGTCGAGAGGGCGCACGAAATAGCCAAGCGAAAAACTGGAGCGAGGAGAAAAAAAACAAGAAGAGACTGGCTCTCCCCCAGCCCCCATCCGCTCGTTCGCTCCAGTTTTTTCGCTCGGCTATTTTGCACGCCCTCTCGACTATCCAGAAAGGGACTGCTAGCAGTCTATCACTGTTGCCCAGTTGGCAAATGTTCACCATGAGTTTTACATTAATTTCGTTTTGTTGTTTCTTTAATTATAGACACGAGAAGAACAAACATCCCAACTTGGAACTTGCAAATACCGAAGAGACTGTGCAAAATGAAAACAAAGGATCTGAAGAAAAGGAAGACCAAATCTTCAACTACCACAAAGCCAAGCTTTCCTATGGGTTATTACTGCTTGATTTTGGTGATGCCATCAGAGAGGGAGATGGGGGAAGACTTCTAAACCTGTACAAATTGGCTTTGCTCATCTACTCCAGCTATGGCCACAATAAATATGCTTACGTAACATTACTTTTTTTAGTGCGCATTTATGCCATACTTGATGAATCTGAGGCATTGAATTTGATTTGCAACCGTTTCTGTAACACTGTAGGGAAAATGGGCCACAACATTCCTCTCGATCTAAGGTTAGAGCATTCAAATAATTTGTTAAAAGCATGCCTGAAGGCTCTTGGGGCAAATGTTAGTGAAAATAGTGCTCAGAGGGTAGCAGCTGCCTTGAATGGCATAGAAATGGTTTTGAATTCCATCGATAAAGATTGCCAGAGTTCATCATTGTCAAAGGTTCGGGGTGGGAAGGATCCTAAGGAATCAGTGAAGCAGATTGTCACTGACCTTGTCAGTGGTGATGTTTTCTCCAGGCACAATCAACGAGATGGCTATACTGGCTTCTCAGAGTTTAATGCAAACATCATTGCTCAATTGAACTATGCAGAATTCTATCACTGGATAAGAAACAAGTTGAAAGAGTGGAAACAGATTTACAGCCTAGGACAGTAGATATTGAAATCAGAGTTTTAAAACTGTCAACACAATGTAAATAATATAATATTGTGGTCTTAGTTACTATTAGAGTAGTGTGAATGCCTTATTTTTTTTGCAACATAGATGAAAATGACCTAGCAGTGTCTGAATCTAGAGGCTGTTCAATCTTGAAGAATTAATTTTTTGCTTACCTTCTCCTTTTTTTTTTTTGAATTGGTTCATGAAGTTAAAGAAACAAAACCGAGTTTCAGAATACTATGCATTTTGTTCAAAATATAATAATTTCAACATATAATAACCTCAACATTGCATTTAGAAATATTTCATTATAACACTACCGTCTTTATAAACACAACCAAAACTCAAATTACAAACAATGTTGTCAGAAGAAATAAGGCATATCAGTGATAAGAATATACAGTTGAAAACTTTATTGAATTTATTTGTTGAAAAATGTTACCATGATCATGAGAAAACCAACCAAACAAAAAAAAAATCATGAAATTAATTTCTGGGTTACAAAGAAAAGTGTCCAGTGGTCAACATCCAGGCAAAATATAGCCATCTCTGGACAAACATCAAGCAATAGTACACATGTATCAAGAGAGAAGCATGAATGTTGCTTTTCCAAGTGTAAATTTTAAAATAGTCTATTATATTTTCAATAAGGAAATTAAAGGTTGAACTTCTCAACACCACTTTTATGTGTTTCAGTTCCAGCGCAACTGATGCAAAAATAGATTATAAATGTACACAAGCTAAAAGGAAATAAAAATGGAATCTTTTGTCACGTATCTGACACTGTTGCAAAGTCATCAATGCTTCATTACAAGCATGAAAACTAACCCAGGTAAGATTGTAACGTGTTCCATAAGTGGAGATGAATAACAGATTTATGTTTTGCTGATTTACATGGACATCAACAAATTTAATTTGACTTGGAAAATTAGAACACAATACAAAATGTCTGGTTTAGCTTTCAAGTGTTATCAACTCATCAAGTGTCACTTACAAAGAACCACTATAAGTTTTCCAGTTCCGCAGAATTAATCCCATCTGGATCACTATCTTCGTCCGATGTGTCTTCCATAGGGTAGTCTTCACTACCAATGGATAAAAGACTGAACAGTTCCTCATTCATAACTTCCATCACGTCTGCAAAAGTAACAATGTCCTCGAAAGTTTCTTGGAAAATTTCTAATATCAACTTTGCATGACCAACACTGAAAACTGGAAACCTTGTCAGTATGTCTGAAATTGAAAATATTGACGCAGCTTCTGCAATAATAGCATCAATTAGTTCAGCAGAAAATCCATGGGCACTTGAGGAACCAAACACAGTTAAGGACTGACTGTTCAATTGCCCTTGTAACTCACTTAGTGCCTCTCGCAATACAACTTGATCTTCTTTGCTGATAGTCCTTTGACAGGCAACCATAGTCTCTTTTTCCAGTGAACCAACTGGTTGATCAAATGGGAAAGTGTCCCGCTGGCACTCTTCTCCAGCACACAGACACCTCTTGGCACAGTTGCTGCAGCAATCATGAGGAGGTTGCACACTTTCAACATGCGCATAATCTGCAAATAGTGCTTTGCGAACACAACTGTCTGCCTTGCAGAATGTTTTTACTGCCTTATCACAATGAGACAGCTGATTACCGTGGTAGATTATGACATTATGAGCAGGCTCTCCATTTCGGCCAGCTCTTCCTGCTTCTTGAATATGATCTACTGTGGTTCTTGCAGGACCAAAGTGAATGACATATTTGACATCTGGAAAGTTCACCCCCATACTCAGTGCTGAGGTTGCCACGACAACTCGCACACAGCCAGAATCATTTTTGAATGAATCAGCGACTCGGCTCTTGTATTTTGGCCATGTCATTGAGTGGTAAATTCCCAAAAGTCGGTAAGCTGGGACTCGAGGCTTGTCAGGTACATATGCATCATTACCAAGGGCACCAAGGAGATGTCCAGTCAGTTTTGCGACATCCTGAATGGTGGAACAAAATATGATGCATTTGGGTACCTTATCCTTATGGGCCTTGATGAGGTCAACCAGCCACTGTAAATGAAGCAGATGATCTTCTCTCTTAGTTTTCACAACAGTGAATCGGATGTTTGTTCGTTCAGGGCTTATGTTTAGAACAACAGTGTCTTTCTTCATGGCTAACTCTTTTACAATGGTTTCCTGCATTTTGTCATTAGCTGTTCCGGTTAAAGCTAAGAAAGGAACACCTGAGGAAACGAGAATAGTTGCATGTGAATACCAAGTCATAGAAAAATAAGTCTGCTCAAAAAAAAAAAAATTCAAGTCTGCTCAGCAAAACAAGATGTCTTCATAATAATAATGACATTTCCATTACGTTCTAATTTCTCCGTTATGGTCAAGGAAGCTCCAACGTTCTATTTCCGTACTAGCCAACATAAACAACCCACGTAAACAAAGAGCAAACATGAACAGAGCTTGAGTTAGAAAATAAAAGCTGTACTGCTGCAAGTGCTGTCACTCTTACCAAAATAACCAATAGACAAAGATTGAGTGGAACTTACCACCACAGAAAGAACGCAGTGTAGATAGTTCACCAAAGTCCTTCCGAAAAGGTTGGAGGGTTTTCTTTCCACTTTTTTTACTCTTACCCCTAATAAGGAGTGAATAACAAGAAAATTAGTCAGGACATAGGTTTTCAATCAATTGTTTGAAGCATAATTGTAAACAGAAGTTTTTCAAAAATAATCATAAGACATAAGCTTCAACAGAATTTTTTTCCCGCTTTAAATTAAAAGAGTGGTATATGTTTATACTTGTTCAATTTTCGGTTATGAGGCACAGCAACCAGAACTTACCATGTTTCCACGGTGTGACACTCATCGACCACAACCAAGGACAAATTTCTTTTGAATTTGCAGGAATCGTCCTTTAGCAAAGCGGTGAATTCTGCCGACAAAGCTTGTTCCGCGGAAGCGAAAATTATATGATACTTGTTGGCGCCAATGTCTTTTAATAACTGTTGGTTCTTTTCGAAGGCAACTGCTTTTAAACCAAAGTCATTGGATTGTAACTGGTCTTCGATAATACTTCGAAGCGGAACAATAACCACTATGGATGATGAAATCGTGTTGGCCAAATTCTTCGCCATTACGAAGCTTTGATAAATGATCGATTTCCCAAAGCCAGTGGGAAGAACGGCCATCACATCTTTTCCAAACAGCAGCGCTTCCACCGCCAGCTTCTGTTCCTCTTTTAGAACTAGGCCGCCGAGATGATCGCTTAAATTTACGAAAACATCGCTGTTACTTTCTTTCGTGACCGAAGCCATCTTGTTTGTTATATGATACGAAATCTGAGCAATAGATTGGCATCCAAACGTGCGAAGAAGTCAATTACTCGTCAGACTTGTCTGACAGCAGCTATTGTTTATGGACCAATCGGAATTTTCCGTTGCTGGTGCGACGGGAAATTCGAACGCGTCGGTTACAGCTAAGACCGCAGTCCCTTTCCTTCCCGCCTCTCCCCCAGTCTCTTCTCTTTTTTTTCTCCTCGCTCCAGTTTTTCGCTCGGCTATTTCGCGCGCCCTCTCGACTATCCAGAAAGGGACTGCTAGCAGTCTACCACTTATGGAAATCTTGTTACACTCGTAAGATTCGGCACATTTAATATCAAATCTAGTTTTTGCTGACGTTTTTGCTACCGCATATTCGAATTGTTCTTGCCAATAATCGAAATCTGAAACAAGCATTGGATAAATGACTATAAGTATCAAGACAAATAAAGAAAGACAAAGGCTTATGCTGCCGCGGTGGTATAATAGAGACGTCAATTCACCTTTACGGTGTCCAGTGATATCGCTAAATTCAGTGTGTTAATAGTGTCGAAACCTGCAAACATAAACTCTTACCTTTGCTTAATTTACATCTGTAACTTCAGTGGCTGTATCTTGTTCGACGTTTCCTTCAACTTGAGCTGAGTAAGCTTAAGTTTAAATTCATTAGAAGTTGTTTGGCGCCTTTATTTGAATCGGCCAGTAGACAAGCAGTATTTTATGCCATGTAACTGAATCTTTCTTTTAATGAATACTTGAAGAAACAACCAATCATTACCGGACATGGGAAGCCAACGGGAATTTCATATTCCCCATTTAGACTCCCTCTAGAGTACTGCACATGTCAATGATGTGTTTTCGTTTGACTGAACGTGTGCCTACTTCAAATTAATTTGTTTCCGCCTTTGGCGCTGATGAAATTATCGACTATCGATGATATACTTCCTTTGCCTTGCCTCCACTCAAAACCTAAAGAATTAAATCTGTGAATTATTTATATTTGCTTGTAACCTCAGTAAAATTTGCAATTGCATCTACGTTAGTACATCGGTTAGAGGAAAGTTTCAGTACTGAATTGATGTACCAAGGCAGACAACTGACAGAGGCAACTGAAATCGGTTAAACTGGCGGTTGATGGAATTTCGTCTGCATTTCAGGTAAGCAAAGTTGCCCATTTGATGGTAGGGTAAAACATTCAATCCGCTCACAAATCCACAAATTAAATATACATGGGATTTTCTTCTTTTGTTTATTTTGTCTTGTGCAACTAAATGCGAGGGTTGCCTTGACAGCTTATAACAGCTTAGATGAATATACATATACCCTTGCAGAAGCGTATCATATATGCTCCTGACGTTCGCCAGTATTTACGTCCAGTATTTACTTATGTCTCAGAAAAAGAGCTAGTTCTCCTTCGCAATCAAAGGACTCGTTTAACGAAGTCAAACCTGAGCTCGATGAAGACATCAGTTATGTTGAAAATCTTGTCGCATTCATAAGATTCGTGCATTAACAAATCATTCTCTTGTTTAGGGTAATTTTGTTTATTAAAAATTTTCCAGAAAAACAGTTTCCACCCCAGTAGCTTACGAAAAATCCAAGGTTTACAGCAGTTACCTACAAATATAAATTCTAAACGCCCCGGCAAAATTCGACTTCAAGAGTTCATTTAGAGTAGTATTTTGCAGCTATTGATATTCATTGAGGAATCTTGGTGGTTTCACTCTTGAAATGAGCCTTCGAGCCAGTCATCTTCAGTGCACTGAATTGGACGTTTTTCTGAAAAGGAAGCAACTTACAATTACTCGTAAACCGATGTTTGGACATTTAGTCTCATGCTCAAAATATTATCTCATTCTACTTATTGCCAAATTTTTAAATAGTAGTAATTTTCAATGAATTATTTTAATATACTGTAGGGGAATTTTTGAGCCTTCCAGTCACGCATTTCCCGTCGGTTGTGAATATATTGCTTCTGCTTCCCTTGTTCGTTTGTTTAGAGTAATTCTGTTTATTTCAAAGTTTCTAGATCTTTCTATATTTTTAAACTTAAACGGGGGAAAAGTAAGACACCGTGAACTAGTTTTAGAACTTATTAATAAGCAGATGCGGCGCGTATTAAATGTAAACACAAAAAAGGTTTACATTAGTTGCTTACAGTTTCGTATGGCGGGGATGTCTTGCTAGTTTTGAGTTCGCTATTGACATTTAATGAGTTTAAGAAATCTTGGCTGTTCCACTCTAACGAAATTAGCCTTCCAGTCAGTTATATTCCGTGCACTGAATTGGAAGATTTTCTGAAGAGGAAGCAAGAATTACTTTTAAATTGAGCCCTCAGTCCCCGAATGAAAACGTTACCTGCTCCTACTAACTGGGACTTTTTAATGTTCTGTAATTGCTAGGTTTATGTTAAAGTACTGAACTACTACTACTACTACTACTACTACTACTACTACTACTACTACTACTACTACTACTACTACTACTACTAGTACTACTAGTACTACTACTACTACTACTACTACTACTACTACTACTACTACGATTATGACTACGACTATGACTACGACAACTACTACTATACTACTACTACTACTGCTGCTGCTGCTACTGTTACTGCTACTGCTACTGCTACTACTACTACTACTACTACTACTACTACTACTACTACTACTACTACTGCTACTGTTACTGCTACTGCTACTGCTACTGCTACTACGACTACTACTACGACTACTACTACGACTATGACTACAACTACACAATTATTATTATTACTATTAAAAGAGTTAAATCTTTTAGTATCCAAGTTGTGTGCTCCTAGATATGAAAGGGTTCACAGACATGCGCAAAAGTAAATCGTTCTCAATCGTCTCCAAACTTTCCGGTTCCCGTACCCTTTAACCTCGGTTTCCGGCCACTTTTTTGTTGACTCCGACCTCTTTGCCCTTTTTCGATCGCGAAATATTCTGCAATGTTATGTATATTTTCCCTATTTCTCCTCTTTCCCGCCACCTTGGGGATCCCTCTTTCCAGCGTCTCTTTTCAAGCTTTCCTTACACTTCATGCAACCCTGCTTCCCCACCCCCCAATAACATTGGTTTTTGCATGCAGCTTTTTATTTCTTACCATCATCGCATTTCAGAGGCTCTGTAAGTGTCACGTGACAAAGCTCGCTGGTGCTGCTTCCGTTTTCTGAAAATAGCAAATAGTTATGCATATGTTTAAAACAACCATCGTCGTTTAAAAGATGCAGAAAACAATGCGCTTTGCCCACTATATTAAACACTGTATCGGTAAACACATACATGCATGTATTCAAGGGTTTCTCTCTCTCACGGTCCATGCACTCATATGAATATCACTGCATGACTGAAGAGACAAGTGCAGTCTGTTTTTGTAGATAGCGCTTTTTGCTTTCAGTGGACGACTGACACAAAATGCTAAACTAAATGCAGCTCTGTGGCTTTTATATGGGAATGTTTTTCAAAGTATGGTGTCTTAATGCATTCTGGTTTACTTATGTATCCTTGTGTAACAGCACAATGTTGCCATAATAAAGGGCGTAAACAATACAGTGGACAGTTTGTTATGGTTAAAAAGGAATTGTGATAAAAAGAAAAATAATATCAGGATAAAAATACTGTTAAATTTTTCTTTGTAAAGCTTCCTTAAATTAAACAAGAAATTTGTTCGTTTAAAGTTTTAACTAAAGATCCGCGTTTTAGAATAGCTACTGGCTTGCCTTCGTCCCAGCATACGCATTGGTGTTCAACTGGACGTTTGTATCCATTCTCCCTCATCGCCATGTGTCAAAGCCGAATGATCATCTGTGTAAAACGCCACCAAGCACTGGACAAAGTTTGCCTGCCTCTTACAGTTAGATGGCGAAAAAATCCAAAAAAGCAGTGAGTAACAAACCAGAGCATTCTGCTTGGCTTTGTTCAAGGCGTAGCTCAGTGCTCAGTTAATCGGAGGTCACCTCATCACTAAACGATACGTTTTCTGTTTTCCAGCACCCAATCAGCAACAGGTATGCAAGGAACTTTCCCACGATCTGACACGCCAAGTGTTTGCTTAGATGGAATACGTATTTGGTCATGGGATCATGAACCGATTGTTATTCTGTCAAGATTAGTTTCCACGTTGCTTCATCTCACGTTCCTTAATTTCGTCACACATTGTATACCTACATTCTTACACGGCAACGAAAATTGCTTCGCTTTCATTCCACGTTATTGATCGCCTCGGGCACGACGTTATGTTTAAGCGCCTAAACTTTGAAATACTATAAGACAGTGCTGATCTATAGGCCTGTATTAATTAGCTGTGTTGAGAACTCAAATCTATCCACTCGTTCATACCGTGTTGCACACTGATCGTGTTTTTCTTGTCATTCCCACACTCGTAAGAATTTGGCGACAACTTTGTATTTATCTGGGCAGTTATCATTATGTTTTGTACAACTAAAAAATCGACATTCCACAACGAATGTCAATAATTAGGGCTTGAGTGAACACCGTTCGTGGAACTGCATATTTGTAACGACACTGAGTTCGTTGAACATTCTGGATACTCATCTGATCTATAGACAGCAGTTCAATTAAGGTAACCCCGCGTGAATGTTGCATTTCATAGACACCTTCTAACTCTGTTGCTTCTTGGGAAAACACAAGCCATCTGCATTTGAAGTATTTCGTGCTCTTGGTTTGCCGGGGCATGCATGACCCCCACTTCCGCCTTCCTTGCTCAGGTAGTAATAAACGTAAGTGATGAATATTTGAAACTTCCAGTTTTTACCTTCTTTTACCTACGACTCTGCTCGATGTTCAGTATCAGTGAGTGACTGATAACAGGGGTCTCCATATTTTGAGCCCCGGGAAACTCAAACCTCTCCGGTGCTTCCAGAAGTGAAAAGTAGCAGTCACCCCCAACTTTATTCTAAAATTGTAATGAGACCCTAATAATGAAACCTCGATAACCCAAAATCACGTTACATTCGTCTGTCTCCTGACTGTTTGGAGTCTTGGAATAAAACTATGTACTTTGAAGTTGCTTACATTGAACACCAACGACAGAAAGACTTCCGTCGAAGCGAGGTTGATGTTCCTGTAGTTTTATTTCTAAGCTCGTTTATTGTGAATTTTGGTTTTTCAAGATCAAACATCCCTCACTAAAGTTGCTTTGCCTCTCGACAAGGTTTCTTTCAGTCTCAGTCATTTTCACATTACACTCTATTTTTGCACGCTTGAAATATCTTTTCAAAACTTTTTATGCGACATTCGATTCCAATGTTGGCTGAATGTTTAACTTGACCAACTGGTGTTCTATTGTCTTTAGTTTATGAAAGACGGGGAATCTCCTACACGTAAAGTCTCCTGATCGTGGCTAAAATCACGACATATATCATCGATGCAAGAACAGTCAAGTTGAATCACCTGCAACAGGCGACAATTTTTTTTTCGGTTTAGGGCATTGAAAACAGTACGCAAACGTAGTCTGGGCGCATCAATAGATTTGATTGAAACAAAAAATATTGGCTTAAAGTGGAAGCTACTGAGTAAATAAGAACGGACATTTTATCAAGCATTAAGCAAAACCTGTGAGAATTGTGTAGCTTAACTGCAGAAAGGAGCGTGAGATCACCTAGACGTAAAACAGTTTGTGTAAATCCTTAACTGCAGTCAGTCGTTTGAAACGAATAAATCCACTGTAGAGCTCGTTTATACACTTCGAACTTTGTTGGAGTCCTCAAACTTGTTTACTGTACTCAGTAAATGACATCATCGCAATAACTATTTTTAGCATTTATTTGCTTTCTCTTTATTCCGCAATCAATCATCTAACAGAACAGCAGCTTAAAAATATTTGGCTTTCGACCCTTAGCAAGCTAAGCCGGAATTGGTCATGCACGGACAGAAGCAAACGAATTAGAGGAAATGGCTCGGTACTCGTAAGTGCTTGCAACAGAGGTAATGAAAAACACTGCGGATCGTTTGTTTCTAGGGAGGTTCACTAAAGACAGAATGCACATGCAATGTATTGTAGGCAAATTAGCCCTTTCTAAAAATTCGTGTTCTTTACCTACAATGTCTGCGCCATTCAGTGAGCGGAAAATGAAAATCGTAGGGCTGACAACGTTCTGAAAGCCAAAGGGAAGAGTTCCCAGCAATCAAGCTGGGCAACTGGTGTATTAAAGAGTAAAAAAATTCCGAGGACATATTTTACATTGTTTGCATGCAGGGGAGGGGAAATAAACCTCTGTAACTAGCCTGATACGGATTGATCAAGAAACGTATTATAAACGCTGCTGTTATTCACTAATGACGTCTACTGTCACTACTTAGTGAACCATTGAATCAAATTAAGAGGGCTGCACACAGATATTACAAGTAGGGTATTTTTTTGTTTAAGTACTTTTTAGATGTGGCGTAGAAACATATTGACACTAGTTGAAAAAAAAAGGAGACTGTTTATCTTTGCTGGTTTGAATAATTATCCATAAGTGACACAATTATCCGCAAGTGACATGGAACAATTTTCGTCTAGTTTCCTTCTGGATGCAGTTGGGATTTATTTTTGTCGCCAAGTTAGAGCAACTCGTTACGCTTTATATTGGTTGTACAGTATAACTTATTTTAGGAAATTAACGCTTGTGTTAATTAAGGTTGAAATTAACGCGACTTAAATTAACGCGAATTGAAGGAAAAATCACACCCCTTAATAAAGGAAATTAACGCGAAAGAAAGGTAAACTTTCAAAATGAGGAAAATTAACGCGATTAACACAAAGAAACACTTAATGGTCACGACTGGAACAAATTTATTTCACGAATGAATTTAAAAATATCACGAACAAAACACATGTACAGGTGTGTAAGGCAATCTCTTTACAGACAATGTGCGTTAAACTCCGCCTAAATGTAGGAAAGCTATCATTTTGTAAGTGTCGAGAATGTCTGGACTGGATCCAGAATTTGGAATTAAAATGATGGAAATTAAGGTCGCAGAAATTAACGCTCCACTTAATTAACAACGCGGAAATTAACGCTCACAAAAATTAACGCGACTTAAATTAACGCGAATTTTTACAATTCACGTCTATTTCATGGAGCGTTGATTTCCTATAATAAGGTACATCCTTAGTACGGAGCGTTTTTGGCAGAACGCCAAACGCCGAATCCAGTATTTAGTCCTATATTTAGCACTCGTCTACACTATATGTGACTAAACACTGATTCTACATACGCTGAGCTTTCAATCGTTATACCAGATTTGTATGGGTTGCCGTGTACATACGGCGTTGGACTTGCAAAAATCCCTTGCCGTCTGAAGAACGCGTAATTCATATTGGGACTTTTCCCAGACTTTTTGAGGTAAACAAAGTTGCCCTGGCGTACGTCACTTAACAAAATCGGAGTCCTCCAATTCAGAGGAACGAAAAGTGTGTCAGAGAACATGTCCTAAGGTCTACGCGACTCACACTCAACAACTACAGTCTACAATAGAATACGCACACAGAAAATGTGGACTTTCTCCTTACTGATCAAACGACATGTCGAACGCAGTCACACCAGTTTGGCAGAACACCACTGATGGAAATCTTGTTACACTCGTAAGATTCGGCACATTTACAAATTTGCTGACGTTTTTGCTATCGCATGTTCGAAGTGTTCTTTCCAATAATCGAAATCTGAAAAGAACGTTGGATAAATGGCTATAAGTATCAAAACAATTCTGAATTCATGAACGGCGAAAGCTGGTGCTGTAGCGGTGGTATGATAGAGACGTCACTGCACCTTTACGGTATTCACTGGTATTAATCGCTAAATTCAGTGTTCTTAGCGTCGAAACCTATAAACATAAACTCTTACCTTTGCTTAATTTACATCTGTAATCTCAGTGCATGGCTGTATCTTGTTCGACGTTTCCCTCAACTTGCTGTGCGACAAATGCAGACTTGCAGACTTGCAGAATTGTAGACTTATAGGGCCTGCAGACTTTGTGACGTTTAGTTAAATTATGACGTCTGCAGTCTGCATTTGTCGCACACTGCCTTCAACTTGAGCTGACTAAGCTAAACTTAACTTTATTAGAAATTGTTTGGCGCCTTTATTTCAATCGGCCAATAAACAAGCAGTATTTTATGGCTCGTGACTGAATGATTAAGGAATACTTGAAGAAACAACCAATCATTGCCGGATATGGGAAGCAACGGGAAATCCGTATTCCCCAGGATGTGTTTTCGTTTGAAAACGTATGCCTACGTATACTTCAAATTAATTTGTTTCCACCTTTGGAAATATCGACTATCGATGATATACTTCCTTTGCCTTGCCACCGCTCGAAACCTAAAGAATTGAAACTGTCAATCATTTACATTTGCTTGTAACCCGAGTAAGAGTTGGAATTGCATCTTCTTTAGTACATCAGTTGGAGCAAAATTTTAGTACTGAATTGATGTAACAATTAGGCAACTGAAATCGGTTAAACTGGCGGTTGATGGAATTTGGTCTGTGACGCAGGCTAGCATATTATTGGACTATTTCCCAGACTGCATTTCAGGTAAGCAAGGTTGCCCATATTTGGTGGAAGGGTAAAACATCCCGACCTGGGCAATCGATAAGAATCGATATCGGAAAACCGTTCGATAAATCGATAACTATCGATATCAATCACGTAAACGTTATCGATTGTATAGATCAATCGAAAAAATCCTGATCGATACTCACAACGGTTATCGATGTTATCGATGATATTGATTTTATTGATGGATGTCGATCGTACATGTCTTTAATTTCTGGCATTGATTTTGTTATTAAAAACGTTTAAACGCAGTAAAATGATTGTGGTGTCTTTATTCACAAAAAAAAATTGTGTTTATATTTCAGTAAATGTGGTTTAATAAACTGGCAGGATAACTGTGCTGCATTGACGACGTCGTTTTGCGAGGGCTCAATCAATCGGTCAATCAATCAATCAATAAACTTTATTTACCCTCGATTTTACAGTGTAGCACTCAAGTGCTAATATCTTCGAGCCAACTACATTAATAAATAATTATAATAAAAAGTTAATTCTATATAACAAATAAGATAACTAACTACCTAGACAACTAACTTGCAAATTATCATGATGTAGAAAGGTTTGCAGTTTGCAGGTTTGCAGTCAAGTGGCGACCTCGCGAGACCTCGGCTCTTTCCTCAGGCTATGCATCGACCCGAGTATCTGCGAAACTGACATCTCGGCTATCAATTTCTCACAACAAATCCGTTTATTAACCTCTTACTATCTGAATGCGAGGGCCGTACTGGAGATTATTGGCCCGAGGTCGTGACAGTACGGACCGAGCGCAGCGAAGTCCGTACAAAAACGACCGAGGGCCAATATTCCCCAGTATGGTCCCGAGCAAGTGAAGTTAGTAAGTAGTTTATTATATGGCATAATTTTTTTACGAAACAAAACTTCCGGTAGTTCATTCAAGCCAATTTCCCGGTGCGATGTCAAGGAAAGAACTGAGCTGAGCGATTTTATCTGGCTTTCGAATCAGTTTGATGATCGTTGCTGTCGATCGGCGAAAACTTGCGTGGCTCTTGAAAGAAAACTGCTCTTCTTTTATTATATGTGTCAGCTTTTCGTCGTCCTCTACAGCACAAGATAGTTTTATTTGAAAATACGTCTTCGTTACGGGCGGAGACAACTCGGGAAAAAGAAGAATAATGAAAAGCCGCGATAAAACCTCACAAACGTGCTTCTCAAACTGGAATTCGTGGCAGCGTGTTAGTCTGTAATGTGAACAAAGGAACACTCAAACTTTAAAAAAAAGACACTGGAAATTATCTCTCCATCAAATACCGCAAGTTGTTTGCTTCAGTGGCTTTATGGAGAACTTTGTGGATGCTGAGAGCAAATTTTTGCCCCACCTAACAAAGTTGTTTTTAGCGCGAGCTACAGCAAGAGTGGACTTGTGAACAAGCTAAAAATATTTTAAAGGAAGTCCACTACAAGAGCAAAAATCTCGCTGAAGAATCAAGGTACACTGTTAGTTTAGTGCATGTACGTGTAGCTTTAATTTGTTCTTGTGGAAAGCGCTGACTGAAGCGATGGCCAATATTAAACTAGACAAGAACGTGATCGTTTCCTTTCGATTTACAGTTGCCGACGAAGTCGTTTGCTAGTTGTTTTGCAGTTTTCATTTTTTTTGCCAAGAGGTTTTCTTGCGAGAAACGTACTCTGTTGTTAATGCTGAATTTTAATAATTATTGTTTAAGTTTTGGCCGATTTACTCGGCTCTTTACAGCTTACGGTCTATAGCCGTACAAGAAAAAAAACAATAAACACACAGTCACTGAAGAACGTTGGCCATGCTTTTTGATTCAATGCTGGCGAGTCTTTTGCTTATATCAAAAAGTCGGTTAAGTTAACTGAAGAGCGCTTTTAATAAACAGACGTGTTTACCTCGTTCATTTGTTTTGTTCCGGCTCCAAACCTTTCCTTTTTTTATCTTCTTGTTTTTTCGCGGTTTGAATTTTGCGAGAGCGGGAGCGCGAAAAAAATATATCCAAAAAGGACCATTTCCATGGTAATGGTCCGTACTGTAAAATCCCGACAGAAAACTAGCCAATCAGAACACTCGATTTAGACTGGAGAATTGCTTGCCATATAATAACAATTCTTATCGATTTCCGATACAATCAACTAAATTTATCGATTGTTATCGAATGTTACCGATTATCGATCTTATCGATTGCCCACGCCAGGAAACATTCAATCCGCTCCCAAATCCACAAATTAAATATACATGGGATTTCCTTTTTTTCGTTTATTTTGTCTTGTGCAACTAAATGCGAGGGTTGCCTTGACAGCTTATAACAGCTTAGATGAATACATATATACGTTCGCAGAAGCGTTTCATATATGACATATATGCCTCTGACGTTCGCGCGTCAGTCCAGTATTCACTTATGACTCGGTAAGAGAGGTAGTTCTCCTTCGCAATCAAAGGACTCGTTTAACGGAATCAAACCTGAGCTCGATGAGAACATCAGTTATGTTGGAAATATTGTCGTATTCATAAGATTCGTGCATTACCAAATCATTCAGCTCTTGTTTAGGGTAATTTTGTTTGTTAGAAATTTTCCAGAAAAACACTCGTAAACCAGTTTCCACCTCAGTAGCTTACGCGGAAAGTATAACTGAGCAAACAAGAAAAATCTAAGGTTTACATCAATCACCTACAAATATAAATACTAAACTCCCTAGCAAAATTCGACTTTAAGAGTTCATTTAGAGTTAATGCAGTATTTTGTAGCTACTGTATTGATATTCCATAAGGAATCTTGGTCGTTTCTCTCTCGAAATGAGCCTTCCAGCCAGTCATCTTCAGTGCACTGAATTGGACGTTTTTCTGAAAAGGAAGCAAAAATTACTCGTAAACTGATATTTGGGCTTTTAGTCCCGGGCTCAAAACATTATCTTTTTCTACCAATTGCCAATTTTTCTAATAGGAGTAATTCTCAATGAATTATTTTAGTATACTTTAGGGGAATTTTTGTTCGTGTTCAAATCAAATGCTCAAGGCTTTATAGGAACAAGGACCGTCCCGTACAGCATCTGTCACGGCCTGGTTGGGGAGGAGGGTGACCCTCATTATTTGTATCCACGTCAAAATGCCTTTTGTTACTGTGTTAACAACCATGCACCTATTCTCCATATATCATTCTAGGCGTAGATAGGTCATATAGGTATCTGTAGGTTTTTCCTGGATGAGGTTGCTTTTCTTTCGCAATTTTGTTTTGCGGGTGCTGTTGTAGTAGGGTAATTCATTATTCAGTGGGATTCTTTTTATAGATACTATTTAGCTAAAACCATGAATGAAATGAATTAATTTTGTCGATTTAGTTTTTGCGTTTTAAAAGTAGGTCTCTCAAAATGGTTATTTTTATGTTCGTACTGAAACTTAAGTCTCAGTTTTCGATTTCTTACCATCGTCCCATTTCACAGGTTCTTCAAGTGTCTGGTGACAAAGTTCGGCGGGAAAGTTTTGCAATACGTTTCTGATTTCTAAAAATGACCAATAATAGTCCTGTCTTAAAAATAACCCTTTGTTATTAGACCAGTGTTTCTGGTGTCTAAACAAAAGAGAACAAAATCCACTGTTCACTGTTTCTAACGTTGTCTACTGATTTATTAGTTATCCTAAAATCACCATATCGGTAACGCAATAAATGTATGTATACAGGAGGTAAGAAAAGGTTTCTCTCACTAGATCAATTTCAAAACCCTTCATCCATGCCCTCATGTGAACGGACACACGCGCGTTTTAGTAAATTTTGCTTTCCGAGTATACGACTGACACAAAAAGGACAGCTCTCTAGGACTTATGTGAAAACGATTTCAAAAGTATGGTGAAAATGCTTTCCTGTCAAGGCTCTTGACAGTGAGAGGTTTTATATCTTGTCAAAGTCTACCTGTAATATCATACAGGGGTATGTTTAGATTATTTAAAATTGCCTAACGTTTGCACAAAAATTGGTGTAAACAATACTGTGAAAAGTTCGATACGGTTGATAAACCGCGTTGTGATATAGAGGAAAGTGAATATCGGGATAAACAGGTTTAAATTATTCTCTGTCGTGTTTTCTTGCAATGAAAAAAAAATTAATAAAAAAAAAAGAGAGAGAGAGAGAGATTGGCTGGTTTAAATTTTTTACCAAAGAGCCGAACTTAAGAACAGAAATTATTGTGTCAGCTACTGTCCTACCTTTTTTGCAACATACACAGTGCTGTTCAACTGCTCGGCAATTGTATCTCTCCTTCCTTGTTGCCACGTGTCGAAGCCGTGTGATCATCTGAGTAAAACGCCACCAAATTCTTGACAAAGCTCGCCTGCCTCAGTCGTACAGTAAGATGGAGAAAAAATCCGAAAAAACAGAGTTTAGCAAACCTGGGCATTTTACCTGTTTTCGCTAAGTAAAACGGAGGTCCTTGAGCACTCACAGGCGAATTAATATGTTTTCTCTTTGACTGCTTTCTCTTATTTATAATCTCTCAGCCAATCAGCAACAGCTGAATGGGGTGAAGAACGGATCAGCTTTCCGAGCTCGCACTTTGTTTGTGCGGTTTTCCATTTTCTTCCCACTCATGGATCTGATGGATTTTAGTCATGGGTCATGACCCGTGACTTGTTTCCAGCCCTAATTACACGTTTCCTCCAATATAGCAACCACTTTCCAACTCGGGTTATATTTTTACAATTATGGATTTCAGAAATGTTGAAATCTTCGCTAGTCAATTTGTTTTCTTACACTCCCGAAACTGCAAGATCTAACCAGTAATTGGGATGAGTAGACCGTTATTATGTTTATTTGAGGTCACATGACTGCTGATAGAATGAACTTATAAGATGAGTGTTTGGAATTTTCTACGGTGTACTGGACCTCCTTGGTTTTAATCTACGTTAAAAGCTAACTACCGATCAGCAATCCTGCTGCCGCCGTTGCCTTGCCGTTGGTTTCTCTGTGTTATGTTATTCACTTGTTGTTGTGGTAACAGATCTAAATTACGAGTATGGAAGGTTCCATACGCGTAATTTAGATCTGTTACCACAACAACAAGTGAATAACATAACAAACATGGCATTCTACTTATCATCACTTCTTTAATGAAGCAAATGAAAATGACATTTGTTTGAACGCAAAGGTGCACAAAAAGGGAGCCCAATTAACGTGACTCTCTTAGTATTTCAATGACGACTGGTTGATAAGCAACGTGCCGTAAAGGCTCTTCTGAGAAGAAAAATCTTCGCAAGCGGAACAATATAGTCTGAGTTCTATTTTTGTGACTGTACGAAATGGAGAAATAATTCCCTTGGACACTTGCACCACATGGCGAGAAATCTGAGACATGTTTTTTCGTGCGGCTTACATTCACACCTCTTAAAAATGGCATAAGCCGCTGATAAAAGTGGTGTGACACGGGCTCATAGTCACGATACAAATGGAAGGGTGAAACACAACGATGTTTACGCTTGAATAAAAGCTGCTGACCAAAGATACTGTCCAGAGTTTGAATAGCAACAGAAAAGGTAGTAAATTATCTTCCGAGCGAGATGTTTTTCAGGAAATTTGGATGATTTTCGGTGGAGATATTGCAGATCGAAGTTCATAGATTTTAGCCGTGGGATGTTTACTGAAATTTACCATGTTTTTCCTTCTGGATACCGCAGAGGATTCAAATCGGCGAATGTTAAATGTACTTCGACCTGAAAGAAAGCGCCTTCGAGTCCACGTAAGAGATGGAAACTGGTGTGTAAGATAAGTTATAACGCGAACTGGAGCGCTTAAGCAGGGTATCATTTGGCCTTTTGGAGAGGACAGTCACACAAAGCTTGTTCAAAAGTTATGCTTACTGTCGGGTTACTGTTTATCTCAAAACCGCAACGGATACAACTTGCAAGGTGAGAATTAAAGCAAATTCAGTTGAAGGAACAGCAGTACTCATCGAATCTGATAGAAACCGAGGGATGCGAATGTTTTGAGGACAGTTTTTTTCGATTTTTATTCTTTTCTCAGTCAATTGTCTGTATTGTGAAATGCCCTGATATTTTCTAAGTGTCAACTGTCATTGCGCATGCCTGTCTCGAATTTCTCGCCATGAAATACAAGCATAATCGTGGTTTGCAGCACCTAAGCCACAAACGCAAGCCAGGAATTTCCAGTCACCCCCAAGGAAATACTCAATTTTGTAGTTTACATTGTCAACCTCAACTTCATTTAACTGAGCCATTTCAGTTTTAATATCTGAAAGACTTTCTTTCAAATTGTCATAGGTCTCTTTTGTTTTGACAATTGCCAGCACGTAGTTCCCCTTCTCACTCATGGCATTTTCCTTTACATTTAAGATGGTATAAGTGAAGTTCACTACCTTGAGTCTCTTTCCATTGTTGGTGCCATCTCCACTCATTTTAATCCTGACTGTTTCCTGTTCTCCCAGATCTCCTTTAATTCTTAACTTCCTCTTTCGCGTGACCACGACTCAGTATTAGCAATGCATTTTGCTTCGATTCAAGTGGTGATCTCACCACTTAATTGCACCTTCCCACTGTCTTGGTAGAAAGACAACAAGGGCCATTCCGGCTTGTCTTTAGTGGCTAAAACGAATGATTTTGTTTGTTTGACTGCTTTCTCTTGATAATTCTGCATCCAATCAGCGACAGGCATGCAAGGATTTTTCCCTATGTCAATTATGCTTCTGTCAAAATCACACTGTTGTACCTTTCTTCATATTCCCACGTAACCACGTTTCCTCAATTACGCGAGAGTCTCGGCATGAAGTTTGAACGCTTCCTGAGTTTTTTATAGCGGGGAATCCTGTAAACTGAGATTTGTTTCAAATCGTGTCTGAACTAACAAATTGAATACACTGATGCAAGGACAACCAGCAACGAACATTGCTTTCTTTCACATGAGACAAACTTTCTGCAACGAGCGAACTACGTCATAGCGGGGTTGCGTCCGGTCAACTAAAGCGTAGCAGATTGCTTTCGCTTAGTGGAAGCGATCGAATCAACACAATCGATTGAAAGTAGAAACTATTTTGTGGTAAATGGAAAGTGGAAAAAAATGATGGACATAGAGGGTTTCATATTTGATCATATTACGTTTAGCTGTGACATCCTTTCAAAACCTTCATGTTAAATTTGTAAGTTGTTTTTGGTGCATGAATCAACTGCAAGCAAGCAAATTCAGTTATAGAAATAAGAGAGACAAGTGCCCATCCGGAAAATGTTAAAGCAGTAAACAAAAGCTGTTCATACGTTATACTGTACTGTACTTTATTTGTGTTATCAAACTTGGAGTGCTGAAGACTGTTACGTTATTATGTTCTGCTGCATGGCAGCTGATCAAATTCAGCATTCATCGAAGTTTCATTGTCTAAGGTGTGCTGGACCTCGTCGGGCTTTTCCAAAATCACATGTTTAATATTCCCATCAATGACATCAATGACATCAATGAGTAATCGATGAGTAATCACTGGGTAATCAGTTGATTAGTCATTGATTATTGCCCATAAACAATGAGTAATGATGACTGATCCATTAAGGCCACAAAAGTTTCAGTCATTGATGTCATCGATTAGTCATCTGCTGCATTGATTACTCACCGATGTGACCTAAGGCTCTGATCCCTTTCTTCGGCGTGTTTCAGTAGTAAACAAACCTCCAGTCTCTGACAATCTGGTGTGATCACAAAAATCGTCCCCTCTCGAGATATGCCCAAAAGATGTATGAGCAGCCATGGTGCTTTTAAAACTAAAATAATCAAACCAAACCTAAAACTGGGAAGTAGATTCTACATCTGTGCGTTCGAGAATTAACAGAGATACAGTAACACATCATAGTCAAGACCATAGCGGTAGCAACGAACTAGTAACAAATTCTTTCTTTGTTGGGGTATCGAAGTTTTAGACTTGATATCGGGGAGCAGAGGCAGGAGACCTAACTTCCTCTGCGACTATGTGCTGTTCATGCCTTTTAGGAACATCGAGCGAGAGGGTTCTTAGGTTTTTTTCTCTGTTAGCCTGTCATAACAATTCTTGTTTTTTTTTTAACCATTCTCCATTGATGCTTTCGTTGAGGAGCGTTCTTTCGAACCTTGTTTAGGTAAGGTTCTTGAATCTGATGTTTCACCTATCAAAAACTCACCGCGCTTCGTATGAAACTCTTTCTAAATATCAGCAGTATCTACTATGATCTTTAAAAACGTGGTGTCATCCCGGACATAGGCGTGAGTATTAAGCTCCGACAGAGAGCAGAACAGTGGACACCCACTGGCAATGTTTGACTCTCGTCTCGGCCTTTGAAAAGAGGAGCTGCTAGGATCAGGCCTGAACGCGTCGATCACGTGTTCCACGTTATCCTGATCCAACAACATCATGGTGACCTTCTGTCTGAATGGCCAGCGGAGTAGCGCGTCAAACTCACCGCGCATGACAACAAAGAACAGGGACAGATGTGTTCCTCGACCCATGCCATCCCCGTTCAAATACAACCGGGCGCACATTTTGTATCCATGGCGACTGGTGTAGAAACACGGGCTGTAAATGGAGGTTTGTCTTCCCGAGAGCGCTTCGTTTCTTCGGCGAGCCACCTCCGTGACTTTCCACAGCAGTGTGCCATCATAGGAAGAGAACTGCTGCTGATTGATATATTCCTCCATGTCTGCCAGGGCGACATTTCTGAGCGCTAAATGATGTTCTACGGAATCCATTCGTCTCTCAAGTCGTCTTACACTCTCCACCACAGTATCCGTTTGACGCCGAAGTGAGGATATCTAAGTAAGTAAGCACGCAAAAAACAGTCAATTCATTAGTTAATCAATCCGTCAAATATTTAGTTGATGGTCTTCTCAGTTAATGATTGACTCGCAGTCATTCATTCATTCATTCATTCATTCATTCATTCAGTCGTTCGTTCGTTCGTTCGTTCATTCATTCATTCATGACCATTCATTCATTCATTCATTCATTCTTTCAGTCAGTCAGTCAGTCAGTCAGTCAGCCAGCCAGCCAGCCAGCCAGCCAGCCAGTCAGTCAGTCAGTCAGTCAGTCAGTCAGTCAGTCAGTCAGTCAGTCAGTCAGTCAGTCAGTCAGTCACCAAAGTGATGGCTATTGAATCTCTTTGAGTGACCAGTTTCGTAAGTGATCCACTCTCTTCAGTTCTCAGTCAAACGTATATAGAACTGAACTGTCTTAAGGTGGCCGAACACAGTTTCTTGTACCTATGCGTTATTTATCGTTATTTTCAAACCACTTGCAGTTGGGCAGCCAAAATAGGCAAGGTGCAAGTTCAACTAAAGAAGATTGTATTTTGATATGTTTTATTGGATGAGGTACCGTTACAATGGCAACACAGCTGGTAGTAAACCGGCATTAAATAATGGGTTTGATTTATTTTCAGAAAATCCAGTCGTTTAGATTTTTTCCATCATTTGTCTCCAGAAAACTCAAAAAAATACTGGCCTATTGATACTGGTCTCGTGAAATTTTGACGGAGAGATCTCCTGTTATTTTGTGTTTTGCATTTTAACGTTTTCTGAACATGTCCTCTGTCAGATTTCAATTTTTGTTTGCAGGCGAGCTAAGCGTGTTCCGAAATATTATTCTACCAAATCTCATGAAATTCTAACGAGGGGTTCCGTAGAAATCAGTGCATTTCCACTAAATTGTGCAGTGCCAATTTTCTGGTTAACTGCGCATGCGCTGCATTTGACAGGATTCTCGATCTTTCTCGATCCATACAAACAATCCCAAAAAGGCAGGGTATTTTCCAAGAGTATTACCTTAAATACTTTGAAAAACAAACGTTTTTCACACATAACAAACTGTTTGATTTTTAAGACGGAAAAAACACTTGCCCAATCTTCACTGAATAAAATGAAATGATCGCTGTACAGGCGCCAACAGGCGCCATGTTTGTTTTTCTCAAAGCCTTGGGTGCGCACGCTTATTCACGTCAGCAGTACAAATCGTAGAGCGCGCGCAAACTGTGTTCAGACACCTTAAACGACCATCTCTTGAATGAGGCCAGCTTCGGAAGCTGAAGTTGGTCTCTCATGTGACTGTACAACAACTCAGACGAGGCACTTTATGAATAAGTCAAGTCATTATAATTTTGCTTTGACTATTATGGCATGGCATGTTCATGGCAACGATTTTCGTACCTCTTGTTTGATATCGTTTAGCTCCCGCCCTGTCTCGTTAATCAAGAACTCGATGTTGTTGCCATTATTTTCGACATTCGTAAGCCTTCTAGAAATGTCTCCTGGCATATTAAGGTGCTGTAGAGATGTGTGCTTTGATGTCGTCGGCAGAGCTCCGTGTGAAGTAACCTTCCCTTCCAGCAGAGCTAGTCTCTGGTCATGCAACTTCAGCTTCTGTCGCAAGTCTGTTGTCTCGTTTACAACTGTGTCTATCTTTGATACTGCACTAGAAATGGCCATCTCTGAACCCCTTATCCATTCATCATTGACACTACCACCGCATGCACCGGCGACTGCACCGAGACTGTGTTTTACTTGCTCTTCCAAACGAAGAACGTAGACTAAGAGCAAATTCAAGTGAAGAACTGAGCACAGCTGGTTGTGTTGTTTTGCTTCTGACTGGTTCATTTTCTGTAAATCAAGATAAACATTCATCAAACCTTAATCAACGACATGTCATACCAATGTCGTTCCAGGTAATTTTCAGGTAATATCATAAAGAATATATATAAAAACATTTTATGGTAAGTCAAATCTATGAAATAAATTATAGTTATAAAATGCTAAAGAATCTGATAGAGAAAGAATACAAGATCAAAAGAAGTTACAAATAAAGTCTAGAAAAGTTCACAGGATTCGAACGAAAGTCCCTTAAAAGAATATAAAAAGATCGTCTTGTGATAAGTGAGATTATGAAATAAATCATACTTTTGATCTGCTAGAGAAAGAATACAAGATTAAAATAAGTTGCAAATTGAGTCTAAAAACGTTCACGCAGTAACGGGATTCGAATGAAAGTCCCTTACGAATCCGTTTGCTACATAACCGCGAAGACCTCTTTCCCTTAACCCCTTGCATACCAAGGGGGTGGTATTTATTTCTTACAAAAATGAGAATGTTAACAAAGATGCTTGTCATGCTCATTATTTACAACAAAATAGGATATATCAATTATATATCAATATAGGATATATCAAAATTATGACGTCACGAGCCGCATAATTAGCATAATTATGCCAATTTTTTAAAGAAAGTTTATTAACACCACACAACTGCAAGCTCTAAACAAGAAAAAGAATATAATTTTTCGCTTCTTACTACAAATACAAACCATTTCCTATTAATCTTTGAAGGGAAAATAAACAATAATACAGAAATCAATCTTTTTTTAGGAGAAACGAACTGCCATACCTCTTTCATAATGAGTATAAAGAAATCCAAACATGATTTAGCTCTCTATTGTTGATATTTCTTCGGTAAGGTTCACTTAAATCGGTGTCCACGTTGTGTTTGACTTCTCTGGGCCATTCTTAGTCCACTAAAACAATTTCCACAGCTTTTCCTCATCATTTAGCTCCTAGTTTGAATCCCCTTGACTGGATTCTGATACATCAAAGTATAACTACTCTTCACAGCCTCGATGAGATTGAATACTCAATGGAATTACAAGTCACCTTCGCCAACAAGTCATCTTCTTCAACAAAGCAAAGTTTTACGTCGTTTCCACCGTTTCCAGAGCGACAACCTCACGAAGAAGCATCTGTTAGAGCCGCCATTTTTAAATCGCCACGTCAAAAATCATTGCAGCCGAAAAAATCTCGCAAAACTCCAAATACAAGACAAATCGAGCAAATGTTGATAAAACTAAGAAACTACTTCATGTAAATAACAATTAAATGTGATAGTAGTACCCAAGCCCTAAGATCTTTCTTCCAGGGCCGCCGGAAGGGGTCCTGTATATAAGTACGCATATATGCGTAGTTGGTATGCAAAGGGTTAAGGAAAGTTATAGCCGTTAGTTTGATAGGAAGTTTGCCTCCCCTCACTCCTTTTCGGTTGGCTTGGGCTAATATATTTTAAGTGGCGAGAAGCAAATTGACAAGTAATAAGAAAAGTTTCATATTTTATACAAACCTGTCTGGCACTACATCCAATCATTTCAAATTTACAGCTTCTTTCTATTGCTTCGCAGTCACCATCAACAGGACTAAGATGAGATTCCATCTATGTGAAGTTAAAACATTAATATCCTTATTTTGAGGTGTCTAGAAGCTAACTGTAGCCGAGAGAATGGAGACTAACGATAAAGGAAAGTTTTCGTGTCACGTGCGCTTCGTAAAGGATAGCAACTTGCCTAGCCTGTGATAATCATCTGGTTTATTACTCTCCACTTACACGGCAACCGATATAAAAACGGCAGGTACTGATAAAATCGTCTTCAAAAAGTTTAAGAAAAACCTTATGCATGTCATTCTTTATCCTTCATTAAGCATATCGTACGACGAATGGTTTTAAAACATGGTTACCAACTGGTTACCTGTCCTCGTGGAATTCCCTCCTTGCCGCACCTGTGACACTGCACGGGATACATTGTGCAATCCCGCACTTGGTGATTCTAGAAAATAAACAACGGAATTCACGCCATGACAAGTAGTCCCTAATCAACTAATTCAAAATTACGTTTATTACCATTTCTGAAGCACAATAGTATGACTTTGATTGTGCAAATATAGATTCATCAGTCGTATCTTGAATTTATCGCCAACAGAAGTGTTAATGAAAAGTAGAAGCAACATTCTTTTAATAAGGTGAGTAAACATAATCGTCTGCATGAGGCACTAACAAACACTGGAATGCTTAGAATCTTTTAGTTTATATCTTCTAATTGCAAAATCAACTGGCTACGGTACGCGCCATTTCGTTTGGAAAATGAGAGCTGAATTACGTCGTACAGGCTGGTATAATCGGCTACGCTCGTTCCTTTCGCACTTGCTAGTTGATAAGGGTACATTAGGTACCTTTCTCATCACCTTCTTTGGATAAGCATAACATAACGTGCTATTATGAGTATCTTGCTTGTGTCGCCTTCCCTCCTGATCTGGTGAAATATGCCAAATCTGTAGTTGTGTACCCTTCCACTACAGCTGTGCTAACCTAAGGTAGCTTCCAATCACAGTCACTCCCTATGGCCACAAGTTAGACGTTTGGACACTTTCCGTAAATCTCTAACGGAAAGAATGCTCGTTTCACTACATAATTTTTCATCTCCCACAACGGCAAGTTAAACCATTCAGGTACTCGATGTTCGATTGTGCACAGGGGGGGTCACTGCAACACACCTCTCTCACACACCAACCTTGAGAACTGCAGCTGTCATAGACTGTCCGCATAAACTGCATAGTTGTAGCCGATATGAACATTCCTCCTCTACATGTCTCTGAAGTTCCGATCTTTTGATCGATTCTGGGCAGTTATGATTAGAACAACGCTGTTTTTCTTCAGGGCAGGACAAGAGATGTTTCTGCATGGGAAAGAAAGTAATACAAACTATTAAACTGTTGCATTTGTTTCTTTGTCTGATCACTTCTAACATAATTTCACAATGAACGAGAGGTGCAGTGCCGATAATGCAATTGATATGTCACAAGTTATAAATATGTCTATAATTTACTTCAGTTGATGTAATATTAGCATTTGAGGAATGTCCTCTCTTTGAATGCTTCACCTATTACGTTGTTTGCGCCCCTACAGAGAGATACTGCCTTTGATAAAACCAAGAATGAGTCTTGGCACTTTTATTGCTTAAAACAGTGATAATGTAGTCTATTCTCTTCCCTTCTCTAAAAACATAGTTCATGGAAGAGTTTGAAACTGTGTCCCAGAGCCCAGTGCAGGGATCATCTGGCCGACTTTCATCCCAACGTCGATTCCTTATCTCTCATGAGACAACTAGGATCCTGAATTGGATGCTATTAATCTGTAGAATAATTCTGCCAAAAAATGCAAGATTTGTTTGCTGGTACTCCCGTTAGTCTCGAGTGTCTTGTCTAAAATTTGTTTTTTGTAAAACGGGATTGAAACCTACCTCCAAGTACCTAACTTCTCCTTTCCACAGACAACCATCGTTTGAGTTCGAGCACGCGACAATCAGAGAAAGCACTTCACGCTTCACAAAGTTATCAAGAAAGACCTACAAAAAGGAGACATTTTATCCACAGAAATTCTGAGAGCCAGGAAAAGTCATCTGGCAAAATTGTCAAGGAAGCACGCAGAACGACATGCTTTTGAGCTCTCAAGGTGCTTTAAAATGTGCGAGGCCCTGTCCTAAGTGTTCCCTTGCACGTGTGCGAAAATGTCTGTTGGTCTCACCGACATAGCAGGAGTGTGTAAACTTCACATGATTAGCACACGTGTAAGAGAACACTTAGAAACGGACAGGGCCTCACACATTTTTAAGAACCTTGAGAGCTCAAAAGCATGTCGCTCTACGTGCTCCCTGGACAATTTTGCCATTGTCGATCAGGCCTCCTCGCAGTTTGCTCTTAAGATCAAAGAAGCGCTACACATTCTTTGGAAAAAAACCAACACTCTATGTGCAGGTCAAACACGTGAATTTAAAGTCATCTACTATTGGCTATCTCGAACTTGGTTATCACGTGGCTCTAACTTCAATTCGTTTTCTTCACATACCTTATCAATAGGCTTTTCGTCGACAAGACATGTGAAACTCCCGTCCTCCCTGTCAAAATAAGTAAAATGTTAACATTTCAGATTTAGTTACCATGATTTACTATAGGAAAGAGGTTGTAGTAGAAGAAGCCAGTGGTGCTAGTTGTCAAACATTAGAAATAAATATTCCAAATTGAGCATATCCTGGTTAACAATCCCAAGTACTAAGTGCCAGACCAGCTGGCTATTCACACGGAATGCCAAATAGGTGAGATCAGGTCCGGGGGGGTACTTCCTTATATACGCTATATAGGTATGTGCCGCCCGATAGGGTAGGGTTTTTGAGGTGCTCAGTCCTTAAATAGGGTATCCTTTTCGGTGTTTTTTGATATTGTGATCCTTAGATGTTCCTTAGATAGGGTCACTAAATTGCAGTATCCAGCTAAATGCGCAAAACGAAAAAGATATGGTCTGTTAAAACTGTACTACACGTTATAAAGTTTAACAAAGCGATTTTAAAAGGACGTTTATAGCTTGTGTTGGCGCTCCTCACCACCTAGTTACAGAATTATGAGTTATCTTGTTAATTTCCCTTAAATAGGGTGCCATTTCTTGGTTTTGGGCCTTTAAAAGGGTATCAATTATCGATTTTCTACCCTTAAATAGGGTCAGGGTTTGAGAACCTTGGCGGCACACACCATCTTAAATTGACGGGAGTACCCCCCCCCCCCGCCGGGATCAGGTCAGTGGTCAAAGTGGGACGGTCGGATTTTATGTTTACTCTAGGTCCTTAATTACTACTCATTCCTTTTATTTTTTGTTTAAGAACAGAGTGAATTATAGTTTGTATCCCTTGTTTGTTGTTTCGTTAGGCCAATCCGGAAAATGGTGCAGATCGACCCAACCACTCGATTACGCCGCGCTGGAGCGACTTTCATTGACCGGCATTCTTTACCATTGTCTCAGCATACATTCCCGAGGTAGTTGTAATAGTTACCGTTTGAGTTCCTGGACGCATGAATTGCAATAAACATGACCACAGTCTGTCTGGACAGGATCTCTTAGAATGTTGCCACAAAGTGAACACAAGTATCTTGTGTCAATTGTGTCCTTGCTGTTGAGTGATAGCGGGTACCCTGGCATCGAATCAGCTGGAATCAATCGTGTCTCTGGCTTCTTAGCTTATCCTGGCTGCCTGATAAGGAATGAAGATGAAATAGGAAGACACATTTACGTATGGCGTGTAAGTGAGGGGATACTTATGACGACATCGGTACGATGTCCACAACGGTGCGAGTTCATCCCGGTTGTCCGTTGCGACCCTATTACTTGACATGATACCTGTCCAACATCTCAAGTAGGTACAACTCATACCGGTGCAAATTCAACCCGGCAGCTTTACCTTCTGGAGATTCTCATAGTCGTTGGCAGACTCATATCCGTGTCATGTAAACTCGGTGAGACTGCTCGTTCACATCCTCAGTTTACTTTCAAGTATTTTGTTTAGAGTAAAGCGCACATCTCCCGCTCACACCGCTATAATAGTATCAACACCTTCTAACATTTGGTTGGCGTTATAATTCACTTATGAAAGGCCAACTGGTTAGTTAAACAAATTAACGGTAATACGCTCAACCAATAACGAAAAATTTAAACGGAATTAGCTAATTAAAGCAAACGAACAAACAAACAAGATAGTTGTTAGTTTCTAAAGACATCGTGGTGCTCGGCGTCGGTGGAGAAGTGAAGGATTCATCAACTGAGTTGATAAGGTAGATTGGCCACCAGAAAGAGATTGAAAGCTGACGTTCGAGTGTTAGCCCTTCGTCAGAGCGAAAAGTACAGAAACGGACAGACAGACAAATAATTTTCTTAGTGCAATTATGTTTGTCGTTTCGGATGATATAGTTGGTACTAAGACGTTTTGTGACAGAGGCAGCTGTTGGCACAAATCTGACAAATTCAGTTCTCTTCCCTCTTTCACAGTCGATTGCAATAGCAGCATGACTTAATAACAATGTAACCGTCAACTGTCAGAACACCAGTGATTCCATTTTCATTTCGTTCCTCGAAGTATAAACTACTCAATGAATCGCGATGGAATGCCGCTAACGTGACATTGTAAATTTGCTGTGTTCAGAGCTCGAATCTGCCCACTCGTGAATACCGCGTTGCACACCGAGCGAGGTGTTTTTGTTGTCATTTCCACACTCGTAGGTACCTAGCGTTAACTTTGTGTGTATTTGGACAGTTATCATTATGTTTTGTACTACTAGAAAATCGAAATTCCGCAACGAATGCCAATCATTTTAATTTTAATTCTTGTCTTAAAAGGCTTGAGTGAACACTTCATGGAAATGTGCATTTTTAGCGAACGGTAGAACCGTGCCGCTTTAAATATTTGTCGCTGAGTCGCCGAACATTCTGGATGTTTTTTATGATTTATAGAGAGCAGTTCAATTAAGATTAACCCGCTTGAATGTTACATTCATCGACACTTTCTAACTCTGTCGCTTCCGCAAGCCATCTGTATTTGAGGTACTTTAATAGTTCTTAATTCGTGCTCTTGTTTTGCCGGGGCATAACCCTCACTTCTGCTTCAGTAAATACACAAGTGATGAACATTGAAAACAACCAGTTATTACTCTGACTTTCTTTTACCTACGACTCTGCTCGGTGTTCAGTGTCAGTGAAGGGTCTCCATATTTTGAACCACGGGAAACTCGGACCTCTCCGGTGCTTCCAAGTGAAAAGTAGCACGCCCCCAACTTTTATATTCTAAAACTCTAATGAAACCTCTATAACCGAAAATCAAGTACCATTCGTCTGTCTCCAGATTGTTTGGAGTCTCGGAATTAAACTGTTTACGTTGACGTTGCTTAAACTGAACACAAACCAAGAAGCGAATTCTATAATCCTGTAGCCTTATTTGATTTATTTCTAAGCGTGTTGTGAAGGTAGGTCTTCCAAGATCAAACACCCCTTTTTCTTCAATACCAGCTTTAACCGGTTGTCTTGCCTACCTAGTCAGCTAAATTCTACTTACATCCCTCACTCAAGTTGCTCTGCTTTTCGACAAGGTTTCTTGCAGTCTCAGACACGTTCACCCATTGAACTCTAAATTACTGCATGCGTGATCTCTGATAACCTTTAATTTATGCGACATTCGATTCCAGTTTTTATTGGCCTTGAAAGGCGGGGAATCCCCTACACTTATTAATTAATGAAACATTATCGTGGTTAAAATCACGACATATTTGTACCGATGCAAGAACGAGCAACTCGGCTGCTTCATCTGAGGGCGAACAGCGCTGTTAAAGCCTTTCCCTCTTCAAGAAACTGTTGTTTCTGAATGCCCTGCACCAGACGACGTTTTACACTAGAGAAGGATTACCTTGGGGTTGTGAAAAAGGTACGGAAACGTAATGGGCATACCAATAAAATTGGCCGTCCGACAACAAACATATTGGCTTGAGGGGGAAGGATATTGAAGCTACTGAGGAAAAGAAAACGGACATTTTATGGAACACTGAAAAACATAGGCAATTGTAATGCAGAGTTGAGCTCTATTTTATAGAATCTCTGGCCTGAGAGCCAAAAGCAGGTGTATTTTATACTTCTTTTTTTTATTGCAGCTCAAATATGTTCACATGACATAATCACATTGGCTATTTTTAGCATTGCTAGGTACTCTCTTTTTTAAAATCCCGGGACCAATCATCAAACAGTATTTACCGAACAATCGGCATTCAACCCTAAAGCAAATTAAACTAAGCCGGACTTGGTCATACGTAGACTGAATCAAACAAATTAGAGGAAACGACTCTGCTCCGGTTGTCGATCACGAACATTACGATCAGTGCATGATTGCACGAGGCTATGAAACGTTGCATGTCTTTTGTTTGTAGTGAGCTCAATCATGTACGTGTGCATGTAGTGTGCAATAGCCTTTCTATAAATTTATGTTTCCTACCTACAATGTCTGCGGGAAATTTCTTGACAAATAGGTTGTAGGTCTGCTGGACAATGTTCTATAGCAGCCGAAGGGAAGAGATAACAAGAAACCTCCCAACAGGCAATCCGCGCAACTAGTGTACACAAAAGTCTTAGGAGAACATTTTATACTGATTGCATACAGAGGAGGGGAAATAAACCACTGTATCTACGCTGATACGAGGTGGTCATTTGCCGTAACGTGAAACTGAATTATTCAGATTATTCACAGACGACGTCTGCACCACTACTCAATGAACGATTTAAGCAGAGAATGGCGACTGCACCCATATACTTGGCAATGCTTTGTTGTTACTGTTAAAGCGTACTGAAAAGACGAGGGTTAAAAAATACGTGAATTATGTGACGTTTGCGCACTGTTTTTCAACCAGATTCCGGTTTCCTATTATCTAAATTGACCTTACGAGTGTCAGGCATTGAGATGGATCAACAGCTCAAGACTACTGTTTGTTTAGTTTTGCTCGTTTGAATAATGAATGTCACAAGAATTGAGAGACCGTGAGCGATCGAAATATGTTTTCTTCTGCCGTGGTTTTTAGTTTATTCGTTTCGCAAACCTTTTAATTACGCTTCGTGTTGATTACAACACATGTCTATATAAAGTACGGCAAAGTACTCATACAAAGTATTGTATGCAAAGTATTGAACTGGGACTTTTCCCAGACTTTTTGAAGTAAACAAAATTGTCCACGCGTGACTTGACGAAAGCAAGAAAAGTGTGCCAGAGAACATGTCCTGGGATCGCCTCGGCCCACACTCAACAGATACCGTCTACTTTAGAGTAAACAGATAAAGCGTTCCTTCTCTTTCCTGCTCAACGGCAAGTCGGTCAAGTCGGACGGAATTCATGCAGGCAGTTTGATGGAGCAACAATGTAACTCGTGTCGCACGTATAAGATTCTTTGCGTTATACAAATGTACTCTAGTTTGTGATACAGCATTCCCGACCGTGTTCTTGCCAAGGAAAGTCTAAGGAAACCATGTCCTGTGAACGGGTCGGTTCCTAAGGGTACCTTCAGTATGGATCAAGCTCTTAACATACGCCGTCTACGCGCCCTTTCTCTTTTCTCATCAAACGACAAGTCGAAGTTCGAACGGAGTCAAACCAGTTTGATTGAGCAACGGAAATTTTGTCGCACGCCTAAGACTGAGTGCATTCGGTTAAATCTAGTTGAATTTTTGATAACGTATCTTACACAGTGTTCATACGTTCTTGCCAAAAATCTAAACAAATAATGTACGGCTAATGCTTTATATACTGCAGGGTACATGATATGGGGACACAGTGTTCACTGAGATATGCTGCTAAGATGTAATAGTTTCTTAGTGTTGAAACCTTCAAATTTTAAACTCTTACCTTTGCAACTGAAGGTCGGCACTAGTCAGACGTTTGCTTCAACTTACAGAGGTAACCTGATGAAACAGATTCTGTCTAATTGACCTAATTCGACTGATCAGTTCCTGTAGTGCAAAGTCCTGGGTGCAATTTGAATTCAAGTTATTTGGCGCCGTTATTTGAATTCGACCAATAAACAAGCAGCATGTGAGAATCAATAACGAATACTTGAAGGAACAACCAATAAGGTGAAAGTGAGGCAAAAGGGAATTTTTGTAATCTCTCATTTGCCATTCACGCTCCTTCAATAATAATGTGTCAGTCTTGCATTTCCCTTTCGTTTTCGTCAGAATGCATACTCCACCTTCGTTCGCCTATCATCCGCAAAAGGAAAACTAAATAAATTTCTTAGACTTTCTTAGATATTTACTTTTAATATGAAAAATGGGAATTACATCTATAGAGCAACAAAGTTGTTTCTAATACAAATTATGTGCCATATGAATATTGTTATAGTATTGACACAGAAAGCGGTAGGCCATTCTTAAAAGCCAGCATTCTTTAGCCTTTATCATTTTTCTAAGCCGCTAACTGTATTAATAGTGTTCAAAAGTTGTTCTGGCTTCTTTAGGACGGTTTAAATCTGTCTTGATCTTGTACTGAAGAGTTTGTTCACTGAAGTAGGGCAGGGATCAACACCAGATGTCTGTCTCAGAAGAGGTGTCTATTCCATGTAGACGTGTAAGTGAGTAGAGTTGAGTGTATTACCCAGGGGGGTACTCCAAGTTTCAAGTGACGGGGACTGGATCGAGTGGGGGCAAAAAATCAAAACCCAAAAAAATCCCTAGGGCTTCCAACAAAATCCAAAAAAAATCCCGGGACCAAAAATTAACCCTCAAAAAATACCATGCCAAATTTCCGAGCCTTAAAAATTTCCAGAAAGGATTAAACGATAGCACACGAAAAGACCCTAGAAATTGAATGTTTATGTTTGTTTATATTCGTAATACCAGCTTTCCTCATCTGGAAGTCATTCTAACAACACTAGGGACACCCAAGAACATCTTCTGCTTCAACAATAACATCATGAATGATAACTCTAAAGAAGACCACCCGGGCAAGAACAAGTTTGGTTGTACTTTATTGGCAGAACTATGCGGCCGGGATATGCAGGCACTCCCACGAATCTTCAGATTGTGTTGAGTACCAAAAAAACCCTACTTAAATCAAGGCACCCAAAAAAATACTTGCCAAATTTTCCTGCCCAAAAAAATCCGGGAATCGAAAATTTCAAACCCAAAAAAATCCTTCGATCATCCCCGTCACTTGAAATCGGGAGTACCCCCCCCTGGAGTGTATTAACGCATCTTGTTAAAGCGTTTCCTAAACTGGTAACAAGTCCTCGGTACACTGAACCGCTGCTCTCTCTAGAAAGAAACAAAAGGAGTCAGTCTCTCTGGATATTTAATGAACACCATTAAAGACCATGGCCAATGTATAAACAGTAGGCTCAGAGTCACTAGGTTACTGACAATAACAGACGCCAAGGTAGCCGAAAATTTGAGTTAAGGAGCTGCGAGCGGAACACTAGTATAATTTATATTGATACAGTCTCCCCATTCCTAATCCCCTTCCCACCACCACTGCGTCTGTGGCATCAATGCGTCCATCCGCGTGATAGTCTGGGCGCGCCAAATAATCGAGAAAGTGTACGCGGATCGTTCAAGTGGCGCCAAATCAGATTAAAACTTTGAAGTGCTTTGCATGATGATCAATGTAGCGCACGATAAGGAAAATATTTAATTTACAGTCTTTTTCAAAAAATTTAAGCCATTAAAGCATCCAACTGATTTTCTTATTCCCACTGTACATATAACATATCAGCAGACATATGATATATCAGCATACATATAATAATAACATATCGGAATGCATAACTTTAGCATTAGAGAATTAAATAAAAAAAATTGTATTGGATATAACAGCATGACAATATTTTCATGATTTAAATACGTTGAGCTGTTCTCACCTTCGTAAGAGTGCTCAACGGGTTCCTGGTTTCGTCTTTTCCTCGTCGCTCGCAAGTAAATACAACAAATCAAGAAGAAAATCCACCTTGCTATAATCAACAAACGTCGAAACATTCTTTTTGAGCTTCGTGGTGTAAGACACATTCTTGAAAACAAAATGTAACAAAATTCAAGCAACTCAAGCAACATGTACGTTTAGTTAATTTATTCCACTTTTTAGTGCACGTTAAAACACAATTATAGCAATTTTATAAATCTTTCCGCCTCGACCAACTAGTAATATCCAAAACAATTTGGATCGCTGTCTCATAACAGGAAACGAAATATTTCTGCTTCAGTTGCATAGACAGAAATAGACAAAAGCTATAAAATATTTGAATTTCATCTGCGGCTGTGTTCGACGTTTCTTCGATGTTCGGTATTAATGGGAGTCTCAAGAGAGCTTTCTATATATTGAACCAGGTGGGGAACTCGAACCAATCTAGTGCCACCAGAAATGAAAGAAGCTCACCCTTACACCCCTACTTTACTCTACAATTACCTCGGTAACTTGAAATCTAGTACCATTCAGCTGTATTTAGCTTTCGTGACTGACTGGGGTCTCGGGATTGAACTTAAAACTGCAACCCTTTAAAGCACCAGTATCAACATGCGTGTTCTCCTTACTGTTCTCCACACATTTTTTTTTATAGTTCTAGTCGGGAGGATTTGATTAAATATAAAGACTTTTTATTTTGGGTAATTACTTCCCATATTCTCTTGAGCCGTATGTTTAATCGACAAGTGATATTGTAAACTGAGCACAAAGGATTTCCATCTTAACCAATATACATGCTTGACTTAAACAACTTATTATTCAGTGTAAACGCCTACTTATTGCACACTTCCGAGGAATCTCGACATTTGATTCCAGTGATTAATCATTTAGTGGTTTTCTGTTGTCTTCGGGTCATTAAAGTGCAGCAAGAAATCGCGCAAAGGAAAAAGGCATATCACAAGAGCAAAGTCCAACATATAAGAAAAGACGACTGCCGCAGGTGGTGGAACGCGGTTGACAAAATGACTGGCAGGTCAGAAAAATCATCATCTCTCTCGTTGGAACGCGATGGTAAAGTCCTGGATGAGATGGAATAACACCTCAAACAGTTGTACGTCTCTATAAACGAGGAAATTCCACCTCATTGGATGTCACTACACTAGCAGACTTCTTGCCGGCCGAGACTTGTGTTCAAGTCATCCAGCCTCATGAAGTTTGTAGGAAGCTCCTAGCAGTACAGACTTCCAAGGCCAACGGACCTGATAACGTGCCATGTCGTATCTTGAAAGATTTTGCCCATGAACTAGCGGAGCCTGTCGCCACAATCTTCAACGCATCCCTCACTTCTGTGGTTGTGCTACAATCTGGAAAGACTCAAACATTATACCAATCAAAGACCCAGTCTCCCACAAATGAAGGTGATTTGTGTCACGTGGATGACTGGACGATATCAGGAATAAGATAGACCCTGACCTGAGTTCGGCTGCCGGTTGTATTATCTAGATTCACCTAGTAAACACCTTCGCCTTTGTTTCTTTGATTTTTCGAAAGCTTTTGACTGTATTGGTCACAATGTGCTTATACCATGGATCATCAGTTTCCCTTCATACCGAAGGCAACGCGTTAAGCTTGGTGAGACGACCTCGGATTGGCTCCCAGTTAATGCCAGTGTGCATCAGGGAACTAAATTGTGACCAATCTCAAGGACTGCGCAATAATGATCAGTAGCCGAGGGGGAGGGATGTAAAACGTAAGGGGGGCAGAGTGCAAAGTAATACACTGAGAGAGAAGGGGGCAAAGTTTAAATAAATTTTATTTGTAGACAAATAAAAGGTTTTATGTCTCCTACTCGCATAATTGTTTTTAGCGCTAAATTAAAGGTATCCTTTGGGATGTGGGTGTTGATTGCGAAACAATAGGCTAGGGGCCTGATTCAGACTTTGGTCCCTCCTTTTCAATAGTTTATCATCAGTTGCAAATCACGAGACAGAAAGGATAGTTACATGTTGCAACAATCACGAGCCTTTCCGGAAAACACCAACACGCAGTAAAATTACTTGGCCTCGTTCATATGCCCTTACATAGGGGATAGAGGGTGTAACCAAAGCTCGACCTCTTAGTCTGTAAGCGCTAAACTTCAGATCGTACAAATACGCAAGCAATCATCCCACCACCTCCCCTTTTCTCCACCCATATCGGGCTACTCTTTTAACGTTGTCGCCTTTTTACTGGTCCTCACCTTCGCCAGAGCCATTTTGAGAAAGTAAGACAAATAATTTTTAGCTAGTTCTCTACTTTTACTACATCGTTAGTCTTGATTTTCTTACGTTTTATAGATTGAATAAAAGCGGCCACGTAAAATGGCTACATTTTTATCCCGAAAATGAGCTGTGGTTTTTCTCTCCGTTACAAAGCGCTCTAGCAATCTCAGCTTGACTGTTGGCATCCACTTGTCCTGAATTATATTTGTATTTGAATACACAAAGAGAGGAGACATAAACTATTCAATGGTAAGAAGTGGGGTGATATGTAGATTTTCAACGAAAATTTATCACATTTTCATTTTTGTTGTAGACTGCGAGTAGCCTTTAATTTTGGCGATGGCGATTGTCGGGCGGGCGAAGTACACGCACGCGCGTGCGTTAACCTTTTCATTAGTTTACTTAACATCTAGTGTTAATTATAAGTTGCCCATTGCCTGTGGTGGTCTAGAACTTAGTGTTAGTTCAGTGTTCTATCATAATTCAGCGCCCTCTGGTATTTAACATCATTAAAAAAAAATAAGTAAGAAACCCGACGTAGTCAATCGATAAAATCGTTACTGATATAAATCGATAATTATCAAGTGATTTGTACCGATTGATAACGGAAATCGGTCAAAATCAATAAATCGTTTTGGTGTGTCAAATTGATATTATCGATTTCTAACAGATGACCTTTCTTGCTGTTTAAAGCCTGCTTAGCACACGAGAACCAAACATCTTTAACTCAACTCGAGTTTGCTTCTGTGTTATACTTCTCAACCATGAAACCGAGCTAGACCGTGGTTAATTTTCATCATTTAAGCAACAAACACTGGATCTAAAATGAAGCCACGTTAAAATATCGTCTATTCTTTGTCATTTAAATTTTGTTATGATATATATACCTGGTGGGGTTCAATTTACAATGGTCACACTGATTAGAATACTAAGTGCGATCGCACCCATCATAGTAACAAAAAGTTACTCAAAGTTTCAGTGAAGCGTCCTATTTGACCTTCTGATCTATGCTGTGTGTGCAGTTTAAACTTTTGAGTCTATGGACTCAAATGTAGTGAAAATTCAAATAAAATACACTGACCCTTATTCAGCCAGTGTTTTTGGTCTATTGGCGCCAATCTGCCTTCCCCCTTCTCAACTCCAAGAATATCAAAGCTGTGACTTAGAAGGCAGAGGGTACGTACAAAAATGTTACCTTTCAGTCCTTGGAAATAGTTGATGCGTCACATGACGTAAGAATTACGTCGTGTTTTCAAAAGGCGGACATCTTGGATCCGTCATCTTGGATTTCTTGATTTTGTCCAAAACCTCCGAAAAGCACCAAAATTAACCAAAAATTCTTCAAAGTCGATAAAGATCGCTTAATGATCTAAAAATGGAAAAAGGTACTGCAATGAAGTTAAAATTTTTCATTAAAAGCGAAAACTTTACAAATTCTTAAAAAATTAAGGTCTAAATGTGGTTTCCATTGATGAAAGATTGTTCTCAGATAAATTTAGGAAAAGTCACCGAGCTTGGTGGCTTAAGCTTGCATATTGAAAGTGTTATAAGTGATAAATGTCCAAAGTCCATGTCGGCAGATTTTGCCGCCCCGGTCTGAAAAGGGTTAAGCGGTACCGTTCTGAAGCTCTTCTAATATTCTGTTTCTAACTTTTGAGTGTGTAGATGAAATCCTAAATTCTGAGCACTCAAATCCCTCTGAATAAAAGATACTCCAGTAGGAGTATTATTTTCACCTTTTCAAACTTTTTCTGTGGAAATGTAGCCTCTACGTGACGCATATGAATCACAGAGAACAGCTCGTTTTTTATCTTGCCGCACTATAACAGGAACTAATTTTTTTTTCGCGGCAAACGCTTGCCAACAATATAACTACACAAAAGCCATTCCTTGATAATTACTCTTAAAGCACACAGCAGCCGACCTCGTCGAGGAGGTGTTGCAGTTTAAGTACTTTAAAATTGTCGCAGCATACGATATCACGCGCCAAGGAAACAAATGTTAAAACAAAAGATGAATGGAAAAGATTCCTTAAAGTTGTTCATGAAGAACGCCGCTTTCGACCTGGTCCACGTGGTCGCTTCATGGCGGGTATTATTCTTTTTTAAGGTTATTATTGAATAAAATGCCGACAATGTTGATGATTTTAATTTTAGTATAGTGCCTTCGTCGCCGACTGATACACAAAAGCCGACCTCGTCGAGGAGGTGTTGCAGTTTAAGTACTTAATTGTCGCAGCATTCGATGTTACTCAATAAGAAAACAAATAAAATACTGCCAAAACTGTCGGCGCAGACAATAATTCTAAACCGCTACCAAGACAATACTCTATCTTATTGTAATTCTTATTTTGTCCGTTTTTGTCCATTTTTAGCTTTTTTACACTTCTATTGTATCCTTGTGTTTAATCTTTTCACACCCTCCCTTGCATATATTTCCAATCATGCGCTTTCATTTCTTTTTACAGTCGTTAAAGGCTATAGTATAATAGCCGAAAGCTTATATTTCTCTTAAATTTTTTAAACCAGAGAACGCTTTTTTATATTTTTAAGAAAACAAATGTTAAAACAAAAGATGAATGGAAAGGATTCCTTAAAGTTGTTCATGAAGAACGCCGCTGTCGACCTTGTCCAAGTGGTCGCTTCATGGCGGGTATTATTCTTTTTTAAGGTTAGTATTGAATAAAATGTCGAACAAAAGAGAGAAGGCAGGCTCGAATTGTTACACTACGCGGGGACGCGTTTATTCCAAATGACAACAGCATCAGAGATTCTTTTCGTCATTACTGATACAGATGGGTGGTTACTAGCGTTTTCAACTCAAGATTATTGCTCTTAGAGACTGAAGACTGAACAAATTCTTCTTCCATTATCAATCTTCTTTTATCAAATTTTGATCAACTTCTTTTGTTGTTAAGACATTTTAAAAACTGGAAAAAACGTTGGGCCGGGCCATTACATTTTCCATTATCGTTTCAAGCGATTATGAGCTTTTCAGAAATCGTGCGTTAAACTAACCACATTGAGAAATAAAATATCCTCTAACTCCACACTCTGCTGTCCGAAAATCTATTTGACAACAACAACAACAACAACAACAAGCTTTATTTGCATGACTATAAGTACATACAGTATTGCAAAAGCGTAAAACTTAACTAAAGCGAAACTTATAACAATCATAATCATGTACTAGGAAAAAAAGCAATTATGTATGCGTTACGTTACTTTCATTCGATAGAAGATTATTTCGTAAAGATAAGCATCTCAAAATGAACTTCACCAGTTGAGTATTTAAATAATAATTATCAGAATTCATTAATTAACATGTTAACCTACACTATATCTTCCGACAGTCTTTGTCTATTTAAGTGCATGACTTTAAAGTGATATGGTAGAATTGTTAAACTAGAACATTATCTTGTGCTGCATCGAAGGCGATCATTCCACAGTTGAGTAGGGTTTACGTTTTTTGATTACGGAAGCCTCTTTTCAGTCACTGCGGAACTTACTTCCTTTCTAAACACTAATCGGTCCAGCTTTATAGCCCGAGGTGAGCTCCGTACACTGGACAGGAATGCTGACTAAAAAATAAAAAATAAACATATAAAAAGTTAAGTAAATAAATTAAGTAAATAAATAAATAGAGAAATAAATAAGCACAAGAAATTGAATAAACTAATAAATAAATAAATAAACATTCAAAGATAAATATCCTTTCTTTGTCAATAGTAAGGTAATATACGGCGGCTGCGCTAGGGAATTGAGGTCAGAGCTGATGTCTCAATCCATTTAGTAGGTTCCATTGTTTTCAGGGTTTGGTAATCGCTAAACCACATCGAAAAAAAAAGCGGAATATCGCAAATTTTAGTAACTTCTATGTTGACTGAAAGTTCTTTAAGTCAAGTGCAAGTAATAATATTTTCAATTTTGATAACAAAAAGCTTTTTTTAACGACCCGCTAACTTGTCTGTACAACTTACAATTGCCCATTCCTTTATACCGAGTACCTGCAAAAGAGCTGCGCATTGTTCAGCGTAAACTTAACTTAGTAAAAGCGGTGTTGCGCTTCAATGTAATACAATGCAATGCATACAGTATCACTACTTGCCAACAGTTCTAGCTAAGATGTCAGCCGGCAGTTTTTAAAAAATATATATATCCATTAACCCACCTTCTTCACAATGTTGAACAGGTTGTTTAGCATGAAGATGATGACCACACGCCACCATACGTCGAATCCTTGAAATGCCAGTGATGTGTTTGAAGACACCGAGCCAAATATATACAAAGATTCGGCTGACATTTACCGAGAAACGACGAACAATCCCACAAAAGCAAAGATCAACCAAGGACATATTATTAGGCTCTGTGTTGTAAAACTGTAGTGTTTCGATTATTTTGAGGGGGTAGGTGGTGTGATTTCCACAAAACGTAGACTAAATCGTCTATGTTATACCACGTCTTGGATCGTTTGATAAGTGAGATTTGAATCCATCCAATAAAGATATAGTGTTGATGTCATTATTATTTGCTGTTATTTTGGGAAACAGGTGGTCCCTGATCGTCTTGCAACGACACGAAAAAGCCGCTAAGCGTGAAATTCGCATCTATGTAGCTTCAAACCGCCCTTAGGGGGTGGTCGACCGTGTATTGGAAAGGCGTAATCCGCAGTCGACTTTGTAATTGAACTTGGAATATCTGAACTCTTGAAAATAAGGTTTCGGCTCGTTTGATAGGTGAGCCAAGAGCTGCTGATCGGATTCCAGCCAATAAATATACAGTGTTGACGTCATTATTATTTACAAATGTTTTGGGAACAGTTTTTCCCTGAGAAGACTCAGAAGAGACACGCGAAGATACGAACATCCGAGAAATGCGAACCACCTGACTTCTGACCGATTTACTGTAATAAATAATCAATAAAACCGATTTTAATGAACTCTCGAAAAGAGCGTTATCAATTTACCTTCATTTTTGGACACGTTGCGTTGAAAGTCTTTTCTCTGTGTTACAATTCACCTGTGGGCGACTCTCCCTTCCCCTCAGGGTTGAGTGAGTAAATTTTAGTTGTTGCACGTCATTGCTATCAACACTGGGGAAGCGGACAGGGAAAGTACTCCAACAAATATGTCCGAGATCTTTGGTGATAGTGGTTACAGTCAATTGAGTTTACCAGGGTAAAATGCAAATTCAGTAATGTCAAATCCCGGTTGGCAAGCACAGTCGGGATGCCTTTTAGGAGATGTGGGATGCCTATATCTAAGAGAACGTCTAAACGGAATGATCTTTCATTACTTACTTAGTGGGCCAAAAACTGGGTAAACTCACAAGCGGTTGGGCATATAATAATACGTTTATGATATACCTTCCCAATAAACTATGTAAATGACGCCGTGCCACGTTGCGCACAGATTTCTGGTAGTTGAGGTAAAGATCGTGGATAGCGGGAAATATAGACCTTGAGAATGATGTTTTATTCAGTTAGTGACACAGGCAGCTCGGAAAAAATCCGAGTTCTCTCAACAGACCTTCTTCAAACAAATATTGCCCGCCATGTCTTTTATTTTTGTCCGAGAAGTCAATAATATCCTTTTAATGATGAAATTTCCTGTGTCTTGGTTTTAAAGGCGTTAAAATGAGAAAGCTTTTCAAGGGGTGGTATCCTGGAAAATTTGCGTGTTCTAACTTTTGATGCAAACTAGTTATGAGTCGTACGATTTGTGTCGGAAAAGCCCTTCTTTCCCCCTTCTCCTCCCCCCTCTTACTCCACTTCTCCTCCTCACACCGTTCTGGACCAAAATAAGTCGCTTTATCTTCTCACTGAATCGTACTCATTTCCCTAAGCCACAGACGGACAAGTCGGACAGGGACGAGTTTGGACATAAAAGTCGCTCGATTTTTTTGTTATTGTTAAGACGCACAAAAAATTGGACGACTTTTACGTCCAAAATTGTTTTTCCACACAATGACGACTTGCCCGTCTGAGACTATCGGTCCAATAATGTATTCCATCTTTATATTGAGAAAACAGCCAAATAATGAGCTATCAAAATAATACGTTCTTGGCCCATATTTTAAGATGCGACGAGGAAATTATGTGAAAGTCGCTTTGCTTAAGCTTAGCTTGTCGCACGCTGCAAAATGGCCTTGTTTGTACGCGTAAGTTCATTGATGTAGATATAATCGAGACTGGGAAGGATAGGAAAGACACTAAAAGCTGTCGTTACACCAGACACTATTTAGTGTAGAAAATGTTTGCCTCCAGGAGCTGCCTTCTCCACAATATCACAAAGAAATTAAGGACTAATTACATCCACGGCACCAAATCCTCCAAAATCTCAACAACATAGTTTATTGGTAAAGGTTTGATTGTACCTTGGCTTGGATCCCAGTTTTCTCACGTTTCCGGCACGATCCGCCTTGATTAATTTACATTTTCTTACTGTCTGTGATAATATAATGCATTGCGCTCAAACTAGCTAATATCGACTGCCAAATGCTTAAAATTAGCAACAAACAGTAATTTGATTTACAAAACTCCTGGGCTATGACAATCACCTTAAACTATCCAGTGTCTAGCAATTTGGTGAAATCGGAGGAAAAACATATGGGCAGTCATGGTATTCTTTGAACTAAAAGTATTAACCTAAACCTAAAAGGGGAGGGTAGATTTCACCTCTGCATCCGACGATAAACGCACAACTAGTCACATGCTATCAAACATTATCTTAATGCAGCGGAAAAGACCACAGCCCTAGCAAGGAACAAGTAACAGAAACAAACCTCGTTATCACAAGTAATAAGAGAGTGATTATAAAAGGGAGCTAGCTAATATTATTATTTAAAACTGGATTGTGTGTATGGCTTTTGTAAGCTATCACTTACTGACTCTATCTCGTTAAAACGCCCTCCCTGTTGGCCATTTGTTGATTGCATTAACGAGTTTTCTAACAGTACAAAATGCAAAAGACAGCGGAAAAGGTATTTGGATAAGGAAAAGGATAGTTGTTAGAAACAACCCTAAACATTTTTACTTTTTTACCTGCGGATTTTATTTTAATTTTTTTTTGCTGGTATTTCCTTCTTCGTTGGGGCGCTAAAGTTTCGGACTTGATGTCGGTAAGAAAAGGGAGGAGACCAAAGCTTCATTTTCGACAGTTTTCTGTTCTTATCTTCCAGCAGCTCTATACCCATCGGTACACAGATTTTTCTCCTTGTAAGTATATGTCATATTCGTATTTTTTAACCATTTTCCAATGATGTTTAACTTCAAGGGCACTCTTACGAACTTTACTTTGTAGGTGAGATTCTTCAAACCGTTGTTACACCTACTGCACCGTACTTTGCGTGGAATTCTTTCTAAATATCAGCAGTATCTACCATGATCTTTAAAAACATGGTGTCATCCCGAACATAACCGTGAGTATTAAGCTTCGACAGGGAGCAGAACAGTGGACATCCACTGGCAATGTTTGACTCTCGTCTTGGCCTTTGAAAGGAGGAGCTGCTTGGATCAGGCCTGAAGGCGTCGATCACGTGTGCCACATTATCCTGATCCAACAACATCATGGTGACCTTCTGTCTGAATGGCCAGCAGAGTAACGCGTCGAACTCACCGCGCATGACAACAAAAAACAGGGACAGATGTGTTCCTCGACCCATGCCATCCCCGTTTTAATACAACCGGGCACACATTTTGTATCCATGGCGACTGGTATAGAAACACGGGCTGTAAATGGAGGTTTGTCTTCCTGAGAGCGCATCGTTCTTCGGCGAGCCACCTCCGTGACTTTCCATAGCAGTGTGCCATCATAGGAAGAGAATTGCTGCTGATTTACATATTCCTCCATGTCTGCTAGGGCGACATTTCTGAGCGCTAAATGATGTTCTACGGAATCCATTCGTCTCTCAAGTCGTCTTACACTCTCCACCACACTATCCGTTTGACGCCGAAGTGAGGATATCTAAGTAAGTAATCAAGCAAAAAACAGTCAATTCATTAGTTAATTAATCCGTCAAATATTTAGTTGATGGTCTGCTCAGTTAATGATTCACTTGCATTCACTCATTCATTCATTCATTCATTCATTCATTCATTCATTCATTCATTCATTCATTCATTCATTCATTCATTCAGTCAGTCAGTCAGCCAGTCAGTCAGTCAGCCAGTCAGTCAATCAGTCTGTTGGTCAATTAGTCAGTCAGTCAGTCAGTCAGTCAGTCAGTCAGTCAGTCAGTCAGTCAGTCAGTCAGTCAATCAGTCAGTCAGTCAGTCAGTCAGTCAGTCAGTCAGTCAGTCAGTCAGTCAGTCGGCCAGCCAGTCAGTCAGTCAATCAGTCAGTCAATCAGTAAGTCAGTCAGCCAGCCAGCCAGCCAGTCAGTCAGTCAGTCAGTCAGTCAGTCAGTCACCAAAGTGATGGCTATGGAATCTCTTTGAGTGACCAGTTTCGTAAGTGATCCACTCTCTTCAGTTCTCAGTCAAACGTATATAGAACTGAACTGTCTTAAACGACCATCTCTTGAATGAGGCCACCTTCCGAAGCTGAAGTTGTCTCTCATGCGACTGTACAACAACTCAAACGATGCACTTTATGAATAAGTCAGGATATTACAATTTTGCTTTGACTATTATGGCATGGCATGTTCATGGCAACGATTTTCGTACCTCTTGTTTGATATCGTTTAGCTCCCGCCCTGTCTCTCTAATCAAGAACTCCATGTTGTTGCCACCATTTTCGACAGGCATATTAAGGTGCTGTAGAGGTGTGTGCTTTGATGTCGTCGGCAGAGCTCCGTGTGAAGTAGCCTTCCCTTCCAGCAGAGCTAGTCTCTGTTCATGCAACTTCAGCTTCTCTCGCAAGTCTGTTGTCTCGTTTATAACTGTGTCTATCTTTGTTATTGCACTGGAAATGGCCACCTCTGAACCCCTCATCCATTCATCATTGAAACTACCACCGCATGTACCGGCGACTGCACCGAGACTTTGTTTTACTTGCTCTTCCAAACGAAGAACATAGACTAAGAGCAAATTCAGGTGAAGAACGGAGCACAGCTGGTTGTGTTGTTTTGCTTCTGACTGGTTCATTTTCTGTAAAACATGACAAACATTCATCAAACCTTAATCAACGACATGTCATACCAATATCGTTCCAGGTAATTTTTCAGAAAATATCATAAAGAATATATATATATAAACATTTTATGTTAAGTCAAATCTATGAAATAAATTATAGTTATATTTTGCTAAAGAATCTGACAGAGAAAGAATACTAGATCAAAAGAAGTTAAAAGTTAAGTCTAGAAAAGTTCACAGGATTCGAACGAAAGTCCCTTGAAAGTCCCTTTGCAATATACATGTAACTGGGAAGACCGTTAGAGGTTTGGTAGGAACTTTGCCGCCCCTTAAACCTTTTTGGTTCGCTTGGGGTTAATATATCTTAAGCAGTGACAAGCAAATTGCCAAGCAATAACAAAAGTTTCATATGCCATACAAACCTGTCTGGCACTACATCCAATTATTTCAAATTTACAGTTTCTCTCTATTGTTTCGCAGTCACTATTAACAGGACTAAGGTGAGATTCCATCTATTTGAAGGTGAAACATTAATATCGTTATCTTGAGGTGTCTAGAAGTTAACTGTAGAGAGTATGAAAATTAACGAGAATGGAAAGCTTTTCTGTCAAGCGCGTGTGGTAAAGGAATGCAACTTGCCTAGCCTGTGTTAGTCATCTGGTTTATTACTCTCCATTTATAACCCTAGCAATCGATAAAAAAGGCCGGTGATGATAAAATCGTCTTCAAAAAGTTAACGAAAAGCGTTATGCATGTCATAATTTATCCTTTATTACGCTAGTTGTAAGAATAATTATTAATGGTTTAAACATGGTTACCAACTGGTTACCTGTCCTCGTGGGATTCCCTCCTTGCCGCACCTTTGACACTGCATTCTGACAGATACATTCTGCAATCCTGTGCTTGGTGATTCTAGATAATAAGCAAATGAAATTCACGTCATGTCAGTTAGTACCAAATCAACTGATTCAGAATTACGTATATTCTGATTTCTGAAGCAGAAAAGACCTTGTACAAATATATATTCATGAGTGGTATCTTGAATCTATCACTACCAGACGTGGACATGAAAAGTATTAGAAGCAACAATTTTTTAATAAGGGAACTTAATCGTCTGCCTGAGGCACTAATGAACACTGGGATGATTAGAATTTTTGAGTTCATATCTTCTAATTGCAAAAACAACTGGCCATGCGGTATGCGCTATTTTGTTTGGAAAGTGAAGGCTTAATTACGTCATACAAGCTGGCATAATCGACTGCTTCTGTTCCTTTCGCTCTTGCCAGTTGTTGGGGTACGTTGTGTGCCTTTTTCATCACCGCCTCTCGAAGGATAACGTGCTATTACGAATATCTGCCTTGTGTCGCCTTCCTTCCTCTTACTTCCTGATCTAGTGAAATATGTCACATCTGTAGTTGTTTACCCTTTTTACGTCACCTGTGCTAATGTAATTGGCAGTTCCCAATCACAGTCATTCGCGTTGTCACAAGGAAGTTTTTTGGATATTTTCATAAATCTCTAGCGGAAAGAATCCTCGTTTTCCCACATGCTTTTTCCATCTCCCAGAACGGCAAGTTAAACCATTCTGGCATTGTCAACATAAAGTTTTCAGATGAAATTATGAATATATGAAATTCATGTATCTGAACTGCGGAATGAAGAAATAAATGTAAAGAAGATCCTCGCAGTTATTAACGCAACTTATGCAGTTGCGAAAAGAACGCCTGAAAAAATCAAGCTAAGCCGGAATTGGTCATGCATGGATACAATTGCAAACAAACGAATTCGAGGAAATGGCTCGTTTTGTTTGTGCAACAGAGGCAATGAAAAACACTGTTGTTTCTAGGGAGGTACACAAAAGACAGAATGTGCATACATTATAGACAATATACTGTACGCAAAGCCCTTCCTTGAAGCATGCAGCAACAACAACAACAACACTTGATTATCTTAAATACTGGGTTACACAAGATCATGATATTAAAACCATCATTAGGTAAAAGTTCTTCAGTAAAACTAATCGCACTGAGTCACTATGCTACTATTAACCTACGTGTAGCCGCACCAGTTGGTGATTTCTGATCTGTTGAAAGTTTGATAATTGTGCTTGCAAACGTACTTGATTTGCAAACAGTAAGTGTGTTATGTAACTTAAAGGCTTGTTCTTTTTGCACCCTGTTGATTTGTGGTGCTCTGTTTTTCCATTACCAAAATCCACCGCTAGAAAGATCTGTTACCACAACAAATAAACAAACACCGTCTACAATAACTACGCACACAAAAAAGGTGGACTTATCATACGGCAAGTCGAACGCATCCAGTCACACCGGTTTGACAGAACAGTACCACTGACGCATGGAAATCTTGTTACACTCGTAGAATTCTCACGTTAAATATCAAATCTAGTTTTCGCTGTCGTGTTTGCTACCGCTTATTCGAAGTGTTCTTGCCAATAATCGAAATCTGAAACGAACGTTAGACAAACGGTTATAAGTATCAGACAATTAATGAACGGCAAAAGCTGATGCTGCAGCGGTGGTATATAATAGAGACGTCACTGCACCGTTACGGTGTTCACTCGAATATCGCTGAATTCAGTGTTCTTAGTGTCGAAACCTACAAATATAAACTCTTACCTTTGCTTTATTTACATCTGTAACTTCAGTGGGTGTATCTTGTTCGACGTTTCCTTCAACTTGAGCTGAGTAAGCTTAAATATAAATTCATTAGAAGCTGCCTGGCGCCTTTATTTGAATCGGCCAATAAACAAGCACTATTTTATGGCATGTGACTGAATCTTTAATGAATACTTGAAGAAACAGCCAATCATTGACAGACATGGTAAGGCAAACGGGAATTCCGTATTCACCATTTAGACTCCGTCTAAAGTAGACAAAGTAATGTCTCAATGATGTGTTTTCGTTTGAAAACGTGTGCCTACTTCAAATTAATTTGTTTCCGCCTTTGGCGCTGATGAAAATATCGACTATCGATGACATACTTCCTTTGCCTCGCCTCCACTCGAAACCTAAAGAATTAAATCTGTGAATTATTTATATTTGTTTGCGACCTCAGTAAAGTTTGGAATGGCATCTACGTTAGTACATCAGTTGGAGTAAAATTGTTTTATGCACCAAGACAGGCAACTGAGGCAACTGAAATCGGTTTAACTGGCGGTTGATGGAATTTCGTCTGCATTGCTCGTTATATTTGAGTAAAGAAGATCCTCGCAGTTATTAACGCAACTTATGCAGTTACATTTATTTCTTCATTCCGCAGTTCAAATATATGAATTTCATATATTCATAATTTCATCTTCATCTTTCCCGGGCATATTACGAACCAATTTAATGACCAGCTCTCAGTTGGCTTGACAGTTTCGGCCACTTCAAAGGACCACGATTATAAATCCGTTCCAGAGCAGCTGCGACTTCTTTGGCTTCTTTTGTGGCTAACGGTTCGGCCTCTTTGTATCGAGAGGCCACATCTACCACTGTGAGAGCATATTTGAAAGTTTTACGGGAGCGTGGTGGGCGATCTGTGGGAGATACAGAAGATCGGCTTGGTGAACTTTGTTTGGAACAGGAACATCAAATTTTCGGTCTTGGAATGTACCGTGGGGCTGGTAAATAAACCTGCCAAAGAGCGTGCTTTATCAACCAATGTCTGTGCCGTTCAGTAACGGGAAATGAAGGCTGTAGGTCTGACAACGTGCTTTAAAAGCCAAAAGGAAAAGAGAAACCTCCCAACAACTAAGCTGGGCAAACGGTGTAAGAGTAAAAAATTTCCGAGAACATATTTGTACTGCTTGTATGCAGAGGAGGGGATACGGATTGATCAAGTAAACGTAATGCTAATGACGTCTGCTGTCACTGCTCAGTGAACCATTGAAGCAAATAAAGAGGACTGCACGCAGATATTACAAGTAGGGGGTCTTTTTTGTTTGCTTTGTAACTTTTTAGGATTAGAATAGAAACATATTGACACTAATCGTACAAAAAGGAATTTTCGCAGATAAAATGTGCACCGTTTCTTTTAGTCAGTCAACAACGCTATATAAAAGATCGCTAACATTCTTAGAAACTGTCTTTACTCAGTGGTTGAATAATTGTCCACAAGTGACATGGAACGTTTTCGTTCCACGTCTACTTACATCCCTCACTAAAGTTGCTCTGCCTTTCGACAAGGTTTCTTGCAGTCTCAGACATTTTCACCCATTAAACTCTATTATTGCACACTTGAGATATTTCTTATAACCTTTCATGCGCTATTCGATTCCAATGTTCAATTACCACTATAGTGGCGTTCTATTGTTTTTAGGTTATGAAAGGCGGGGAATCCCCTTACAGCTAAATTTCCTTATCGTGGCTAAAATCACGACATATACAGGTATGCATCGATTCAAGAACGGCCAAGTTGTCTGCTTGAAAGTCCCTCGACTATGTCTATTTTCTTCAAAAAAGAAAAACTCTGTGTTAACGTTTCCTTCGTATGTATTGTTTCTGAATGGGCTGCAACAGGAGACTTGTAGGCAGATTAGTCCTTTCTATAAATTTGTGTTCCTTCAGGCTACAATGCCATTCTGCGCCGTTCATTGAGTGGGAAATGAAGGCCGTAGGTCTGAGAACGTTCTGAAAGCCAAAGGGAAGAGATCCCAGCAACCAAGCTGGGCAACAGGTGTAAGAGTAGAAAATTTCCCAGAACATATTCTATACTGTTTGCATGCAGAGGAGGGGAAATAAAGCTCTGTAACTACACTGATACGGATTGATCAAGTAACGTAACGCTACTGTTATTACACAAAAATGACGTCTACTCAGTGAACTATTGAAGAAAATAAAGAGGGCTACACGCAGATATTAGAAGTAGGGTATTTTTTTGTTTTAGTACTTTCTGGGATTGACAGTAGGTGTATAAAAATCAAATTTGGAAGATAAAATGCAACATTTGTGCAACGTTTCCTAGTCAATCAACAACGTTAAGTCCGTTACTTAGTATCGCTAAGATTCTGGGAGACTGTTTATCTTTGCTGGTTTGAATAATTATCCATCAGTGTCATAATTATCCGCAAGTGACATGGAACAATTTTCGTCTAGTTTCCTTCTGGATGTAGTTGGGATTTAAATTTGTGTCGCCAAGTTAGGACAACTCGTTACGCTTTATATTGGTTGTACAGTATACATCCTTAGTACGGAGCGTTTTTTGCCCAACGCCAAGGGCCGCATCCAGTATTTAGTCCTATATTTAAAGCACTCCCCTACACTATATGTGACTGAAGACGTGCACTGATTAAGTTGAGCTTTCAATCATTATACAAGATTTGTATGGCCAGTTGCCGTGTACATACGGCGTTCGACTTGCAAAAATCCCTTGCCGTCTGTAGTAGGCGTATTCATATTGGGACTTTTCCCAGACTTCTTGAGGTGAACAAAGTTGCCCTAGCGTACCTACGCATAATAAGTAGGCATAATCCATACTGGGACTTTTCCTAGACTCTCGGCTTGAGGTGAACAAGTTGCCCTGGCGTACGTAAGCATATAAGGACGCATAATTTATTGGAACGTTTTCCAGACTTTTTGAGGTGAAAAAAGTTGCCCTGGCGTACGTACACATAATAAATAGACATAATTCATATTGGGACTTTTCCCAGACTTCTTGACTGGTACGGTAAACAAAGTTGCTCCGGCGTACGTGACTTAACGAAATCGAAGTGTCCGCCAAATCAGTGGAAAGGAAAGTGTTCCAGAGAACATGTCCTTAGGTCTACGCGACTCACACTCAACAACAACAGTCTTCAATAGAATACGCACACAGAAAAGGTGGACTTTCTCCTTACTGATCAAACGACATGTCGAACGCATCCAGTCACACCAGTTTGACAGAACACCACTGATGGAAATTTTTTTACGCTCGTAAGATTTGGCACATTAAATATCAAATCTAGTTTTTTCTGATGTTTTTGCTACCGCATATTTGAAGTGTTCTTGCCAATAATCGAAATCTGAAACAAACGTTGAATAAATGCCTATAAGTATCAAGACAATTAAAGAAAGGCAAAGGCTTATGCTGCAGCGGTGGTATTAATAGAGACGTCAATGCACTTTTACGGTGTTCACTGATATCGCTAAATTCAGTGTGTTAATAGTGTCGAAACCTGCAAACATAAACTCTTACCTTTGCTTAATTTACATCTGTAACTCCAGTGGCTGTATCTTGTTCGACGTTTCCTTCAACTTGAGCTGAGTAAGCTTAAATTTAAATTCATTAGAAGTTGTTTGGCGCCTTTTATATCTGAATCGGCCAGTAAACAAGCAGTAGTTTTTGCCATGGAACTGAATCTTTGAATACTTGAAGAAACAACCAATCATTACCGGACATGGTAAGCAAACGGGAACTCCATATTCACCATCTAGACTCCGTCTAGAGTACTGTGTCAATGCATGATGTGTTTTCGTTTGAAAACGTGTGCCAACTTAAAATTAATTTGTTTCCGCCTTTGGCGCTGATGAAAATACCGACTATCGATGATAGACTTCCTTTGCCTTGCCTCCACTCTAAACCTAAAGAAGTAAATCTGTGAATTATTTATGTTTGCTTGTAACCTCAGTAAAATTTGCAATTCCATCTACGTTAGTACATCGGTTAGAGCAAAGTTTCAGTACTGAATTGGTGTACCAAGGCAGACAACTGACAGAGGCAACTGAAATCGGTTTAACTGGCGGTTGATGGAATTTCGTCTGCGACGCAGGCTAGCATATCGTCAGTGGGACTTTATCCCAGACTGCATTTTCAGGTAAGCAAAGTTGCCCATTTGGTGGAAGGGTAAAAATACAATCCGCTCACAAATCCACAAATTAAATATAAATGGGATTTTCTTCTTTTGTTTACTTTGTCTTGTGCAACTGAATGCGAGGGTTGCCTTGACAGCTTATAACAGCTTACGATGAATATACATATACCCTCGCAGAAGCGTATCATATATGCTCCTGACGTTCGCCAGTATTTACGTCCAGTATTTACTTATGTCTCAGAAAAAGAGCTAGTTCTCGTTCGCAATCAAAGGACTCGTTTAACGAAGTCAAACCTGAGCTCGATGAAAACATCGGTTATGTTGAAAATCTTGCCGCATTCATAAGATTCGTGCATTAACAAATTCATTCTCTTGTTTAGGGTAATTTTGTTTATTAAAAATTTTCCAGAAAAACAGTTTCCACCCCAGTAGCTTACGAAAAATCCAAGGTTTACATCAGTTACCTTCAAATATAAATTCTAAACTCCCCAGCAAAATTCGACTTCAAGAGTTCATTTAGAGTAGTATTTTGCAGCTATTGATATTCAATAAGGAATCTTGCGGTGGTTTCACTCTCGAAATGAGCCTTCGAGCCAGTCATCTTCAGTGCACTGAATTGGACGTTTTTCTGAAAAGGAAGCAACAATTACTCGTAAACCGATGTTTGGGCCTTTAGTCCCAGGCTCAAAATATTATCTCTTTCTTCTTATTGCCAAATTTTTAAATAGTAGTAATTTTCAATGAATTATTTTAATATACTGTAGGAGAATTTTTGAGCCTTCCAGTCACGCATTTCCCGTCGGTTGTGAATATGTTGCTTCTGCTTTCCTTGTTCGTTTGTTTAGAGTAATCCTGTTTATTTCAAAGTTTCTAGATCTTTCTGTATTTTTAAACTTAAACGGGGGAAAAGTAAGACACCGTGAACTAGTTTTAGAACTTATTAATAAGCAGATGCGGCGCGTATTAAATGTAAACACAAAAAAGGTTTACATTAGTTGCCTACAGAATGCAAATTCTAAGAGTTAGTTTCGTAGGGCGGAGATGTCTTGCTAGTTTTGAGTTCGCTATTGACGTTTAATGAGTTTAAGAAATCTTGGCTGTTCCACTCTAACAAAATTAGCGTTCCAGTCAGTTATATTCCGTGCACTGAATTGAAAGTTTTTATGAAGAGGAAGCAAAAATTACTTTTAAATTGAGACCTCAGTCACCGAATGAAAACGTTACCTGCTCCTACTAACTGGGACTTTTTAATGTTCTGTAATTGCTAGGTTTATGTTAAAGTACTGAACTACTACTACTACTACTACTACTACTACTACTACTACTACTACTACTACTACTACTACTACTACTACTACTGCTACTACTACTACTACTGCTGCTGCTACTACTACTACTACTACTACTACTACTACTACTACTACTACTACTACTACTACTATTACTACTACTACTACTATTACTACTACTACTACTACTACTACTACTATTACTACTACTACTACTACTACTACTACTACTACTACTACTACTACTACTACTATTACTACTACTACTACTACTACTACTACTACTACTACTACTACTACTGTTACTGCCACTGCTACTGCTACTGCTACTGCTACTACGACTACTACTACGACTACTACTACGACTATGACTACAACTACACAATTATTATTATTACTATTAGAAGAGTTAAATATTTTAGTATCCAAGTTGTGTGCTCCTAGATATGAAAGGGTTCACAGACATGCGCAAAAGCAAACCGTCCTCAATCGTCTCCAAACTTTCCGGTTCCCGTACCCTTTAACCTCGGTTTCCGGCCACTTTTTTGTTGGCTCCGACCTCTTTGCCCTTTTTCGATCGCGTAATATTCTGCAATGTTGTGTACATTTTCCCTATTTCTCCTCTTTCCCGTCACCTTGAGGATCCCTCTTTCCAGCGTCTCTTTTCAAGCTTTCCTTACACTTCATGCAACCCTGCTTGCCCCCCCCCCCAATAACATTGGTTTTTGCATGCAGCTTTTTATTTCTTACCATCATCGCATTTCAGAGGCTCTGTAAGTGTCACGTGGCAAAGCTCGCTGGTGCTGCTACCGTTTTCTGAAAATAGCAAATAGTTATGCATATGTTTAAAACAACCATCGTCGTTTAAAAGATGCAGAAAACAATGCGCTTTGCCCACTATATTAAACACTTATCGGTAAACACATACATGCATGTATTCAAGGGTTTCTCTCTTTCACGGTCCATACACTCATATGAATATCACTGCATGACTGAAGAGACAAGTGCAGTCTGTTTTTGTAGATAGCGCTTTTTGCTTTCAGTGGACGACTGACACAAAATGCTAAACTAAATGCAGCTCTGTGGCTTTTATATGGGAATGTTTTTCAAAGTATGGTGTCTTAATGCATTCTGGTTTACTTATGTATCCTTGTGTAACAGCACAATGTTGCCATAATAAAGGGCGTAAACAATACAGTGGACAGCTTGATATGGTTAAAAAGGAATTGTGATAAAAAGAAAAATAATATCAGGATAAAAATACTGTTAAATTTCTCTTTGTAAAGCTTCCTTAAATTAAACAAGAAATTTGTTCGTTTAAAGTTTTAACTAAAGATCCACGTTTTAGAATAGCTACTGGCTTGCCTTCGTCGCAGCATACGCATTGGTGTTCAACTGGACGTTTGTATCCATTCTCCCTCATCGTCATGTGTCGAAGCCGAATGATCATCTGTGTAAAACGCCACCAAGCACTTGACAAAGCTTGCCTGCCTCTTTCAGTTAGATGGCGAAAAAATCCAAAAAAGCAGTGAGTAACAAACCAGGGCATTCTGCTTGGCTTTGTTCAAGGCGTAGCTCAGTGCTCAGTTAATCGGAGGTCACTTCATCAATAAACGATACGTTTTCCGTTTTTCTCGGTCCCCATACATAAACCACGGGTATGCACGGAATTTTCCCACCACCGGGACTTGCCAAGTGATTGCTTAGATGGAATGCGTATTTGGTCATGGGATCATGAACCGATTGTTATTCTGTCAAGATGAAGTTCCACGTTGCGTCATCTCAACTTCCTACCCTCACAACCTCGTTCCCAGGGTCCTCTCTCTTCCTCCCTCGAGAAAGTACCCTGGTTTCGGCTGGTCACGTGTCTCCCTTAAGCAAACAGCTCCCCACCAGGGTGGACTCGCTTTTCTTCAAGAAGCGAAGGGAAAAGCGAATGCAAATCTTTTCAAACTCGCACGAAGACAGAGGAATGGAAGTCATTAGCTCACTTTTTTTCAAAGACAGGGACGCTGAAAAAATCTACAGTCTACTATCTGCGGCGTTTCAGAAGCACAAATAATGCAGATTTCCCATCAACAAAATAATTTACGGTAGGCTCGATCTGTTTTGAATTTGCCGAAGGCGTTTGATAAGAAGCTGCTCGTATTGCCCGAACAAAATGTCACGCACTCATTTGTTTGCTATATATTTTATTTATTGGCCTAATAATGCAAGTAAAATTCTGATAATAAAAGCCCACGCTGCACTTGTGTAATGGTATAATCCTGCAGACCAGAGTACAACCTTCTTGTCAACAAAGCTCTTAATTATAAATGTTATTTAGTTTAGCACATTTTTCATTTTGTCATGTCACTGTTTTGTGGTGAAAAAAGTTAGGTTTTTTTCGGTCAATCGGCGGTGTGAGAGCAACTTCGCCTACTCGACAGGAATAAAACAAATTACCTTCAAATTCTTACAAGAACGGTGATTTCAGTCGGTTGGCGCGGCGTATTTAACCTGATTTTACCATCGCGCCGTTTGTCTGTCTTGTGTACGGTTGCCGAAAATTCTGCTGCTCCTTGGAGATGCCAAAAATAAATTAGTCCTTCCTAATCCTTGACACTCCATTTCATTTCGAGCTCCGTAAAGCATAAAGCCGACGGCTCTCCTTGTTGTAAATTTGTTATGTTGTGACTCGTGCCGGCTTCCGTTGACTATGGCGATGGTTAGCGACAGTGTTTGAAATTCAGAGACTTGTTAACGTGTTTTTCTGGGTCGAGAATAACACGGACCGCTTCGATGTCGAACGTTCGTATGTAACGAAGGAATACTTGTCTCTAAAAGGAGTTCTTATCACCACAAATATTCCCGAAAAAGCTTACATCACCTCCGGTGCTTTCCACCATTCTGACACTAGTGACAACAATCTTACACTTTGCTACCACTCCCCTGTAGCACATTCTTGTTAGCACCCAGATTTTGGGTGCCACGTGACCAGCCGAAACCAGGGTACTTTCTCGAGGGAGGAAGAGAGAGGACCCTGGGAACGAGGTTGCTACCCTCATTACCTTAGCTACCCTCGTAACATAATACAACATTCCGTCCACATCTCAACTTCCTACCCTCGTTACCTTAGCTACCCTCGTAACATAATACAACATTCCGTCCACATTCTTACACCGGACAACGACAAATGCTTTGCTTTCATTCCACGTTATTGATCGCCTCGGGCACGACGTTATGTTTAAGCGCGGAAACTTTGAAATACTTTAAGACAGTGCCGATCAACAGGCCCGTATTAATTAGCTGTGTTGAGAACTCAAATCTGTCAACTCGTTAATACCGTGTTGCACACTGATCGTGTTTTTCTTGTCATTCCCACACTCGTAAGAACTTGGCGACAACTTTGTATGTATCTGGGCAGTTATCATTATGTTTTGTACTTCTAAAAAATCTCCATTCCGCAACGAATGTCAATAATTAGGGCTTGAGTGAACACCGTTCATGGAACTGCATATTTGTAGCGACACTGAGTTCGTTGAACATTCTGAATACTCATCTGATCTATAGACAGCAGTTCAATTAAGGTGCCGCGTGAATGTTACATTTCATCGACACCTTCTAACTCTGTCGCTTCTTGGAAAAACACAAGCCATCTGCATTTGAAGTAGTTCGTGCTCTTGTTTTGCTGGGCATAACCCTGACTTCCGCCTCAGTTGCTCAGGTAGTAAACATAAGGGATGAATATTTGAAACTTCCAGTTTTTACTTCCTTTTACCTACGACTCTGCTCGATGTTCAGCATCAGTGAGTGACTGATAACAGGGTTCTCCATAACTTGACTCCCGGGAAACTCAAACCTCTCTGGTGTTTCCAGAAGTGAAACGTAACAGTCACCCCAACTTTATTCTAAAATTGTAATGAGACCCTAATGAAACCTCGATAACCCAAAATTACGTTACATTCGTCTGTCTCCTGACTGTTTGGAGTCTTGGAATGAACTGTGTACTTTGAAGTTGCTTACATTGAACACCAACGACAGAAAGACTTCCGTCGAAGCGAGTTCGATGTTCCTGTAGTTTTATTTCTAAGCTCGTTTATTGTGAAGGTTGGTTTTCCAAGATCAAACATCCCTCACTAAAGTTGCTTTGCCTCTCGACAAGGTTTCTTTCCGTCTCAGTCATTTTCACATTACACTCTATTTTTGCACGCTTGAGCTATTTTTTTATAACCTTTTATGCGACATTCGATTCCAATGTTTAACTTGACCAAGTGGTGTTCTATTGTCTTTAGTTTATGAAAGACGGGGAATCCCCTACACGTAAAGTCTCCCGATCGTGGCTAAAATCACGACATATATGTCATATATACGTCGATGCAAGAACAGTCAAGTTGTCTGCTTTCTTCAAAAGCGAAAATCTCTGTTTTAACCTTTTCTTCGTATCTATTGTTTCTGAACCGCCTGCGACAATTTTTTTTTCGGTTTAGGGCATTGAAAACAGTACGGAAACGTAGTCTGGGCGCATCAATATATTTGATTGAAACAAAAAATATTGGCTCAAAGTGGAAGGTTAAAGCTACTGAGTAAATAAGGATGGACATTTTATCTTAAGCAAAACCTGAGAGCTTAATTGTGTAGCTTAACTGCAGAAAGGAGCGTGAGATCACCTAGACGTAAACAGTTTGTGTAAATCCTTAACTGCAGTCGAGGGTCCACAATAGGGTTCTCAGATCCCGCCATCCCGCCTATTTTGTCCTGTTAATCCCGCCGTCCCACCTTTCTTTGCGTCGAAATCCCGATCCCGCTTAAATTTTTAAATAGTTTTCTACTTTCATGATGAAAACCTCACATACCTCTATACCAGGTGGTGTGCGCACTAAGACCGCAATGCATTATTTTGATAAATTTCCAACATAGCGGAAGTTTGTTGTGATGCGAGCGGTTTTTCGGGTGAGTTTGATCATCGTTTGCACAACTTTCGCTGGCCTTTTCTCTGCTACAATATTAGATTTGGAAAGTTCGGGAATAGTAAAGTAAGGTTTTGGCGTCGAAGTTCTTACATTTAGAGCTTATCATGGTAAATTTTGACATATCTCGAACAAGGTAAAATGGCCGATTTTTCTCTTCGTCTAGTAGGTCGGAAGTTTTTGTTGAACACGGCTTTCAGCTAGTGGTGCTTGGCGTAAAATTATAATAAATCAAAAGCTTAAAGATTTTCCAATATGGGAAACCAGGAGCCATAATCGGGGATGGAGACCGTAACTAACTGCCATTTTCAGTATTGGCGTTGGCCCCATCGAAAAAGACAAATGTGCTATTTTTAGAAAAAATTGCGCCATCGCGCGTGACACACGCGCGTGTGTGTTGTGAGAACTCCGCGCAGAGAAGAACAAACAAAATGGCGTCGGAAATTACCTTTGTTGGAGATGAATAAATTCAATTTCTATCATCAGTGTCACTTCCTTATTCGAGGTAAGCCCTTGGGGAGAACTTTCTGGATAGTGACTCTGGATATGAGGATTATACAAGTGATTCCGATGATGGCAGTGAGAATATTTTAGAAAAATCCTGTGGCGAAGATGTGTCAGACATGTCGGACGAGGATTTCCCCTTTAGACGGAAGAAACGTTTTAAGGGCAAAAATGGCGTCGAACTACGAAAAAAATCAGTTGAAGGCGAATCATGCAGAAAAAGGGAAAATACATCTCGAATATATATTTCCTCTGAGGACGTACAGAGATTGAAGGGCAGCCGCAAAGACTGTAAAATGATTTTCCAAGCACGTACTGAAGAAAAGTAACGCACTGATAAATCGTTGTCACTTTTTTCACTGCAAGAAAAATAGTAACATATATTCAAATACCGAATCAGCAAAGAAAACGTCTGTCGAGATTTCTCAGCGTATATTTTCTGAAATAATGTCCGCCTTTACCGAAATGGCCGAAATGTTTATAATGAAGACCAAGAATAGTGAAAAGCGCGCCTTGTTTTCAATCAAATGCTCTCGTGGAGAACTGGAAAAACACCAAGAGAAAAAAAACTACTTCCGTCGATGAGAAGGAGAAAGATGAAGTGAAACTCCATGCTGCCCTAGTACTTAATATTACTTTCTGGGCAATTTACGAACCTAGAAGGGATACATAGCGCAGTGGATGTGGCAAGGGTTTCAACGACAGCGTGGGCTTAATTATTTTTCTCTGCCAGCAACCCGGCGAGAAAAATCAGTTTGTATCGAAGCAAAATTAAGAAGAAATTACGACTGAACGTCACTGAGACACAAATCTAAGTTGTTTCAGAGTGCTTGATTTCTTAGGACGAAAAGAAACTGTAGAAATAGAATTTTAAGCATTTAGCGCTTTGTTTACAATTTCTTTCATCGTCAAGTCAATCACTTGTTCTTAAAATTTCACAAACAGCAGGTTTCATACGGAAGGTTTTGACTCCGAAATATCGAGACAAGACAAAATAAAGCACAGTAAAATTGGAAAGAAGCATTTAATAAAAATTGTGACACTTTTTATGGCGAGTCAGTACAAAAATCATGCAACAGTCTGAACGACAAGCATTGAACAAATCCAGTACCAGAAAAGGCGACATTTTTGGCTATACCACACAAAATTGACACTGGTTTACCTGTACTCGTTGTGGCTCTATCTGTGTTCCCTTGAGCAGCTCCAGACATTTAGACACAAGTCGGATGCCATGTAAAATACGTTGAATCGCTTTCACAGTTGGTTGAGTGTTATTTTTACCATTCCGTCGGCGGGCTCTAAACTAAGAAAAACTGCGTTTTGTGGTTTGCGTTTAAAAGTAAGATGGTGAATTCTAATGTTCCTCACCTCTGTAGTCTTGTTTCCGTGAGCTGCATAGTAATTATCGTTCAAGTTTAATTATTAATCCTGTATTCAGTTCGATCAAACAAACACATGATGGCTCCGTTGTCAGCGTTGTGCGAACGGAGCGATTTCAAACTCGTTCATTTGAACTCCCGCAACCATAACGGTGAGATCGTACAGCTTCAATCCGCTTTGAACGACGATTACAACAATTTTCAGGGAAAATCAAACAGGTACCACATTTCAGAGCCCATAATTGGGAGATTTTTCTCAGACCTTGTGCTTGTACGTTCACTTCGGAGCAGTTTCGTTGATTCATTCAGCTCCGCAAAGAAACGCTGCAACACTTCGCAAGGTTTTGGCGCCTTTTTCGGTCAGTCATGTGATCGCGATCGATTCTTGTTCCCTTTTATCTCGGAGTTTCTCTCTCTTTTTTTCTCTTTCTTGATTTTATAGCAATTAGTGATTGCGTTTTTAATAATAAAAACAATTGTGTACTCGGGCATACTGGATATCAAATAATTATAACCATCTTGGTCATATCCCGCAACACGCCCTCGTTGTACGCAAATTTGCGTGTAGCCACGCGCGTTTATGACGTTGAGGGTGGCGCAATTTTTTCTGAAAATAGCACATTTGTCTTTTTCGATGGGGCCGCGTGGACCCCGCGCTTACGGTCTCCGTCCCCGATTATGGCTCCTGGGGAAACATAATGCACCAGTACGCACCAGTCGATCTACGCCGTTTCGACTAAACGAAAATGTCCCTTTTTTGAGTGTTAACCGTCTGTACTTTTGAAGTTTCCTGCGTCGAGTTAAGCACTTTCATTCCACGAACTTCCACTGTTTTTGGGAGTTATATAGTTTCCTTCAAAATGATTTAATTATGTGTTCTTTGGGACTAGGAGAATCCAATTTAGAAGAATAAGTTCCCGTAGATGATCAAGATGGACGTCAAAAGAGCACTGGTTTACTGAAGAAGCCAGCGAATTATTTGTTTGTACTGTACTGATTCTCATGTCACGGTTGAATTATACTCCTTTAGAACACCCAAAATAACTTTTCAGTCTTTTCCAGTTTATTTAGGGGACTGGGAAGGTAACAAACTGCTATTTCTGCTGCATGAATTGCTTCTACCCGAGTGGGCCTATATAGCCTGTTCCAGGCTCTAGCATGATAAATGGGTTTACTGATGTCCATAATTGGCATCATTAGAGCTTCATACTATCATTTTGATTACCCATGCACTGAAGGTCACTTTGAAATGTTTTATTGCATCTGTTGTAACTAAAAAGTGATTCCACAACAACTCATTAGTGGAGACTTCATGCACAGCAAATCGCCTGTTGTGGAAAGGTGAGAAGTTCAATAAATGGTTCGAAACTTAATGAGGTTCAAATGGGTTTTATTCATTATTTTGCAAGTGGTTAGCCTGCATCACTGAAGAGCAAAACCCTGGTGTTTAGTTTGTCTCTGACACAGGCTTCAAGCTGTTTGACCAAAAGTATTTCATTTAATTTGTCGAGCTTGGTAAAAATAAGACCTGCCTCCTACTCATTTGATGTCAACTTTTCAAGTCTGTATTCCAGCCTAGTGTCCCATCAGGCGGGAGCTTATACCAGTTTCAATAGCTTGAAGAGACTAGGAGTATTCTCTCCCCCCCTCTCCCTGGATGGGATGTTAGTCTATCGCAGGGTTACCCCACAGCAGTAAACTTGCCAGTACCCATTTACACACCTGGGTGGAGAGAGGCACTATGAGAGTAAAGTGTCTTGTCTAAGAACACAACACAATTACCCCAATTACCCTGGCCATGGTTTGAACCCGGACTGCTCAATTCAGAGTCCAGCGCACTAACCATTAGTCATCCATGCCGCCCGCAAATTATCAAGACACTATGGAAATATTATTATTGTTATGAAATGACCTACATGTAGTGTTTCTTTCACAATGTTTTATTTATACAAATTCAGCAACCTTAAGGAAAGATATTTAAATGTATCTGAATAGGTTGTCACTTAATGTGTTGCTTTATCTACTTGGTTTATTCTTGATTACGAAGCTTCGAATGGAGAAAAAAGATTCTGTCTCCAAAGTTATCCTCCAGACCTGTGCATTTTATATTCAGCTGCTGTTGCAGTGTAATATCCCTGAATAAAGAACAAAAAATAACTTGATTATAAACCAGTTCTGTAATAAGTGAAGTAGCAGTAATAAAGCGAAGTAAACTATCACGGTCTGTATACACACAACAGTAGCAGGAGGAGGGCTTCCAGTGCGATTTTCACAAAAGTTAAAGTACGAACTGTTTTGCAAATAACTGTGGTTGGTTCAAAATTACACCGGCTAGATCAGACATAAACATTGGTTGACAGCATGGTAGATAAATACCTTCAACAATTTTAAGCATCCAGCAATTATTTAAAATTATGAAAAAAGACTGCACTTGGCCTACACCATTGCAGCTTAGCAGCCCTGGAAGCTAGTCCATCACTGATTACCCCTTGCATTATATTAGGTTGCCCTAGTATAGCTGAGAGAGTCACTTGTGAGATTATAAGTGTCTTGCTCGATAACACAAAACACCCCCAGTCATCCTTCGAACCAGATCCAGAGGAGCTTATTTCCCTAATGGCAGCTGGTAATCAAGCCTACATTGCAAGGTATGTAGCCAGATTAAAAGTGCTCATAAATAAAACTCAGCTGATAGATTTGCTGTTTAGACTACCACTGATTTACTTCAGCCCAGTAGACAAATATTTTTAATTTGCCTTAGTGATATGTTTTTGGATCAAAATCAAACCCGAACAATGATATCAAACTAATTTACAAGAACACAGCATTTTTTTATAAATCTAACTAAATAAGTGTAAACTGAAATCGTAGTTTGTTGCAGGAAGTATCTTTGTTGAACATTTGAAGTGTCGTAAAACCAGAACTTTCTTCGATGTTGCTAGATACTGTCATTATGAGAGAAAAAAAACTTTTGAAAGATATAATTCCTCGAGTACTTTGCGAAATCAAGAATTAGAAATTAGAAACAAAAGCTAAGCAATTACGAAGATTGCTAGCTTTAATGCTTAGTCTAAGTAATTCAAAATAAATCAGGACACGTACCATAACATCAACATGTGAAAAATATGTTTCCCTTGTTTCAATTCAAGATACGATATACTTATTCGTAGTGGTTAATGAAGCTAAAGGGCAGCCCTCTTGCGAACATTACATCATTAAATTTAAGTTTACATCCTACATCGTGTTTAAATAAAGGTTTCTTATCTAAATATTTATGTTTACAATCATGATTCTTACCTCGGGCTTAGATGGCATATCCTAAAAGCTGGACTGGACCCTGGACCCTGGACTCTGGACTCTGGACTCTGTTTTTTTTTCCTCTCAAAACTTTATCCCCCCCCAAAAAAAACCTCTATCTCCCCCCCCGAAAAACCTCTATATCTCCCCCATGAAACTCCCCCCTCCCCCATAAACATTTCTTCCCCCAAATATAGTGTGCGTGTTTTCAAACAAACAACGTTATTCCCCCCACCCACTTCCCCGAAAAAACCTTTATGTCTCCCCCTTAAAACTGCCCCCTCCCAAAAAATCCCCCCTCCCCTCCCCCAAATAAAAAATACAACTACATTGGACTCGATTGAACAAACACTTGTCGTCTCAATGTTCTTCCACAAATCGGCATTGAAATCACGAAGGCCATCGAACGACCCGACCCCAATCCTTTAAAAAACGTATTTGGTGTGCGAACGTGATTGCATTACACAACAAGCAAAGATCAGATAAAATTCTCTATTGTTTTATCGATGCGACGTGTGCAAGCTCTTATCAGCTGCCAGTGACAATGTTTTCTACCTAAGGTGTTACAGTTACTCCTGTTTTCAGTCAAGCATAAAGTATTGTTTGTCCTTGAAATAAATTGCGTGTTTTTAGAACGTTACTTGTTCGATGGTCATACTAAAGCTTGTTAATTGCAGCCGCTCAGAGGCTCTCTCCGCGCGCAGATAGGTTCTATTCACCGACACGTGCAAGGCCTTGCGTACTTTTATCAACTAATCTGATAACCAGCTTTTTAAAAAGCATACGCGTAATTAACTGTCCAGACAGAGTCATTGGTGTCTCAGTTGACCAAGTTTAGGTGCTGTGATTTTAATTATTTATTAGCAAAAAAACCCTTTTCTGCAGGCAATATAAAATACATAAGACGATAGGTGATTTGCCGAAACACAGGTACAAAAATATTTTAACGGATAATACGGATAGCACTCTTCTTCGAGTAACAAAACAACTTCTCACCCTAAGAAAAGTGACGTTCCTGTATCAGTATCAGTCGCATCGATGAATAGAGAATTTTATCTGATCTTTGCTTATTGTGTAATGCAATCACGTTCGCACGCCAAATACTTTTTTTTAAGGATTGGGGTCGGAAAGAGCCTCTGAGCGGCTGCAATTAACAAGCTTTAGTATGACCATCGAACAAGTAACGTTCTAAAACAACGCAATTTATTTCAAGGACAAACAATACTTTATGCTTGACTGAAAACAAGAGTAACTGTAACACCTTAGGTAAACAACATTGTCACTGGCAGCTGATAAGAGCTTGCACACGTCGCATCGATGAATAGAGAATTTTATCTGATCTTTGCTTGTTGTGCAATGCAATCACGTTCGCACGCCAAATACTTTTTTTAAAAGATTGGGGTCGGGTCGTTCGATGGCGTTCGTGATTTCAATGCCGATTTGTGGAAGAACATTGAGACGACAAGTGTTTGTTCAATCGAGTCCAATGTAGTTGTATTTTTTATTTGGGGGAGGGGAGGGGAGTTTTTTGGGAGGGGGCAGTTTTAAGGCGGAGACATAAAGGTTTTTTCGGGGAGGTGGGTGGGGGGAATAACGTTGTTTGTTTGAAAACACGCACACTATATTTGGGGGAAGAAATGTTTATGGGGGGAGGGGGGAGTTTCATGGGGGAGATATAGAGGTTTTTCGGGGGGGAGATAGAGGTTTTTTTTGGGGGGGGGATAAAGTTTTGAGAGGGAAAAAACCAGAGTCCAGAGTCCAGAGCCCAGAGTCCAGAGTCCAGGGTCCAGGGTCCAGTCCAGCTTTTAGGATATGCCGGCTTAGATGCATGCAAATCCCGTCGAGGCGTCGCGACACAGAAAACCGATATTTTAAACTCCACGCACTGAAGTCTGAGGAAATCTTTGATTCCTAAGATCGACAACATGTCAAAACTAGGATATCCATCGAAAAAATCACAAAAGCTGCGATATTTTGAACGGAAAGAAGTAATTTTGGCGTTCACAAGAGATCCTCACACGATGGCCGCCATGAGCAAATGATGCGAGACCGAAACAAATACCAGCGTGCATTGCGGTCGTAGCACGCACACCACCTGCCTTTATACAATGGATAGAAGACAAGTAAAGACGTTTTTATGGTCGATTGTCTCGATACCATCTAAAAATATCGCCACTTTAAATGACGTAACAAGTGTTACGTTTGTGTTAATCTGTTTTAGACCTGTTTTACCTTTTCTTGTCCAGGTATAAGTGAAAGGTAAAAATTGACAAAGATTGTTTGCTACGATATTCTGCCTACTCTCGGTCCTTCCTTTTTTGGAAGACAACCTACTGAGTATGTAAATGAAAGGATGGTAGTTCGAGTTGTGGGGTGGCAAGCATGACTTGGTTTTGATCTGAAGGTCGGCGTTTCCTTAGACACAAACGTTTTTTCCACATTGTTTCTCTACATCCAGCTGTATATAAATGGGTTGTCTCCTTAGACAAGGCTAGGGGCACAAAGGTCATGCAAGATCGGTCCATATATAAAAGTGGACTCACCTAACGTACAGTTTATTTCAAAGCTTTCAGCATCTTTCATATACTACTCGCTTTCAGTAAATTTCTTCTCGGAAATTTTTTTTTTCGAAGAAAGACATTCCTGGTCGCAGTCTTTTCATAATATATCAGAGGAACAAAATTTATGATGCCAAATACCAGGGGCACCCAACGAGAAAGTTTTAGCAAAATACTTGAAATTTCATTTTCTGCTTTCTTAGATTGTTTCAGAGCTCTCTAAAGGCATACATGTGAAAGGTAATACAGATTGCTCTGTTCGGATTTTTTAGCTGAAAATTAAGGCCACAGAAAGTTTTAGGAAACAGAATCCTATCCGCCGAATTTCCGAGCTACTGATGGCTCTCCGAAAATGCTAGCTGACCTTATTTTGCGTTCTAAAAGACATATTTGTCTCTCCGAAAACAACAGGAACTAATAAGTCCTCTTGTTACGAAAGTAAGACGTTATGTTTCGATGAAGAAATCTCTAGCTTTCACTACAATTAAATCCGAAAGTGTCAGGCGATTTTAGGCCTTCCGAACAGATATTTCCCGAAACAAACCGTTGGGTGCCCCTGAAATACCTCGTTTTTGACGACCGCCGTTACATTACCGTCCGCCGGCATTGCCATACTGGCTAGACTAACCATAGCTGACAAAATGGCTGATCATAGCTGCTCCAACAAACGCTCAATGGAAAGGGTCGGAAAAGTTAAGAACGCAAACAAGGCCAAGAAATGCAACACGACATGTGACTTGATACCTCTTTCCGAAATCAACACACAACATCACAAAAGGACTCATAATAGCTTGACCTGCAGGCTACTCTTCCTTTGATCAATTCATTAATTACTAGAAAGCCGACGACACACTTAATTCACAAACGATCCATTTCTATCGGCCTGCGCTGATCAAATCATGCAGTCTCGTAAAAATTAAAATACCGTATCCTGCTACTTTCCCCTTGCTATTCTCGCATCCCGACGCCGTAAAAACACAAAATCCCGCTCCCGCTCTCAATTGAAATTCCCGCTTCCCGCTCCTGTTTTCAGCTCCCATCCCGAATATCGCCACAAAAATTAGCCAAATCCCGCATCCCGCCAAACCTATTGTGGACCCTCACTGCAGTCAGTCGTTTGATACGAATAAATCCACTGTAGAGCTCGTTTATACACTTCGAACTTTGTTGCAGTCCTCAAACTTGTTTACTGTACTCAGTACATGACATCACCGCAATAACTATTTTCAGCATTTATTTGCTTTCTCTTTATTCCGCAATCAATCATCTAACAGAACAGCAGCTTAAAAATATTTGGCTTTCGACCCTCAGCAAGCTAAGCCGGAATTGGTCATGCATGGACAGAAACAAACGAATTCGAGGAAATGGCTCGGTACTTGTAAGTGCTTGCAACAGAGGTAATGAAAAACACTGCGGATCTTTTGTTTCTAGGGAGATTCACTAAAGACAGAATGCACATGCAATGTATCGTAGGCAAATTAGCCCTTTCTAAAAATTCGTGTTCCTTACCTACAATGTGTGCGCCGTTCAGTGAGCGGGAAATGAAGGTCGTAGGGCTGACAACGTTCTGAAAGCCAAAGGGAAGAGATCCCAGCAATCAAGCTGGGCAACTGGTGTATTAAAGAGTAAAAAAAATTCCCAGGACATACTTTATCTTGTTTGCATGCAGAGGTGGGGCAATAAACCTCTGTAACTAGCCTGATCGATCAAGAAACGTATTATAAACGCTACTGTTATTCACAAATGACGTCTACTGTCACTACTCAGTGAACCATTGAAGCAAATTAAGAGGTCTGCACGCAGATATTACAAGTAGGGTATTTTTAGTTTTAGTACTTTTTAGGGGTAGCGCAGAAACGTATTGACACTAGTTGTACAGAAATCAAATTTTGGAGATAAAATGTGACACTTGTGCAACGTTTCCTAGTCAATCAACAACGTTAAGTCCGTTACTTAGTATCGTTAAGATTTTGGGAGACTGGTTATCTTTGCTGGTTTGAATAATTATCCATCAGTGACATAATTATCCGCAAGTGACATGGAACAATTTTCGTCTAGTTTCCTTCTGGATGCAGTTGGGATTTATTTGTGTCGCCAAGTTAGAGCAACTCGCTACGCTTTATATTGGTTGTACAGTATCCATCCTTAGTACGGAGCGTTTTTGGCCGAACGCCAAACGCCGAATCCAGTATTTAGTCCTATATTTAGCACTCCTCTTCACCGCTATATGTGACTAAACACTGATTCTACAGACGCTGAGCTTTCAATAGTTATACCAGATTTGTATGGGGTTGCCGTGTACATACGGCGTTCGACTTGCAAAAATCCCTTACCGTCTGTAGTACACGGTGAATTCATATTGGGACTTTTCCCAGACTTCTTGAGGTAAACAAAGTTGCCCTTGCGTGCGTGACTTAACGAAATCGAAGTGTCCGCCAAATCAGAGGAAAGAAAAGTGTGTCAGAGAACATGTCCTTAGGTCTACACGACTCACACTGAACAACTACCCTCTACAATACAATACGCACACAGAAAAGGTCGTGGACTTTCTTCTTACTAATCAAGCGACAAGTCGAACGCAGTCACACCAGTTTGAAAGAAAGACGGAAATCTTGTTACACTCGTAAGATTCGGCACATTTAATATCAAATCTAGTTTTTGCTGACATTTTTGCTACCGCATATTCGAAGTGTTCTTGCCAATAATCGAAATCTGAAAAGAACATTTGATAAATGACTATAAGTATCAAGACATCTAATAACGGCAAAAGCTTATGCTGCAGCGATGGTATAATAGAGACGTCACTGCACCTTTAAGGTGTTCACTGATATCGCTAAATTCAGTGTTCTTACTGTCGAAACCTACAAACATAAACTCTTACCTTTGCTTAATTTACAGCTGTATTTTCAGTGGCTGTATCTAATGTTCGACGTTCCCTTCAACTTGAGCTGAGTAAGCTTAATAACTTCATTGGAAGTTGTTTGGCGCCCTTATTTGAATCGGCCAATAATCAAGCAGTATTTTATTGCATGTGACTGAATCATTAACGAATACTTGAAGAAAGAACCAATCATTGCCGGACATGGGAAGCAAACGGGAATTCCATATTCCGCATCTAGACTCCGTCTAGAGTACTGTCACGTTTGAAAACGTGTGCCTACTTCAAATTAATTTGTTTCCGCCTTTAGTGCTGATGAAAATATCGACTATCGATGATCATACACTTCCTTTGCCTCGCCTCCAATCGAAACCTAAAGAATTAAATCTTTGAATATTATTTATTAGGCGGCGCGACGTGCCTAGGCACGTTCGGCCGACTCATGAAATGCAACGCGCATTCCTGGTTTGGCGTAAGTCAGTTCACTGAGTTTCCGCGCGGCCTCTAAACAATCAGGCTCGTTATAATGACGTCGATTTTACCAGATTGAAAGCTAATCTCTCAAATACCGGACATTTTGCTCGTGACAGGGTCATTTAACTCTTATGAAAGTGGTTTTTAAGCAACATCGTTTTGTTAAAGAGAGCGATAGAGGTTCATTGATTTTCCGGAAAGCTGAGGCTACTTAGCCTGTGAGATCGTCAATGACTCTTGGAGACTATTGTTAGTGGTGGTTACACAGTGCTTCCAACTCGACGCGTTGCCAAAGCGATCATAAATTAAACTTCATTCTTCAGCCCCCCCCCCCCCCCCCCGATGGCCCAAAGCAGAGGAACGAAGATAGTGTCGGCATTCGAACAATGGCCTTGTTGTTATCATGACGTAAATTAAAATGGCCCTGCAACGTTGTTATAAAAATAGATTGCAATTAGCTTGCACTCGTGTCATTAAGATCCCAATGGAGCCATTGCCTGAAGGCTGAAACATTTGTCGTGAATGCCTAAGGGCCGTACTTAACGATATCACGGTTTAAGAACGATTTATTTCTCCTGGTAAAGCCACAGGGTTTTCTCCTGGAGAAAGAGTCGTACAGAGGTCACTGGTTACAAACAAACGAAGTTCTCAAGTTGCATACATCCTTACATACCGGAAGTGCAAATTGTCCATAACAGGTCACCGGAAACCACGCACTACTAAAGTTAAACCTTTTTTCCTGCCTGTAAATTCTTCAGAATTTCTCGTATCTGTTTGTAACCTCAGTAAAATTTGGAATTGCATCTACGTAAGTACATCGGTTGGAGCAAAATTTCAGTACTGAATTGATTTGCCAAGGTAGACAATTGAGGCAACTGAAATCGGTTTAACTGGCGGTTGATGGAATTTCGTCTGCGACGAAGGCTAGCATATTGTGGGACTTTATCTAGACTGCATTTCAGGTAAGCAAAGTTGTCCATTTGGTGAAAGGGTAAAACATTCAATCCGCTCACAAATCCACAAATTAAATATACATGGGATTTCCTTTTTTTCGTTTATTTTGTCTCGTGCAACTAAATGCGAGGTTGGCTTATAACAGCTTAATATGCCGAATATACGTTCGTGCGTCCAGCATTTACTAATGCCACTCAGAAAAAGTGCCCGTTCTCCTTCGCAATCAAAGGACTACGAATTCAAACCTGAGCTCGATGGAAACATCAGTTGGTGTTGAAAATCTTGTCGCATTCATAAGAAGCGTGCATTGACAAAACATTCTCTTGTTTAGGGTAATTCTGTTTGTTAAAAATTTTCCAGAAAAACACCCGTGAACTAGTCTCCACCTCAGTAGCTTACGCGGCCAGAATAACTGGTCTCACTGGGCAAACACGAAAAATCTAAGGTTTACATCAGTTACCTACAAATATAAATACTAAACTCCCCGGCAAAATTCGACTTCAAAGAGTTCATTTAGAGTAGTATAGTAAGGAATCTTGGTGGTTTCACTCTGGAAATGAGCCTTCCAGTCAGTCAACTCAGTGCACTGAATTGGACGTGTTTCTGAAAAGGAAGCAAAACTTGCTCGTAAACCGATATTTGGGCCTTTAGTCGCAAAATATTATCTCTTTCTACTTATTGCCAAATTTTTAAATAGGAGTAATTCTCAATGAATTATTTTATGATATACTGTAGGGGAATTTTTGTTCCTGTTCAAGTCACATGCTCAAGGTTTTACCGGCACAAGCAAAAACCGTCCCCAGCATCTGTCCGCTATATATATCTGAAATTGCAGTCCTTGCCTGGGTGGAGAGGAGGGTGTCTCTTATCGTTTGTATTCATGTCAAAATGCCTTTTGTTAGTGTCTTAACAATCACCTATTCTCCATATATCATGCTAGGTGTAGATCGGCCATATAGGTGTCTGTAGGTTTTTCCTAGCCGTGAGGTTGCTTTTCTTTCTCAATTCTGTTACGGATGCTGTTGTACGCTGGAATTTATCCTGGCAATGCCTTCCTGAGTGAAAAAGCTAGTAAGGCAATTATTCAGCGGGATTTGATTTGTAGATACTATTTAGCTAAAGCCATGAATATTGTCGATTTAGTTTCTGCGTTGAAAGTGGTTCTCTCAAAATGGTTGTTTTTATGTTCGTACTGAAACTTAAGTTTCAGTTTTCGATTTCTTACCATCGTCCCATTTCACAGGTTCTTCAAGTGTCGCGTGACAAAGCTCGGCAGTAAGGTTTTGCAAGACGTGTCCGATTTCTAAAAATGGCAAATAATAGTTATGCCTTAAAAATAACCCTTTGTCATTAGACCAGTGTTTCTGATGCCTAAACAAATGAGAACACAATGTACTGTTCACTGTTTCTAACGTTGTCCATTGATTTATTAGTTATCCTAAAATCACCATATCGGTAAACGCAATAAATGTATGTATACAGGAGGTAAAAAAAAGGTTTCTCTCACTAGATGAATTTCAGAAGAGATCTTTACAGCAACCCTACATCGATGCCCTCATGTGAATGGACACACGCGCGTTTTAGTAAATTTTGCTTCCCGAGTGGACGATTGACACAAAAAGGACAGCTCTCTAGGACTTATAAGTCATATAAATTTGAAAAGGATTTCAAAAATATGGTGAACATGCTTTCCTGTCAAGGCTCTTGACAATGAAAGGTTTTGTATCTTGTCAAAGTCTATCTGCATAATGTTTGCACAAAAATTGGTGAAAAGTTCGATACGGTTGATTAACCGCATTGTGATATACCGTAAACTGCCGCTAAAAGCCCTTGCGGAATAATAAAAACAAAACGTTTCGAAATTAGCTACAGCAGTGTTGATCGAAATACGTTTTTAATCAGTACTGGTTTTAATTAACCTTTGAAACGCCATAATAAATCGAATTCATTTCGATTTTAACGACAAAATCAAAACTGTGACAACACGAACGTAACCGGAATGTAACAAAACAGAAGTTCAGAGTGTCTTCGCAGTGTTCTGTGAGAGTGCTTAATATTAAGGAAACAAGGAAAACTAGAGGTGGGGCTTATATCCAGCGGGGCTTGTAACCGGATGTATTTTTTTGGTCACAGGTAGATGGGCCTATAACCGGGGAGACTTATAAGCGGGGGACTTATAAGCGGCAGTTTACGGTAAAGGAAAGTGAATATCGGGATAAAAACAGGTTTAAATTATTCTCTGTCGTGTTTTCTTGCAATGAAAAAAGAGTTTGGCTCGTTTAAATTTTTTACCAAAGAGCCGAACTTAAGAACAGAAATTATTTTGTCAGCTACTGTCCTACCTTTTTTGCAGCATACGCAGTGCTGTTCAACTGCTCGGCGATTGTATCTATTCTTCCTTGTTGCCATGTGAAGTCGTGTGATCATATGAGTGAAACGCCGCCAAGCACTTGACAAAGCTCGCCTGCCTCGTACAGTTAGGTGGACAAAAAATCCGCAAAAGCAGTGACGAGCAAACCAGGGCATTCTGCTTGTTTTTGCTAAGTAAAACGGAGGTCCTTGAGCACTCAAACGATTGAATATGTTTTCTGTTTGACTGCCTTCTCTTATTTATAATCTCGCAGCCAATCAGAAACAGGCATGCAAGGTGTTTGGTGGTGTAATTCTTAGCATAGATTTTTAGGCATGGGTTCCTGGGTTTCTGACTGGTTTCCGGCCAAAATCGCAGCCTTACAATTATTTATTTCAGAAATGTTGAAATCTTCGCTTGTCAATTTGTTTTCTTACACTCCCGAAACCGCAAGATCTAACCAGAAATCGGGAAGATTTGACCGTTATTATGTTGACTTGAGGTTACATAACTGCTAATCGAATGAATACATAAGCAATAAGATAAGTGTTTGGAATTTTTGTCGATCGTTGTCTACTGTGTACTGGACCTAATTGGTTTCTGCATAATTAGGTGTTTAAAAATATTGACACACATTGACACGTATGACACGTATCTACGTCAAAAGCTAATTACTGATAAACAAACCAGCTGTACCACCGTTGCTTGCCCGTCGACTCTCTGTGTTTGTTATGTTATTGTTGTGGCAACAGATCTAAATTACTTGTATGGAACCTTTATATGGCATCGCACTTATCATCACGCTTTCAATGAAGTCAATGGGAATGAGATTTGTTTGAGCGCAAAAAGGTGCACAAAAAGCGAACCCAATTAACGTGACTCTCTTAGTGTTTCAATGACGACTGGTTGGTAAGCAACATGTCGCAAAGGCTCTTCTGAGGAGAAAATTATTCGCAAGCGGAACAATATAGTCTGAGTTCTAGTTTTGTGACTGTACGAAATGGAAAAATAATAATTCTTAACTTCCTCTTTCGCGTGACCGTGACTCAGTATTAGCAATGCATTTTGCTTCGATTCAAATGGTGATCTCACCACTTAATTGCACCGTTCCCACTGTCTTGGTAGAAAGACAACAAGGGTATTCCGGCTTGTCTTTACTGGCTAAAACGAATGATTTTTTTTGTTTGACTGCTTTCTCTTGATAATTCTGCATCCAATCAGCGACAGGCATGCAAGGATTTTCCCTGATCTCCTCCATAACTCAATAAAAATTATGCTTCTGTCAAAATCACACTGTTGTACCTTTCTTCATATTACTCTGTAACCACGTTTCCTCAGTTACGCGAGAGTCTCGGCATGAAGTTTGAACGCTTCCTGAGTTTTTTATAGCGGGGAATCCTGTAAACTGAGATTTGTTTCAAATCGTGTCTGAACTAACAAATTGAATACACTGATGCAAGGACAAACAGCAACGAACATTGCTTTCTTTCACATGAGACAAACTTTCTGCAACGAGCGAACTACGTTATAACGGGGTTGCTTCCGGTCAACTAAAGCGTAGCAGATTGCTTTCGCTTAGTGGAAGCGATCGAATCAACACAATCGATTGAAAGTAGAAACTATTTTGTGGTAAATGGAAAGTGGAAAAAAAATGATGGACATAGAGGGTTTCATATTTGATCATATTACGTTTAGCTGTGACATCCTTTCAAAACCTTCATGTTAAATTTGTAAGTTGTTTTTAGTGCATGAATCAACTGCAAGCAAGCAAATTCAGTTATAGAAATAAGAGAGACAAGTGTCCATCCGGAAAATGTTAAAGCAGTAAACAAAAGCTGTTCATACGTTATACTGTACTGTACTTTATTTGTGTTATCAAATTTGGAGTGCTGAAGACTGTTACGTTATTATGTTCTGCTGCATGGCTGCTGATCAAATTCATCATTCATCGAAGTTTCATTGTCTAAGGTGTGCTGGACCTCGTCGGGCTTTTCCAAAATCACATGTTTAATATTCCCATCAATGACATCAATGAGATCAATGAGTAATCGATGAGTAATCTTTGGGTAATCAGTTGATTAGTCATTGATTATTGCCATAAACAATGAGTAATGATGACTGATCCATAGGCCACAAAAGTTTCAGTCATTGATGTCATCGATTAGTCATCTGCTGCATTGATTACTCACCGATGTGACCTAAGGCTCTGATCCCTTTCTTCGGCGTGTTTCAGTAGTAAACAAACCTCCAGTCTCTGACAATCTGGTGTGATCACAAAAATCGTCCCCTCTCGAGATATGCCCAAAAGATGTATGAGCAGCCATGGTGCTCTTAAAACTAAAATAATCAACCCAAACCTAAAAGTGGGAAGCAGATTCTACATCTGTGCGTTCGAGAATTAACAGAGATACAGTAACATATCATAGTCATAAGACCATAGCGGTAGCAACGAACTAGTAACAGATTCTTTCTTTGTTGGGGTATCGAAGTTTTAGACTTGATATCGGGGAGCAGAGGGAGGAGACCTAACTTCCTCTGCGACTATGTGCTGTTCATGCCTTTTAGGAACATCGAGCGAGAGGGTTCTTAGGTTTTTTTCTCTGTTAGCCTGTCATAACTATTCTTGTTTTTTTTAACCATTCTCCATTGATGCTTTCGTTGAGGAGCGTTCTTTCGAACCTTGTTTAGGTAAGGTTCTTGAATCTGATGTTTCACCTATCAAAAAACTCACCGCGCTTCGTATGAAATTCTTTCTAAATATCAGCAGTATCTACTATGATCTTTAAAAACATGGTGTCATCCCGGACATAGGCGTGAGTGTTAAGCTCCGACAGAGAGCAGAACAGTGGACACCCACTGGCAATGTTTGACCCTCGTCTCGGCCTTTGAAAAGAGGAGCTGCTAGGATCAGGCCTGAACGCGTCGATCACGTGTTCCACGTTATCCTGATCCAACAACATCATGGTGACCTTCTGTCTGAATGGCCAGCGGAGTAGCGCGTCGAACTCACCGCGCATGACAACAAAGAACAGGGACAGATGTGTTCCTCGACCCATGCCATCCCCGTTTAAATACAACCGGGCGCACATTTTGTATCCATGGCGACTGGTATAGAAACACGGGCTGTAAATGGAGGTTTGTCTTCCCGAGAGCGCTTCGTTTCTTCGGCGAGCCACCTCCGTGACTTTCCACAGCAGTGTGCCATCATAGGAAGAGAACTGCTGCTGATTGATATATTCCTCCATGTCTGCCAGGGCGACATTTCTGAGCGCTAAATGATGTTCTACGGAATCCATTCGTCTCTCAAGTCGTTTTACACTCTCCACCACAGTATCCGTTTGACGCCGAAGTGAGGATATCTAAGTAAGTAAGCAAGCAAAAAACAGTCAATTCATTAGTTAATCAATCCGTCAAATATTTAGTTGATGGTCTTCTCAGTTAATGATTCACTCGCAGTCATTCATTCATTCATTCATTCATTCATTCATTCATTCATTCGTTCGTTCGTTCGTTCGTTCGTTCGTTCGTTCATTCATTCATTCATGACCATTCATTCATTCATTCTTTCAGTCAGTCAGTCAGTCAGCCAGCCAGCCAGCCAGCCAGCCAGCCAGCCAGCCAGCCAGTCAGTCAGTCAGTCAGTCAGTCAGTCAGTCAGTCAGTCAGTCAGTCACCAAAGTGATGGCTATTGAATCTCTTTGAGTGACCAGTTTCGTAAGTGATCCACTCTCTTCAGTTCTCAGTCAAACGTATATAGAACTGAACTGTCTTAAGGTGGCCGAACACAGTTTCTTGTACCTATGCGTTATTTATCGTTATTTTCAAACCACTTGCAGTTGGGCAGCCAAAATAGGCAAGGTGCAAGTTCAACTAAAGAAGATTGTATTTTGATATGTTTTATTGGATGAGGTACCGTTACCATGGCAACACAGCTGGTAGTAAACCGGCATTAAATAATGGGTTTGATTTATTTTCAGAAAATCCAGTCGTTTAGATTTTTTCCATCATTTGTCTCTAGAAAACTCAAAAAATACTGGCCTATTGACACTGGTCTCGTGAAATTTTGACGGAGAGATCTCCTGTTATTTTGTGTTTTGCATTTTAACGTTTTCTGAACATGTCCTCTGTCAGATTTCAATTTTTGTTTGCAGGCGAGCTAAGCGTGTTCCGAAATATTATTCTACCAAATTTCATGAAATTCTAACGAGCGGTTCCGTAGAAATCAGTGCATTTCCACTAAATTGTGCAGTGACAATTTTCTGGTTAACTGCGCATGCGCTGCATTTGACAGGATTCTCGATCTTTCTCGATCCATACAAACAATCCCAAAAAGGCAGGGTATTTTCCAAGAGTATTACCTTTAATACATTGAAAAACAAACGTTTTTCACACATAACAAACTGTTTGATTGTTAAGACGGAAAAAACACTTGCCCAATCTTCACTGAACAAAATGAAATGATCGCTGTACAGGCGCCAACAGGCGCCATGTTTGTTTTTCTCAAAGCCTTGGGTGCGCACGCTTATTCACGTCAGCAGTACAAATCGTAGAGCGCGCGCAAACTGTGTTCAGACACCTTAAACGACCATCTCTTGAATGAGGGCACCTTCGGAAGCTGAAGTTGGTCTCTCATGCGACTGTACAACAACTCAGACCAGGCACTTTATGAATAAGTCAAGTCATTATAATTTTGCTTTGACTATTATGGCATGGCATGTTCATGGCAACGATTTTCGTACCTCTTGTTTGATATCGTTTAGCTCCCGCCCTGTCTCGTTAATCAAGAACTCGATGTTGTTGCCACCATTTTCGACATTCGTAAGCCTTCTAGAAATGTCTCCTGGCATATTAAGGTGCTGCAGAGATGTGTGCTTTGATGTCGTCGGCAGAGCTCCGTGTGAAGTAACCTTCCCTTCCAGCAGAGCTAGTCTCTGGTCATGCAACTTCAGCTTCTGTCGCAAGTCTGTTGTCTCGTTTACAACTGTGTCTATCTTTGATACTGCACTAGAAATGGCCATCTCTGAACCCCTCATCCATTCATCATTGACACTACCACCGCATGCACCGGCCGCTGCACCGAGACTGTGTTTCACTTGCTCTTCCAAACGAAGAACGTAGACTAAGAGCAAATTCAAGTGAAGAACTGAGCACAGCTGGTTGTGTTGTTTTGCTTCTGACTGGTTCATTTTCTGTAAATCAAGATAAACATTCATCAAACCTTAATCAACGACATGTCATACCAATGTCGTTCCAGGTAGTTTTCAGGTAATATCATAAAGAATATAAAAACATTTTATGGTAAGTCAAATCTATGAAATAAATTAGAGTTATAAAATGCTAAAGAATCTGATAGAGAAAGAATACAAGATCAAAAGAAGTTACAAATAAAGTCTAGAAAAGTTCACAGGATTCGAACGAAAGTCCCTTAAAAGAATATAAAAAGATCGTCTTGTGATAAGTGAGATTATGAAATAAATCATACTTATGATCTGCTAGAGAAAGAATACAAGATTAAAATAAGTTGCAAATTGAGTCTAAAAACGTTCACGCAGTAACAGGATTCGAATGAAAGTCCCTTACGAATCCGTTTGCTACATAACCGCGAAGACCTCTTTCCCTTAAGGAAAGTTATAGCCGTTAGTTTGATAGGAAGTTTGCCTCCCCTCACTCCTTTTCGGTTGGCTTGGGCTAATATATTTTAAGTAGTGAGAAGCAAATTGACAAGTAATAAGAAAAGTTTCATATTTTATACAAACCTGTCTGGCACTACATCCAATCATTTCAAATTTACAGCTTCTTTCTATTGCTTCGCAGTCACCATCAACAGGACTGAGATGAGATTCCATCTATGTGAAGTTAAAACATTAATATCCTTATTTTGAGGCGTCTAGAAGCTAACTGTAGCCGAGAGAATGGAGACTAACGATAAAGGAAAGTTTTCGTGTCACGTGCGCTTCGTAAAGGATGACAACTTGCCCAGCCTGTGATAATCATCTGGTTTACTACTCTTCACTTACATGGCAACCGATAAAAAACGGCAGGTACTGATAAAATCGTCTTCAAAAAGTTTAAGAAAAACCTTATGCATGTCATTCTTTATCCTTCATTAAGCATATCGTACGATGAATGGTTTTAAAACATGGTTACCAACTGGTTACCTGTCCTCGTGGAATTCCCTCCTTGCCGCACCTGTGACACTGCACAGGATAGATTGTGCAATCCCGCACTTGGTGATTCTAGAAAATAAACAACGGAATTCACGCCATGACAAGTAGTCCCTAATCAACTAATTCAAAATTACGTTTATTACCATTTCTGAAGCACAATAGTATGACTTTGATTGTGCAAATATAGATTCATCAGTCGTATCTTGAATTTATCGCCAACAGAAGTGTTAATGAAAAGTAGAAGCAACATTCTTTTAATAAGGTGAGTAAGCATAATCGTCTGCATGAGGCACTAACAAACACTGGAATGCTTAGAATCTTTTAGTTTATATCTTCTAATTGCAAAATCAACTGGCTACGGTACGCGCCATTTCGTTTGGAAAATGAGAGCTGAATTACGTCGTACAGGCTGGTATAATCGGCAACTCCCGTTCCTTTCGCACTTGCTGGTTGATAAGGGTACATTATAAGTACCTTACTCATCACCGTCTTTGGAAGCATAACGTGCTATTATGAGTATCTTGTTTGTGTCGCCTTCCCTCCTGATCTGGTGAAATATGCCAAATCTGTAGCTGTGTACCCTTCCACGACAGCTGTGCTAACCTAAGGTAGCTTCCAATCACAGTCACTCCCTATGGCCACAAGTTAGACGTTTGGACACTTTCCGTAAATCTCTAACGGAAAGAATGCTTGTTTCACTACATAATTTTTCCATCTCCCATAACGGCAAGTTAAACCATTCAGGTACTGGATGTTCGATTGTGCACAGGGGGGGTCACTGTAACACACCTCTCTCACACACCAACCTTGAGAACTGCAGCTGTCATAGACTGTCCGCATAAACTGCATAGTTGTAGCCGATATGAACATTCCTCCTCTACATGTCTCTGAAAATCCGATCTTTTGATCGATTCTGGGCAGTTATGATTAGAACAACGCTGTTTTTCTTCAGGGCAGGACAAGAGATGTTTCTGCAGGGGAAAGAAAGTAATACAAACTATTAAACTGATGTTTCTTTGTCTGATTACTTCTAACATAATTTCACCATGAACGAGAGGTGCAGTGCCGAGAATGCAATTGATAATTGTCACAAGTAAAATGAAGAAAGTTGTAAATATATGTCTATAATTCACTTCAGTTACTGTAATATCAGCATTTGAGGAATGTCCTGTCTTGGAATGCTTCACCCGTTATGTTGTTCGCGCCCCTACAGAGAGATACTGCCTTTGATAAAACCAAGAATGAGTCTTGGCACTTTTATTGCTTAAAACAGTGATAATGTAGTCTATTCTCTGCCCTTCTCTAAAAACATAGTATTTCATGGAAGAGTTTGAAACTGTGTCCCGGAGCCCAGTGCAGGGATCATCTGGCCGACTTTCATCCCCACGTCGATTCCTTACCTCTCATGAGACAACTAGGATCGTGAATTGGATGCTATTAATCTGTGAAATGATTCTGCCAAAAAATGCAAGATTTGTTTGCTGGTACTCCAGTTAGTCTCGAGTGTCTTGTCTAAAATTTGTTTTTTGTAAAACGTGATTGAAACCTACCTCCAAGTACCTAACTTCTCCTTTCCACAGACAACCATCGTTTAAGTTCGAGCAGGCGACAATCAGAGAAAGCACTTCACGCTTCACAAAGTTATCAGGAAAGACCTACAAAGAGGAGACATTTAATCCACAGAAATTCTGAGAGCCAGGAAAAGTCATCTGGCAAAATTGTCAAGGGAGCACGCAGAACGACATGCTTTTGAGCTCTCAAGGTGCTTTAAAATGTGTGAGGCCCTGTCCTAAGTGTTCTCTTGCACGTGTGCGAAAATGTCTGTTGGTCTCACCGACATAGCAGGAGTGTGTAAACTACACATGATTAGCACACGTGTAAGAGAACACTTAGAAACGGACAGGGCCTCACACATTTTTAAGCACCTTGAGAGCTCAAAGGCATGTCGCTCTGCGTGCTCCCTGGACAATTTTGCCATTGTCGATCAGGCCTCCTCGCAGTTTGCTCTTAAGATCAAAGAAGCGCTACACATTCTTTGGAAAAAAACCAACACTCTATGTTCAGGTCAAACACGTGAATTTAAAGTCATCTCCTATTGGCTATCTCGAACTTGGTTATCACGTGGCTCTAACTTCAATTCGTTTTCTTCACATACCTTATCAAAAGGTTTTTCGTCGACAAGACATGTGAAACTCCCGTCCTCCCTGTCAAAATAAGTAAAATGTTAACGTTTCAGATTTATAGGAAAGAGGTTGTAGCAGAAGAAGCCAGTGGTGCTAGTTGTCAAACATTAGAAATAAATATTCCAAATTGAGCATATCCTGGTTAACAATCCCAAGTACTAAGTGCCAGACCAGCTGGCTATTCACACGGAATGCCAAATAGGTGAGATCAGGTCCGGGGGGGTACTTCCTTATATACGCTATATAGGTATGTGCCGCCCGATAGGGTAGGGTTTTTGAGGTGCTCAGTCCTTAAATAGGGTATCCTTTTCGGTGTTTTTTGATATTGTGATCGTTAGATGTTCCTTAGATAGGGTCACTAAATTGCAGTATCCACCTAAACGCGCAAAACGAAAAGGATATGGTCTGTTAAAACTGTACTACACGTTATAAAGCTTAACAAAGCGATTTTAAAAGGACGTTTATAGCTTGTGTTGGCGCTCCTCACCACCTAGTTACAGAATTATGAGTTATCTTGTTAATTTCCTTTAAATAGGGTGCCATTTCTTGGTTTTGGGCCTTTAAAAGGGTATCAATTATCGATTTTCTACCCTTAAATAGGGTCAGGGTTTGAGAACCTTGGCGGCACACACCTATCTTAAATTGACGGGAGTACCCCCCCCCCCCCCGCCGGGATCAGGTCAGTGGTCAAAGTGGGACGGTCGGATTTTATGTTTACTCTAGGTCCTTAATTACTACTCATTCCTTTTATTTTTTGTTTAAGAACAGAGTGAATTATAGTTTGTATCCCTTGTTTGTTGTTTCGTTAGGCCAATCCGGAAAATGGTGCACATCGACCCAACCACTCGATTACGCCGCGCTGGAGCGACTTTCATTGACCGGCATTCTTTACCATTGTCTCAGCATACATTCCCGAGGTAGTTGTAATAGTTACCGTTTGAGTTCCAGGACGCATGAATTGCAATAAACATGACCACAGTCTGTCTGGACAGGATCTCTTAGAATGTTGCCACAAAGTGAACACAAGTATCTTGTGTCAATTGTGTCCTTGCTGTTGAGTGATAGCGGGTACCCTGGCATCGAATCAGCTGGAATCAATCGTGTCTCTGGCTTCTTAGCTTATCCTGGCTGCCTGATAAGGAATGAAGATGAAATAGGAAGACACATTTACGTATGGCGTGTAAGTGAGGGGATACTTATGATGACATCGGTACGATGTCCACAACGGTGCGAGTTCATCCCGGTTGTCCCTTGCGACCCTATTACTTGACATGATACCTGTCCAACATCTCAAGTAGGTACAACTCATACCGGTGCAAATTCAACCCGGCAGCTTTACCTTCTGGAGATTCTCATAGTCGTTGGCAGACTCATATCCGCGTCATGTAAACTCGGTGAGACTGCTCGTTCACATCCTCAGTTTACTTTCAAGTATTTTGTTTAGAGTAAAGCGCACATCTCCCGCTCACACCGCTATAATAGTATCAACACCTTCTAACATTAGGTTGGCGTTATAATTCACTTATGAAAGGCCAACTGGTTAGTTAAACAAATTAACGGTAATACGCTCAACCAATAACGAAAAATTTAAACGGAATTAGCTAATTAAAGCAAGCGAACGAACAAACAAGATAGTTGTTAGTTTCTAAAGACATCGTGGTGCTGCGTCGGTGGAGAAGTGAAGGATTCATCAACTGAGTTGATAAGGTAGATTGGCCACCAGAAAGAGATTGAAAGCTGACGTTCGAGTGTTAGCCCTTCGTCAGAGCGAAAAGTACAGAGACGGACAGACAGACAAATAATTTTCTTAGTGCAATTATGTTTGTCGTTTCGGATGATATAGTTGGTACTAAGACGTTTTGTGACAGAGGCAGCTGTTGGCACAAATCTGACAAATTCAGTTCTCTTCCCTCTTTCACAGTCGATTGCAATGGCAGCATGACTTAATAACAATGTAACCGTCAACTGTCAGAACACCAGTGATTCCATTTTCATTTCGTTCCTCGGAGTATAAACTACTCAACCCAGGGGGGGTACTCCGGCTTGGAAATGACGGGGATGATCGAAGGATTTTTTTGGGTTTGAAATTTTCGATTCCGGGATTTTTTTGGGTTGCAAAATTTGGCAAGTATTTTTTTGGGTGACTTGATTTAAATAGGGGATTTTTTTGGGTATTAAAAACGAACTAAAGTGCCTTGGCGCGGCCTTGGCGTATTTATGCGAATAAAGTACAAACAAACGTGTTTCAGTGCTGTTGTTTAATAGTTAACCGATGGTGTCACTTTACAATGCATGTGTCGTACCCGGGGTGTCAGACATGTACGTGGTATTTTAAAAACTGGTTACACAATAATCTGCAAAGTGTCCCGTGGTGTATCCAACAAGCGCGGCTAACAAGATTTCACTCTGGCTTTATCGTCACTGGAATTCCCTTTTGCTGAAGTGAATGTTTGATCTGTTTCGCTTGTGGCTTGTGGGTTTTTAACGTGACGTTCACTGGAACATTTATTCCTCCCCCAATGCGCCAGCGACCTTTGGGATCATCATGTGGCTCTCCTGTTACAACGCTGAAAGGTAAGCGTAATCGAAATTATATTTATCCGGGATACCTAGTTTCCTAGTTTAATTCCCATGGTTTAATTCTGCTATAAACATTACAATAACGAGCCTAAATAACTTCAAATTGCTTTAACTTACCAGGTTAGTTCCGATGTTAAGGGCCAGAGCACTGAAACGACCTCTCGTTGAAGGTGTCCAAGTTGACCTCGCTCGTCGGAGTCAATTACTTTGAATGCGCACCCATAATCTCCAATTTTCTTCACGGCAGTATATTATTGCCCCTCCTGGCAATTTAGGGGTAATTTGACAAGGGATTTTTTGGGGGGTTATTTTTGGTCCAGGGATTTTTTTGGGTAATGTCGGAAGACTTAGGGATTTTTTTGGGTCCTGAGTTTTGCCTCCATTCGATCATCCCCGTCATTTACAAGCCGGAGTACCCCCCCTGGGCTACTCAATGAATCGCGATGGAATGCCGCTAACGTGACATTGTAAATTTGCTGTGTTCAGAGCTCGAATCTGCCCACTCGTGAATACCGCGTTGCACACCGAGCGCGGTGTTTTTGTTGTCATTTCCACACTCGTAGGTACCTAGCGTTAACTTTGTGTGTATTTGGACAGTTATCATTATGTTTTGTACTACTAGAAAATCGAAATTCCGCAACGAATGCCAATCATTTTAATTTTAATTCTTGTCTTAAAAGGCTTGAGTGAACACTTCATGGAAATGTGCATTTTTAGCGAACGGTAGAACCGTGCCGCTTTAAATATTTGTCGCTGAGTCGCCGAACATTCTGGATGTTTTTTATGATTTATAGACAGCAGTTCAATTAAGGTTAACCCGCTTGAATGTTACATTCATCGACACTTTCTAACTCTGTCGCTTCCGCAAGCCATCTGTATTTGAGGTACTTTAATAGTTCGTGCTCTTGTTTTGCCGGGGCATAACCCTCACTTCTGCTTCAGTGAATACACAAGTGATGAACATTGAAAACAACCAGTTATTACTCTGACTTTCTTTTACCTACGACTCTGCTCGGTGTTCAGTGTCAGTGAAGGGTCTCCATATTTTGAACCACGGGAAACTCAAACCTCTCCGGTGCTTCCAAGTGAAAAGTAGCACACCCCCAACTTTTATATTCTAAAACTCTAATGAAACCTCTATAACCGAAAATCAAGTACCATTCGTCTGTCTCCAGATTGTTTGGAGTCTCGGAATTAAACTGTTTACGTTGACGTTGCTTAAACTGAACACAAACAAAGAAGCGAATTCTATAATCCTGTAGCCTTATTTGATTTATTTCTAAGCGTGTTGTGAAGGTAGGTCTTCCAAGATCAAACACCCCTTTTTCTTCAATACCAGCTTTAACCAGTTGTCTTGCCTACCTAGTCAGCTAAATTCTACTTACATCTCTCACTAAAGTTGCTCTGCGTTTCGACAAGGTTTCTTGCAGTCTCAGACACGTTCACCCATTGAACTCTAAATTACTGCATGCGGACACCGCGGCAAAATGCACTGCGCACGCGCTGTATTTTTACTTCTTGTTAATGCTCCCCTATTGAAAACTATTGGCAAGAATAACAAACTCGGGTTCCGGCCGCGAATTTTGAAAAACTTAAGCTCCAGACATCAAACTTAACGTTAAAATATCCATAGCAGCTTCAATATAGTTTTATCTGTTTCTACACCTTTGCACCTCGTAGTTTCGGGCTTGCACCCACAGCGAGAAAGATCATGAAAGACGATAGTTTACCGGTTCGCATGTCGCCATTGTAGTGGCATTAGGGAGTTTAAGCAACCACCACGACGACAGCAACGAGAACGTCGAAAAACAATAGGCTTTAATGAGCAAAAGAATGACTCTGCACGTGCGTTACACATTCTGGTACATTTCTTTTCCATCCTCTGCAAAACAACAGCGTGAAATGACCAGTTTTAAGTTTTTTTTTTTGGAGAACGGGAACACACGTGGGTGAATTTTTCTTGTCTTACTGGACTTGAGCGCCATCCCTGCGAGTTCAGTTCCCGGACAGTTCGAAAGCACACCGAATGAAAATGAACAACATAAGCTCGAAACCGGAAATGGCCGAAGTGAGCGCATGCGCAGACGTTTTGCCGCGGTGTCCTGCATGCGTGATCTCTGATAACCTTTAATTTATGCGACATTCGATTCCAATGTTTAATTAAGCATTGGCTTTCTGTTGTCTTTGTTTTTATTGGCCTTGAAAGGCGGGGAATCCCCTACACTTATTAATTAATGAAACATTATCGTGGTTAAAATCACGACATATTTGTACCGATGCAAGAACGAGCAACTCGGCTGCTTCATCTGAGGGCGAACAGCGCTGTTAAAGCCTTTCCCTCTTCAAGAAACTGTTGTTCTGAATGCCCTGCACCAGACGACGTTTTTCACTAGAGAAGGATTACCTTGGGGTTGTGAAAAAGGTACGGAAACGTAATGGGCATACCAATAAAATTGGCCGTCCGACAACAAACATATTGGCTTGAGGGGGAAGGATATTGAAGCTACTGAGGAAAAGAAAACGGACATTTTATGGAACACTGAAAAAGATAGGCAATTGTAATGCAGAGTTGAGCTCTAGTTTATAGAATCTCTTGCCTGAGAGCCAAAAGCAGGTGTATTTATACTTCTTTTTTTTTTTTATTGCCGCTCAAACGTGTTCACATGACATAATCACATTGGCTATTTTTAGCATTGCTAGGTACTCTCTTTTTTAAAATCCCGGGACCAATCATCAAACAGTATTTACCGAACAATCGGCATTCGACCCTAAAGCAAACTAAGCCGGACTTGGTCATACCTAGACTGAATCAAACAAATTAGAGGAAACGACTCTGCTCCGGTTGTCGATCACAAACATTACTGATCAGTGCATGATTGCACGAGGCTATGAAACGTTGCATGCCTTTTGTTTGTAGTGAGCTTAATCATCTACGTGTGCAATAGCCGTTCTATAAATTTATGTTTCCTACCTACAATGTCTGCGCCGTTAAAGTGAACGGGAAATTTCTTGACAAATAGGTTGTAGGTCTGCTGGACAATGTTCTATAGCAGCCGAAGGAAACCTCCCAACAGGCAATCCGCGCAACTAGTGTACAAAAAAGTCTTAGGAGAACATTTTATACTGATTGCATGCAGAGGAGGGGAAATAAACCACTGTATCTACGCTGATACGAGGTGGTCATTTGCCGTAACGTGAAACTGAATTATTCAGATTATTCACAGACGACGTCTGCACCACTACTCAATGAACGATTTAAGCAGAGAATGGCGACTGCACCCATATACTTGGCAATGCTTTGTTGTTACTGTTAAAGCGTACTGAAAAGACGAGGGTTAAAAAATACGTGAATTATGTGACGTTTGCGCACTGTTTTTCAACCAGATTCCGGTTTCCGATTATCTAAATTGACCTTACGAGTGTCAGGCATTGAGATGGATCAACAGCTCAAGACTACTGTTCGTTTAGTTTTGCTCGTTTGAATAATGAATGTCACAAGAATTGAGAGACCGTGAGCGATCGAAATATGTTTTCTTCTGCCGTGGTTTTTAGTTTATTCGTTTCGCAAACCTTTTAATTACGCTTCGTGTTGATTACAACACATGTCTATATAAAGTACGGCAAAGTACTCATACAAAGTATTGTATGCAAAGTATTGAGGGGCAAAGAACTGGGACTTTTCCCAGACTTTTTGAAGTAAACAAAATTGTCCACGCGTGACTTGACGAAAGCAAGAAAAGTGTGCCAGAGAACATGTCCTGGGATCGCCTCGGCCCACACTCAACAGATACCGTCTACTGTAGAGTAAACAGATAAAGCGTTCCTTCTCTTTCCTGCTCAACGGCAAGTCGGTCAAGTCGGACGGAATTCATGCAGGCAGTTTGATGGAGCAACAATGTAACTCGTGTCGCACGTGTAAGATTCTTTGCGTTATACAAATGTACTCTAGTTTGTGATACAGCATCTCCGACCGTGTTCTTGCCAAGGAAAGTCTAAGGAAACCATGTCCTGTGAACGGGTCGGTTCCTAAGGGTACCTTCAGTATGGATCAAGCTCTTAACATATGCCGTCTACGCGCCCTTTCTCTTTTCTCATCAAACGACAAGTCGAAGGTCGAACGGAGTCAAACCAGTTTGATTGAGCAACGGAAATTTTGTCGCACGCCTAAGACTGAGTGCATTCGGTTAAATCTAGTTTAATTTTTGATAACGCATCTTACACAGTGTTCATACGTTCTTGCCAAGAATCTAAACAAATAAATAATGTACGGCTAATGCTTTATATACTGCAGGGTACATGATATGGGGACACAGTGTTCACTGAGATATGCTGCTAAGATGTAATAGTTCCTCAGTGTTGAAACCTTCAAATTTGAAACTCTTACCTTTGCAACTGAAGGTCGGCACTAGTCAGACGTTTGCTTCAACTTACAGCGGTAACCTGATGAAACAGATTCTGTCTAATTGACCTAATTCGACTGAGTTCCTGTGGTGCAAAGTCCTGAGTGCAATTTGAATTCAAGTTATTTGGCGCCGTTATTTGAATTCGACCAATAAACAAGCAGCATGTGAGAAACAATAACGAATACTTGAAGGAACAACCAATAAGGTGAAAGTGAGGCAAAAGGGAATTTTTGTAATCTCTCATTTGCCATTCACGCTCCTTCAATAATAATGTGTCAGTCTTGCATTTTCCTTTCGTTTTCGTCAGAATGCATACTCCACATTCGTTCGCCTATCATCCGCAAAAGGAAAAATAAATAAATTTCTTAGACTTTCTTAGATATTTACTTTTAATATGAAAAATGGGAATTACATCTATAGTGCAACAAAGTTGTTTCTAATAAAAATTATGTGCCATATGAATATTGTTATAGCATTGACACAGAAAGCGGTAGGCCATTCTTAAAAGCCAGCATTCTTTAGCCTTTATCATTTTTCCGCCGCTAACTGTATTAATAGCGTTCAAAAGTTGTTCTGGCTTCTTTAGGAAGGTTTAAATCTTTCTTGATCTTGTACTGAAGAGAACTACTTCAGGCTGAAGTAGGGCAGGGATCAACACCAGATGTCTGTCTCAGAAGAGGTGTCTATTCCATGTAGACGTGTAAGTGAGTAGAGTTGAGTGTATTACCCAGGGGGGGTACTCCAAGTTTCAAGTGACGGGGATGATCGAATAGGGGCAAAAAATCAAAACCCAAAAAAATCCCTAGGGCTTCCAACAAAATCCCAAAAAAATCCCGGGACCAAAAATTAACCCTCAAAAAATCCCATGCCAAAATTCCGAGCCTTAAAAATTTCCAGAAAGGATTAAACGATAGCACACGAAAAGACACTAGAAATTGAATGTTTATGTTTGTTTATATTCGTAATACCAGCTTTCCTCATCTGGAAGTCATTCTAACAACACTAGGGACACCCAAGAACATCTTCTGCTTCAACAATAACATCATGAATGACAACTCTAAAGAAGACCACCCGGGCAAGAACAAGTTTGGTTGTACTTTATTCGCAGAACTATGCATCCGGGATATGCAGGCACTCCCACGAATCTTCAGATTGTGTTGAGTACCAAAAAAACCCTACTTAAACCAAGGCACCCAAAAAAATACTTGCCAAATTTTCCTACCCAAAAAATTCCGGGAATCGAAAATTTCAAACCCAAAACAATCCTTCGATCATCCCCGTCACTTGAAATCGGAAGTACCCCCCCCCCTTGGAGTGTATTAACGCATCTTGTTAAAGCGTTTCCTAGACTGGTAGCCAGTCCTCGGTACACTGAACCGGTGCTCTCTCTAGAAAGAAACAAAAGAAGAGTCTCTCTGGATATTTAATGAACACAGTCCATGGCCATGGCCAATGTATAAACAGTAGGCTCAAAATCACTAGGTTACTGACAATAACAGACGCGAAGGTAGCCGAAAATTTGAGTTAAGGAGCTGCGAGCGGAACACTGGTATAATTTATATTGATACAGTCTCCCCATTCCTAATCCCCTTCCCACCACCACTGCGTCTGTGGCATCAATGCGTCCATCTGCGTGATAGTCTGGGCGCGCCAAATAATCGAGAAAGTGTACGCGGATCGTTCAAGTGGCGCCAAATCAGATTAAAACTTTGAAGTGCTTTGCATGATGATCAATGTAGCGCACGATAAGGAAAATATTTAATTTACAGTCTTTTTCAAAAAATTTAAGCCATTAAAGCATCCAACTGATTTTCTTATTCCCACTGTACATATAACATATCAGCAGACATATGATATATCAGCATACATATAATAATAACATATCGGAATGCATAACTTTAGCATTAGAGAATTAAATAAAAAAAATTGTATTGGATATAACAGCATGACAATATTTTCATGATTTAAATACGTTGAGCTGTTCTCACCTTCGTAAGAGTGCTCAACGGGTTCCTGGTTTCGTCTTTTCCTCGTCGCTCGCAAGTAAATACAACAAATCAAGAAGAAAATCCACCTTGCTATAATCAACAAACGTCGAAACATTCTTTTTGAGCTTCGTGGTGTAAGACACATTCTTGAAAACAAAATGTAACAAAATTCAAGCAACTCAAGCAACATGTACGTTTAGTTAATTTATTCCACTTTTTAGTGCACGTTAAAACACAATTATAGCAATTTTATAAATCTTTCCACCTCGACCAATCATCAACTAGTAATATCCAAAACAATTTGGATCGCTGTCTCATAACAGGAAACGAAATATTTCTGCTTCAGTTGCATAGACAGAAATAGACAAAAGCTATAAAATATTTGAATTTCATCTGCGGCTGTGTTCGACGTTTCTTCGATGTTCGGTATTAATGGGAGTCTCAAGAGAGCTTTCTATATATTGAACCAGGTGGGGAACTCGAACCAATCTAGTGCCACCAGAAATGAAAGAAGCTCACCCTTACACCCCTACTTTACTCTACAATTACCTCGGTAACTTGAAATCTAGTACCATTCAGCTGTATTTAGCTTTCGTGACTGACTGGGGTCTCGGGATTGAACTTAAAACTGCAACCCTTTAAAGCACCAGTATCAACATGCGTGTTCTCCTTACTGTTCTCCACACATTTTTTTTTATAGTTCTAGTCGGGAGGATTTGATTAAATATAAAGACTTTTTATTTTGGGTAATTACTTCCCATATTCTCTTGAGCCGTATGTTTAATCGACAAGTGATATTGTAAACTGAGCACAAAGGATTTCCATCTTAACCAATATACATGCTTGACTTAAACAACTTATTATTCAGTGTAAACGCCTATTTATTGCACACTTCCGAGGAATCTCGACATTTGATTCCAGTGATTAATCATTTAGTGGTTTTCTGTTGTCTTCGGGTCATTAAAGTGCAGCAAGAAATCGCGCAAAGGAAAAAGGCATATCACAAGAGCAAAGTCCAACATATAAGAAAAGACGACTGCCGCAGGTGGTGGAACGCGGTTGACAAAATGACTGGCAGGTCAGAAAAATCATCATCTCTCTCGTTGGAACGCGATGGTAAAGTCCTGGATGAGATGGAATAACACCTCAAACAGTTGTACGTCTCTATAAACGAGGAAATTCCACCTCATTGGATGTCACTACACTAGCAGACTTCTTGCCGGCCGAGACTTGTGTTCAAGTTATCCAGCCTCATGAAGTTTGTAGGAAGCTCCTAGCAGTACAGCCTTCCAAGGCCAACGGACCTGATAACGTGCCATGTCGTATCTTGAAAGATTTTGCCCATGAACTAGCGGAGCCTGTCGCCACAATCTTCAACGCATCCCTCACTTCTGTGGTTGTGCTACAATCTGGAAAGACTCAAACATTATACCAATCAAAGACCCAGTCTCCCACAAATGAAGGTGATTTGTGTCACGTGGATGACTGGACGATATCAGGAATAAGATAGACCCTGACCTGAGTTTGGCTGCCGGTTGTATTATCTAGATTCACCTAGTAAACACCTTCGCCAGTAGTAAATGGGGCCCAGATAGCAAGATGGGCCTCGTTTTGATGTAAAAATGACGTCATGACCGGAACCGGAAATCACGTGTTTTGGGAAACCGCTGACCAGATGGAAAAAGGGATCGCGGGCTCATACAACCGGAAGTCACGTGGTTTGGAAGGAGAAACCGCTGACCAGTCTGAAAAATCGATCGTGGGCTCAGGCAACCGGAAGTCACGTGATTTGGAAGGAGAAACCGCTGACCAGTCTGAAAAATCGATCGTGGGCTCAAGGGGAAGGAAAACCGCTGGAGAAACGCGGGCGCAAAGTCCAAAGTCCAAGTTTAGGAACGGGGGTAGGTATAAAAGGGTAAACCCTAAGGTGAGGGAGTAGTCACGATGAGTTTTTACATCACTCTGCTCAGTGATCAAGCACAAGGCACGGGGCAAAAATTTACGGCGCGACTGCCTCGTTCCTATTATTTGGTGGAAGATGATTGGGAAGTGGCGTTGGTGCATATGTCCCACCCGGGGTTTAATCAATCCTTGGAAGATCAAACCAAGCAGAATTGGACGCAAGAAGATAGTCAAAAACATTGGATGAAAACAGATGTGAGATACATACCAAAACGGGCGGATAACACGGCCCCCCTTCAAGTCACGAAACAAATTTATTTACCGCCCGGGTATTACCACAATTTGAAAGAAGCCTGGATTACCATTGCGTACGAAATGGAAAAACAACACATGGACGTCATGATGGATATAGCCAAAATGAACGTGGACGATTTAGCCAAACGACAACAACTAGCCGCTTTGAACCTGGCTCAACCCTATGTGAAAATCACCAATGCTGGCATTGCCTCCGAATTAGATTCGTTGTATGTCCTCATACCGGCCAATATGGAATTTGAAATGGAATGGAAATTGGCGGGCTTGATGGGATTGGTGAAAGATGGAACGCCCACGGAACGCGTTGTCCAAGAAAAGAATTATCTGGTGAAACATATCGTGGATTACAACGATCGGCATAAATGGGAACCCACCATTGGGCCTGTGAACAAATATCCCCCGTTGGGGCACGTCTCCGTCACCTTTACCCACCCCGACTTTGATTATGAGTTGTTCTTGGGCCCGAATTTGAGTCGACAACCCTTTCCTACCACCCCCACGGTGAAACCGCAACAAGGACAACAACCATTGATGATTTACACGGATCTGGTGGCACCGAGCATTGTGGGAAATCAAGAAAAAGGCTTGTTACGTACCTTGGATGCCGGCAATACCGAGCATCAATTTGATACCAGGGAACGGATGTATTTTCCTCTGGGCCAAACCATCTTTGACAGTATTGAGATAGACATTCAAACAGCCGACGGACAGCCGGCTCCGTTTAAACAAGGGCGAACCATCCTCACCCTTCAACTCTCCCGAAAAAGTCAACGAACATAGATCACAATAAAGTGTCATGGAACAGCTTTTATTAGTCCTTCATTTTGTTGACAACAAGTAGAAAAAAAATAATGAGTCCTTTTTTACGAGAAGCTGATGCAAGTTTTCATCCGGGCAATGGCTTGGGTTTTGGTGCGCCCCAGAAAGTAGAGGGTTTTCCGGTGGGGCTCATAAGGATCGTGCAGTTCTCCCCAGTATCCTTGTAGGGCGTTGCCGTCTTCGTAGCAAACCCCATACCACACCGGATTGTCTTTCCAATCGGTCTTGACATGTTCGACAAACTCCGGGTCGTCTTTCCATTCTTCATGGAGGACTTCAAGGACGGAAAGAGGAACGACGTGTTGACAGCGTGGACATAGGAGGGTCTGCCCGTTCTGGTGGTATTGGGTGACACAGGCGACATGACAAGGTTGACCACAACACCTCAACGTGGTATAATTGGCGACAGGTGTGAAACAGATCGCACAGGGGTCGGGTTGCGCCATCAAGCCAAAGGATCAAAGAGAGGATTGGTCAAGAGCTGAAATTCGATGGGGGTGATGATGCCTTCCTGACGGAGTCGGTACACTTCTTGATAAGGGAGTTGGTACCGTAAAGGTTGGACCAGGTCTAAGATTTGTCGTCGGATTTGTCCTAGACGTTGTAGGATTTTCACGGCTTCCGGGCTGACCTTATCGGCCATTTACCACTGGTAGAAGTTTTTTAAAATTAATAAGCACAATTCGTTCCGACTGAGATGTTTGGTACTGTGAAGACGAAGCAGTTCAAAATAAGAAGCTTTGAAGCGGATCTCCTCCAAATCTTTTTCCAGTTGAGTCAACAAGGCGCGTAGACGGTCAATCACTTGTTGGGCTTCTGGACTGAGGACTGGATCATCCATTTGAGTGTGAAAGATGGAAGGGACCGGTGGGTTTTTTATAGAGAAACAAAAGGGTCACGTGGGAGGGAAGGGGCCAATGAGAAGGAGGCCCCCAGGATGCTTTGGGAGGGGACGGGGTGGGGGGACCCCCCTCCCCCCTCCTTAGATAGACCATGAGGCATTGCGCGGATCGGGGTATATAAGTCAAGGGAGGCCCCAGGACGCCATTCCTAGCTTTGAGTTCGGTCTATGTTGACTTATGTCAGTTGGTGGTTCCAAAAAATGTCCGAAACGAGAAGGCCGTTGGGCTGTCTAGCCAGCGAGATGAATGTGGGAGGAGAAGAGTACTTGAGGAGGAGAGCGGGACAGGAGTTGAACCCCTTGGACCGCCACACGAGACGGGTGATGGAAAGGCGGGAAGAAGCGTGGCGCCCCCTCAACAAACATCGCGTGGCGGCGTTCATCCGCATGTTTCTTTTGTGTTTGGTGGAGTCGGAGAATGGTCACCGCCGGGGATATGCACACCCAGAGATCGTGAAGATCCTGCACAAGACCCTTATTACAAGGATCATCCCCTTTATTTGTCGGCGGATAGTGGCGACCATGGACGAGCGGTTTTGGATCATTAGTTTGGAGGATTTTAACGAGTTGGATCATTACTTGGCTGCTAACCTGCCACGGGTCCATGCAGCGGACCGTTGGCAGCAAATTGTTTATTTTTTTAAAGAAGTGGTGAGACAGCGGGAAGAGTACAAACGGATGGAGGAGATGGAGAGGGAGGCGGCGGAGGAGGAGGAGGAGGAGGATGCTGGGGCCGCCAATTATGAACAGTACCGACAAATTGAACCCTATTATAGGGACAGAGACATTTGTTGAGTTTGTTATTTTTTATTGTGAGTCAAGGCAACTGTGAGTCAAGACCAACTATTTATGACCAAGTGCAAAACCAGTGTTGTCAGTTTTTAAAATTTTTAATTAAAAAGAAGAGTTGATGTTTTTTACAAAGGGTTGTCTGTCTTGTTGCCACGCAGGGGGCGCGCCTATTTACAATTGGAAAAACTACAATTGGAAAAATAAAAACTAAAAAAAAAGGGGCTATGTACAAATTCAAAAAGTAAAAACTAAAAATTACAAATGAAAGTCTTCGAGTTCCAGGCGTAATTGATCAATGTTCTCGGGGAGACAGAAGGTGCGGTTGAATAAGGCTTGAATTTCGGCTCGGGTTTTCTCGTCCACCTCCCGGGATCCCACGATAGCACTGCTTTGATGAAGGGTGGGCTTTTTAGGTCCCCAAGGGACAAATTGACTGCCAGTGACCAGGGTGGCGGCATTCTCGTTGACTTGGTAGTAATGGTCCGAGCGGTACCACGTTTGACTGGGTATGTCAAACAGGTAGACGGGTTTGCCTTGATCCATAGCCAATTGCACAGTCCAACCGGTACCCCCTTTCACGCGTTTATGATCCGGTTCCAAGATGCCAAAGGCATAGATGGTATGGGCTTTCTTGGCCAATTGATAATTGCGTTGCAGCAATTGCAGGGTGTAAAAATGACTGGGCATTTTTTTCCCTAGTTTCTCTGCTGCCTGGTGAAGATGAGGGTTGGCTAGCATCAGGACTTCCACCGTAGAAGGGGTGATGAACGTGGCTCGAGGATGGTTCGGGGGGACGAGCACTTCGATTTGCATCCCAAAGTGTTTGGCTTGTTCTTCGACGAGGGCATCCGTACCTTTGGCTCCCCCGGTGTAGACCACATGACCATGACCCACTTGCAGTTCCAAGGCACCGAGATCTTGTTCTCCAATCATGTCGATGTTGGGAGGCATTGCTCTGAGAATGACGATCGAGAGACCAAGGGACCCTCTTAAATAGGGCAAGCTGACCAATGGGAAGACAAGAGGTCCTTATATGGGTAGGGGAAGCTGACCAATGGGAAGAGGACACGTCCTTATAGGGGCATGACAAGCTGACCAATGAGAGCCAAGAGTCCTGGGTATAAAAAGGCAGGGGCGGGTGAAAAAATCGTGAGCACGATGTCTGTGGATCGGAAGAGAAAGACAACCCATCCCCCAGAGGGGAAGAAGAAAAAGAAGACTATTCAAACGATGACGCCCGTGGACTGTGATCCGGGGGTGCGCGAAGTGGTGGAAGATACCCGAGCGGCGGTGGAAGATATGATGAAAGAATTGAATGACATGGTGGAGCAATCTACACCACCTCAATTCACCCTGACGACCATGTTTGACAATGAGGTGGACCATCATCAAGTCAAAGGCAACAATGAAAAGGTGGACTATATGGTATGCCCTTGCCATGATGTGCGTTTGGAGGCACGAGAATCTCAAAAGGGGTAGAAGTATGTGAAATGTCCCATCCAACCCTGTTTGCTGTTTTGTGGCCAAGATCAAGCTCTGGAGTATATGAAAGCCGTGTATAGTCAACCTCATCTAGAAGTGCTGGACATGTGGACTTGTTTGCAATGCTTTTGCCGGGAACCCGCCACGCTACAACAGAGCCATTCCACCCAGAACCCCGATCGTTTGTTTCTGAATTGTTCCAAGAAAACGTGTGGCTTCTTCCGGTGGGCCGATCAACCCTTGGGTCCCAAGTACTGGAGTTGGTTTCATGACAACCCGCCCAAGAAAGCCGATCAACAAGCTGAAATACCCAGCCGTGATGCTCAAGGGTATCCCAAGCGGGGCGTGGACATCCCTGGACCGCCTCCTCGAGCCCCCAGGAAAGAGGATCGGCCCCTGACAGACTATGAGAAACAATTGCTACGAGAAATTCAAGAGCTCAAGAACCGTCAAGAAATGATGGTGGCCCCAGCGCCACCGCCCCCCAAGTACAGTGACAGTGTGGACAACTGGCAGAAAGATCTCGAGACCGTCACTTGTGGCCGTCTAGGTCTCTTTTAATGGTTTAAAAAAGGAGTAGGAATAAAATTTTTTATTTAGTCCATGGAGTCTGTTGTGTGTGATGCGTGGGAGTCTGTCTGGTCCTTGGGGCAATGGCAATGCCATCAATCCCTGTGCCAAGTGTTATATGATCACCAACCCGGGTCCCAAATCCCGATTCCCCCCTGTCCCGAGGACACGCATCCTCTCCGCGTCTTTGAAGAAACCCACGTGGATCGTAACCTGTATCGATGGGTGGTGTTTGTCGTATGGTTAAAAGCCCATCCGGACGCCTGGCGATGGTATCGAATCATTCAAAAGGCGCATCCCCACACCATCCCTTCCATACCGACCTTATGGGATGAATGCCAGAACGTATGGCCCCTCGAAAGAAAACTCAACGCTGGTCAACAACAACAAAGTTGAAGAGAACCAAACGCCCTGTCTCGTCGTCGTCAACGAAGAAAAGCAATGTCTCGCAAGAATGGTTACGCCGTTACCACGATCCTAGCGCCCCGGGGAGTTTAGGTGGGGTGCAACGGTTTGCCAAAGCCCAGGGACTCCCTTTGAAAAAAGCCCAACGACTCTTGGAACGGGATGTGGGTTACACCTTGCATAAACCACGACGTCGTCGTTTTGCCACCTTACCCGTGATCGTAGGGGGTTTAGATGATCAATGGGCGGCGGATTTAGTGGAAGTGCAACGGTTGGCCAAACATAATCGGGGTATACGCTACTTGTTGACCGTCGTGGATGTCTTGTCCAAGTACGCGTGGGTCCAACCGTTGAAAACCAAAACCGGCGTGGCCCTCGTCAAAGCCTTTGAGAAGATTGTGAGACAAGGAGGACGACACCCCAACCGATTGCAAACGGATCGAGGGAAAGAATTTTATAATCGGACCTTTCAACGATGGGTCGACGAGCAAGACATTCAACATTTTTCGACCGAAGGGGATGCGAAAGCCAGTGTCGTGGAACGATTTAACCGGACCTTTAAAGAACGGTTGTACCGTTATTTGACCACGGCCAACACCTTACGCTTTGACAAGGTGTTACCCCAGTTGGTGCAAGGGTATAATGCCACCCGTCATCGAAGTATTGGTATGCCCCCCGAAGACGTGACATGGGACAACGAAGAAGCCGTGTGGAAACGATTGTAAAGCAAACGATTGAAAGGCTACAAAAAACCCCAATTCAAAGTCGGAGATCGGGTCCGTCTCAACACGATTCATCGTACCTTTGAAAAAGGGTATCTCCCCGGTTGGACCGAAGAAGTGTTTGTGGTGCATCGTGTGATCCCAGGCCCCGTGCCCACCTATAAGATTCACGAATGGGATGAGACCCCCATCCAAGGCACGTTTTATGAAGAGGATTTACAAAAAGTCCAGGTGTCCGATGTATTTCGCATCGAAAAGGTACTTAAGCGTCAAAAAGATCGTTGGTTGGTCAAGTGGAAAGGGTGGCCCGACAAGTACAATAGTTGGATTGCTCGTGGTGACGTGACGTCCCTTCGACCGCGCAAACGACGCCGACGACGCTAAACAATGACGTGGGTGCCCAATCCGTCGTTTTACGTGACGTTGATGAGTCATGCGAGTACCAAGGAGTTTCCGGGCAACAAAGCCCATCAGTTCAGAAACCGGTTGCCGAAACCCATTCGATTTATGGGTCGAGGATGGATGGTGGGCATGGTGAGTTTATCCTTACCCACCATTCCGGTGGTCACGGAAGAAGGAGGCGTGGGCGATTCCCATCCTCTGTTGTATGTACGATGGCACGAACACGACTTCAAAATAGACGATTGGGGACAGGATGCCTGGTGGTATGAAGAGCAGGAATGGACCATCAAGGCTCAAGACATGAGAAAGGAGATGACCTCGTTGACGGGAGGTCAATTTTTTCACCAATTGATCTACCGTTACCAGCAAGAACGGGCGAAACGAATCAAACCCAAAGACAAATGGGTGGGACCCGATGGCGTCAAAATGTACCCGACCTTTGAATGGAGCTCGGAAGGGGATTTGTTGTTGAATACCAAGCCAGTAGATTACAAAACCCATGTGGCGCGCGTGTCATGGGGCAGAACCTTAGCCCTGAAAATGGGGTGGATCGAAGAAGGGTCCCCCGGCCAGTATCGATTAGGCCCGAATCTCTTACCAGAATTGGATGGCATGTCTACCATTCCGAACCCGACGGATGTCCGCGATGCCAGCAACAATCCCACCTTTTGGAAAGTGGAGGGGGATTATCTGAAGTTGAGTCTATCGTGCCCTTGGCGGTTTGTGAATTTGAACGCGACCTTTCGGCCCTCGTTGGAATTTCCCGCGGTGCGTCCTTTGCACGTGTATTGCAATGTAGGGACCAGCAGTATGGTAGGGGGTCGCATCACGGATCTCTTACGAGAAATCAAGTACCAGCCCCAAAACACCACCCACTTTGAACCTCGCCATATTCAATATGTCCCCGTACGCAACGAAGTGGTGGAAATCGTGGAAACCCAGATGGCCGAAACCAATGGGGATCTGGTCCAATTTGGCGAAGGACGTACCCTCTTGACCCTGCACTTTAAAAGGGAGGTGGTGGTGTGAAGAAGAAGACAAAGATGTCGTTCTACGTGACGTTACCGAGTCATGCCAACCGACGGGAATTTCCCAACAACCAAGCCAATTCGTTCAAGATTCGTTTACCTCAACCGTTACGGTTACAAGGAGGGGGATGGCAAGTGGGGTTGAGTGCCATTTCCTTACCGGATACGCACGTCAATTTGTACGAGTTGGTGCAAAAAGATGGGTTCATCCTATCGACGTCCTGGGACCAAGACTATCCCAAACCAGGGGGAAGTGTTGGGGAAATGGTCTCGCGAGGAGGGACGGCTGAAACCCTCATTAATGACATTCAACATTTGGATTGGGTGGTGGATGGGGTGAGTTTCATGAAAGCCACCATTGCCCATTTGGAACAACAACGCAAGGAAACGGCCATTCAAGGAGGCCGGTTTGTCAACGATCAAGGCAAACACACCTACGTCAAGTTCAAGTGGGAAGGCGAGGATCTGCTCATTGACAACACCCATGTCTGCCATTGCAAAACGGACACGCCCGCCCTGTACATCTACACCAAGTTGGCGATCAAGATGGGATGGTTACGTAAAATTAGCAGTGGACTGATTTTGGGGCCGAACTTACAACAAGACTTCATGGGGGATCAAATCCCCAACATGACAAAACCCCCTGGCAACGATTGGAACGATGTCAACGACGATCAGCACAACCCGGTCTTTTGGACGGTGCGTTCGATTTTACCGGATCATTTACAATTGAGTATGAGTTGTGGGTGGCGTTTCACCAACTTGAATGTAGCGTTTCGTTCGGTGGTGGGGGAACCCTCGCGATCGTTGCACGTGTACTCGGACGTGGCAGGCAGTACGATGGTGGGCAATCGCGTCACCGATTTGTTGCGTGAAATCCATTACAAGCGGGAAGGCAGAGGCACCATGTACTTTGAACCATTGCACATTCATTACCTACCGCTTCGTAATGAAGTGGTGGAAATCATTCAAATGCAAGTCACCGAAACGTCTGGCACCGAGGATAAGTTGGTCCGGTTTGGCAAAGGCAACACCCTGGTCACCTTGCACTTCAAAAAGGCATAAAAAAGGAAAAAGGGGATGGTCCATCAAAGATGCCCAAGACAAGAGCACGTCGAAGACGACGAAGGCAACGAGGTGGTCTCTTACCTCTGGCCGCTCTCGTGCCCGCTTTAATAGCTGTGGGGAAAGCCGCCGCGTTGGGAGCGGTGGGTGGTGCCGCGGGTTACGGTGGTAAGAAAGCCATGGAAGCAGCGACCACTCGGAAGAAAAAGAAAGGCCGATGACGCTATAAAAAGAGGCGAGGCTTGTGACCCAAACAAAACGTGTATCCCTGGGGAAGACGACACCATGCGAGGGGGAAGTTTGACACGATTTCGGACCGACGAGTGGTATGATCAATACGGCAGTGGGTTGATGAGGGAGGTCATTCGTGGGGGGTTCCAAGGCCTTAAAAGCACGCGAAATCCTTTAAAATTGCCTAGTAATATCAAGAGAGGATTGAATGCAGGGTTAACACGCGGGATCAAACGCAAAGCCGAAGACGTCCTTAAAAAAGAAATTACCAAACAAGCCAAGAAAGCCTTGAATCAGAAGAACGTGAAACAAGCCGTACGGGTCGCCAGTGCCTTATTTCCCAAGCAAACCAAACGGGCGCGAGATATTTTGGGAGTCTAAACATGGACCCCGTGCATTCACGACCTCGACGCATTCGTAGTAATCGGGGCTTGTCTCAATGGGGAGGGTTGTATCCGTTTTGGAAACTCATGCGGCGACAACGTGGCGGTTGGTTGAGTCCCGAGGTGATGCGACTGCCCGGGTTTGATTTGAGACAACGCTTAGCACGACGACGACGGTATAAAAACCCCTCACGACGACGACGTGCCACCACTCGACGACGACAACGTTAACCATGCCGAATGTGATGTCACGCGTGACAGCCCTTACCTACTCGGAAGGGGCTGCCCCAGCGCATCCGCGTTCCGAAGGGACCGTCAACCCGGCGTTACGGATTTTCAAGGTGCCCCCGACCGACATTAGCATCAATGCCTATCGCATGGTCACCATCCAACCCACCACCACGGGTATCAATCCCATGGAATTCATCATTCCTGGATTAGACGATTTTGTGGATTTGGGACGCAGTTACTTTACCATGGAATTGAGTTTGAAAAAGGAGGATGCCGGGAACTTGGACGCCGCTGAAAAATTATGGCCCGTCAATAATTTGGCCCATTCCATCATCAAACAAATTGACATGCAGTTGAATGGCACGTTGATCAGTCCTCAATCCGACACCTATCATTACAAAGCTTACCTGGAAACCTTGTTGAATTATGACCGAGAAGATGGCAAGACCGTGTTAGGACCCCAAGGCTGGTACAATCAAGTGGATTTCCCACCCGCATGGACTGCCACCAATACCAACAAAGCAGGAAACCATGCTCACTGGCAAGCTCTCAGTGCCAATCACAAAGGGGCCTATGAAGCCATGGTCGCTGAAGTGGTCAAGTATGCTGGAGGTGTCACCCACAGCCTGGTGTTTACCCCCCACTTGGAAGTGTTTCATACCGGCAAACTGTTAGTGCCTGGCATCGAAATCAAGATGAAATTTCATTTCAATGGCCCTAGCCTGTTTTTGAATGGAGTGGGTGAAGCTGGTCGATTGATAGAAGGCGATGTGAAACTACGGTTTCATCTCTGTCAACTGCGTTTGAATGATGCCATCTACCAGAGTTTATCTGAAAAAAGACACAATGAAGGCCAAGTGGCGGCTTACCCGACCGTCCGCAGTGAAATCCGGACTTTCAGCATGCAAAACAACCTGGTCCGCTTTGATATCCCCAACCTGTTTCAAAACAGAATACCGGACCGATTGATTGTAGGGTTGTTGGACAGCCGCGCCTTCAATGGAGATGTCACCCGAGATCCTTTCTGTTTCCAGAAATGGGGACTGACGTCCATTCGACAGATTGTCAAAGGCGAAGAATACCCTTATGAAACCCTGCAGTTAGTGCACAACAATGGCACCCGAGATAACTTGGGGTACTTCCGTTTTCTGCAAGCCAGTGGTGCTTGGTGTAAGAAGAAAGGCAATATGGTGGAACTAGGAGATTGGGGTCAAGCGAAAAATTGTACCTTGTTCATGTTTGACAATGTGGCCAATGGATGTGCCGACAGTCAAAACCTCAACCCCAAGCAAAGTGGAGATTTACAACTGGTCTTGGAATTTGGAGCTGCCCCCGGTACCAATATAACGGTAGTCGTCTATGGAGAATTTGAGAACTTGCTGGAGATTGACAGCAACGGAGCCGTGTTGTACAACATTTACCAACACTAAAGATGGAACACGTGGCCTTGAATAATGTGCAGTTGGATTATTTAGCTCGCGACGACCCCCACTTGAAACGTTACTTTTACGGAACGGTGGCCTGTGATCGATTACCCAAACATCCTGTCAAGACCCAACGCCAAGGGTACATTGTGAACACCGACCCGCACGATCAACCCGGACAACATTGGTTGGCGGTGTGGACCGAGGGAAACGTGTGTGAAGTCCTCGACAGTTATGCTTTGCCCATGGACACGTACGTGCAAGCCGCCCCGTTCCAAGATTGGATTGGCCAACATTGGAAGTATGTGGTGACCAATGGCAAGTCCCTCCAAGCCATTTCAAGCAAGAGTTGTGGGGATTACGCCTTGTTGTACTTGAAAGCCAAAGCCCGTGGACGGACCTTGCAAGACTTTTTAAATGAGTTTTCGGATCATGATTATGTAAGCAACGACCATCAAGCCGGTCAACGCGTTCAACAATTGATTGTAGGCCAAGAAGCCAGATGGTATCAACTCTGTTGTCATCCGTATCATCAACGGAATGATTAAATAAAAAATTTTGTTGGAAAAACGGTGTCAGAGTCGTAGCTCAGTCGGTAGAGCCTTTGGATCCCCCGAAAAAACAGGTGTAGGGGGATCGCGCGTGGGTTCGAGTCCCACCGATTCCAATAAAAAGGTGCCTTTTTTTTCTAAAAGGGGTATTATCATCATGCAAACGGGGAAACCGTTTCGTTTTCATACCCCCTCCTCTATCTTGGTTGTGGGACCCTCGGGATGTGGCAAAACCGCGTTTACGGAAAAACTCTTGGTAGACAACCCCGAGTTGTTTGAAAGTCCCCCGACGCAAGTGCATTATTGTTATGGGGCGTGGCAAGATCGATTTCGAGGCATGCAAGATCATGGGGTGAGGTTTCACGAAGGGATTCCCGATCATCAAGCCTTGGTGCAATGGTTTCCTCAAGGACAGGGGGTCCTGGTCTTGGATGATTTAATGGATGAAGGGAGTCACGATAAACGCGTGTTGGATTTATTCACCAAACATTCACATCATCAAGGGGTGACGGTGCTCTACTTGTGCCAAGACATGTTTCCCGTGGGGCGCTATGCCAAAAGTATTTCCCGCAATGCGCATTACATTGTGGCGTTCAAGAATCCCCGGGATCAATTGGGGGTACGCAATGTCATGCTGCAATCGTTTCCGACCACTTGGAAAGACACGTTGGAGACGTTTCATCAAGCCACCACGCGCCCGTATGGCTATTTGATGTTAGATTTACACCCGGCCTCCTCGGATCAACAACGGTTATGGAGTCACCTGTTAAAAGACGAAGGATGGACGCGCACCTATCAAAAGCGCCTATAAAGGGACAACACCGCTTTTGGAACCGGAAAAAAGAGCAACCATGGCCGAGGACGACCGTCAACCTCCACAAGCCTACGATACCACGACCCCTGCGGGGGTCGGGGCGACCACTAGCAATCAAGTGTCTCCAGGGACCATCCAAGAAATTTTGGATACGGGGGACTCAGACTTGATTGCCCAAGCCTTTGATCAAGCGGAGGAGGCGGGTGATTATGATGCCCTCACCCGATATTTGGAATCGTTGCCTGACCTTCCACCCCCTGTACAGGCCTCTGCCCCCGCGGGGGTAGGAAGCCCAGGAAGTCAATCGTTCCGTAGCATACACACTACCCCACCGTCTTCCGTGGACACTCCACTTAGTAGGGGGAGCGCCGGCTTGTCGTCCGGAGCGCGAACCCCCCTTAGTCAGGGGAGCGCTCGCTTGTCGTCCGGGGCTCGAACGCCTGCGACGCCTCCTAGCGTACCCCGGGCGGCGGGTGCTCGAACAGCCGCGGGTGCTGGGGGTAATGGGGGTGGACGTGGTGGAGGTGATGGTAGGGGACGCCGTGGACCCAGGACTAGAGGTGGTGGACGTGGTGCTGGTGGTGGTGGTGCTGGTGGTGCTGGTGGTGGTGGACGTGGTGCTGGTGGTGGTGGTGCTGGTGGCGGTGCTGGTGGAGGTGGTGGAGGTGGTGGTGGAGGTGGTGGTGGCGGTGGTGGCGGTGGTGGTGGTGGACGACGGGGGCGACGACGCCGACGACTTTTCCCCACTTCACCTGCCTCCACCACTCCCGGATCGTCTGGGAGGTCTGGCAGACAACCTCGTACCTTGCGTCAAGCCGATTTACAACGACGTTTACGGATGCTGTTACAAGATCAAGAACAATTGGCCCAAGGACGGGAAATTGCGAATGTGACCATGACCAATAGTATTGTGACCAGTTATAAACAGGGAGGAGCCCCCAGCGTACAAACCTCGTCGTCCCGGGTGTCGCCGTGAGGATGAAAACCGTCGTGTCGTTATTGAATGGATCTCGACGTCCTGGCATCCCCTTGCCCCCCGAATTGTTACAACGGATGGATTCCTTGTATGCCTTTTACCATCAACAATGGTGGTGTTATCGCAAAATGTTGAATCATTACAAGTGTATCAATGCCTTGTTCAATGGCCTGGCGTTACTCCTGATGGCCGCCGGCATGATTGCGGGTCCCCTGTTGGACAACAGCACGTTGGTAGCGTGTTTGGCAGCCGTGGGCACCGTGGTCAAAGGATGGGCCGATTTTAAACAGTACCGATTTAAAGTGACCATGAGTCGGTTTGCGTTTACCACCTATGCCAAAGCCTTGACCGAATTGAAAACCTATGGGCGTGGGGTTCCCTTGGAGGACCTGGAAGGATTTTTAATCAAGATGCAAACGTTGGATGATACCATTGTGGATTTCACTCCGCCGTTACCCAAACGATGTGTGCAAGAGTACCATGGTCATTTTGTCTACCAACCCGTGGAAGCCCAATGCTATGTGGACGGATGTCCTCGTCCCTTGAGACCCAAAGACTACTGGATCCATAAAAAGCCGCTCCCTCCCAGCCCAACACTCTTAGAACCATGGCCGTCCGACGACGACGACGCAGAAAAAGGAAACAAAGAGGAGGGGCATTAATGCGCCGCAAACCCCGTTTGGTGGATAAAATTGCCCATGGCATGAGTATGTTTCTATCGGGGCCCGCGCCTGGGTTTGGACTGGCTTTAGGCAAATTAGGCGGTCAAGCCTTGAAAGGCATTACCGATAATGTACAACATTACCGACGACAACGAGGTGGGGGTTGGTGGTCCGATTTGAAACGCAATACCCGTCAAGGCTATAAAGAGACGCAAGACCTCATCAAACAAGACAAAGCCCTTCAACGTCTGTTGATGAACCGTCCATGGTGAGGAGAAGACGACGACGACGACGTCGTCAACGAGGTGGTTTTTTAAATCTATTGGTCCCCGCTATGGTAGGATTGGGGAAAGCCGTGGCCTTGGAAACGGATAAACGTATAAAACGCACGATCCAAAAAGCCAATCAACGGTATCGTCGCCGTCACCGATAAAGGATGCAACGTCTTCGACGTCAATTCCCGTTTTTACGCTCCATGTTACAAGAAGCCAATGGTTCCAAACGTCAAGAGTTGTTACAACATGCCAATGCCGATCAAATCAATGCCGTGAGTGAACTGGTCTTGAACTTCTTAAAAAACAAGATTCCCATCACACCCCCCATCCTGGCTAAACTTCGACCCTATAAAAAGGTGCTACGCGATTTGGGGCGTCGTCGACATTCCGTGAAAAAACGTCGGGCGTGATTGGTTCAACAAAAAGGACGCGGGTTATTTCAAGGACTTCACGAGGTGTTATGTCAATGTCTTCGTTAACCCTCCCTACCTGGATGAAACTGTTACAAGAGGCCAATCGGGCCACCGACCAGTGGAAAGACGAGTGTCATTATTGGAAGCATAAATATCGCCTGTTGTATCGAGAGTACAGGCACATCTTAAAGGCCCGTCTTTGTGAGAGCTGTCGTCAGATAGAAGACGGGGAACTTTGCTCCGAGTGTAGTCAACCCCCATGGATGCAGTCTACATGATTCCCCACAAGGACTTGGAGCAACTCATTCAATATTACAAAGGAGAACTCACCGAAAATGCCTTGTTGAACAAAGCCGCGACGCTCGCCGCTCAAAAACATGTCTTGTTAGCCAACCCTCAATTGCCCCCGGCCGTGGTCAATGCTCAAACCAAACCGTTGAGTCAAGAATTAACCAAGTTAACCAAACGCATTCGTCAATTTCCCGGAGGTGTGGGAGTGGGTGCCCCGGGTGCCCCTCCTGGCGAGGAAGAGGAAGAGGCCGGGGATTTGGTCACGGGGCCCGTGGAACAATGGTTGAAGCGCATGATAAAAGGAGGTCCGTCGGCTCCCAAACCCACCATTACCCCTGCTACCAGGGAAGGCACGAGAGAAGAGAGACCTTCTACCAGTCGAGGGGATACCCGGTCGCGTTTACAAGCCATTCGAGAACAGCGCAAGGCTTTGGAAAAAAAGTTAGCCGAGAGTGGTAAAGGCAAAGGCAAAGGCAAAGGCAAAGGCATCTCCCGTGAAGTGCAAGCATTGAAACCCTTACCCGGTTGGGAAGATTGGGCCAAAGGCAAACCACCCCGACGACGACGTTTGCAGTACGACAGTGAGTAAAAAAAGATGGCCCCCCGCACCAAGAGGAGGAGGAGGAGAAGGGGCCCCCCACGGAAACGCCGTCAACGCGGAGGGGCCTTGGATGTCCAAAAATGGATTGCTAAAACCGGCAAAGAATTTCATTGGCCCGGCTATCAGTACATGGGCCCTGGCACCCATTTAGCCAAACGTCTGAAACGAGGGGATCCCGGGATCAATCGCTTGGACCAAATTGCGAAACAACACGACATTGATTACAGCCGTGCCAAGAATTTGCAAGACAAATGGAAAGCCGATACCAAGATGATCCAAGCCATTGATAAATTACCCGGCAAGAAAACCAAGACGGAACGGGTGGTCAAAAAAATCATGCAAGCCAAGAAACGTTTAAAATTGTAAAACACTTTAATGACAACCCCATACCATGTTGAAAAATAAAAAATGAAAATGTCAATCACTGTCTCTTTGATCGTTCTACCACAATGTCACGATGGAATGTTCTGCCAAATACGGAGACGAAATGTTCTGCCAAATACGGAAAACGAGGGTTAAGATACTAAATCATATATCAAATCGACGCCTTCGTCGGATGACGTCATGTCCTCCATCCAATCATCCACATCAAAATCCTGCACATCGTCCATCACCTGCTCCCACTCGTCGGGTGACAATAAATCCTGCAAAAATGAAAGATCGTTACAGTCAGAGGGTTCCGCGACTTGCAGGACCCCCGAATCCAAATCCAGCACAGTATGAGAGTCCTCCTCAAGGAGTTGAAGAAAGGATTCCGGGAGCGGCACGTTCGTAACCCCCGAGTCCTGCGATTCCGGGAGCGGGGTATCCCCCGAGTCCAGCGAGTCACAAAAGGTTTGGACATAGTCCCTCGCAGACCTCCGACAATCTGTCAGGGGGATGGTTAAAGGCGTCGTCAACTTCTTCTTTTTCGCCCGATAACGGGCTGACCTTATCCTGTTTTGCTCCCTCACCAGCTCGGGATGGGTCTTCCGACGACGGGCATAACGCTGCCTCTGTTTCTCCCTCACCTCCTCCCGGCGGCTCTCTCGATATCGTCGCTGTTTCTCCCTCACCTCCTCCCGACGGCTCTCTCGATATCGTTGCTGGTTCTCCCTCACCGCCTCCCGGTGGCTCTCTCGATATCGTTGCTGACGCGCCCGGATCCGTTCCCGATTGGTTTTATAGTACTCCCTGTCTTTCTCCCTTATGCGCTCGAGATGTTGTTGTCTGTAACGCCTGTCGGCCTCCGCCCGCTGGGCTCGATGCGTTTCCCGGTAGCGCCTGTCGGCCGCCCCCCGCGGGGTTTGAGGCGTTGTCTGGTCGCGCCTGTCGTCCTCCGCCCGCGGGGCTGTTTGGGTACTTGGGGCCGCTCGGCGGGGAGCCCGTTCATCATCGCATTCGTGGTACTTGACGGGGGCTCTGCGGGGGCGCAACGATATCGTCAGAGCCATCGGGAGCCGGGGGCGATGTGTTGGTTGGTAGCACCGGTCAATTTCCCTCCGCCGGGCTCTTTGGGTCCTTTTGGGGACAGCAGCGCTTTCTTGACTCTTGTAGGGGGCTCTGTGGGGGCGCACTTCTTTTTCGTCCGACATCGGGAGACGGGGGCGGTGCTGGTGGAGGGGTGGCTGGGCGTTTGAATTGGTAGCGCCAATAATCGCAACAATAGTCCAACCCCTCCACAAACCACTCACAGGTGTGCTGAGGGTAACACAGCGGGTGGAAGTAGGCGGCTCGTGCTGCCCGGACTGCCTGAGCGGCCTCTTTGAGCTGCTCCCTTTGCTCGAGCTTCTCCCCAAACTCTGTGACACTTGAGTCCAACGCCAACTCCGCCTTGACTTTCTTCAAAATCTCCTCGACTTCCAAATCCGCTTCAAAAGTTTCAAAGGTCTCCAATAGCTCGTCTTGATCAACCTCCATTTTGAGATGACTCCGCCGGCGGGTCGATTTCTTTTATAGCGGTTTATTCGTTCCCGTGATGCCCCATGGGTCCAAACTAGAGAGGGGGGAGGGGGGTCCCCCCACCCCGTCCCACCCCTCCCAGGGACCCCGTGGGGCCTGCTTGTGATTGGTTCATGCTCTTCTTCACGTGACCCCTCTTTTCTCTATAAAAACAGAGCCCCGACCGCCAACGGAGTTCATCTGATCATGGCCTCGCCGCCGCCAGAAGATGATGATGATGCTCGTGCGGGACCTAGTGACCTATTACTCGGACTACAGCTGTCTAGTGATGATGATGATGACCTATTGGCCCATTTGGAACGACAACATGCCTTTCAAACGCGACTCCTTCAACAAAGCGGAGCCGGAGATACCTCGATACAAAGGGGTGCAGGAGGGTTGGATACCCCGATCGGAACCTTTGACTTTGAACTCCAACCCTTTGTCGATCGGACGAGTCGTCGAATGGGGGTGCGTGAACGTCATTTCAATACCCGTTTACGTCAAAGGGGGAACTTGATTCCAGATCAAAACATCACGGAAGCTCTCCAAGAGGGGTTACGTCGAGCCGTGAATCAAGTGTTGACCACCACGCCGGACCTCCACGATCAAGATCGCCTTTACTTTACCATCGGTTCAAACCGCCTGCACAACAACTTCCAGGGATGGGGATTACGCGCGGGGGAATGGCGTGAAGGCGGAGACCGTGTGGAGGCCCTGTTCCAACGTTTAGCTCAAGCCCTCAACAGCAACGAACAATTTGAAATGGACGATTCGTTTCAAGTCTCCATCACGCAAGTTCATCATGCCCCTCAAGGTACCGGCAAACCCCGTCGTGGCAAACCCGGCCACCCTACCATGGTCATGTTAACCAGGAACTCCAAATCGATCATCCGAATTCAAAACAGGGATGAACTCTGTTGTGCTCGAGCCCTTGTCGTCGCCAAAGCTCGCGTGGACCAGCACCCGAAATACCCCAGCATTCGTCAGGGAACTAAACTGCAAAAAGAAATGGCTCTCTTGCTCCATCACGAGGCCAACGTTCCATTTGGTCCATGTAGTTACGATGCCTTGACGGCTTTTAGTCAAGCCCCGTCCCTCAGAGGTTACCAGATCCTGTTGGTGGATGCCCATCGCTCTTTTCACATCACGACCTTTGGAGCCCCTCAAGACAAACAATTGATCCTGTTGCACCACCAAAACCATTATGACGTCATCACCAAGTTGCCGGGATTTTTCGGGTCCAGTTACGTCTGTGCCCATTGTTGGAAACCCTACAACACCGAGGGACATCATCACTGCACCAAGCAAAAGCACTGTGGGGCCTGTCGTCAAAAAGAATGCCAGGATTTCCTTCATGCTTATCCTCGAGGCCAGAAAGCCACCCGACGGTGTCAACATTGTCATCGGGACTTTTTCGGAGACACGTGTTTCCAAATGCACCTTGTCAAGGATCCGACCGGCAAACCTGCCAGCAACTCCCAGGCCACCATCTGTTCTCAACGTCGTCGTTGTCCTGCCTGTCGTAAACAGAACGTGGGATCAGACCAGATTATAAGGCATCGATGCGGATACCTGGACTGTCCCTCCTGCCACGAGTACGTGGACGGCGAAACGCATCGTTGTTTCATTCAAACAGCCCCCAAACCTCAAGCCAACCAGAAAAGAAAGAGGAAACGAGGAACCACAGGCACCGTCCCGGAGGAGGACCAGCCTCCTTTGCATGTGTTTTTTGATATTGAAGCCATGCAACCCCACGAACAACACATCGCCAATCTCGTCGTGGCCGAAACCGAAGACGACGATCAACCCAAGTGTTTCCCCGGTCACCATTGCGTCCGCGATTTCCTAGAATGGTTAGATACCTTGACCCTCCACGATACCCGTCAAGTCAATGTCCTGGCTCATAATTTCCAGGGTTATGATGGATATTTTGTCATTCATCAATACTATGGCGACAACCGAATCGTCGAGCAGCTCCGGAACGGGTGTAAACTCTTGCAAGTCCAACATGACCGTATCCGTTTCATCGATTCATTGAGTTTTTTCCAGATGCCCCTCTCCGCCTTTCCCAAAACCTTTGGCTTGACAGATGGCTGCAAAGGGTACTTCCCGCACAAGTTCAACCACCCCGACCACCAAACGTACGTGGGACCTGTCCCAGCCCTCGATTACTATATGCCCGAAACCCTAGCGCCCAAAGACAGGCAAGCCTTGGAAACCTGGCATCAAGAACAACGCGACCAGGGTGTGGTGTTTCATTTTAAAGAAGAGTTGATCGCCTATTGTGAATCGGATGTACGTCTGTTGAAACAAGGATGCCTGACTTTCAAACGCTTGTTTGAAGACTTGACGGGCTTCAATCCCTTTGAACACATCACCATTGCTTCGGCCTGCAACCGGGATTTGCGCATGAACCGGATGATCCCCAACAGCATCGCCAGTGAACCCGTCCGTGGTTGGCGCAATCGCATCAATCAATCCCGCGTCGCCCTGGAATGGCTCACTTGGTGTGGCCAAGAAGTCCAACATGTGGGTAATGCGGGTGAAGTTCACCTCCCCCCTGTTGGCTTCGTGGACGGATACTGCCACGATACCCGGACCGTGTACGAATTTCAAGGTTGTTTTACCCATGGATGCCCGACGTGTTATCCAAACCGCCACGAACCCCATGTACGCCACTTTGATCGGACCCTGCAAGATGTCTACGAGACCACCCAACAAAAGATCCAACGGCTCAAAGAGCTCGGGTACACGGTCGTTCAAATGTGGGAATGTGAATGGGGTCGTCTCAAAGACACCTCCTCGGATATCCGTACGTTTGTGGCCCAGCTTCAATTCACAGACCCCTTGAATCCTCGCGACCCCTTCTGTGGAGGACGTACCAATGCCGTCAAGCTGTATCACCGTGTCACCCCCACTCAAAAGATCCATTACATCGATGTCACCTCCTTGTACCCATGGGTCAACAAAACCTGTGTCTACCCGAAAGGACATCCTCGTTTCATCTCCGCCCCGGGTCACACCGACATCCACCCGTACTTTGGACTCATCCAATGTCAAATCTTACCTCCCCACGAATTGTACCATCCGGTCCTACCTTACCGCCATGAGGGAAAACTCCTGTTTCCCCTCTGTGCCGCCTGTGTGGAACAAGAGATGTCCAAAAGACCATTACAGAGAACCTCGGAATGCGTGCACACTGACCGACAACGTGTCCTAACGGGAACATGGTGCAGCCCGGAATTGGCCAAAGCCGTCGAGCTCGGGTACCAAGTCCAGTACATCTACGAGGTCTGGCATTTTGACGAGACCTGTGAGGGTCTGTTCGAAGATTACGTCAACACCTGGTTGAAAATCAAGCAAGAAGCCAGTGGGTGGCCTCAGGAGAACATGACTGAACAAGACAAACAAACTTATATAGACAACTATTTCGAACAGGAAGGCATCCGGTTGGAGTACGATAAAATCGTCGTGAATAAAGGGCTCCGCACCCTGGCCAAAATGATGCTCAATTCCATGTGGGGTAAATTTGGTCAACGCCTCAACAAAACCCAAGTCCAACCCTTTCATGACCCTCAAACCTTTCACCGTTTCCTGGATACCGATCGCTTGGACGTGCGCCACGTCTCCGTCATCAATGACGACCTAGTGGAGGCCCATTACCAGTACCAGGACGAAGACATCCCCGTGTCACCCAACCTGAACATCTTCGTGGCCTGTTTCACCACCTGTTGGGCTCGACTCCGACTCTATGCTGCCCTCCAACCATTAGGGGACCGGGTGTTGTATTACGACACGGACTCCATCATCTTCCTGCAAGACGAAGGCCAACCCAACCCGGTCTTGGGCGATTACCTCGGGGACTTCACGAGTGAATTGGATCCCGACGACTACATTACGGAATTCGTGTCGGCGGGTCCCAAGAACTATGGCTACCAAACCAAGCTTGGTCACGTTGAATGCAAGGTGCGGGGATTCCGTCTCAACAGCGAAGGCAAGAGCCAGTTGAACTATAACGTCATGCGACAGAACGTCCTCGACGAAATCCAGAAACCTCAAAAGCAGCCGCGTCAGACCCAAGTGGTGAAAACTTACCAGATCGTCCGGGATCCCAAGCAGTACAAACTGTACACCTTTCCAGATTACAAACGGTACCAGCTGGTGTATGACAAGAGAGTCGTCGATCCTGCCACCTTCCTCACCTATCCCTATGGATACAAGGGCCTTCTTTCCTAAGAGTACGTCAAGTCATTGGTATTGCTTACCTCTTCTTAGTAGCATACCTGAGGAGTCCAGAGCAAACTTCCTTGCCGGCTTTTGCCAGCTTAGCAACCGTCGAAGCCTTGAAAATTGTGGTGAAGCCAGTTGGAACCAATCCACTCATATTAAAAAAAAGGAATACTCATCAAAAATGGAATACTCATCAAAATGGAACACTCCTATTATTATCAAAAATGGAACCCTCATATTATTATCCAAAATGGAACACTCGTCAAAAAGGAACACTCATCAAAAAGGAACACTCATCAAAAAGGAACACTCATCAAAAAGGAACACTCATCAAAAATGGAACACTCATCAAAAATGGAACTCATACTCATCATGGAATGAGAACCCTCATATCAAAAGCATTGTCGGCAACCTGAAGCGATCCAACACCTCTTCTCAAATCTCATCACTGTCCGGTATGTCTTCGATGCATAACAAAGGTCCCACACAGGAATTGGCTGACGTCTCTTCTGGCTCCAAAAGCATTGTCGGCAACCTGAGACAATCAAGGCACCCTCCATCCGTAGCTGTCGCTTGTCTTGCTTGTCGACTTGGGAGGGCGTCCCATCCTCCCATACCTTGCCAATGACTTGATGAGTTGTTTGAAGAACCTTGGATCCTCATTCAATGACTTGTTGAGCTGTTCAAACATGTCTTCCATTAAAAAATATTTTTAACCACATCACCGTGTCTTTTTCTTGGACTTAAGGATCACCCCCGTTCCTAAACTTGGACTTTGGACTTTGCGCCCGCGTTTCTCAGCGGTTTTCCTTCCCCTTGAGCCCACGATCGAATTTTCCACCTGGTCAGCGGTTTCCCCTTCCAAATCACGTGACTTCCGGTTGCCTGAGCCCACGATCGATTTTTCAGACTGGTCAGCGGTTTCTCCTTCCAAACCACGTGACTTCCGGTTGTATGAGCCCGCGATCCCTTTTTCCATCTGGTCAGCGGTTTCCCAAAACACGTGATTTCCGGTTCCGGTTATGACGTCATTTTTACATCAAAACGAGGCCCATCTTGCTATCTGGGCCCCATTTACTACTTTCGCCTTTGTTTCTTTGATTTTTCGAAAGCTTTTGACTGTATTGGTCACAATGTGCTTATACCATGGATCATCAGTTTCCCTTCATACCGAAGGCAACGCGTTAAGCTTGGTGAGACGACCTCGGATTGGCTCCCAGTTAATGCCAGTGTGCATCAGGGAACTAAATTGTGACCAATCTCAAGGACTGCGCAATAATTATCAGTAGCCGAGGGGGAGGGATGTAAAACGTAAGGGGGGCAGAGTGCAAAGTAATACACTGAGAGAGAAGGGGGCAAAGTTTAAATAAATTTTATTTGTAGACAAATAAAAGGTTTTATGTCTCCTACTCGCATAATTGTTTTTAGCGCTAAATTAAAGGTATCCTTTGGGATGTGGGTGTTGATTGCGAAACAATAGGCTAGGGGCCTGATTCAGACTTTGGTCCCTCCTTTTTATCATCAGTTGCAAATCACGAGACAGAAAGGATAGTTACATGTTGCAACAATCACGAGCCTTTCCGGAAAACACCAACACGCAGTAAAATTACTTGGCCTCGTTCATATGCCCTTACATAGGGGATAGAGGGTGTAACCAAAGCTCGACCTCTTAGTCTGTAAACGCTAAACTTCAGATCGTACAAATACGCAAGCAATCATCCCACCACCTCCCCTTTTCTCCACCCATATCGGGCTACTCTTTTAACGTTGTTGCCTTTTTACTGGTCCTCACCTTCGCCAGAGCCATTTTGAGAAAGTAAGACAAATAATTTTTAGCTAGTTCTCTACTTTTACTACATCGTTAGTCTTGATTTTCTTACGTTTTATAGATTGAATTAAAGCGGCCACGTAAAGTGGCTACATTTTTATCCCGAAAATGAGCTGTGGTTTTTCTCTCCGTTACAAAGCGCTCTAGCAATCTCAGCTTGACTGTTGCCATCCACTTGTCCTGAATTATATTTGTATTTGAATACACAAAGAGAGGAGACATAAACTATTCAATGGTAAGAAGTGGGGTGATATGTAGATTTTCAACGAAAATTTATCACATTTTCATTTTTGTTGTAGACTGCGAGTAGCCTTTAATTTTGGCGATGGCGATTGTCGGGCGGGCGAAGTACACGCACGCGCGTGCGTTAACCTTTTCATTAGTTTACTTAACATCTAGTGTTAATTATAAGTTGCCCATTGCCTGTGGTGGTCTAGAACTTAGTGTTAGTTCAGTGTTCTATCATAATTCAGCGCCCTCTGGTATTTAACATCATTAAAAAAAAAATAAGTAAGAAACCCGACGTAGTCAATCGATAAAATCGTTACTGATATAAATCGATAATTATCAAGTGATTTGTACCGATTGATAACGGAAATCGGTCAAAATCAATAAATCGTTTTGGTGTGTCAAATTGATATTATCGATTTCTAACAGATGACCTTTCTTGCTGTTTAAAGCCTGCTTAGCACACGAGAACCAAAATCTTGAACTCAACTCGAGTTTGCTTCTGTGTTATACTTCTCAACCATGAAACCGAGCTAGACCGTGGTTAATTTTCATCATTTAAGCAACAAACACTGGATCTAAAATGAAGCCACGTTAAAATATCGTCTATTCTTTGTCATTTAAATTTTGTTATGATATATATACCTGGTGGGGTTCAATTTACAATGGTCACACTGATTAGAATACTAAGTGCGATCGCACCCATCATAGTAACAAAAAGTTACTCAAAGTTTCAGTGAAGCGTCCTATTTGACCTTCTGATCTATGCTGTGTGTGCAGTTTAAACTTTTGAGTCTATGGACTCAAATGTAGTGAAAATTCAAATAAAATACACTGACCCTTATTCAGCCAGTGTTTTTGGTCTATTGGCGCCAATCTGCCTTCCCCCTTCTCAACTCCAAGAATATCAAAGCTGTGACTTAGAAGGCAGAGGGTACGTACAAAAATGTTACCTTTCAGTCCTTGGAAATAGTTGATGCGTCACATGACGTAAGAATTACGTCGTGTTCTCAAAAGGCGGACATCTTGGATCCGTCATCTTGGATTTCTTGATTTTGTCCAAAACCTCCGAAAAGCACCAAAATTAACCAAAAATTCTTCAAAGTCGATAAAGATCGCTTAATGATCTAAAAATGGAAAAAGGTACTGCAATGAAGTTAAAATTTTTCATTAAAAGCGAAAACTTTACAAATTCTTAAAAAATTAAGGTCTAAATGTGGTTTCCATTGATGAAAGATTGTTCTCAGATAAATTTAGGAAAAGTCACCGAGCTTGGTGGCTTAAGCTTGCATATTGAAAGTGTTATAAGTGATAAATGTCCAAAGTCCATGTCGGCAGATTTTGCCGCCCCGGTCTGAAAAGGGTTAAGCGGTACCGTTCTGAAGCTCTTCTAATATTCTGTTTCTAACTTTTGAGTGTGTAGATGAAATCCTAAATTCTGAGCACTCAAATCCCTCTGAATAAAAGATACTCCAGTAGGAGTATTATTTTCACCTTTTCAAACTTTTTCTGTGGAAATGTAGCCTCTACGTGACGCATATGAATCACAGAGAACAGCTCGTTTTTTATCTTGTCGCACTATAACAGGAACTAATTTTTTTTTCGCGGCAAACGCTTGCCAACAATATAACTACACAAAAGCCATTCCTTGATAATTACTCTTAAAGCACACAGCAGCCGACCTCGTCGAGGAGGTGTTGCAGTTTAAGTACTTTAAAATTGTCGCAGCATACGATATCACGCGCCAAGGAAACAAATGTTAAAACAAAAGATGAATGGAAAGGATTCCTTAAAGTTGTTCATGAAGAACGCCGCTTTCGACCTGGTCCACGTGGTCGCTTCATGGCGGGTATTATTCTTTTTTAAGGTTATTATTGAATAAAATGCCGACAATGTTGATGATTTTAATTTTAGTATAGTGCCTTCGTCGCCGACTGATACACAAAAGCCGACCTCGTCGAGGAGGTGTTGTAGTTTAAGTACTTAATTGTCGCAGCATTCGATGTTACTCAATAAGAAAACAAATAAAATACTGCCAAAACTGTCGGCGCAGACAATAATTCTAAACCGCTACCAAGACAATACTCTATCTTATTGTAATTCTTATTTTGTCCGTTTTTGTCCATTTTTAGCTTTTTTACACTTCTATTGTATCCTTGTGTTTAATCTTTTCACACCCTCCCTTGCATATATTTCCAATCATGCGCTTTCATTTCTTTTTACATTCGTTAAAGGCTATAGTATAATAGCCGAAAGCTTATATTTCTCTTAAATTTTTTAAACCAGAGAACGCTTTTTTATATTTTTAAGAAAACAAATGTTAAAACAAAAGATGAATGGAAAGGATTCCTTAAAGTTGTTCATGAAGAACGCCGCTGTCGACCTTGTCCAAGTGGTCGCTTCATGGCGGGTATTATTCTTTTTTAAGGTTAGTATTGAATAAAATGTCGAACAAAAGAGAGAAGGCAGGCTCGAATTGTTACACTACGCGGGGACGCGTTTATTCCAAATGACAACAGCATCAGAGATTCTTTTCGTCATTACTGATACAGATGGGTGGTTACTAGCGTTTTCAACTCAAGATTATTGCTCTTAGAGACTGAAGACTGAACAAATTCTTCTTCCATTATCAATCTTCTTTTATCAAATTTTGATCAACTTCTTTTGTTGTTAAGACATTTTAAAAACTGGAAAAAACGTTGGGCCGGGCCATTACATTTTCCATTATCGTTTCAAGCGATTATGAGCTTTTCAGAAATCGTGCGTTAAACTAACCACATTGAGAAATAAAATATCCTCTAACTCCACACTCTGCTGTCCGAAAGTCTATTTGACAACAACAACAACAACAACAAGCTTTATTTGCATGACTATAAGTACATACAGTATTGCAAAAACGTAAAACTTAACTAAAGCGAAACTTATAACAATCATAATCATGTAATAGGAAAAAAAGCAATTATGTATGCGTTACATTACTTTCATTCGATAGAAGATTATTTCGTAAAGATAAGCATCTCAAAATGAACTTCACCAGTTGAGTATTTAAATAATAATTATCAGAATTCATTAATTAACATGTTAACCTACACTATATCTTCCGACAGTCTTTGTCTATTTAAGTGCATGACTTTAAAGTGATATGGTAGAATTGTTAAACTAGAACATTATCTTGTGCTGCATCGAAGGCGATCATTCCACAGTTGAGTAGGGTGTACGTTTTTTGATTACGGAAGCCTCTTTTCAGTCACTGCGGAACTTACTTCCTTTCTAAACACAAATCGGTCCAGCTTTATAGCCCGAGGTGAGCTCCGTACACTGGACAGGAATGCTGACTAAAAAATAAAAAATAAACATATAAAAAGTTAAGTAAGTAAATTAAGTAAATAAATAAATAAATAGAGAAATAAATAAGCACAAGAAATTGAATAAACTAATAAATAAATAAATAAACATTCAAAGATAAATATCCGTTCTTTGTCAATAGTAAGGTAATATACGGCGGCTGCGCTAGGGAATTGAGGTCAGAGCTGATGTCTCAATCCATTTAGTAGGTTGCATTGTTTTCAGGGTTTGGTAATCGCTAAACCACATCGAAAAAAAAAGCGGAATCTCGCAAATTTTAGTAACTTCTATGTTGACTAAAAGTTCTTTAAGTCAAGTGCAAGTAATAATATTTTCAATTTTGATAACAAAAAGCTTTTTTTCACGACCCGCTAACTTGTCTGTACAACTTACAATTGCCCATTCCTTTATACCGAGTACATGCAAAAGAGCTGCGCATTGTTCAGCGTAAACTTAACTTAGTAAAAGCGGTGTTGCGCTTCAATGTAATACAATGCAATGCATACAGTATCACTACTTGCCAACAGTTCTAGCTAAGATGTCAGCAGTTTTTTAAAAAAATATATATCCATTAACCCACCTTCTTCACAATGTTGAACAGGTTGTTTAGCATGAAGATGATGACCACACGCCACCATACGTCGAATCCTTGAAATGCCAGTGATGTGTTTGAAGACACCGAGCCAAATATATACAAAGATTCGGCTGACATTTACCGAGAAACGACGAACAATCCCACAAAAGCAAAGATCAACCAAGGACATATTATTAGGCTCTGTGTTGTAAAACTGTAGTGTTTCGATTATTTTGAGGGGGTAGGTGGTGTGATTTCCACAAAACGTAGACTAAATCGTCTATGTTATACCACGTCTCGGATCGTTTGATAAGTGAGATTTAAATCCATCCAATAAAGATATAGTGTTGATGTCATTATATTTGCTGTTATTTTGGGAAACAGGTGGTCCCTGATCGTCTTGCAACGACACGAAAAAGCGACTAAGCGTGAAATTCGCATCTATGTAGCTTCAAACCGCCCTTAGGGGGTGGTCGACCGTGTATTGGAAAGGCGTAATCCGCCGTCGACTTTGTAATTGAACTTGGAATATCTGAACTCTTTAAAATAAGGTTACGGCTCGTTTGATAGGTGAGCCAAGAGCTGCTGATCGGATTCCAGCCAATAAATATACAGTGTTGACGTCATTACTATTTACAAATGTTTTGGGAACAGTTTTTCCCTGAGAAGACTCAGAAGAGACACGCGAAGATACGAACATCCGAGAAATGCGAACCACCTGACTTCTGACCGATTTACTGTAATAAATAATCAATAAAACCGATTTTAATGAACTCTCGAAAAGAGCGTTATCAATTTACCTTCAATTTTGGACACGTTGCGTTGAAAGTCTTTTCTCTGTGTTACAATTCACCTGTGGGCGACTCTCCCTTCCCCTCAGTGTTGAGTGAGTAAATTATAGTTGTTGCACGTCATTGCTATCAACACTGGGGAAGCGGACAGGGAAAGTATTCCAACAAATATGTCCGAGATCTTTGGTGATAGTGGTTACAGTCAATTGCGTTTACCAGGGTAAAATGCAAATTCAGTAATGTCAAATCCCGGTTGGCAAGCACAGTCGGGATGCCTTTTAGGAGATGTGGGATGCCTATATCTAAGAGAACGTCTAAACGGAATGATCTTTCATTACTTACTTAGTGGGCCAAAAACTGGGTAAACTCACAAGCGGTTGGGCATATAATAATACGTTTATGATATACCTTCCCAATAAACTATGTAAATGACGCCGTGCCACGTTGAGCACAGATTTCTGGTAGTTGAGGTAAAGATCGTGGATAGCGGGAAATATAGACCTTGAGAATGATGTTTTATTCAGTTAGTGACACAGGCGGCTCGGAAAAAATCCGAGTTCTCTCAACAGACCTTATTCAAACAAATATTGCCCGCCATGTCTTTTATTTTTGTCCGAGAAGTCAATAATATCCTTTTAATGATGAAATTTCCTGTGTCTTGGTTTTAAAGGCGTTAAAATGAGAAAGCTTTTCAAGGGATGGTATCCTGGAAAATTTGCGTGTTCTAACTTTTGATGCAAACTAGTTATCAGTCGTACGATTTGTGTCGGAAAAGCCCTTCTTTCCCCCTCCCCCTCCCCCCTCTTACTCCACTTCTCCTCCTCACACCGTTCTGGACCAAAATAAGTCGCTTTATCTTCTCACTGAATCGTACTCATTTCCCTAAGCCACAGACGGACAAGTCGGACAGGGACGAGTTTGGACATAAAAGTCGCTCGATTTTTTTGTTATTGTTAAGACGCACAAAAAATTGGACGACTTTTACGTCCAAAATTGTTTTTCCACACAATGACGACTTGCCCGTCTGAGACTATCGGTCCAATAATGTATTCCATCTTTATATTGAGAAAACAGCCAAATAATGAGCTATCAAAATAATATGTTCTTGGCCCATATTTTAGGATGCGACGAGGAAATTATGTGAAAGTCGCTTTGCTTAAGCTTAGCTTGTCGCACGCTGCAAAATGGCCTTGTTTGTACGCGAGACTGGGAAGGATAGGAAAGACACTAAAAGCCGTCGTTACACCAGACACTATTTAGTGTAGAAAATGTTTGCCTCCAGGAGCTGCCTTCTCCACAATATCACAAAGAAATTAAGGACTAATTACATCCACGGGACCAAATCCTCCAAAATCTCAACAACATAGTTTATTGGTAAAGGTTTGATTGTACCTTGGCTTGGATCCCAGTTTTCTCACGTTTCTGGCACGATCCGCCTTGATTAATTTACATTTTCTTACTGTCTGTGATAATATAATGCATTGCGCTCAAACTAGCTAATATCGACTGCCAAATGCTTTTGTAAAATTAGCAACAAACAGTAATTTGATTTACAAAACTCCTGGGCTATGACAATCACCTTAAACTATCCAGTGTCTAGCAATTTGGTGAAATCGCAGGAAAAACATATGGGCAGTCATGGTATTCTTTGAACTAAAAGTATTAACCTAAACCTAAAAGGGGAGGGTAGATTTCACCTCTGCATCCGACGATAAACGCACAAATAGTCACATGCTATCAAACATTATCTTAATGCAGCGGAAAAGACCACAGCCCTAGCAAGGAACAAGTAATAGAAACAAACCTCGTTATCACAAGTAATAAGAGAGTGATTATAAAAGGGAGCTAGCTAATATTATTATTTAAAACTGGATTGTGTGTATGGCTTTTGTAAGCTATCACTTACTGACTCTATCTCGTTAAAACGCCCTCCCTGTTGGCCATTTGTTGATTGTATTAACGAGTTTTCTAACAGTACAAAATGCAAAAGACAGCGGAAAAGGTATTTGGATAAGGAAAAGGATAGTTGTTAGAAACAACCCTAAACATTTTTACTTTTTTACCTGCGGATTTTATTTAAAATTTTTTTTTGCTGGTATTTCCTTCTTCGTTGGGGCGCTAAAGTTTCGGACTTGATGTCGGTAAGAAAAGGGAGGAGACCAAAACTTCATTTTCGACAGTTTTCTGTTCTTATCTTCCAGCAGCTCTATACCCATCGGTACACAGATTTTTCTCCTTGTAAGTATATGTCATATTCGTATTTTTTAACCATTTTCCATTGATGTTTAACTTCAAGGGCACTCTTACGAACTTTACTTTGTAGGTGAGATTCTTCAAACCGTTGTTACATCTACTGCACCGTACTTTGCGTGGAATTCTTTCTAAATATCAGCGGTATCTACTATGATCTTTAAAAACATGGTGTCATCCCGAACATAACCGTGAGTATTAAGCTTCGACAGGGAGCAGAACAGTGGACATCCACTGGCAATGTTTCACTCTCGTCTTGGCCTTTGAAAGGAGGAGCTGCTTGGATCAGGCCTGAAGGCGTCGATCACGTGTGCCACATTATCCTGATCCAACAACATCATGGTGACCTTCTGTCTGAATGGCCAGCGGAGTAACGCGTCGAACTCACCGCGCATGACAACAAAAAACAGGGACAGATGTGTTCCTCGACCCATGCCATCCCCGTTTTAATACAACCGGGCACACATTTTGTATCCATGGCGACTGGTATAGAAACACGGGCTGTAAATGGAGGTTTGTCTTCCTGAGAGCGCATCGTTCTTCGGCGAGCCACCTCCGTGACTTTCCACAGCAGTGTGCCATCATAGGAAGAGAATTGCTGCTGATTTACATATTCCTCCATGTCTGCTAGGGCGACATTTCTGAGCGCTACATGATGTCCTACGGAATCCATTCGTCTCTCAAGTCGTCTTACACTCTCCACCACACTATCCGTTTGACGCCGAAGTGAGGATATTTAAGTAAGTAAGCAAGCAAAAAACAGTCAATTCATTAGTTAATCAATCCGTCAAATATTTAGTTGATGGTCTGCTCAGTTAATGATTCACTTGCATTCACTCATTCATTCATTTATTCATTCATTCATTCATTCATTCATTCATTCATTCATTCATTCATTCATTCATTCATTCAGTCAATCATTCAGTCAATAAGTAAGTCAGTCAGTCAGTCAGTCGGCCAGCCAGTCAGTCAGTCAATCAGTCAGTCAATCAGTAAGTCAGTCAGCCAGCCAGCCAGCCAGTCAGTCAGTCAGTCAGTCAGTCAGTCAGTCAGTCAGTCAGTCAGTCACCAAAGTGATCGCTATAAAATCTCTTTGAGTGACCAGTTTCGTAAGTGATCCACTCTCTTCAGTTCTCAGTCAAACGTATATAGAACTGAACTGTCTTAAACGACCATCTCTTGAATGAGGCCACCTTCCGAAGCTGAAGTTGTCTCTCATGCGACTGTACAACAACTCAAACGATGCACTTTATGAATAAGTCAGGATATTACAATTTTGCTTTGACTATTATGGCATGGCATGTTCATGGCAACGATTTTCGTACCTCTTGTTTGATATCGTTTAGCTCCCGCCCTGTCTCTCTAATCAAGAACTCCATGTTGTTGCCACCATTTTCGACAGGCATATTAAGGTGCTGTAGAGGTGTGTGCTTTGATGTCGTCGGCAGAGCTCCGTGTGAAGTAGCCTTCCCTTCCAGCAGAGCTAGTCTCTGGTCATGCAACTTCAGCTTTTCTCGCAAGTCTGTTGTCTCGTTTATAACTGTGTCTATCTTTGTTATTGCACTGGAAATGGCCACCTCTGAACCCCTCATCCATTCATCATTGACACTACCACCGCATGTACCGGCGACTGCACCGAGACTTTGTTTTACTTGCTCTTCCAAACGAAGAACATAGACTAAGAGCAAATTCAGGTGAAGAACGGAGCACAGCTGGTTGTGTTGTTTTGCTTCTGACTGGTTCATTTTCTGTAAATCATGACAAACATTCATCAAACCTTAACCAACGACATGTCATACCAATATCGTTCCAGGTAATTTTTCAGAAAATATCATAAAGAATATATATATATATATATATATATATATATATATAAACATTTTATGTTAAGTCAAATCTATGAAATAAATTATAGTTATAAAATGCTAAAGAATCTGACAGAGAAAGAATACTAGATCAAAAGAAGTTACAAGTTAAGTCTAGAAAAGTTCACAGGATTCGAACGAAAGTCCCTTGAAAGTCCCTTTGCAATATACATGTAACTGGGAAGACCGTTAGAGGTTTGGTAGGAACTTTGCCGCCCCTTAAACCTTTTTGGTTCGCTTGGGGTTAATATATCTTAAGCAGTGACAAGCAAATTGCCAAGCAATAACAAAAGTTTCATATGCCATACAAACCTGTCTGGCACTACATCCAATTATTTCAAATTTACAGCTTCTCTCTATTGTTTCGCAGTCACCATTAACAGGACTAAGGTGAGATTCCATCTATAGCTATTTGAAGGTGAAACATTAATATCGTTATCTTGAGGTGTCTAGAAGTTAACTGTAGAGGGTATGAAAATTAACGAGAATGGAAAGCTTTTCTGTCAAGCGCGTGTGGTAAAGGAATGCAACTTGCCTAGCCTGTGTTAGTCGTCTGGTTTATTACTCTCCATTTATAACCCTAGCAATCAATAAAAAAGGCCGGTGATGATAAAATCGTCTTCAAAAAGTTAACGAAAAGCGTTATGCATGTCATAATTTATCCTTTATTACGCTAGTTGTAAGAATAATTATTAATGGTTTAAACATGGTTACCAACTGGTTACCTGTCCTCGTAGGATTCCCTCCTTGCCGCACCTTTGACACTGCATTCTGACAGATACATTCTGCAATCCTGTGCTTGGTGATTTTAGATAATAAGCAAATGAAATTCACGCCATGTCAGTTAGTACCAAATCAACTGATTCAGAATTACGTATATTCTGATTTCTGAAGCAGAAAAGACCTTGTACAAATATATATTCATGAGTGGTATCTTGAATCTATCACTACCAGACGTGGACATGAAAAGTATTAGAAACAACAATTTTTTAATAAGGGAACTTAATCGTCTGCCTGAGGCACTAATGAACACTGGGATGATTAGAATTTTTGAGTTCATATCTTCTTATTGCAAAAACAACTGGCCATGCGGTATGCGCTATTTTGTTTGGAAAGTGAAGGCTTAATTACGTCATACAAGCTGGCATAATCGACTGCTTCTGTTCCTTTCGCTCTTGCCAGTTGTTGGGGTACGTTGTGTGCCTTTTTCATCACCGCCTCTCGAAGGATAACGTGCTATTAAGAATATCTGCCTTGTGTCGCCTTCCTTCCTCTTACTTCCTGATCTAGTGAAATATGTCACATCTGTAGTTGTTTACCCTTTTTACGTCACCTGTGCTAATGTAATTGGCAGTTCCCAATCACAGTCACTCGCGTTGTCACAAGGAAGTTTTTTGGGTATTTTCATAAATCTCTAGCGGAAAGAATCCTCGTTTTCCCACATGCTTTTTCCATCTCCCAGAACGGCAAGTTAAACCATTCTGGCATTGTCAACATAAAGTTTTCAGATGAAATTATGAATATATGAAATTCATATATTTGAACTGCGGAATGAAGAAATAAATGTAAAGAAGATCCTCGCAGTTATTAACGCAACTTATGCAGTTGCGAAAAGAACGCCTGAAAAAATCAAGCTAAGCCGGAATTGGTCATGCATGGATACAATTGCAAACAAACGAATTCGAGGAAATGGCTCGTTTTGTTTGTGCAACAGAGGCAATGAAAAACACTGCAGGTCTGTTGTTTCTAGGGAGGTACACAAAAGACAGAATGTGCATACATTATAGACAATATACTGTACGCAAAGCCCTTCCTTGAAGCATGCAGCAACAACAACAACAACACTTGATTATCTTAAATACTGGGTTACACAAGATCATGATATTAAAAACATCATTAGGTAAAAGTTCTTCAGTAAAACTAATCGCACTGAGTCACTATGCTACTATTAGCCTACGTGTAGCCGCACCAGTTGGTGATTTCTGATCTGTTGAAAGTTTGATAATTGTGCTTGCAAACGTACTTGATTTGCAAACAGTAAGTGTGTTATGTAACTTAAAGGCTTGTTCTTTTTGCACCCTGTTGATTTGTGGTGCTCTGTTTTTCCATTACCAAAATCCACCGCTAGAAAGATCTGTTACCACAACAAATAAACAAACACCGTCTACAATAACTACGCACACAAAAAAGGTGGACTGATCATACAACAAGTCGAACGCATCCAGTCACACCGGTTTGACAGAACAGTACCACTGACGCATGGAAATCTTGTTACACTCGTAGAATTCTCACGTTAAATATCAAATCTAGTTTTCGCTGTCGTGTTTGCTACCGCTTATTCGAAGTGTTCTTGCCAATAATCGAAATCTGAAACGAACGTTAGACAAACGGTATAAGTATCAGACAATTAATGAACGGCAAAAGCTGATGCTGCAGCGGTGGTATATAATAGAGACGTCACTGCACCGTTACGGTGTTCACTCGAATATCGCTGAATTCAGTGTTCTTAGTGTCGAAACCTACAAATATAAACTCTTACCTTTGCTTCATTTACATCTGTAACTTCAGTGGCTGTATCTTGTTCGACGTTTCCTTCAACTTGAGCTGAGTAAGCTTAAATATAAATTCATTAGAAGCTGCCTGGCGCCTTTATTTGAATCGGCCAATAAACAAGCACTATTTTATGGCATGTGACTGAATCTTTAATGAATACTTGAAGAAACAGCCAATCATTGACAGACATGGTAAGGCGAACGGGAATTCCGTATTCACCATTAGACTCCGTCTAAAGTAGACAAAGTAATGTCTCAATGATGTGTTTTCGTTTGAAAACGTGTGCCTACTTCAAATTAATTTGTTTCCGCCTTTGGCGCTGATGAAAATATCGACTATCGATGACATACTTCCTTTGCCTCGCCTCCACTCGAAACCTAAAGAATTAAATCTGTGAATTATTTATATTTGTTTGCGACCTCAGTAAAGTTTGGAATGGCATCTACGTTAGTACATCAGTTGGAGTAAAATTGTTTTATGCACCAAGACAGGCAACTGAGGCAACTGAAATCGGTTTAACTGGCGGTTGATGGAATTTCGTCTGCATTGCTGGTTATATTTGAGTAAAGAAGATCCTCGCAGTTATTAACGCAACTTATGCAGTTACATTTATTTCTTCATTCCGCAGTTCAAATATATGAATTTCATATATTCATAATTTCATCTTCATCTTTCCCGGGTATATTACGAACCAATTTAATGACCAGCTCTCAGTTGGCTTGACAGTTTCGGCCACCTCAAAGGACCACGATTATAAATCCGTTCCAGAGCAGCTGCGACTTCTTTGGCTTCTTTTGTGGCTAACGGTTCGGCCTCTTTGTATCGAGAGGCCACATCTACCACTGTGAGAGCATATTTGAAAGTTTTACGGGAGCGTGGTGGGCGATCTCAGTGTGGGAGATACAGAAGATCGGCTTGGTGAACTTTGTTTGGAACAGGAACATCAAATTTTCGGTCTTGGAATGTACCGTGGGGCTGGTAAATAAACCTGCCAAAGAGCGTGCTTTATCAACCAATGTCTGCGCCGTTCAGTAACGGGAAATGAAGGCTGTAGGTCTGACAACGTGCTTTAAAAGCCAAAAGGAAAAGAGAAACCTCCCAACAACTAAGCTGGGCAAACGGTGTAAGAGTAAAAAATTTCCGAGAACATATTTGTACTGCTTGTTTGCAGAGGAGGGGATACGGATTGATCAAGTAAATGTAATGCTAATGACGTCTGCTGTCACTGCTCAGTGAACCATTGAAGCAAATAAAGAGGACTGCACGCAGATATTACAAGTAGGGGGTCTTTTTTGTTTGCTTTGTAACTTTTAGGATTAGAATAGAAACATATTGACACTAATCGTACAAAAAGGAATTTTCGCAGATAAAATGTGCACCGTTGCTTTTAGTCAGTCAACAACGCTATATAAAAGATCGCTTACATTCTTAGAAACTGTTTGTCTTTACTCAATGGTTGAATAATTGTCCACAAGTGACATGGAACGTTTTCGTTCCACGTCTACTTACATCCCTCACTAAAGTTGCTCTGCCTTTCGACAAGGTTTCTTGCAGTCTCAGACATTTTCACCCATTAAACTCTATTATTGCACACTTGAGATATTTCTTATAACCTTTCATGCGCTATTCGATTCCAATGTTCAATTACCACTATAGTGGCGTTCTATTGTTTTTAGGTTATGAAAGGCGGGGAATCCCCTTACAGCTAAATTTCCTTATCGTGGCTAAAATCACGACATATACAGGTATGCATCGATTCAAGAACGGCCAAGTTGTCTGCTTGAAAGTCCCTCGACTATGTCTATTTTCTTCAAAAAAGAAAAACTCTGTGTTAACGTTTCCTTCGTATGTACTGTTTCTGAATGGGCTGCAACAGGAGACTTGTAGGCAGATTAGTCCTTTCTATAAATTTGTGTTCCTTCAGGCTACAATGCCATTCTGCGCCGTTCATTGAGTGGGAAATGAAGGTCGTAGGTCTGACAACGTTCTGAAAGCCAAAGGGAAGAGATCCCAGCAACCAAGCTGGGCAACAGGTGTAAGAGTAGAAAATTTCCCACAACATATTTCATACTGTTTGCATGCAGAGGAGGGGAAATAAAGCCCTGTAACTACACTGATACGGATTGATCAAGTAACGTAACGCTACTGTTATTCACAAAAATGACGTCTACTGTCACTACTCAGTGAACTATTGAAGAAAATAAAGAGGGCTGCACGCAGATATTAGAAGTAGGGTATTTTTTGTTTTAGTACTTTTTAGGGGTTAGCGTAGAAACGTATTGACACTAGGTGTATAAAAATCAAATTTGGAAGATAAAATGCAACATTTGTGCAACGTTTCCTAGTCAATCAACAACGTTAAGTCCGTTACTTAGTATCGCTAAGATTCTGGGAGACTGTTTATCTTTGCTGGTTTGAATAATTATCCATCAGTGACATAATTATCCGCAAGTGACATGGAACAATTTTCGTCTAGTTTCCTTCTGGATGTAGTTGGGATTTATTTGTGTCGCCATGTTAGAGCAACTCGTTACGCTTTATATTGGATGTACAATATACATCCTGAGTACGGAGTGTTTTTTGCCCAACGCCAAGGGCCGCATCCAGTATTTAGTCCTATATTTAAAGCACTCCTCTACACTATATGTGACTAAACACGTGCACTGATTCTACATACGTTGAGCTTTCAATCATTATACAAGATTTGTATGGCCAGTTGCCGTGTACATACGGCGTTCGACTTGCAAAAATCCCTTGCCGTCTGTAGTAGGCGTATTCATATTGGGACTTTTCCCAGACTTCTTGAGGTGAACAAAGTTGCCCTGGCGTACCTACACATAATAAGTAGGCATAATCCATATTGGGACTTTTCCTAGACTCTCGGCTTGAGGTGCATGAACAAGTTGCCCTGGCGTACGTAAGCATATAAGGACGCATAATTCATTGGAACGTTTTCCAGACTTTTTGAGGGGAAAAAAGTTGCCTTGGCGTACGTACGCATAATAAATAGGCATAATTCATTATTGGGACTTTTCCCATACTTCTTGACTAGTAAACAAAGTTGCCCCGACGTACGTGACTTAACGAAATCGAGGTGTCCGCCAAATCAGTGGAAAGAAAAGTGTGTCAGAGAACATGTCCTTAGGTCTACGCGACGCACACTCAACAACTACAGTCTACAAATACAATACGCACACAGAAAAGGTGGACTTTCTCCTTACTGATCAAACGACAAGTCGAACGCAGTCACACCAGTTTGACAGAACACCACTGATGGAAATCTTGTTACACGTACTCGTAAGATTCGGCACATTTAATATCAAATTTGCTGACGTTTTTGCTATCGCATGTTCGAAGTGTTCTTTCCAATAATCGAAATCTGAAAAGAACGTTGGATAAATGGCTATAAGTATCAAAACAATTCTGGATTCATGAACGGCGAAAGCTGGTGCTGCAGCGGGAGTGGTATAATAGTGACGTCACTGCACCTTTACGGTGTTCACTGGTATTAATCGCTAAATTCAGTGTTCTTAGTGTCGAAACCTATAAACATAAACAGTCTTACCTTTGCCTAATTTACATCTGTAATCTCAGTGCATGGCTGTATCTTGTTCGACGTTTCCCTCAACTTGCTGTGCGACAAATGCAGACTTGCAGAATTGTAGACTTATAGGGCCTGCAGACTTTGTGGCGTTTAGTTAAATTATAAAGTCTGCAGTCTGCATTTGTCGCACACCGCCTTCAACTTGAGCTGACTAAGCTTAACTCAACTTCATTAGAAGTTGTTTGGCGCCTTTATTTCAATCGGCCAATAAACAAGCAGTATTTTATGGCATGTGACTGAATGATTAAGGAATACTTGAAGAAACAACCAATCATTGCCGGACATGGGAAGCAACGGGAAATCCGTATTCCCCATCTAGACTCCGTCTAGAGTGAATTGTGTCTAGAATGTGTGTTCGTTTGAAAACGTGTGCCTACGTATACTTCAAATTAATTTGTTTCCACCTTTGGAAATATCGACTATCGATGAGTATACTTCCTTTGCCTTGACACCGCTCGAAACAAGAATTGAAACTGTCAATCATTTATATTTGCTTGTAACCCGAGTAAGATTTGGAATTGCATCTACTTTAGTACATCAGTTGGAGCAAAATTTTAGTACTGAATTGATGTACCAAGGAGGCAACTGAAATCTGTTAAACTGGCGGTTGATGGAATTTGGTCTGTGACGCAGGCTACCATATTGTTGGACTATATCCCAGACTGCATTTCAGGTAAGCAAGATTGCCCATTTGGTGGAAGGGTAAAACATCCCGACCTGGGCAATCGATAAAAATCGATATCGGAAAACCGTTCGATAAATCGATAACTATCGATATCAATCACGTAAACGTTATCGATTGTATAGATCAATCGAAAAAATCGATACTCACAACTGTTATCGATGTTATCGATTTTATTGATGGATGTCGATCGCACATGTCTTTAATTTCTGGCATTGATTTTGTTTTTAAAAACGTTTAAACGCAGTAAAATGATTGCGGTGTCTTTGTTCACAAAAAAAATTGTGTTTTTATTTCACTAAATGTGGTTTAATAAACTGGCAGGATAACTGTGCTGCATTGACGACGTCGTTTTGCGAGGGCTCAAGTGGCGATTTCGCGAGACCTCGGCTCTTTACTCAGGCTATGCATCGACCCGAGTATCTGCGAAACTGACATCTCGGCTATCAATTTCTCACAACAAATCCGTTTATTAACCTCTTACTATCTGAACGCGAGGGCCGTACTGGGGAATATTGGCCCGAGGTCGTGACAGTACGGACCGAGCGCAGCGAAGTCGGTACAAAAACGACCGAGGGCCAATTTTCCCCAGTATGGTCCCGAGCAAGTGAAGTTAGTAAGTAGTTTATTATATGGCATCATTTTTTATACGAAACAAAACTTCCGATAGTTCATTCAAGCCAATTTCCGGCGCGATGTCAGAACTGAGCCAGCGATTTTATCTGGCTTTCGAATCAGTTTGATGATCGTTGCTGTCGATCGGCAAAAACTTGCGTGGCTCTTGAAAGAAAACTGCTCTTCTTTTATTATATGTGTCAGCTTTTTGTCGTCCTCTACAAGTTTTATTTGAAAATACTTCTTCGTTACGGGCGGAGACAACTCGGGAAAAAGAAGAATAATGAAAAGGCCGCGATACTGAACCTCACAAACGTGCTTCTCAAACTGAAAATCGTGGCAGCGTGTTAGTCTGTAATGTGAACAAAGGAACGCTCAAACTTAAAAAAAAGACACTGGAAATTATCTCTCCATCAAATACCGCAAGTTGTTTGCTTCAGTGGCCTTATGGAGAACTTTGTGGATGCTGAGAGCAAATTTTTGTCCCACCTAACAAAGTTGTTTTTAGAGCAAGCTATACAGCAAGAGTGGGCTTGTGAACAAGCTAAAAATATTTTCAAGGAAGTCCACTACAAGAGCAAAAATCTCGCTGAGGAATCAAGGTACACTGTTAGTTTAGTGCATGTACGTGTAGCTTTAATTTGTTCTTGTGGAAAGCGCTGACTGAAGCGATGGCCAATGTTAAAGTAGACAAGAACGTGATCGTTTCCTTTGGATTTACAGTTGCCGACGAAAGTCGTTTGCTAGTTGTTTTGCAGTTTTCATTTTTTTTTTTTGCCAAGAGGTTTTCTTGCGAGAAACGTACTATGTTGTTAATGCTGAATTTTAATATTATTGTTTAAGTCTTGGCCGATTTACTCGGCTCTTTACAACTTACAGTCGATAGCCGTACAAGAAAAAGAAAACAATAAACACACACAGTCACATGAAGAACGTTGGCCAATGCTTTTTGATTCAACGCTGGCGAGTCTTTTGCTTATATTAAAAAGTCGGTCAAGTTATGTTCTGAAGAGCGCTTTTAATAAACAGACGTGTTTACCTCGTTCATTTGTTTTGTTCCGGCTCCAAATCTTTCCTTTTTTTATCTTCTTGTTTTTTCGCAGTTTGAATTTTGCGGGAGTGGGAGCGCGAAAAGAAATATATCCAAAAAGGACCATTTCCATGTTAATGGTCCGTACTGTAAAATCCCGACAGAAAACTAGCCAATCAGAACACTCGATTTAGACTAGAGAATTGCTTGCCATATAATAACGATTCTTATCGATTTCAGATACAATCAACTAAATTTATCGATTGTTATCGAATGTTACCGATTATCGATTTTATCGATTGCCCACGACGGGAAACATTCAATCCGCTCACAAATCCACAAATTAAATATACATGGGATTTCCTTTTTTTCGTTTATTTTGTCTTGTGCAACTAAATGCAAGGGTTGCCTTGACAGCTTATAACAGCTTAGATGAATACACATATACGTTCGCAGAAGCGTTTCATATATGCCTCTGACGTTCGCGCGTCAGTCCAGTATTCACTTAAGAGTCGGTAAGAGAGCTAGTTCTCCTTCGCAATCAAAGGACTCGTTTAACGAAATCAAACCTGAGCTCGATGAGAACATCAGTTATGTTGGCAATTGTCGTATTCATAAGATTCGTGCATTAGCAAATCATTCAGCTCTTGTTTAGGGTAATTTTGTTTGTTAGAAATTTTCCAGAAAAACACTCGTAAACTAGTTTCCACCTCAGTAGCTTACGCGGAAAGTATAACTGAGCAAACAAGAAAAATCTAAGGTTTACATCAATCACCTACAAATATAAATACTAAACTCCCTAGCAAAATTCGACTTTAAGAGTTCATTTAGAGTTAATGCAGTATTTTGTAGCTACTGTATTGATATTCCATGCATAAGGAATCTTGGTCGTTTCTCTCTCGAAATGAGCCTTCCAGCCAGTCATCTTCAGTGCACTGAATTGGACGTTTTTCTGAAAAGGAAGCAAAAATTACTCGTAAACTGATATTTGGGCTTTTAGTCCCGGGCTCAAAACATTATCTTTTTCTACCAATTGCCAATTTTTCTAATAGGAGTAATTCTCAATTAATTATTTTAGTATACTTTAGGGGAATTTTTGTTCGTGTTCAAGTCAAATGTTCAAGGCTTTATAGGCCAAGAACCGTCCCCTGCAGCATCTGTCACTGCCGGGGTGGGGAGGAGGGTGACCCTTATTATTTGTATCCACGTCAAAATGCCTTTTGTTACTGTGTTAACAACCATGCACCTATTCTCCATATATCATTCTAGGCGTAGATAGGTCATATAGGTATCTGTAGGTTTTTCCTGGATGAGGTTGCTTTTCTTTCGCAATTTTGTTTTACGGGTGCTGTTGTAGTAGGGTAATTCATTATTCAGTTGGATTCTTTTCATCGATACTGTTTAGCTAAAACATGAATGAAATGAATTAATTTTGTCGATTTAGTTTTTGCGTTTTAAAAGTAGGTCTCTCAAAATGGTTGTTTTTATGTTCGTACTGAAACTTAAGTCTCAGTTTTCGATTTCTTACCATCGTCCCATTTCACAGGTTCTTCAAGTGTCACGTGACAAAGTTCGGTGGGAAAGTTTTGCAAGACGTTTCTGATTTCTAAAAATGACCAATAATAGTCCTGTCTTAAAAATAACCCTTTGTTATTAGACCAGTGTTTCTGGTGTCTAAACAAAAGAGAACAAAATCCACTGTTCACTGTTTCTAACGTTGTCTACTGATTTATTATGTATACAGGAGGTAAGAAAAGCTTTCTCTCACTAGATCAATTTCAAAACCCTTCATCCATGCCCTCATGTGAATGGACACACGCGCGTTTTAGTAAATTTTGCTTTTCGAGTAGACGACTGACACAAAAAGGACAGCTCTCTAGGACTTATGTGAAAACGATTTCAAAAGTATGGTGAAAATGCTTTCCTGTCAAGGCTCTTGACAGTGAGAGGTTTTATATCTTGTCAAAGTCTACCTGTAATATCATACAGGGGTATGTTTAGATTATTTAAAATTGCCTAACGTTTGCACAAAAATTGGTGTAAACAATACTGTGAAAAGTTCGATACGGTTGATAAACCGCGTTGTGATATAGAGGAAAGTGAATATCGGGATAAACAGGTTTAAATTATTCTCTGTCGTGTTTTCTTGCAATAAAAAAAAAAAAAAAAAAGAGAGAGAGAGAGAGAGAGAGAGAGAGAGAGAGAGAGAGAGAGAGAGAGAGAGAGAGAGAGAGAGAGAGAGAGAGAGAGAGAGAGATTGGCTGGTTTAAATTTTTTACCAAAGAGCCGAACTTAAGAACAGAAATTATTGTGTCAGCTACTGTCCTACCTTTTTTGCAACATACACAGTGCTGTTCAACTGCTCGGCAATTGTATCTATCCTTCCTTGTTGCCATGTGTCGAAGCCGTGTGATCATCTGAGTAAAACGCCACCAAACTCTTGACAAAGCTCGCCTGCCTCGTACAGTAAGATGGAGAAAAAATCCGAAAAAACAGAGTTAAGCAAACCTGGACATTTTACCTGTTTTCGCTAAGTAAAACGGAGGTCCTTGAGCACTCACAGGCGAATTAATATGTTTTCTCTTTGACTGCTTTCTCTTATTTATAATCTCTCAGCCAATCAGCAACAGCTGAATGGGGTGAAGAACGGATCAGCTTTTCGAGCTCGCACTTTGTTTGTGCGGTTTTCCATTTTCTTCCCACTCATGGATCTGATGGATTTTAGTCATGGGTCATGACCCGTGACTTGTTTCCGGCCCAAATTGCACGTTTCCTCCAATATAGCACCCACGTTCCAACTCGGGTTATATTCTTACAATTATGGATTTCAGAAATGTTGAAATCTTCGCTAGTCAATTTGTTTTCTTACACTCCCGAAACTGCAAGATCTAACCAGTAACTGGGATGAGTAGACCGTTATTATGTTTATTTGAGGTCACATGACTGCTGATAGAATGAACTAAAAAGATGAGTGTTTGGAATTTTCTACGGCGTACTGGACCTCCTTGGTTTTAATCTACGTTAAAAGCTAACTACCGATCAGCAATCCTGCTGCCGCCGTTGCCTTGTCGTTGGATTCTCTGTTTGTTATGTTATTCACTTGTTGTTGTGGTAACAGATCTAAATTACGCGTATGGAAGGTTCCATACGCGTAATTTAGATCTGTTACCACAACAACAAGTGAATAACATAACAAACATGGCATTCCACTTGTCATCACTTTTTTAATGAAGCAAATGAAAATGACATTTGTTTGAGCGCAAAGGTGCACAGAAAGGGAGCTCAATTAACGTGACTCTCTTAGTATTTCAATGACGACTGGTTGATAAGCAACGTGTCGTAAAGGCTCTTCTGAGAAGAAAATTATTCGCAAGCGGAACAATATAGTCTGAGTTCTATTTTTGTGACTGTACAAAATGGAGAAATAATAATTCTTAACTTCCTCTTTCGCGTAACCGTGACTCAGCATTAGCAATGCATTTTGCTTCGATTCAAATGGTGATCTCACCACTTAATTGCACCGTTCCCACTGTCTTGGTAGAAAGACAACAAGGGTATTCCAGTTTGTCTTTACTGGCTAAAACGAATGATTATGTTTGTTTGACTGCTTTCTCTTGATAATTCTGCATCCAATCAGCGACAGGCATGCAAGGATTTTTCCCTGATCTCCTCCATAACTCAATAAAAATTATACTTCTGTCAAAATCACACTGTTGTACCTTTCTTCATATTCCCACGTAACCACGTTTTCTTCAATTATGCGAGAGTCTCTGCATGAAGTTTGAACGCTTCCTGAGTTTTTTGAAGCGGGGAATCCTGTAAACTGAGATTTGTTTCAAATTGTGTCTGAACTAACAAATTGAATACACTGATGCAAGAACAATCAGCAACGAACATTGCTTTCTTTCACATGAGACAAACTTTGTGCAACGAGCGAACTACGTTATAATGGGGTCGCTTCCGGTCAGCTAAAGCGTAGCAGATTGCTTTCTATTAGTGGAAGCGATCGAATCAACACAATCCATTGAAAGTAGAAACTATTTTGTGATGAATGAAAAGTAGGAAAAAATGATGGACATAGAGGGGTTTCATATTTGATCATGTTACGCTTAAATCGTACTTATTTTCCCTAAGCCACAGACGGACAGGTCGGACATGGACGAGTTTGGACATAAAAGTCGTTCGATTTTTTTTGTTATTGTTAAGACGCACAAAAAATTGGACGACTTTTACGTCCAAAATCGTGTTTCCACACAATGACGACTTGCCCGTCTCAGACTATTGGTCCAATAATGTATTCCATCTTTGTATTGAGAAAACAGCCAGATAATGAGCTATCAAAAGAATATGTTCTTGGCGCATATTTCAAGATGCGACAAGGAAATTATGTCAAAGTCGCTTTGCTTAAGCTTAGCTTGTCGCACGCTGCAAAATGGCCTTGTCTGTACGCGTAAGTTCATTGACGTATATATATAATCGAGGCTGGCAAGGATAGGAAAGACACAAAAAGCCGTCGTTACACCAGACACTATTTAGTGTAGAAAATGTTTGCCTCCAGGAGCTGCGTTCTCCACAATATCACAAAGAAATTAAGGACTAATTACATGCACGGCACCAAATCCTCCAAAATCTCAACAACATAGTTTATTGGTAAAGGTTTGATTGTACCTTGGCTTGGATCCCAGTTCTCTCACGTTTCCGGCACGATCCGCCTCGATTAATTTACATTTTCTTACTGTCTGTGATAATATAATGCATTGCACTCAAATGTTTCTTTAAAATTAACAACAAACAGTAATTTGATTTACAAAACTCCTGGGTTATGACAATCAACTTAAACTATCCAGTGTCTGGCAATTTGGTGAAATCGCACGAAAGACGTATGAGCAGTTATGGTATTCTTTGAACTAAAAGTATCAACCTAAACCTAAAAGTGGAGGGAAGATTTCACCTCTGCATCCGAAGATAAACGCACAAATAGTAACATGTCATCAAAAATTATTTTAATGCAGCGGAAAAGACCACAGCCCTAGCAAGGAACAAGTAACAGAAACAAACCTCGTTATCACAAGTAATAAGAGAGTAATTATAAAAGGGAGCTGGCTAATACTATTATTAAAAACTGGATTGTGCGTATGGCTTTTGTAAGCTATCACTTACTGACTCTATCTCTTTAAAACGCCCTCCCTGTTGGCCGTTCGTTGGTTGCATTAACGAGTTTTATAACAGTACAAAATGCAAAAGTCAGCGTAAAAGATATTTGGATAAGGAAAAGGATAGTTGTTGGAAACAACCTAAACATTTTTACTTTTTTACCTGCGGATTTTATTTTAAATTTTTTCTTGCTGATATTTCCTTCTTCGTTGGGGCGCTAAAGTTTCGGACTTGATGTCGGTAAGAAAAGGGAGGAGACCAAAGCTTCATTTTCGACAGTTTTCTGTTCTTATCCTCAGCAGCTCTATACCCATCAAGTACACAGGTTTTTCTCCTTGTAAGTATATGTCATATTCGTATTTTTTAACCATTCTCCGTTGATGTTTAACTTCAAGGGCACCCTAACGACTTACGAACTCTACTTTGTAGGTGAGATTCTTCAAATCGTTGTTACACCTACTTAACACTGTACTTCGCATGGAGTTCTTTCTAAATATCAGCAGTATCTACTATGATCTTTAAAAACATGGTGTCATCCCGAACATAACCGTGAGTATTAAGCTCCGACAGGGAGCAGAACAGTGGACATCCACTGGCAATGTTTGACTCTCGTCTTGGCCTTTGAAAGGAGGAGCTGCTTGGATCAGGCCTGAAGGCGTCGATCACGTGTTCCACATTATCCTGATCCAACAACATCATGGTGACCTTCTGTCTAAATGGCCAGCGGAGTAACGCGTCAAAGTCACCGCGCATGACAACAAAGAACAGGGACAAATGTGTTCCTCGACCCACGCCATCCCCGTTCAAATACAACCGGGCGCACATTTTGTATCCATGGCGACTGGTATAAAAACACGGGCTGTAAATGGAGGTTTGTCTTCCCGAAAGAGCATCGTTTCTTCGGCGTGCTACCTCCGTGACTTTCCACAGCAGTGAGCCATCATAGGATGAGAACTGCTGCTGATTGACGTATTCCTCCATGTCTACCAGGGCGACATTTCGGAGCGCTAAGTGATGTTCTATGGAATCCATTCGTCTCTCAAGTCGTCTTACACTCTCCACCGCAGTATCCGTTTGACGCCGAAGTGAAGATATCTAATCAATCAATCAATCAATCAATCAATCAATCAATCAATCAATCCATCCATCCATCCATCCATCCATCCATCCATCCATCCATCAATCAATCAATCAATCAAGCAAATAAGCAAGCAAAAACCAGTCAATTCAAAAGTTCATCAATCTGTCAAATAATTAGTCGATGGACTGCTCAGTTAGTGAGTCACTCGCAGTCAGTCAGTCACTCCTTCAGTCAGTCAGTCAGTCAGTCAGTCAGTCAGTTAGTTCATATGGGTTTACCAAAGTGATGGCTATTGAATCTCTCTGAGTGACCAGTTTCGCAAGTGATCCACTCTCTTCAGTTCTCAGTCAAACGTATATAGAACTGAACTGTCGTAAACGACCATCTTTTGAATGAGGCCACCTTCCGAAGCTGAAGTTGGTCTCCCATGCGACTGTACAACAACTCAAACGAGGCACTTTTTGAGGAAGTCAAGTCATTATTTTGCTTTGACTATTATGGCATGTTCATGGCAACGGTTTTCTTACCTCTTGTTTGCTATCATTTAGCTCGCACCCTGTCTCGCTAATCAAGAACTCGATGTTGTTGCCACCATTTTCGACATTCGTAAGCCTTCTAGAAATGTCTCCTGGCATATTAAGGTGCTGTAGAGATGTGTGCTTTGATGTCGTTGGCAGAGCTCCGTGTGAAGAAACCTTCCCTTCCAGCAGAGCGAGTCTCTGGTCATGAAACTTCAGCTTCTGTCGCAAGTCTGTTGTCTCATTTATAACTGTGTCTATCTTTGATATTGCACTAGAAATGACCATCTCTGAACCCCTCATCCATTCATCATTGACACTACCACCGCATGCACCGGCCACTGCACCGAGACTGTGTTTCACTTGCTCTTCCAAACGAAGAACGTAGACTAAGAGCAAATTCAAGTGAAGAACTGAGCTCAGCTGGTTGTGTTGTTTTGCTTCTGACTGGTTCATTTTCTGTAAATCAAGATAAACATTCATCAAACCTTAATCAACGACATATCATGTGTCTTTCCAGGTAATTTTCAGGAAATATAAAGAATATAAAAAAATATCGTTTTGTGATAAGTGAGATCTATGAGATAAATCATACTTATGAACTGCTGGAGAAAGAAGACAAGTTCCAAATAAGTAGCAGGATTCGAACGAAAGTCCCTTACGAATCCGTTTGCTACATAACTGTGAAGACCTCTTTCCCTTAAGGTTTATAGCCGTTAGCTTGATAGGAAGTTTGCCTCCCCTCACTCCTTTTCAGTTGGCTTGGGCCAATATATTTTAAGCAGTGAGAAGCAAAGTGACAAGTAACAAGAAAGGCTTCATATTTTACACAGACCTGTCTGGCACCACATCCAATTATTTCAAAATTACAGCTTCTTTCTATTTCTTCGCAGTCACCATCAACAGGACTAAGATGCAATTCCATCTACGTGAAGGTAAAAAAAGTAATATCATTATTTTGAGGTGTCTAGACGCTAACTGTAGCCGAGAGAATGGAGACTAACGATAATGGAAAGCTTTCCTGACAAGTGCGCTTGGTAAAGGATAGCAACTTGCCTAGCCTGTGTTAGTCATCCGGTTTACTACTCTCCACTTACATGGCAACCGATAAAAAACGGCAGGTGCTGAGAAAATTGTCCTCAAGAACTTAAAGAAAAACCTTATGCATGTCATTCTTTATCCTTCATTAAGCATATCGTACGATGAATGGTTTTAAAACATGGTTACCAACTGGTTACCAGTGTCCTCGTGGAATTCCCTCCTTGCCGCACCTGTGACACTGCACGGGATACATTTTGCAATCCCGCGCTTGGTGATTCTAGAAAATAAACAACAGAATTCACGCCATGACAAGTAGTCCCTAATCAACTAATTCAAAATTACGTTTATTCCGATTTCTGAAGCACAATAGTATGACTTTGATTGTGCAAACATACATTCATCAGTCGTATCTCAGTGAATTTATCGCCACCAGAAGTGTTAATGAAAAGTAGAAACAACATTCTTTTAATAAGGTGCGTAAACATAATCGTCTGCATGAGGCACTAACAAACACTGGAATGCTTAGAATCTTTTAGTCTATATCTTCTAATTGCAAAATCAACTGGCTACGGTACGCGCCATTTCGTTTGGAAAATGAGAGCTGAATTACGTCGTACAGGCTGGTATAATCGGCTACTCCCGTTCCTTTCGCACTTGCTGGTTGATAAGGGTACATTATAAGTACCTTTCTCATCACCGTCTTTGGAAGCATAACGTGCTATTATGAGTATCTTGCTTGTGTCGCCTTCCCTCCTGATCCGGTGAAATATGCCAAATCTGTAGTTGTGTACCCTTCCACTACAGCTGTGCTAACCTAAGGTAGCTTCCAATCACAGTCACTCCCTATGGCCACAAGTTAGACGTTTGGACACTTTCCGTAAAGCTCTAACGGAAAGAATGCTCGTTTCACTACATAATTTTTCCATCTCCCATAACGGTAAGTTAAACCATTTAGGTACTGGATGTTCGATTGTGCACAGGGGGGGGGGGTCACTGTAACACACCTCTCTCACACACCAACCTTGAGAACTGCAGCTGTCATAGACTGTCCGCATAAACTGCATAGTTGTAGCCGATATGAACATTCCTCCTCTACATGTCTCTGAAGTTCCGATCTTTTGATCGATTCTGGGCAGTTATGATTAGAACAATGCTGTTTTTCTTCAGGGCAGGACAAGAGATGTTTCTGCATGGGAAAGAAAGTAATACAAACTATTAAACTGATGTTTCTTTGTCTGATCACTTCTAACATAATTTCACCATGAACGAGAGGTGCAGTGCCGAGAATGCAATTGATATGCCACAAGTAAAATGAAGAAAGTTGTAAATATATGTCTATAATTTACTTCAGTTGATGTAATATTAGCATTTGAGGAATGTCCTGTCTTGGAATGCTTCACCCGTTACGTTGTTCGGGCCCCTACAGAGAGATACTGCCTTTGATAAAACCAAGAATGAGTCTTGGCACTTTTATTGCTTAAAACAGTGATAATGTAGTCTATTCTCTTCCCTTCTCTAAAAACATAGTATTTCATGGAAGAGTTTGAAACTGTGTCCCGGAGCCCAATGCAGGGATCATCTGGCCGACTTTCATCCCCACGTCGATTCCTTACCTCTCATGAGACAACTAGGATCGTGAATTGGATGCTATAATCTGTGGAATAATTCTGCCAAAAAATGCAAGATTTGTTTGCTGGTACTCCAGTTGGTCTCGAGTGTCTTGTCTAAAATTTGTTTTTTGTAAAACGTGATTGAAACCTACCTCCAAGTGCCTAACTTCTCCTTTCCACAGACAACCATCGTTTGAGTTCGAGCAGGCGACAATCAGAGAAAGCACTTCACGCTTCACAAAGTTATCAAGAAAGACCTAAAAAGAGGAGACATTTAATCCACAGAAATTCTGAGAGCCAGGAAAAATCATCTGGCAAAATTGTCAAGGGAGCACGCAGAACGACATGCTTTTGAGCTCTCAAGGTGCTTTAAAATGTGTGAGGCCCTGTCCGTTTCTAAGTCTTCCCTTGCACGTGTGCGAAAATGTTGGGTGGTCTCACCGACATAGCAGGCAGCACAGCCTGCACGCGAGTGTGTAAACCACACATGATTAGCACGCGCGTAATTAAGAGAACACTTAGAAACGAACAGGGCCTCATACATTTTTAAGCACCTTGAGAGCTCAAAAGCATGTCGCTCTGCGTGCTCCCTGGACAATTTTGCCATTGTCGATCAGGCCTCCTCGCAGTTTGCTCTTAAGATCAAAGAAGCGCTACACATTCTTTGGAAAAAAAACCAACACTCTATACGCAGGTCAAACACGTGAATTTAAAGTGATCTACTATTGGCTATCTCGAACTTGGTTATCACGTGGCTCCAACTTCAATTCGTTTTCTTCACATACCTTATCAAAAGGCTTTTCGTCGACAAGACATGCAAAACTCCCGTCCTCCCTGTCAAAATAAGTAAAACGTTAACATTTCAGATTCAATTACCATGATTTACTATAGGAAAGAGGTAATAGCAAAAGAAGCCAATGGTGCTAGTTGTCAAACATTAGAATAAATATTCCAAATTGAGCATATTCTGGTTAACAATCCCAAGTACTAAGTGCCAGACCAGCTGGCTTTTCACACGGAATGCCAAATATGTGTGATCAGGTCAGTGGTCAAAGTGGGACGGTCGGATTTTATGTTTACTCTGGGTCCTTAATTACTACTCATTCCTTTTATTTTTTGTTTAAGAACAGAGTGAATTGTAGTTTGTTCTCCTTGTTTGTTTTTTCGGTAAGCCAATCCGGAAAATGGTGCAGATCGACCCAACCACTCGATTACGCCGCGCTGGAGCGACTTTCATTGACATTCTTTACCATGGTCTCAGTATATATTCCCGTCAGGTAGTTATAATAGTTACCGTTTGAGTTCCTGGACGCACGAACTGCAATAAACATGACCACAGTCCGTCTGGACAGGATCTCTTAGAATGTTGCCACAAAGTGAACACAAGTATCTTGTGTCAATGGTGTCCTTGCTGTGCAGTGATAGCGGGTACCCTGGCATCGAATTAGCTGCAATCAGTCGTGTCTCTGGCTAGTTAGGTTATCCTGGCTGCCTGATAAGGAATGAAGATGAAATAGGAAGACACATTTAGGTATGGCGTGTAAGTGAGGGGATATTTATGATGACATCGGTACGATGTCCACAACGGTGCGAGTTCATCCCGGTTGTCTCTTGTGACTCTATTGCTTAACATGACCTGTCCAACATCTCAAGTAGGTACAACTCATACCGGTGCAAATTCACCCCGGTAGCTGTACCTTCTGGAGATTCTCATAGTCGTTGGCAGACTCATATCCGTGTCATGTAAACTCGGTGAGAGCTCGTTCACATCCTCAGTTTACTTTCAAGTACAGTTTGTTTAGAGTAAAGCGCACATCTCCCGCTCACACCGCTATAATAGTATCAACACCTTCTAACATTAGGTTGGTGTTATAATTCACTTTTGAAAGGCCAACTGGTTAGTTAATAGGTAATACGCTCAACCAATAACGAAAAATTTTTAACAGAATTAGCTAATTAAAACAAACGAACAAACAAAAAAGATGGTTGTTAGTTTCCAAAGGCATCGTGCTGCTGCGTCGGTGGAGAAGTGAAGGATTCATCAACTGAGTTGATAACTATAGATTGGCCACCATAAAAAGATTGAAAGCTGACGTTCGAGTGCTAGCCCTTCGTTAGAGCGAAAAGTACAGAGAGACGGACAGACAGACAAATAATTTTCTAAGTGCAATTATCTTTGTCGTTTCTGATGATATAGTTGGTACTAAGGCGTTTTGTGACACAGGCAGCTGTTGGCACAAATCTGATAAATTCAGTTCTCTTCCCTCTTTCACAGTCGATTGCAATAGCAACATGACTTATTAACAATGTAACTGTCAACTGTCAGAACACCAGTGATTCCATTTTCATTTTGTTCCTCCGAGTATAAACTACTCAATGAATCGCAATGGAATGCCGCTAACGTGACATGGGAAATGTGTTGTGTTGAGAGCTCGAATCTGCCCAATCGTGAATACCGCGTTGGACACCGAGCGCGGTGTTTTTGTTGTCATTTCCACACTCGTAGGTACCTGGCGTTATCTTTGTGTGTATTTGGACAGTTATCATTATGCTTTGTACTACTAGAAAATGGAAATTCCGCAATGAATGCCAACATTTTAATTTTAATTCTTGTCTTAAAAGGCTTGAGTGAACACTTCATGGAAATGTGAATTTTTAGCGAACAGTAGAAGCGTGCCGCTTTAAATATTTGTCGCTGAGTCGCTGAACATTATGGATGTTTTTTATGCTTTATTGACAGCAGTTCAATTAAGGTTAACCCGCTTGAATGTTACATTCATCGACACTTTCTAACTCTGTCGCTTCCGCAAGCCATCTGTATTTGAGGCCCGGGGGGGGGTACTTGGGTCAATTTTTGCTGGGTATGTGTCGCTGGCCACTCCATACCCCTACCCCATTATAGTCTATTCTGTAGCCAGTTATAGACCCCATGTTAGTCACTTTTGGGCAAATATACCCCAAATCCCTACTTGCCGGAATTTACTTACCCCTGAAATCCCGCAAATGTGCGACCCCATTCTAGTAACTCTATTAGCTCCTAATGAAAATGCAACCCCATTATAGTCAATCCAGTCGTGAAAATGCGACCCCATTCAGCGGCACATCCCCATTAGCCTATTACTAGGAAGTGCACCCCCCGGGATTTGAGGTGCTTAGTTCGTGCTCTTGTTTTGCCCGGGCATAACCCTCACTTCCGCTTCAGTGAAAACACAAGTGATGAATATTGAAAACCTCCAGTTATTACTCTGACTTTCTTTTACCTACGACTCTGCTCGGTGTTCCCTCGGTGTTCAGTGTCAGTGAAGGGTCTCCATATTTTGAACCACGGGAAACTCGAACCTATCCGGTGCTTCCAAGTGAAAAGTAGCACGCCCCCAACTTTTATATTCTAAAACTCTAATGAAACCTCTATAACCGAAAATCAAGTACCATTCGTCTGTCTTCAGATTGTTTGGAGTCTCGGAATTAAACTGTTTACGTTGACTTTGCTTAAACTGGACACAAACCAAGAAGCGAATTCTATAATCCTGTAGCCTTATTTGATTTATTTCTAAGTGCGTTGTGAAGGTAGGTCTTCCAAGATCAAATATCCCCTTTTCTTCAATACCCGCTTTAACCAGTTGTCTTGCCTACCTTGTCAGCTAAATTCTACTTACATCTCTCACTAAAGTTGCTCTGCTTTTCGACAAGGTTTCCTGCAGTCTTAGTCATGTTCACCCATTAACTCTAAATTACCGCATGCGTGATCTCTTATAGCCTTTAATTTATGCGACATTCGATTCCAATGTTTAATTAAGCATTGGCTTTCTATTGTCTTTGTTTTTATTGGCTTTGAAAGGCGGGGAATCCACTACACTTATTAATTAATGAAACATTATCGTGGTTAAAATCACGACATATTTGCACCGATGCAAGAACGAGCAACTCTGCTGCTTCTGATCAGGCTGTGAAACGTTGTATGTCTTTTGTTTGTAGTGAGCTTAATCATCTACGTGTGCATGTAGTGTGCAATAGCCTTTCTATAAATTTATATTTATGTTTCCTACCTGCAATGTCTGCGCCGTTAAGTGAACGGGAAATTTCTTGACAAATAGGTTGTAGGTCTGCTGGACAATGTTCTATAGCAGCCGAAGGGAAGCGATAACAAGAAACCTCCCAACAGGCAATCCGCGCAACTAGTGTACAAAAAAGTCTTAGCGGACCTTTTGTACTGACTGCATGCAGAAGAGGGGAAATAAACCACTGTATCTATGCTGATACTAGGTGGTCATTTGACGCAACGTAAAACTGAATTTAATATCCAGATTATTCACAGACGAAGTCTGCACCACTACTCAATGAACGATTTAAGCAGAGAATGGCGACTGCACCCATATACTTGGCAGTGCTTTGTTGTTACTGTTAAAGCGTGCTGTAAAGACGAGGAATAAAAACTACCTGAATTATGTGACGTTTGCGCACTGTTTTTCAACCGGATTCCGGTTTCCGATTATCTAAATTGACCTTACGTGTGTCATGCATTGAGATGGATCAACAGCTCAATATGCAAGACACTACTGTTTGTTTAGTTTGCTCGTTTGAATAATTAATGTCACAAGAATTGAGACCGTGACCGATCGAAATGTGTTTTCTTCTGATTTCCTTCTGGCCGTGGTTTTATTTTATTCGTTTTGCAAACCTTTCAATTACGCTTCATGTCCATTACAACACATGTCTATATATAGTACGGCAAAGTACGCCTACAAAGTATTGTATGCAAAGTATTGGGGGCAAAGAATTGGGACTTTTCCCAGGCTTTTTGAAGTAAACAAAATTGTCCACGCGTGACTTGACGAAAGCAAGAAAAGTGTTCCAGAGAACATGTCCTGGGATGGCCTCGGCCCACACTCAATAGATACCGTCTACTTTTCTTTCCTGCTCAACGGCAAGTCGGTCAAGTCGGACGGAATTCACGCAGGCAATGTGATGGAGCAACAATGTAACTCGTGTCGCACGTGTAAGGTTCTTTGCGTTATACAAATGTACTCTAGTTTGTAATACAGCATCTCCGACCGTGTTCTTGTTGCCAAGGAAAGTCTAAGGAGAACATGTCCTGTGATCGGGTCGGTTCCTAAGGGTACCTTCAATATGGATCAAACTTTTAACATACGCCGTCTACGCGCCTTTTCTCTTTTCTCATCAAACGACACTGTCGAAGGTCGAACGAACGGAGTCAAACCAGTTTGATTGAGCAACGGAAATTAATTGTCGCACGCTAAAGACTGAGTGCAGGCTAGTTTTTGATAACGCATCTTACACAGTGTTCATACCTTCTTGCCAAGAATCTAAACACGGGAAGGGACCACTGGATAAATAACAAGATTTGAAAATAAATACTGCACGGCTAATGCTTGTACTGCAGCGGTGCGTGATACGGGGGCCCAGTGTTCACTGAGATGTGCTGCTAAACTGTAATTGTTCCTTAGTGCTTAAACCTACAAATTTAAATTCTTACCTTTGCAACTGAATGTCAGCACTAGTCGAACGTTTGCTTCAACGTATATCGGTAATCTGATGAAACAGATTCTGTCTAATTGACCTAATTCGGCTGAATTCTTGTAGTGCAATATCCTGAGTGCAATTTAAATCAAAGTTATTTGGCGCCGTTATTTGAATTCGACCAATAAACAAGCAGCATGTAAGAAACAATAACAAATTCTTGAAGGAACAACCAATAAGGTGAAAGTGAGGCAAAAGGGAATTTTTGTAATCTCTGATTTGCGTTTACGCTCCTTCAATAATAATGTGTCAATCGTGGGTTTTCGTTTCGTTTTCGTCAGTCAATGCACACTCCACATTCGTTCGCCTATCATCCGAAAAATTGCTTCTTATAAAGTTATGGGCCATATGAATATTGTTATAGTATTGACACAGAAAGCGGTGAGCCATTCTTAAAAGCCAGCATTCTTTAGCCTTTATCTTTTCCTCAGTCGCTAACTGTATTAATAGTGTTCAAAAGTTGTTCTGGCTTCTCTTTAGGGCGGTTTAAATCCGTCTTGAACCTGTACTGAAGAGTTTGCTTCTGAATTAGGACAGGGATCAACACCAGGTGTCTGTCTCAGAAGAGGTGTCTATTCCATGTAAGTGAGTAGAGTTGAGTGTATTAACGCATCTTCGATTCAGGACTGACATAGTGTTAAAGCGTTTCCTACTGACTGGTAGCAAGTCCTCAGTACACTGAACCGGTGCTCTCTCTAGAAAGAAACAAAAGGAGAGCCTCTCTGGATTTTAATGAACACCGTTAAATACCATGGCCAATGTATAAACAAAGGCTCAGAGTCAAAAGGTTGCTGACAGTAATAGACGCGAAGGTAGCCGAAAATTTGAGTTACGGAGCGGCAAGCGGAACACTGGTATAATTTATATGGATACAGTCTCCTCATTCCTTTCCCACCACCACTGCGTCTGTGGCATCAATCATTGTCAATGCGTCCATCCGCGTGATAGTCTGCCTAATCGGCGCGCGAAAGTGTACGCGGATCGTTCAAGTGGCGCCAAATCAGATTAAAATTTTGAACAATGTAGGGCACGATAAGGAAAATATTTAATTTACAGTCTTTTTCAAAAATTTTAAGTCAGCATCCAACTGATTTTCTTATTCCCACTGAGCTATCAAACGGTCGTCAAGGTACATATCAGCATACATATGACATATCGGAATGCATTACTTTAGCATTAAAGAATTTAATTTTAAAAAAGTGTATCGGATATAACAGCATGACAATATTTTCATGATTTAAATACGTTGAGCTCTTCTCACCTTCGTAAGAGTGCTCAACGGGTTCCTGGTTTTGTCTTTTCCTCGTCGCTTGCAAGTAAATACAACAAATCAAGAAAAAAATCCACCTTGCCATAATCAACAAACGTCGAAACATTCTTTTTGAGTTTCGTGGTGTAAGACACATTCTTGAAAACAAATGAAACAAAGTTCAAGCAACTCAAGCAACACGTACGTTTAGTTAATTTATTCCACACTTTTTACTGCATGCTAAAATACAATATACTGAGAAATTTTGACCTCCGAGGCCAATTTTTCCGGCTCCGACCAATCATCAAATAGTAATATCCAAAACAATTTCAGATCGCTGTCTCGTGACGTGTAGGAAATGAAATATTTCTGCTTCAGTTGCATAGACAGGAATAGACAAAAGCTATGAAATATTTGAATTTTATCTGCGGCTGTGTTCGACGTTTCTTCGATGTTCAGTATTAATGGAGTCTCAAGGGATTTTTCTCTATATAGAACCAGGTGGGAAACTAGAATCTATCTATAGAGCCACCAGAAATGAAAGAAGCTCACCTTTACACTACTTTACTCTAATCTAGTACCATTGAGCTGTATTAAGTTTTCGTCACTGACTGAGGTCTCGGGATTGAACTTAAAACTGTAACCCTTTAAAGACCCAGTATCAACATGCATGTTCAACTTACTGTTCTCCACACTTTTTTTATGGTTCTAGTCGGGAGAATTTGATTAAACATGAAGACTTTATTTTGGGTAATTACTTCCTATATGCTCGTGACCTGTATGTTTGATCGACAAGTGATATTGTAAGAAGAAATTAGATTTTTACCACCATTGGGGCTTAAAAGGCTAAAGTTGCTTAAACTGAGCACAAAGTGATATTGTAAAGGGAAATTAGATTTTTACCACTATTGTTGCTTAAAGGTCAAATAAACCAAAATTTCGACATTTTTTCTTTCAATCCAATTTACTTCTTATGTGTTGATCTGGTATCAAATAAACATATTCTGAAGTTTCAAGTCAATTGGACTTAGGATCGCAGAGATAATGGCACGTGAAAAGTGCTACTTTTTGGCCTTCATAATCGTAGAGTGGTCGGGAAAGTTGTCGGTAAATTGTCGGAAATAACACTAGTGACGTCACTGTTGGCGAGCTGGAAAATTGCGGGGATTCAAAGTGCGAGGACTTGAGCGGAAAATCATGGTGTTTTGCGCTGCTATGAGAGTAAAGTAAGTAATTTTAAGTTTCCAGAAGATCCAGAACTGCCTGAAGAATGGCTCAAAGAATGAAAGGAGGATCGTTTCAACCCACAAAACACTGATTCACGTGTCTGTGCAGACCAGTTTACACCACAGGTAACCAAAGCGATTCGATCGAAAATAATCGGCGGTTTTCCATGGAAAATACCTAAAAATCCAAATAAAGTTTGAAGAACCTTACCTGTTATGTGTTTGCTGTGTTTTTGCCGGTTTTCCGAGCTTGTGGAAGTTGTTTTGAGCGGTAAATTACAGCGGTATAAACCATCCATGTCCGCCCAAGAACGGAGCAACTTCACACGGGAATTCCAATTGCGTGTTCAGCATTTGCACAACGTAGAAATTTAGAGGTAAGAATTTTGCATTTTGTTCAATATAACTATGACTAGCTTGTATCTTCTGATGGTTGTTGGCTCTTTCAGTTAGTTTATTTGAGAATTATAAGTCATAGCAGTTACTAAGCATTAACAATAACCTCCGGTTTTTGGCGCATAAATTAGGCTTCAATAATTATAAACAAACGTAAATTTCGAGCTCTAAATGTAAGATTTTTCACACACTAAAATATTTCAGTTTTATCGCTTTCATACAGCGGCTGCAGGCCCTTCTTAAGCCTCTCGCAAGCCAACACTCAAGACAACCAACAACATAAACCAAGATTTAATAAACTGGCCTAGTTTCTAAGTTTTGTGGCTTTTCACTGGCAAGCAGGTCCCAGGGGGGGGGGGGTACTCCGGATTTCAATCGAAGGATTTTTTTTTGGGGGGGGGGGGGTTGAAATTATCCATTCCAGGATGTTTTTGGGTAGGAAAATTTGGCAAGTATTTTTTTGGGTGGCTTGATTTAAGTAGAGATTTTTTGGGTATTCAAAACCATCTGAAAAATTGTGGTAGTGGCTGTGTATCCTGGCCGCGTAGTTCTGCGAATATTAAGTACTGACAACCAAACTTGTTTTGCGGTTGTTTTAATTATATTTAACGATGGTGTCATATTACATTGCATCTGTTTCATAAAACCGGCTATACAATAGTTCGCAAAGTGTCCCAGGTGTATTTCACAAGGCTTCAATTCATTCAACTGATTTCTCATCCATCGTGTTTATCACCCGGCTTTATCCTCACTGGAATTCCCTTTTGTTGTAGTGAATTCTTGATATCTTTCACTTGTGACTTGTGGGTTAATCCTTTCTGAAAATTTTTGAGGCTCGAAAATTCGGCATGGGATTTGGGGGGGTTAATTTTTGGGCTAGCGGGATTTTTTGGGTTTCTTGGAGGCCCTAGGGATTTCAAATCCAGAGTACCCCCCTGGGAAGCAGGTGTTCCAGGCTGTTCCATGTTCATGATTTTTAGGGGAGGCAGAAATGACATCATGTCAAGTGTATCACTTAATATAAGTATGGGGTCCACCCTTCGTACAGCTGCTATCTAAGTACTTTCAGGAGGGGGAAATGGTTGACCCATAAAAACTGAAGGAGTTGATTGTTGTTTGAAACAAAAAAACAAACTTCTTTTGTGGGTGTTGCATATGTTCCTTGTTACTCCAAGAAGTACTAATACCTCTTGAAAAGTTGTTCCTGCCAGCATGAATTTCTCACATTATAGTACCTTAAAACCCTAGAAAGTATCAAAACACGCTGACAATGGTCATTTTTAATTCAAACACCCTAAGTGGTTCCAAAGCATGAATTGTAATCTCGGTCACCCCCTTAACTACACGGTGGGAGCCCCTCCCCTCTCACCTCCTAGGTTAAGTACCACTCTGTAGTAATTGAAGAAAATACAAAGTTTAGAAACATTTCAAAGAGTAGTACAACTGTCAACCAAATATGATGTTAATATTATCTAGCAAGACTGCCAAGCTGTTAATGAACATATTCAAAGCCCTTTCAGTTTCCACTTTTACTTGGGAAGCTCTCTCTAATTTTTAAAACCAGACAAGATGGAATGGCTATTGGGATTTGTCGTCCCAGCTTCATACGTATCCAGTAAGTGTATTGCCTATAAGCAACATTACTGTATACATGTTCTGAGAACGAAAGAGGAAACAACAGACTCATACGAAAGATACACAGATGAGTAAAACGTAACTCATCAGTAAAGGGATTAAATAAATAAGTCAACTACAAAAATAAATCTATATTAAATAAATAAACAGGTTAGCTAACCAATAACAACAGTAGAAAAACAACATTAACTCGATTTCACAGCCTTAGAAATAATGAAATCACATTTGATTTGTTTAAGCTAAAATTTGAGAGTTTGTTTTTGCTTTCAACTAACAATTATATTACTTATATGTTGTACTGGTAGTACAACTGATTGCAAGCCCTGAATACTTGTTAAACCATATACATCAAAGGGGAGTCATAAAGTGCACAAGGTTGCTAATAACTTAACAAGGTATACTGTTTATGTAATCATGTTCATTCATGTAATAAGCATTGCAACATCTCATCATGTATTAATGAAGGATCTTTTCTCGTGAACACAATTTATAGGTGATTCATTTTTGGACCAAAATATGTAATTTTCCCTACCCACTTGTCCCCTGGTTCCTCCCCTGCTCCCAGAGGTTTTTCTTTCTCTTTTCCCAAACAAAATTCAACCACAAAACAGCTCTCAGTGTGCCCACTGTCAGAACAAACATGTAATTTTCCTTACCCATCTTGAGAACCAGATGTGTAATTTTTCCCACCCATTTTAAGAACTGACAAAACATAACTGTCACCCCCGAATCAATTACCATTTTCAGACCTGACTTTTAAGTCAACAACCATTTTCAGACCAAAAAGGCTTTAAAACCATACTCATTTGGGTTGCACCAATCTATACATGGAGTTTTTTCTCTGCCCCCCACCCCCCCCCCCCCACCCCCCAAAAAAAAGAGTCCAAAGAAAAATTACGTTAATATGTAGGTACTCCGGCCTTCATTTTCAAAATACTGATTATAATCTGTCTCAATGATAGCTGGATTTAAAAAACTTCTCTTCATCTGTCTCTAGGACATGGCAGGTGGTATCTTAGCACAGGACTTGGGAATTGCACGACAGCAAAACACTTTCTCGCCCAGCTGGCATTAGTACACAGTTGCCAAAATTTAATTGCACCTAAATTTTGAGCCTAAGATTGTATACATGCAAAACAACAAACAAACACAGTCACTAGTAACAGTTTGCGATGTAGACAGATACGTTCAACAAGATTCAAATACATTCAACAAGAACTGTAACCGTTTTCGGCTATGTTCAAAATTTGAGCTGGATTTCCTGCCGCTGTTGCCGTGAGGATGAAATTAAAACTGTACTCACACAGGAACCAAAATGGATACATGTATAAGAAGCTTTGCTTTACTCTAGTCAGTCTAGTCAGTAAGGCATAACAACAAACATTGATCATGATAAGTGTACAAAAGGGCTGCAAAGAACAACAAAAATGCCTCAAATAAAGTGGTAACGCATTTATTAACGATTATACGGCGAACTTTTACAGTGTAATGAATAAATAAGCTTAAACGCTCACCATTAAACTTTACCAATTCCGTCGTTTACTTTCGAAGCCATTGCTGTCGGTCGAATATCATCTGAGATTTTGCAGTCCGATTCTGTGGCAATTAGCTCAAACTGGTATGGCTCTACGTTAAATGCCACAGGTTTGAGCTCCTCGGCCATTTTCAACGCAAAGAAAACGGGTGAAAACAGAGAATTTTCCAAAAAATTCCAACAATACTCTTCAATACTCGCCCTTGGATCTTGAGCTTTCTTTGCTTATCAAAAGTGACGTCACAGAATCAGCGGTCGTTTCCATTCCTTCCATTTAAGCGCGCGGTCATTTCAGAAACGATTTCGTGAAACCTTCGGATATCTTCGTACTTTTGGCTTTATTACTCCTTTTAAGGTCTCAGGAAGGAAAATTTCGGTCCAGTTTGGCTTTATAATGATTTCTTTTTGTGTCAAGATGCGTTTAAACGGCTAAAGCGAAATTATCAAAATTTGGGTTTATTTGACCTTTAAAGGGCTAAAGTTGCCTAAACTGAGCACAAACGACTTCCGTCTTAACCAATTTACATGCTTGACTTTTTATTGCACGTGTCCGAGGTATTTCGACATTTGATACTAGTGTTTAATCATTTCGTGGTTTTCTGTTGTGTTCGGGTTATTAAAGTGCAGCAAGAAATCGCGGAAAGAAAAAAGACATATTACAAGAGCAAAGTCCAACATATAAGAAAAGATGACTGCCGCAGGTGGTGAATCGCGGTTGACAAAATGACTGGCAGGTCAGAAAAATCATCACCTCTCTCGCTGGAACGCGATGGTAAAGTCCTGAATGAGATGGAATCAACACCTTAAACAGTTTTACGTCTCTGTAAACGAGGAAATCCCCCCCCCCTCCCCATTGGATGTCACTACACTAGCAGATTTCTTGCCGGCCGAGACTTGTGTTCAAGCTATCCGGCCTCATGAAGTAGCTCCTAGCAGTAGAGCATTCCAAGGCCAACGGACCTGATAACGTGCCATGTCGTATCTTGAATGATTTTCCCTATGAACTAGCGGAGCCTGTCGCCACAATCTTTAACGCATCCCTCACTTCTGTGGTTGTGCTTCAATCTGGAAAGACTCAAACATTTTACCAATCAAAAACCCGGACTCCCACAAATGAAGGTGATTTGTGGTCAAGTGGATGTTGACGATATCAGGAATAAGTCTAGATAGACTTAACCTGAGTTCGGCTGCCGGTTGTCTTATCTAGATTCACCTAGTAAACACCTTCACCTTTGTTTCTTTGATTTTTCGAAAGCTTTTGACTGTATTGGTCACCATGGATCATCAGTTTCCCTTCCAATCGAAGGCAACGCGTTAAGCTTGGTGAGGCGACCTCGGATTGGCTCCCAGTTAATGCCAGAGTGCATCAGGGAACTAAATTGTGACCAATCTTAGGGACTGTCCAATAATTAACAGTAGGGGGGTTGTAAAACGTAAGGGGGGCAGAGTGTAAAGCAATACACTGAGAGAGAAGGGGGCAAAGTGTAAATTATTCAATGGTAAGAAGTGGGGGTGATATCTCAGTAGATTTACAACGAAAAATTATCACATTTTCATTTTTGTTGTAGACTGCGAGATTGTCTGGCGGGCGAAATACACTCACGCGCGTGCGTTGACCTTTTCATAAGTTTACTTAACATCTAGTGTTAAGTCGCCCATTGCCTGTGGTGGACCAGTGACTTGAACTTAGTGTTAGTTCAGTGTTCTATCATAATTCAACGCCCTCTGGTATTTAACATCATTAAAAAAAAATAATAAGTAAGAAACCCGACGTAGTCAATCGATAAAAATCGTTACTGATACAAATCGATAATTATCAATTGATTTTTACCGACTGATAACAGAAATCGGTGAAAATGAATAAATCCTTTTGGTGTGTCTAACTGATATTATCGATTTCTAACAGATAACCTTTCTTGTTGTATTTGGTCTTTAAAGCCTGCTTAGTACACGAGAACCAAACATCTTTAACTCAACTCGTGTTTGCTTCTGTGTTACACTTCTCAACCATGCTATCGAGAATGGTCTACACCGTGGCTAATTTTCATCATTCAAGCAACAAACATTGGATCTAAAATGAAGCCACGTTAAAATATCGTCTATTCCGTCCATTTAAATTTTGTTATGATTTATTTACCAGGTGGGGTTCAATTTACAAAAGTCACACTGAACAGAACACTAAGTGCGACCGCACCCATCATAGTAACAAAAAGTTACTCAAAGTTTCAGTGAAGCATCCTATTTGACCATGATCTCTATCTCTATCTCTATCTCTCTTAGAGTCCAAATTTCTATGCTGTGTGTGCAGTTTAAACTTTTGAGTCTACGGACTCAAATGTAGTGAAAATTCAAATAAAATACACTAACGCTTATTCAGCCGGGTTTTTTTTTGGGTATATTGGGCCCAATCCGCCTCCCCCTTCTTAACTCCGAGAATATCAAAGCTATGACTTAGAAGGCAGAAGGAACGAACAAAAATGTTACCTTTCAGTCCTTGGCAATAGTTGATGCGTCACATGACGTAGGAATTACGTCGTGTTCTCAAAAGGCGGACATCTTGGATCCGTCATCTTGGATTTCTTGATCTTGTCCAAAACCTCCGAATGGCACCAAAATTAACCAAAAAATATTCAAAGTCGATAAAGAACACTAAATGATCTAAAAATGGAAAAAGGTACTGCACTGAAGTTAAAATTTTTCATTAAAAGCGGAAACTTTACAAATTCTTAAAAAATTAAGGTCTAAATGTGGTTTCCATTGATGAAAGATTGTTCTCAGATAAATTTAGGAAAAGTCACCGAGCTTGGTGGCTTAAGCTTGCATATTGAAAGTGTTATAAGTGATAAATGTCCTTACCGTACCCAAATTGTGAATGAGCCAATCAGAAGCCTTGTTTACTGTCATGATTTTCTACGATATCAAGTCACTGACCTGATATCCTACGATATCACGGACAGTTTGTGAAACTCGCATTTTTTTTGCAGACTTTAAAGGAAAAAATTACAACAGAAATACAACGAAACGTAAAACTATTACACTTGTTAAACGAGAAAGTAATTTGTTTAACGGTAAGAGAGGGGGAAAAAATACAATTTCGCGCCAAAATTGGAAGCGGCTACACTGGTGGGCGCTCGCGTGAACTTTACGGACAGCACTGAAACTTTTTGATTTCAAAATGGAGCCGGATTTTCCAAATTTCTTTCTCAATTTGGACTTCCAAGATTCAGAAAATAAAACTCCAAGCAAAAGAATTAAATAAAATGGCAGATGAGAGTTAGAGAAGAGTATTGACGACCAGAAAAGTGTAAATACGTGTCGCTCTACAACGCCTGACTGATCACGGTAACTGAAAAAAAAAAACCGCCGGGTTTTAGGACGAATTTGGGTACGGTAAATACCTAATCGCACCTTTTTTGGTACGCTTCGGCAGCATATCAAGCTCGTTTGGTCTCACCATGGGTATTTTGGCTCGACTGCGTCTCACCAAAATACGAAACATGGCTCGACCAAACTCGCCTAATATGCCGCCGAAGCGTACCAAAAAGGTACGATTAGGTATAAAAAGTCCGTGTCGGCAGATTTTGCCGCCCCGGTCTGAAAAGGGTTAAGCGGTACCGTTCTGAAGCTCTTCTAATATTCTGTACAAGATGTTTCTAACTTTTGAGTGTGTAGATGAAATCCTAATTCTGAGCACTCAAATTCCTCTGAATAAAACATACTCCGGTAGGAGTATTATTTTCACCTTTTCAAACTTTTTCTGTGGAAATGTAGCCTCTACATGATGCATATGAATCACAGAGAACAGCTCGTTTTTTATCTTGCCGCACTATAACAGGAACTAATTTTTTTTTTGCGGCAAACGCTTGCCAACAATATAACTACACAAAAGCCATTCCTTGATAATTACTCTTGAAGCACACAGCAGCCGACCTCGTCGAGGAGGTGTTGCAGTTTAAGTACTTTAAAATTGTCGCAACATACGATATCACGCGCCAAGGAAACAAATGTTAAAACAAAAGATGAATGGAAAGGATTCCTTAAAGTTGTTCGTGAAGAACGCCGCTTTCGACCTGGTCCACGTAGTCGCTTCATGGCGGGTATTATTCTTTTTTAAGGTTATTATTGAATAAAATGCCGACAATGTTGATGATTTTAATTTTAGTATAGTGCCTTCGTCGCCGACTGATACACAAAAGCCGACCTCGTCGAGGAGGTGTTGCAGTTTAAGTACTTAATTGTCGCAGCATTCGATGTTACTCAATAAGAAAACAAATGTTAAAACAAAAGATGAAGAACGCCGCTGTCGACCTTGTCCAAGTGGTCGCTTCATGGCGGGTATTATTCTTTTTTAAGGTTAGTATTGAATAAAATGTCGAACAAAAGAGAGAAGGCAGGCTCGAATTGTTACACTACACGGGGACGCGTTTATTCCAAATGACAACAGCATCAGAGATTCTTTTCCTCATTACTGATACAGATGGGTGGTTACTAGCGTTTTCAACTCTTCAGATTATTGCTCGTAGAGACTGAAGACTGAACAAATTCTTCTTCCATTATCAATCTTCTTTTATCAAATTTTGATCAACTTCTTTTGTTGTTAAGACACTTTAAAAACTGGAAAAAACGTTGGGCCGGGCCATTACATTTTCCATTATCGTTTCAAGCGATTATGAGCTTTTCAGAAATCGTGCGTTAAACTAACCACATTGAGAAATAAAATATCCTCTAACTCCACACTCTGCTGTCCGAAAGTCTATTTGACAACAACAACAACAACAACAAGCTTTATTTGCATGACTATAAGTACATACAGTATTGCAAAAGCGTAAAACTTAACTAAAGCGAAACTTTTAACAATCATAATCATGTAATAGGAAAAAAAGCAATTATGTATGCGTTACATTACTTTCATTCGATAGAAGATTATTTCGTAAAGATAAGCATCTCAAAATGAACTTCACCAGTTGAGTATTTAAATAATAATTATCAGAATTCATTAATTAACATGTTAACCTACACTATATCTTCCGACAGTCTTTGTCTATTTAAGTGCATGACTTTAAAGTGATATGGTAGAATTGTTAAACTAGAACATTATCTTGTGCTGCATCGAAGGCGATCATTCCACAGTTGAGTAGGGTTTACGTTTTTTGATTACGGAAGCCTCTTTTTCAGTCACTGCGGAACTTACTTCCTTTCTAAACACAAATCGGTCCAGCTTTATAGCCCGAGGTGAGCTCCGTACACTGGACAGGAATGCTGACTAAAAAATAAAAAATAAACATATAAAAAGTTAAGTAAATAAATTAAGTAAATAAATAAATAGAGAAATAAATAAGCACAAGAAATTGAATAAACTAATAAATAAATAAATAAATAAATAAACATTCAAAGATAAATATCCTTTCTTTGTCAATAGTAAGGTAATATACGGCGGCTGCGCTAGGGAATTGAGGTCAGAGCTGATGTCTCAATCCATTTAGTAGGTTCCATTGTTTTCAGGGTTTGGTAATCGCTAAACCACATCGAAAAAAAAAAGCGGAATCTCGCAAATTTAGTAACTTCTATGTTGACTAAAAGTTCTTTAAGTCAAGTGCAAGTAATAATATTTTCAATTTTGATAACAAAAAGCTTTTTTTAACGACCCGCTAACTTGTCTGTACAACTTACAATTGCCCATTCCTTTATACCGAGTACGTGCAAAAGAGCTGCGCATTGTTCAGCGTAAACTTAACTTAGTAAAAGCGGTGTTGCGCTTCAATGTAATACAATGCAATGCATACAGTATCACTACTTGCCAACAGTTCTAGCTAAGATGTCAGCAGTTTTTTAAAAAAATATATATCCATTAACCCACCTTCTTCACAATGTTGAACAGGTTGTTTAGGATGAAGATGATGACCACACGCCACCATACGTCGAATCCTTGAAATGCCAGTGATGTGTTTGAAGACACCGAGCCAAATATATACAAAGATTCGGCTGACATTTACCGAGAAACGACGAACAATCCCACAAAAGCAAAGATCAACCAAGGACATATTATTAGGCTCTGTGTTGTAAAACTGTAGTGTTTCGACTATTTTGAGGGGGTAGGTGGTGTGATTTCCACAAAACGTAGACTAAATCGTCTATGTTATACCACGTCTTGGATCGTTTGATAAGTGAGATTTGAATCCATCCAATAAAGATATAGTGTTGATGTCATTATTATTTGCTGTTATTTTGGGAAACAGGTGGTCCCTGATCGTCTTGCAACGACACGAAAAAGCGACTAAGCGTGAAATTCGCATCTATGTGCCCTTAGGGGGTGGTCGACCGTGTATTGGAAAGGCGTAATCCGCCGTCGACTTTGTAATTGAACTTGGAATATCTGAACTCTTTAAAATAAGGTTTCGGCTCGTTTGATAGGTGAGCCAAGAGCTGCTGATCGGATTCCAGCCAATAAATATACAGTGTTGACGTCATTATTATTTACAAATGTTTTGGGAACAGTTTTTCCCTGAGAAGACTCGGAAGAGACACGCGAAGATACGAACATCCGAGAAATGCGAACCACCTGACTTCTGACCGATTTACTGTAATAAATAATCAATAAAACCGATTTTAATGAACTCTCGAAAAGAGCGTTATCAATTTACCTTCAATTTTGGACACGTTGCGTTGAAAGTCTTTTCTCTGTTACAATTCACCTGTGGGCGACTCTCCCTTCCCCTCAGTGTTGAGTGAGTAAATTTTAGTTGTTGCACGTCATTGCTATCAACACTGGGGAAGCGGACAGGGAAAGTATTCCAACAAATATGTCCGAGATCTTTGGTGATAGTGGTTACAGTCAATTGAGTTTACCAGGGTAAAATGCAAATTCAGTAATGTCAAATCCCGGTTGGCAAGCACAGTCGGGATGCCTTTTAAGAGATGTGGGATGCCTATATCTAAGAGAACGTCTAAACGGAATGATCTTTCATTGCTTACTTAGTGGGCCAAAAACTGGGTAAACTCACAAGCGGTTGGGCATATAATAATACGTTTATGATATACCTTCCCAATAAACTATGTAAATGACGCCGTGCCACGTTGCGCACAGATTTCTGGTAGTTGAGGTAAAGATCGTGGATAGCGGGAAATATAGACCTTGAGAATGATGTTTTATTCAGTTAGTGACACAGGCGGCTCGGAAAAAATCCGAGTTCTCTCAACAGACCTTATTCAAACAAATATTGCCCGCCATGTCTTTTATTTTTGTCCGAGAAGTCAATAATATCCTTTTAATGATGAAATTTCCTGTGTCTTGGTTTTAAAGGCGTTAAAATGAGAAAGCTTTTCAAGGGATGGTATCCTGGAAAATTTGCGTGTTCTAACTTTTGATGCAAACTAGTTATCAGTCGTACGATTTGTGTCGGAAAAGCCCTTCTTTCCCCCTTCCCCTCCCCCCTCTTACTCCACTTCTCCTCCTCACACCGTTCTGGACCAAAATAAGTCGCTTTATCTTCTCACTGAATCGTACTCATTTCCCTAAGCCACAGACGGACAAGTCGGACAGGGACGAGTTTGGACATAAAAGTCGCTCGATTTTTTTGTTATTGTTAAGACGCACAAAAAATTGGACGACTTTTACGTCCAAAATTGTTTTTCCACACAATGACGACTTGCCCGTCTGAGACTATCGGTCCAATAATGTATTCCATCTTTATACTGAGAAAACAGCCAAATAATGAGCTATCAAAATAATATGTTCATTGATGTAGATATAATCGAGACTGGGAAGGATAGGAAAGACACTAAAAGCCGTCGTTACACCAGACACTATTTAGTGTAGAAAATGTTTGCCTCCAGGAGCTGCCTTCTCCACAATATCACAAAGAAATTAAGGACTAATTACATCCACAGCACCAAATCCTCCAAAATCTCAACAACATAGTTTATTGGTAAAGGTTTGATTGTACCTTGGCTTGGATCCCAGTTTTCTCACGTTTCCGGCACGATCCGCCTTGATTAATTTACATTTTCTTACTGTCTGTGATAATATAATGCATTGCGCTCAAACTAGCTAATATCGACTGTCAAATGTTTTTTTTAAAATTAGCAACAAACAGTAATTTGATTTACAAAACTCCTGGGCTATGACAATCACCTTAAACTATCCAGTGTCTAGCAATTTGGTGAAATCGCAGGAAAAACATATGGGCAGTCATGGTATTCTTTGAACTAAACGTATTAACCTAAACCTAAAAGGGGAGGGTGGATTTCACCTCTGCATCCGACGATAAACGCACAAATAGTCACATGCTATCAAACATTATCTTAATGCAGCGGAAAAGACCACAGCCCTAGCAAGGAACAAGTAACAGAAACAAACCTCGTTATCACAAGTAATAAGAGAGTGATTATAAAAGGGAGCTAGCTAATATTATTATTTAAAACTGGATTGTGTGTATGGCTTTTGTAAGCGATCACTTACTGACTCTATCTCGTTAAAACGCCCTCCCTGTTGGCCATTTGTTGATTGCATTAACGAGTTTTCTAACAGTACAAAATGCAAAAGACAGCGGAAAAGGTATTTGGATAAGGAAAAGGATAGTTGTTAGAAACAACCCTAAACATTTTTACTTTTTTACCTGCGGATTTTATTTTAATTTTTTTTTTGCTGGTATTTCCTTCTTCGTTGGAGAGCTAAAGTTTCGGACTTGATGTCGGTAAGAAAAGGGAGGAGACCAAAGCTTCATTTTCGACAGTTTTCTGTTCTTATCTTCCAGCAGCTCTATACCCATCGGTACACAGATTTCTCTCCTTGTAAGTATATGTCATATTGTATTTTTTAACCATTTTCCATTGATGTTTAACTTCAAGGGCACTCTTACGAACTTTACTTTGTAGGTGAGATTCTTCAAACCGTTGTTACACCTACTGCACCGTACTTTGCGTGGAATTCTTTCTAAATATCAGCAGTATCTACCATGATCTTTAAAAACATGGTGTCATCCCGAACATAACCGTGAGTATTAAGCTTCGACAGGGAGCAGAACAGTGGACATCCACTGGCAATGTTTCACTCTCGTCTTGGCCTTTGAAAGGAGGAGCTGCTTGGATCAGGCCTGAAGGCGTCGATCACGTGTGTCACATTATCCTGATCCAACAACATCATGGTGACCTTCTGTCTGAATGGCCAGCGGAGTAACGCGTCGAACTCACCGCGCATGACAACAAAAAACAGGGACAGATGTGTTCCTCGACCCATGCCATCCCCGTTTTAATACAACCGGGCACACATTTTGTATCACGGGCTGTAAATGGAGGTTTGTCTTCCTGAGAGCGCATCGTTCTTCGGCGAGCCACCTCCGTGACTTTCCATAGCAGTGTGCCATCATAGGAAGAGAATTGCTGCTGATTTACATATTCCTCCATGTCTGCTAGGGCGACATTTCTGAGCGCTAAATGATGTTCTACGGAATCCTTTCGTCTCTCAAGTCTTCTTACACTCTCCACCACACTATCCGTTTGACGCCGAAGTGAGGATATCTAAGTAAGTAAGCAAGCAAAAAACAGTCAATTCATTAGTTAATCAATCCGTCAAATATTTAGTTGATGGTCTGCTCAGTTAATGATTCACTTGCATTCACTCATTCATTCATTCATTCATTCATTCATTCGTTCGTTCGTTCGTTCGTTCGTTCGTTCGTTCGTTCGTTCGTTCGTTCGTTCGTACATACATTCATTCAGTCAGTCAGTCAGTCAGTCAGTCAATTAGTCAGTCAGTCAGTCCGTCAGTCGGCCAGCCAGTCAGTCAGTCAATCAGTCAGTCAATCAGTAAGTCAGTCAGCCAGCCAGCCAGCCAGTCAGTCAGTCAGTCAGTCAGTCAGTCAGTCAGTCAGTCAGTCAGTCAGTCACCAAAGTGATGGCTATAAAATCTCTTTGAGTGACCAGTTTCGTAAGTGATCCACTCTCTTCAGTTCTCAGTCAAACGTATATAGAACTGAACTGTCTTAAAACGACCATCTCTTGAATGAGGCCACCTTCCGAAGCTGAAGTTGTCTCTCATGCGACTGTACAACAACTCAAACGATGCACTTTATGAATAAGTCAGGATATTACAATTTTGCTTTGACTATTATGGCATGGCATGTTCATGGCAACGATTTTCGTACCTCTTGTTTGATATCGTTTAGCTTCCGCCCTGTCTCTCTAATCAAGAACTCCATGTTGTTGCCACCGTTTTCGGCAGGCATATTAAGGTGCTGTAGAGGTGTGTGCTTTGATGTCGTCGGCAGAGCTCCGTGTGAAGTAGCCTTCCCTTCCAGCAGAGCTAGTCTCTGGTCATGCAACTTCAGCTTCTGTCGCAAGTCTGTTGTCTCGTTTATAACTGTGTCTATCTTTGTTATTGCACTGGAAATGGCCACCTCTGAACCCCTCATCCATTCATCATTGACACTACCACCGCATGTACCGGCGACTGCGCCGAGACTTTGTTTTACTTGCTCTTCCAAACGAAGAACATAGACTAAGAGCAAATTCAGGTGAAGAACAGAGCACAGCTGGTTGTGTTGTTTTGCTTCTGACTGGTTCATTTTCTGTAAATCATGACAAACATTCATCAAACCTTAATCAACGACATGTCATACCAATATCGTTCCAGGTAATTTTTCAGAAAATATCATAAAGAATATATACATATATATATAAACATTTTATGTTAAGTCAAATCTATGAAATAAATTATAGTTATAAAATGCTAAAGAATCTGACAGAGAAAGAATACTAGATCAAAAGAAGTTACAAGTTAAGTCTAGAAAAGTTCACAGGATTCGAACGAAAGTCCCTTGAAAGTCCCTTTGCAATATACATGTAACTGGGAAGACCGTTAGAGGTTTGGTAGGAACTTTGCCGCCCCTTAAACCTTTTTGGTTCGCTTGGGGTTAATATATCTTAAGCAGTGACAAGCAAATTGCCAAGCAATAACAAAAGTTTCATATGCCATACAAACCTGTCTGGCACTACATCCAATTATTTCAAATTTACAGCTTCTCTCTATTGTTTCGCAGTCACCATTAACAGGACTAAGGTGAGATTCCATCTATTTGAAGGTGAAACATTAATATCGTTATCTTGAGGTGTCTAGAAGTTAACTGTAGAGAGTATGAAAATTAACGAGAATGGAAAGCTTTTCTGTCAAGCGCGTGTGGTAAAGGAATGCAACTTGCCTAGCCTGTGTTAGTCGTCTGGTTTATTACTCTCCATTTATAACCCTAGCAATCAATAAAAAAGGCCGGTGATGATAAAATCGTCTTCAAAACGTTAACGAAAAACGTTATACATGGCATAATTTATCCTTTATTACGCTAGTTGTAAGAATAATTATTAATGGTTTAAACATGGTTACCAACTGGTTACCTGTCCTCGTGGGATTCCCTCCTTGCCGCACCTTTGACACTGCATTCTGACAGATACATTCTGCAATCCTGTGCTTGGTGATTTTAGATAATAAGCAAATGAAATTCACGCCATGTCAGTTAGTACCAAATCAACTGATTCAGAATTACGTATATTCTGATTTCTGAAGCAGAAAAGACCTTGTACAAATATTTATTATTCAACTGTATTCAGTAGAGTACAAATAACACCCAAAACGAGTACAAATATCCCACGGTATTTGTACTCCAGAAGACCGGTTTGACAGGTTTTCTACAAATGCCACGTCAGGCATTAGGCTTACAAGGTGAACGATGAAAAAATGGCCGAAACAGTCGTTTTCCGGAAGAAAACAATGAATGCTTACCAAATTTTGAGGTTTTTAACGAAAACGAGATCCTAGAGAAAAGCGATGACCTAGACGACAGTGAAATTTCTTTATTTATTGAAGAAAATCGAAACGTATTAAAATACAACAGAAAAGACAAAAACTGACCTCAACTAGAGTCCGTTAAAGAAACAAGGCCCATTGAAGAAATTCCCGCCGAGGAACTTAACAATCTTTTATGTCATTTGTTTGTCAAAGTCAGGAAACCGAACCCATCTTTCCTCAGGAGCTGTCTTCAACAAATGCACAATTGTTGTCGGTCAGAAATGTCCACCGCTATCTCTTCCAAAACGACCCGTGGTTAGTGATTCGGACGAAGATGACTGAGCTTGAAGTGCTGTTTAACTTTGTTTGACTTGACTTTCGAGTTCTGTTTGTTCTGTTGAGTTCTTTCTTTTCGTAGTTTTACTCGGTGACCAAGAACATTGTTGTTCATCCAACTGTAAACCCGAAAATAGTTCAGTTTTGCCTTGTTCCATCTTTGTTTTCCTTGCAAGTTTGAAATAAAATCCCGACGCTTCGCTCGATTGACAGGTTTGACAAGTTTTCGTTTTTGACCAATCAACAACAACCTCACGTCAAGCGCGCGAAACCTGACCCCGCTGGCGCGCTCACTCGCTGCTCAGAAGTCACGTTAGTTTGTCACGCAACTCAGACAGTTTATAAACCACTTTTCCATTTTGTAGCTAAGTTGAATAATAAATCCCTTATTAGACGGTTGAGTGTGTAGTATCGTGGGACATTTTTACTCGTCTCTTGTATTTTGACTCGCCCTACGGGCTCGCCAAAATACGGTGCGACTCGTAAAAATATCCCACGATACTACACACTAAACCGTCTAATAAGATATACATATTCATGAGTGGTATCTTGAATCTATCACTACCAGACGTGGACATGAAAAGTATTAGAAACAACAATTTTTTAATAAGGGAACTTAATCGTCTGCCTGAGGCACTAATGAACACTGGGATTATTAGAATTTTTGAGTTCATATCTTCTAATTGCAAAAACAACTGGCCATGCGGTATGCGCTATTTTGTTTGGAAAGTGAAGGCTTAATTACGTCATACAAGTTGGCATAATCGACTGCTTCTGTTCCTTTCGCTCTTGCCAGTTGTTGGGGTACGTTGTGTGCCTTTTTCATCACCGCCTCTCGAAGGATAACGTGCTATTAAGAATATCTGCCTTGTGTCGCCTTCCTTCCTCTTACTTCCTGATCTAGTGAAATATGTCACATCTGTAGTTGTTTACCCTTTTTACGTCACCTGTGCTAATGTAATTGGCAGTTCCCAATCACAGTCACTCGCGTTGTCACAAGGAAGTTTTTTGGGTATTTTCATAAATCTCTAGCGGAAAGAATCCTCGTTTTCCCACATGCCTTTTCCATCTCCCAGAACGGCAAGTTAAACCATTCTGGCATTGTCAACATAAAGTTTTCAGATGAAATTATGAATATATGAAATTCATATATTTGAACTGCGGAATGAAGAAATAAATGTAAAGAAGATCCTCGCAGTTATTAACGCAACTTATGCAGTTGCGAAAAGAACGCCTGAAAAAATCAAGCTAAGCCGGAATTGGTCATGCATGGATACAATTGCAAACAAACGAATTCGAGGAAATGGCTCGTTTTGTTTGTGCAACAGAGGCAATGAAAAACACTGCAGGTCTGTTGTTTCTAGGGAGGTACACAAAAGACAGAATGTGCATACATTATAGACAATATACTGTACGCAAAGCCCTTCCTTGAAGCATGCAGCAACAACAACAACAACACTTGATTATCTTAAATACTGGGTTACACAAGATCATGATATTAAAAACATCATTAGGTAAAAGTTCTTCAGTAAAACTAATCGCACTGAGTCACTATGCTACTATTAGCCTACGTGTAGCCGCACCAGTTGGTGATTTCCGATCTGTTGAAAGTTTGATAATTGTGCTTGCAAACGTACTTGATTTGCAAACAGTAAGTGTGTTATGTAACTTAAAGGCTTTGCACCCTGTTGATTTGTGGTGCTCTGTTTTTCCATTACCAAAATCCACCGCTAGAAAGATCTGTTACCACAACAAATAAACAAACACCGTCTACAATAGCTACGCACACAAAAAAGGTGGACTGATCATACGACAAGTCGAACGCATCCAGTCACACCGGTTTGACAGAACAGTACCACTGACAATGATGGAAATCTTGTTACACTCGTAGAATTCTCACGTTAAATATCAAATCTAGTTTTCGCTGTCGTGTTTGCTACCGCTTATTCGAAGTGTTCTTGCCAATAATCGAAATCTGAAACGAACGTTAGACAAACGGTTATAAGTATCAGACAATTAATGAACGGCAAAAGCTGATGCTGCAGCGGTGGTATATAATAGAGACGTCACTGCACCGTTACGGTGTTCACTCGAATATCGCTGAATTCAGTGTTCTTACTGTCGAAACCTACAAATATAAACTCTTACCTTTGCTTCATTTACATCTGTAACTTCAGTGGCTGTATCTTGTTCGACGTTTCCTTCAACTTGAGCTGAGTAAGCTTAGATATAAATTCATTAGAAGCTGCCTGGCGCCTTTATTTGAATCGGCCAATAAACAAGCACTATTTTATGGCATGTGACTGAATCTTTAATGAATACTTGAAGAAACAGCCAATCATTGACAGACATGGTAAGGCGAACGGGAATTCCGTATTCACCATTTAGACTCCGTCTAAAGTAGACAAAGTAATGTCTCAATGATGTGTTTTCGTTTGAAAACGTGTGCCTACTTCAAATTAATTTGTTTCCGCCTTTGGTGCTGATGAAAATATCGACTATCGATGACATACTTCCTTTGCCTCGCCTCCACTCGAAACCTAAAGAATTAAATCTGTGAATTATTTATATTTGTTTGCGACCTCAGTAAAGTTTGGAATGGCATCTACGTTAGTACATCAGTTGGAGTAAAATTGTTTTATGCACCAAGACAGGCAACTGAGGCAACTGAAATCGGTTTAACTGGCGGTTGATGGAATTTCGTCTGCATTGCTCGTTATATTTGAGTAAAGAAGATCCTCGCAGTTATTAACGCAACTTATGCAGTTACATTTATTTCTTCATTCCGCAGTTCAAATATATGAATTTCATATATTCATAATTTCATCTTCATCTTTCCCGGGTATATTACGAACCAATTTAATGACCAGCTCTCAGTTGGCTTGACAGTTTCGGCCACTTCAAAGGACCACGATTATAAATCCGTTCCAGAGCAGCTGCGACTTCTTTGGCTTCTTTTGTGGCTAACGGTTCGGCCTCTCTATCGAGAGGCCACATCTACCACTGTGAGAGCATATTTGAAAGTTTTACGGGAGCGTGGTGGGCGATCTGTGGGAGATACAGAAGATCGGCTTGGTGAACTTTGTTTGGAACAGGAACATCAAATTTTCGGTCTTGGAATGTACCGTGGGGCTGGTAAATAAACCTGCCAAAGAGCGTGCTTTATCAACCAATGTCTGCGCCGTTCAGTAACGGGAAATGAAGGCTGTAGGTCTGACAACGTGCTTTAAAAGCCAAAAGGAAAAGAGAAACCTCCCAACAACTAAGCTGGGCAAACGGTGTAAGAGTAAAAAATTTCCGAGAACATATTTGTACTGCTTGTTTGCAGAGGAGGGGATACGGATTGATCAAGTAAATGTAATGCTAATGACGTCTGCTGTCACTGCTCAGTGAACCATTGAAGCAAATAAAGAGGACTGCACGCAGATATTACAAGTAGGGGGTCTTTTTTGTTTGCTTTGTAACTTTTTAGGATTAGAATAGAAACATATTGACACTAATCGTACAAAAAGGAATTTTCGCAGATAAAATGTGCACCGTTTCTTTTAGTCAGTCAACAACGCTATATAAAAGATCGCTAACATTCTTAGAAACTGTTTGTCTTTACTCAGTGGTTGAATAATTGTCCACAAGTGACATGGAACGTTTTCGTTCCACGTCTACCATGTCTACTTACATCCCTCACTAAAGTTGCTCTGCCTTTCGACAAGGTTTCTTGCAGTCTCAGACATTTTCACCCATTAAACTCTATTATTGCACACTTGAGATATTTCTTATAACCTTTCATGCGCTATTCGATTCCAATGTTCAATTACCACTATAGTGGCGTTCTATTGTTTTTAGGTTATGAAAGGCGGGGAATCCCCTTACAGCTAAATTTCCCTATCGTGGCTAAAATCACGACATATACAGGTATGCATCGATTCAAGAACGGCCAAGTTGTCTGCTTGAAAGTCCCTCGACTATGTCTATTTTCTTCAAAAAAGAAAAACTCTGTTTTAACGTTTCCTTCGTATGTACTGTTTCTGAATGGGCTGCAACAGGAGACTTGTAGGCAGATTAGTCCTTTCTATAAATTTGTGTTCCTTCAGGCTACAATGCCATTCTGCGCCGTTCATTGAGTGGGAAATGAAGGCCGTAGGTCTGAGAACGTTCTGAAAGCCAAAGGGAAGAGATCCCAGCAACCAAGCTGGGCAACAGGTGTAAGAGTAGAAAATTTCCCAGAACATATTCTATACTGTTTGCATGCAGAGGAGGGGAAATAAAGCTCTGTAACTACACTGATACGGATTGATCAAGTAACGTAACGCTACTGTTATTCACAAAAATGACGTCTACTGTCACTACCCAGTGAACTATTGAAGAAAATAAAGAGGGCTGCACGCAGATATTAGAAGTAGGGTATTTTTTGTTTTAGTACTTTTTAGGAGTTAGCGTAGAAACGTATTGACACTAGGTGTATAAAAATCAAATTTGGAAGATAAAATGCAACATTTGTGCAACGTTTCCTAGTCAATCAACAACGTTAAGTCCGTTACTTAGCATCGCTAAGATTGTGGGAGACTTATCTTTGCTGGTTTGAATAATTATCCATCAGTGACATAATTATCCGCAAGTGACATGGAACAATTTTCGTCTAGTTTCCTTCTGGATGTAGTTGTGTTTTATTTGTGTCGCCAAGTTAGGACAACTCGTTAAGCTTTATATTGGTTCTACAGAATACATCCTTAGTACGGAACGTTTTTTGCCCAACGCCAAGGGCCGCATCCAGTATTTAGTCCTATATTTAAAGCACTCCTCTACACTATATGTGACTGAGGACGTGCACTGATTCTACATACGTTGAGCTTTCAATCATTATACAAGATTTGTATGGCCAGTTTCCGTGTACATACGGCGTTCGACTTGCAAAAATCCCTTGCCGTCTGTAGTAGGCGTATTCATATTGGGACTCTTCCCAGACTTCTTGAGGTGAACAAAGTTGCCCTGGCGTACCTACGCATAATAAGTAGGCATAATCCATATTGGGACTAGCCTGCAGAGCAGGCGTATTTTGCTGGGCGAGCGATGAATATCCTGGGCGAGCGATGAATATCCTGGGCGAGCGATGAATATCCTGGGTGAGCGATGAATAATCCGATATGCCGCCATCTTGAATAATGAAACTGACAGAGGGTTGGGGCGAGGCAAAAAATTATTCCAAGGGAATAATTCCTAGTCCATTTTCTACTTGCTTTCAAAATGGCGGCCTAAACGATCGTTAAACAAGCGTTCATTTCGTAAAAAACGCCTGCTCTGCAGGCTATATTGAGACTTTTCCTAGGCTCTCGGCTTGAGGTGAACAAGTTGCCCTGGCGTACCTAAGCACATAAGGACGCATAATTTATTGGAACGTTTTCCAGACTTTTTGAGGTGAAAAAAGTTGCCTTGGCGTACGTACGCATAATAAATAGGCATAATTCATATTGGGACTTTTCCCAGACTTCTTGACTGGTAAACAAAGTTGCCCCGGAAATCGAAATCGAAATCGAAGTGTCCGCCAAATCAGTGGAAAGGAAAGTGTGCCAGAGAACATGTCCTTAGGTCTACACGACTCACAATCAACAACTACCGTCTACAAATACAATACGCACACAGAAAAGGTGGACTTTCTCCTTACTGATCAAACGACAAGTCGAACGCAGTCACACCAGTTTGACTGAACACCACTGATGGAAATCTTGTTACACTCGTAAGATTCGGCACATTTAATATCAAATCTAGTTTTTACTGACGTTTTTGCTACCGCATATTCGAAGTGTTCTTGCCAATAATCGAAATCTGAAACAAACGTTGGATGAATGACTATAAGTATCAAGACAATTAAAGAAAGGCAAAGGCTTATGCTGCAGCGGTGGTATAACAGAGACGTCAACTCACCTTTACAGTGTCCACCGATATCGCTAAATTCAGTGTGTTAATAGAGGGTGCTAATGGGGGTAACCAATTGTCAGTTAACTACTAATTTTTCGGCCAAATGTCAGTTAACTAATTTTTCGGCCAATTGTCAGTTAACTACTAAATATTGTAGTTAGCTATTAACTTTCCTTTTCTTACATCGAAAATTATTCCTTCATAACCCGAATTTTTCCTCACTTCAGCACGTCAATCATCCTTGGGAGTGGACCTTACTCAAATCAATAAATAAATTACAATTTCCAGACATGAAAATAATTATTAAAACAAGAACAATCAAATTAGAAATCTTACTCATAATGAAAGAGAAAGAGAGTCCGAACTATTGAGAAAGATGAGAAAGTTGTTTTTGTTTTTGTTTAGTTGTTTAGTCTGCTCAGAGGGTCTGTCATTCTGACCCGTAATCAATTATTGACGAGATCTAAATCAGGCCAAACAAAGTCAACCCACGTTCGCGTGCTGGACAGTCAAATATCTAATCAGATCAGCTTCAAGTCAAACGCACCGAGTTTAAACTTTACCGTTTGTTGTAAAATTCCCATAAAATCTGTCAAATGTTTGCATACTATATCCATTGAATTGTGTTTCGCCAAGTCAAACGGCACGCGACCTCTGTATCGTTCGAAAGCCGATCCTTTGTCATCATCTTGATAAAAACTTAGAATAACTTATTCCAAGTTTTTATCGAGATGACCATAGCTTGCGTGGCAGGCGCGGAAAGGGGAGGAAAAAGGGTTGAAATTATTCGCGAAAGCGAACAACGAGCGCGGAGCTCAAGAGGAATGGAGAGGTCGAGCCCACTACCAGGACATTGTTTCAGGCGTATTTTACTTTCACCAAAATCGTGATTGGTCAGAACTACTTAATATTCCTTCTTAACAATCAAACAGTTTGTTATGTGTAAAAAACGTTTGTTTTTCAATGTATTAAAAGGTAATACTATTGGACCCTGCCTTTCCGGGATTGTTTGTATGGATGGAGAAAGATCGAGACCCTGTCAAATGCAACGCATGCGCAGTTAACCAGAAGATTGTGACTGCGTGGTTTAGTGGAAATGCACTGTTTTCTACGGAACCACTTGTTAGAATTTCATGAAATTTGGTAGAATAATAGTTCAGAACACGCTTAACTCGCCTGTACACAAAAATTGAAATCCGACGGAGGACATGTTCAGAACATGTTGAAATACAAAACACAAAATTACAGACGATCTCTCTGTCAAAATTTCACCAGACCAGTGTCAATAGGGCAGTATTTTTCCAATTTTCCTAGCGACAAATGATGGAAAAAATCTATCGATTGGATTTTCCGAAATAAATCAGACCCATTATTTAATGCTGGTTTATTACCAGCTATGTTACCATGGCAACGGTACTTAGTCCAATATAACAGATCAAAATATAATCTTTTTTAGCCGATTTTGCATCTTGCTAATTTTGGCCGCCCAGTTGCCAGTGCGGTTTGAATATAACGACTAATAATGCATAGGTACAAGAAAACTGGGTTCGGCCACCTTAAGTACTCGAAATTCGTGTTTCTCAATTTCCATTCAACATAGTTATAAAATGGGGTTGGAAGGCCTGCATGACTCCCTTCCTCTCCCCTCCGTCCTCGAGAATAATTTCTCCCCTTTTCCCCCCTTTTCTGCGCCTGTCACACAGTCTACTTTGACCACGCCACTCAAAGCCATCACAGAGATCAAGGTCCAAGTTACGCTGGCGTGGCACTTTTGCATCGGAAGTGACCCAAATAACAGTGAATACCGCTACCAGGTCATGCAGCGTGACAGGTAAATGTCACGAAATAGCCTCGCTGTTAAGAAAATCTTTGTTGCTTTTAAAACATCAACAATCGTATTCAATGTAATTAATAAAATGTCAGTTAACTGTTGACTTTTAATTTATCAGTTAACTACTAATTTTTTGGCCAAATGTCAGTTAACTACTATTATTTTGGCCAATTGTCAGTTAACTACTAACCCCATTAGCACCCTCTTAATAGTGTCGAAACCTGCAAACATAAACTCTTACCTTTGCTTAATTTACATCTGTAACTTCAGTGGCTGTATCTTGTTCGACGTTTCCTTCAACTTGAGCTGAGTAAGCTTAAGTTTAAATTCATTAGAAGTTGTTTGGCGCCTTTATTTGAATCGGCCAGTAAACAAGCAGTATTTTATGCCATGTAACTGAATCTTTCTTTTAATGAATACTTGAAGAAACAACCAATCATTACCGGACATGGGAAGCCAACGGGAATTTCATATTCCCCATCTAGACTCCCTCTAGAGTACTGTGTCAATGATGTGTTTTCGTTTGACTGAACGTGTGCCTACTTCAAATTAATTTGTTTCCGTCTTTGGCGCTGATGAAATTATCGACTATCGATGATATACTTCCTTTGCCTTGCCTCCACTCAAAACCTAAAGAATTAAATCTGTGAATTATTTATATTTGCTTGTAACCTCAGTAAAATTTGCAATTGCATCTACGTTAGTACATCGGTTAGAGGAAAGTTTCAGTACTGAATTGATGTACCAAGGCAGACAACTGACAGAGGCAACTGAAATCGGTTAAACTGGCGGTTGATGGAATTTCGTCTGCGAGGCAGGCTAGCATATTGTGGGACTTTATCCCAGACTGCATTTTCAGGTAAGCAAAGTTGCCCATTTGATGGAAGGGTAAAACATTCGATCCGCTCACAAATCCACAAATTAAATATACATGGGATTTTCTTCTTTTGTTTATTTTGTCTTGTGCAACTAAATGCGAGGGTTGCCTTGACAGCTTATAACAGCTTAGATGAATATACATATACCCTCGCAGAAGCGTATCATATATGCTCCTGACGTTCGCCAGTATTTACGTCCAGTATTTACCATGTTTACTTATGTCTCAGAAAAAGAGCTAGTTCTCCTTCGCAATCAAAGGACTCGTTTAACGAAGTCAAACCTGAGCTCGATGAAGACATCAGTTACGTTGAAAATCTTGTCGCATTCATAAGATTCGTGCATTAACAAATCATTCTCTTGTTTAGGGTAATTTTGTTTAATAAAAATTTTCCAGAAAAACAGTTTCCACCCCAGTAGCTTACGAAAAATCCAAGGTTTACATCAGTTACCTACAAATATAAATTCTAAACGCCCCGGCAAAATTCAACTTCAAGAGTTCATTTAGAGTAGTATTTTGCAGCTATTGATATTCAATGAGGAATCTTGGTGGTTTCACTCTCGAAATGAGCCTTCGAGCCAGTCATCTTCAGTGCACTGAATTGGACGTTTTTCTGAAAAGGAAGCAACAATTACTCGTAAACTGATGTTTGGGCATTTAGTCCCAGGCTCAAAATATTACCTCTTTCTACTTATTGCCAAATTTTTAAATAGTAGTAATTTTCAATGAATTTTTTAATATACTGTAGTGGAATTTTTGAGCCTTCCAGTCACGCATTTCCCGTCGGTTGCTTCCGCTTCCCTTATTCGTTTGTTTAGAGTAATTCTGTTTATTTCAAAGTTTCTAGATCTTTCTATATTTTTATACTTAAACGGGGGAAAAGTAAGACACCGTGAACTAGTTTTAGAACTTATTAATAAGCAGATGCGGCGCGTATTAAATGTAAACACAAAAAAGGTTTACATTAGTTGCTTACAGAGTGCAAATTCTGAGAGTTCGTTTCGTATGGCGGGGATGCCTTGCTAGTTTTGAGTTCGCTATTGACATTTAATGAGTTTAAGAAATCTTGGCTGTTCCACTCTAACGAAATTAGCCTTCCAGTCAGTTATATTCCGTGCACTGAATTGGAAGTTTTTCTGAAGAGGAAGCAAAAATTACTTTTAAATTGAGCCGTCATTCCCCGAATGAAAACGTTACCTGCTCCTACTAATTGGGACTTTTTAATATTCTGTAATTGCTAGGTTTATTTTAATGTACTGTACTACTACTACTACTACTACTACTACTACTACTACTACTACTACTACTACTACTACTACTACTACTACTACTACTACTACTACTACTACTACTACTACTACTACTACTACTACTTCTACTACTACTGCTACTGTTACTGTTACTACTACTACGACTACTACTACGACTATGACTACGACTACGCAATTATTATTATTACTATTAGGAGAGTTAAATATTTTAGTATCCAAGTTGTGTGCTCCTAGATATGAAAGGGTTCACAGACATGCGCAAAAGTAATTCGTCCTCAATCGTCTCCAAACTTTCCGGTTCCCGTACCCTTTAACCTCGGTTTCCGGCCACTTTTTTGTTGGCTCCGACCTCTTTGCCCTTTTTCGATCGCGTAATATTCTGCAATGTTGTGTACATTTTCCCTATTTCTTTTCTTTCCCGCCACCTTGGGGATCCCTCTTTCCAGCGTCTCTTTTCAAGCTTTCCTTACACTTCATGCAACCCTGCTTCCCAAACCCCCCCCCCCCCAATAACACTGGTTTTTGCATGCAGCTTTTTATTTCTTACCATCATCACATTTCAGTGGCTCTGTAAGTGTCACGTGACAAAGCTCGCTGGTGCCGCTTCCGTTTTCTGAAAATAGCAAATATTTATGCATGTGTTTAAAACTACCATCGTCGTTTAAAAGATGCAGAAAAAATACGCTTTGTCCACTGTATCGGTAAACGCATACATGCATGCATTCAAGGGTTTCTCTCTCTCACGGTCCATGCACTCATATGAATATCACTGCATGACTGAAGAGACACGCGCGGTCTTTTTTGTAGATAGCGCTTTTTGCTTTCAGTGGAAAACTGAACTAAATGCAGCTCTGTGGTTTTGAAAACAGACAAATGTCTTGATGCATTCTGGTTTACTTATGTATCCTTGTGAAACAGCACAATGTTGTGCGTAAACAATACAGTGGACGGTTTGATATGGTTAAAAAGGAATTGTGATAAGAAGAAAAATAATAGCAGGATAAAAATACTGTTAAATTATTCTTTGTAAAGCTTCCTTAAATTAAACTTGTTCGTTTAACGTTTTAACTAAAGATCTGCGTTTTATAATAGCTATTGGCTTGCCTTCGTAGCAGCATACGCATTGATGTTCAACTGGACGTTTGTATCCATTCTCCCTCATCGTCATGTGTCGAAGCCGAATGATCATCTGTGTAAAACGCCACCAAGCACTTGACAAAGCTTGCCTGCCTCTTTCAGTTAGATGGCGAAAAAATCCAAAAAAGCAGTGAGTAACAAACCAGGGCATTCTGCTTGGCTTTGTTCAAGGCGTAGCTCAGTGCTCAGTTAATCGGAGGTCACTTCATCAATAAACGATACGTTTCCCGTTTTTCCAGTCCCCATACATAAACCACGGGTATGCACGGAATTTTCCCACCACCTGGAATTGCCAAGTGATTGCTTAGATGGAATGCGTATTTGGTCATGGGATCATGAACCGATTGTTATTCTGTCAAGATGAAGTTCCACGTTGCGTCATCTCAACTTCCTACCCTCGTTACCTTAGCTACCCTCGTAACATAATACAATATTCCTTCCACATCTCAACTTCCTACCCTCGTTACCTTAGCTACCCTCGTAACATAATACAACATTCCGTCCACATTCTTACACCGGACAACGACAAATGCTTTGCTTTCATTCCACGTTATTGATCGCCTCGGGCACGACGTTATGTTTAAGCGCGGAAACTTTGAAATACTTTAAGACAGTGCCGATCAACAGGCCCGTATTAATTAGCTGTGTTGAGAACTCAAATCTGTCAACTCGTTAATACCGTGTTGCACACTGATCGTGTTTTTCTTGTCGACATTCCCACACTCGTAAGAATTTGGCGACAACTTTTTATGTATCTGGGCAGTTATCATTATGTTTTGTACTTCTAAAAAATCGCCATTCCGCAACGAATGTCAATAATTAGGGCTTGAGTGAACACCGTTCATGGAACTGCATATTTGTAGCGACACTGAGTTCGTTGAACATTCTGAATACTCATCTGATCTATAGACAGCAGTTCAATTAAGGTGCCGCGTGAATGTTACATTTCATCGACACCTTCTAACTCTGTCGCTTCTTGGAAAAACACAAGCCATCTGCATTTGAAGTAGGGATGAATATTTGAAACTTCCAGTTTTTACTTCCTTTTACCTACGACTCAGCATCAGTGAATGACTGATAACAGGGTTCTCCATAACTTGAGCCCCGGGAAACTCAAACCTCTCCGGTGCTTCCAGAAGTGAAACGTAACAGTCACCCCAACTTTATTCTAAAATTGAGACCCTAATGAAACCTCGATAACCCAAAATCACGTTACATTCGTCTGTCTCCTGACTGTTTGGAGTCTTGGAATGAACTGTGTACTTTGAAGTTGCTTACATTGAACACCAACGACAGAAAGACTTCCGTCGAAGCGAGTTCGATGTTCCTGTAGTTTTATTTCTAAGCTCGTTTATTGTGAAGGTTGGTTTTCCAAGATCAAACATCCCTCACTAAAGTTGCTTTGCCTCTCGACAAGGTTTCTTTCAGTCTCAGTCATTTTCACATTACACTCTATTTTTGCACGCTTGAGATATTTTTTTATAACCTTTTATGCGACATTCGATTCCAATGTTTAACTTGACCAAGTGGTGTTCTATAATGTCTTTAGTTTATGAAAGACGGGGAATCCCCTACACGTAGTCTCCTGATCGTGGCTAAAAACAAGACATATATGCATCGATGCAAGAACAGTCAAGTTGTCTGCTTTCTTCAAAAGCGAAAATCTCTGTTTTAACCTTCTCTTCGTATCTATTGTTTCTGAATCGCCTGCGACAATTTTTTTTTTCGGTTTAGGGCATTGCAAAAAAGTACGGAAACGTAGTCTGGGCGCATCAATATATTTGATTGAAACAAAAAAATATTGGCTCAAAGTGGAAGGTTAAAATAAGAACGGACATTTTATCAAGCATTAATTAAGCAACACCTGAGAGAATTGTGTAGCTTAACTGCAGAAAGGAGCGTGAGATCACCTAGACGTAAACAGTTAATGTGTAAATCCTTAACTGCAGTCAGTCGTTTGAAACGAATAAATCCACTGTAGAGCTCGTTTATACACTTCGAACTTTGTTGCAGTCCTCAAACTTGTTTACTCTACTCAGTACATGACATCATCGCAATAAATATTTTTAGCATTTATTTGCTTTCTCTTTATTCCGCAATCAATCATCTAACAGAACAGCAGCTTAAAAATATTTGGCTTTCGACCCTTAGCAAGCTAAGCCGGAATTGGTCATGTATGGACAGAAACAAACGAATTCGAGCCGGGAAATGGCTCGGTACTTGTAAGTGCTTGCAACAGAGGTAATGAAAAACACTGCGGATCTTTTGTTTCTAGGGAGGTTCACTAAAGACAGAATGTACATGCAATGTATCGTAGGCAAATTAGCCCTTTCTAAAAATTCGTGTTCCTTACCTACAATGTTTGCGCCGTTCAGTGAGCGGGAAATGAAGGTCGTAGGGCTGACAACGTTCTGAAAACCAAAGGGAAGAGATCCCAGCAATCAAGCTGGGCAACTGGTGTATTAAAGTATTTATCTTGCATGTTTGCATGCAGAGGTGGGGAAATAAACCTCTGTAACTAGCCTGATTGATCAAGAAACGTATCATAAACGCTACTGTTATTCACAAATGACGTCTACTGTCACTACTCAGTGAACCATTGAAGCAAATTAAGAGGGCTGCACGCAGATATTACAAGCGGGGTATTTTTTGTTTTAGTACTTTTTAGGGGTAGCGCAGAAAGGTATTGACACTAGTTGTACAGAAGTCAAATTTTGGAGATAAAATGTGACACTTGTGCAACGTTTCCTAGTCAATCAACAACAAAGACCGTTACTTAGTATCGTTAAGATTCTGGGAGACTGTTTATCTTTGCTGGTTTGAATAATTATCCATCAGTGACATAATTATCCGCAAGTGACATGGAACAATTTTTGTCTAGTTTCCTTCTGGATGTAGTTGGGATTTATTTGTGTCGCCAAGTTAGAGCAACTCGCTACGCTTTATATTCGTTGGTTGTACAGTATCCATCCTTAGTACGTAGCGTTTTTGGCCGAACGCCAAACGCCGAATCCAGTATTTAGTCCTACATTTAGCACTCCTCTACACTATATGTGACTAAACACTGATTCTACAGACGCTGAGCTTTCAATCGTTATAACAGATTTGTATGGGGTTGCCGTGTACATACGGCGTTCGACTTGCAAAAATCCCTTGCCGTCTGTAGGACGCGTAATTCATATTGGGACTTTTCCCAGACTTCTTGAGGTAAACAAAGTTGCCCTGGCGTACGTGACTTATGCAGGGTTCAATTCTACCTGTTACCATCCCCCCCCGGGCACACCCCCGGGGATTTGCAATTTTTTTCTTACTTGGCGGTCTATTCCCCACCCCCGGGCACGCAGAAAGAGACAATTCCCCACCCCCGGGACTCCTCATCGACCACAAATACGTTGTTTTGTGTTCAAAATTGATTTCCGTACAATAGCACAACCAGACGTTTTGACAAGAACTTAAACGCTTTTGTAGAGTTTACTGAACGAAGGATATTACAGAGTATTAAAAAACATGGACACTGCATTGAAAAAGAAAACTGAAGAAAAAAGTCTAACCGCACTGGCATTCGGCTGGCGAGTAAAGAAATGTTCTTCACCGCGTGTTTTATTTTAAATATGGTACATGCACAAAAGAGGTCCGGTGAGCAAATTGATGACAGCATTTTAAAGGAGTTTTTCTTAGCTTGTTTCACAAGAACACTGGACTGAGATCTCTGTTTAATATAAAGCCGTGCATCTGTTTCATACAAATACGCTGAAGAAATATTTCTATGTTTGTGATGAACGCCACGGCATCCATTCGAGTACGCAACAAACGCTCCTTCGTTTAACAATTTATAATAAACGTGCCTTTGAATACAGATTTTAATTCCGAGAGATTATTCTTCTCGAACCAGTCTGCTACAAATTAAAGAGATTTTCCCTGGAAATAGGCAGTCTTCTCTACGCGGTCCGGCGCCATTGTGTCAACTGAGAAGTGATAAGCTAGTGACGTGCTTCACAAGAAAAACGAGAAGTTATTTTCGATTTGCCCAGCCCCCCTACCCCCGGGACAAAACCGTTTCAAACAATTCCCCACCCCCGGGCCCTAAGGGCTGGACTTGTCCCGGGGGTTGCCCGGGGGGGGGATGGTAACACGTAAAATTGAACCATGCATTAACGAAATCGAGGTGTCCGCCAAATCAGAGGAAAGAAAAGTGTGTCAGAGAACATGTCCTTTGGTCTACACGACTCACACTGAACAACTACCGTCTACAATACAATACGCACACTGAAAAGGTGGACTTTCTCCTTACTAATCGAGCGACAAGTCGAACGCAGTCACACCAGTTTGACAGAAAGATGGAAATCTTGTTACACTCGTAAGATTCGGCACATTTAATATCAAATCCAGTTTTTGCTGACGTTTTTGCTACCGCATATTCGAAGTGTTCTTGCCAATAATCGAAATCTGAAAAGAACATTTGATAAATGACTATAAGTATCAAGACATCTAATGAACGGCAAAAGCTTATGCTGCAGCGATGGTATAATAGAGACGTCACTGCACCTTTACGGTGTTCACTGATATCGCTAAATTCAGTGTTCTTACTGTCGAAACCTACAAACATAAACTCTTACCTTTGCTTAATTTACAGCTGTATTTTCAGTGGCTGTATCTTGTTCGACGTTCCCTTCAACTTGAGCTGAGTAAGCTTAAGTTTAACTTCATTAGAAGTTGTTTGGCGCCTTTATTTGAATCGGCCAATAATCAAGCAGTAGCATGTGACTGAATCATTAACGAATACTTGAAGAAACAACCAATCATTGCCGGACATGGGAAGCAAACGGGAATTCCGTATTCCCCATCTAGACTCCGTCTAAAGTACTGTCACGTTTGAAAACGTGTGCCTACTTCAAATTAATTTGTTTCCGCCTTTGGCGCTGATGAAAATATCGACTATCGATGATACACTTCCTTTGCCTCGCCTCCAATCGAAACCTAAAGAATTAAATCTGTGAATATTATTTATTAGGCGGCGCGACGTGCCTAGGTACGTTCGGCCGACTCATAAAATGCAACGCGCATTCCTGGTTTGGCGTAAGTCAGTTCACTGAGTCTCCGCGCGGCCTCTAAACAATCAGGCTCGTTATAATGACGTCGATTTTACCAGATTGAAAGCTAATCTCTCAAATGCCGGACATTTTGCTCGTGACAGGGTCATTTAACTCTTACGAAAGTGGTTTTTAAACAACATCGTTTTGTTAAAGAGAGCGATGTGGGTTCATTGATTTTCCGGAAAGCTGAGACTACTTGGCCTGCGAGATCGTCAATGACTCATGGAGACTATTGTTAGTAGTGGTTACACAGTGCTTCCAATTCGACGCGTTGCCAAAGCGATCATAAACTCCATTCTTGAGGCCCCCCGATGGCCCAAAGCAGAGGAACGAAGATAGTGTCGGCATTCGAACAATGGCCTTGTTGTTATCATGACGTAAATTAAAATGGCCCTGCATCGTTGTTATAAAAATAGATTGCAATTAGCTTGCACTCGTGTCATTAGGATCCCAATAGAGCTAGAGCCATTGCCTGAAGGCTGAAACATTTGTCGTGAATGCCTAAGGGCCGTACTTAACGATATCACGATTTAAGAACGATTTATTTCTCCAGGTAAAGCCACAGGGTTTTCTCCTGGAGAAAGAGTCGTACAGAGGTCACTGGTTACAAACAAACAAAGTTCTCAAGTTGCATACATACATTTAATTCCTTACATACCGTAAGTGCAAACTGTCCATAACAGGTCACCGGAAACCACGAACTACTAAAGTTAAACCTTTTTTCCTTAAGAAAAGGGGAGGGGGGAGAGGGGGGAGAGGGGGGTGGGGTGAGAGACTATGCGCCGCCTGTGAATTCTTCAGAATTTCTCGTATCTGCTTGTAACCTCAGTAAAATTTGGAATTGCATCCACGTTAGTACATCGGTTGGAGCAAAATTTCAGTACTGAATTGATTTACCAAGGTAGACAACTGAGGCAACTGAAATCGGTTTAACTGGCGGTTGATGGAATTTCGTCTGCATTTCAGGTAAGCAAAGCTGCCCATTTGGTGAAAGGGTAAAACATTCAATCCGCTCACAAATCCACAAATTAAATATACATGGGATTTCCTTTTTTTCGTTTATTTTGTCTCGTGCAACTAAATGCGAGGTTAGCTTATAACAGCTTAATATGCCGAATATACGTTCGCGCGTCCAGGATTTACTAATGCCACTCAGAAAAAGTGCCCGTTCTCCTTCGCAATCAAAGGACTACGAATTCAAACCTGAGCTCGATGGAAACATCAGTTGGTGTTGAAAATCTTGTCGCATTCATAAGATTCGTGCATTAACAAAACATTCTCTTGTTTAGGGTAATTCTGTTTGTTAAACATTTTCCAGAAAAACACTCGTGAACTAGTTTCCACCTCAGTAGCTTACGCGGCCAGTATAACTGGTCTCACTGGGCAAACACGAAAAATCTAAGGTTTACATCAGTTACCTACAAATTTAAATACTAAACTCCCCCGCAAAATTCGACTTCAAGAGTTCATTTAGAGTAGTATTGTGCAGCTATTGATATTCAATAATGAATCTTGGTGGTTTCACTCTGGAAATGAGCCTTCCAGTCAGTCATCTTCAGTGCACTGAATTGGACGTGTTTCTGAAAAGGAAGCAAAAATTGCTCGTAAACCGATATTTAGGCCTTTGGACCCAAAATAATATCTCTTTCTACTTATTGCCAAATTTTTAAATAGGAGTAATTCCCAATGAATTATTTTATGATATGCTGTAGGGGAAGTTTTGTTCCTGTTCAAGTCACATGCTCAAGGTTTTACAGGCACATGCAAACCGTCCCCAGCATCTGTCCGCTAAGGCATGGGTCGCACTAGAGCAAAGTTTTCAACATTTCTGGCAAAAGCGAGGGCAAAACTTTGAAACCGCGACCGGAAAGCAAAATCTTTGCAGTCAACTGCAGGGTCACACTCGTGGGAGATAATTGTTATTGAATACACCTAACGTCAACTGAAGTATACCATGCATGTACCAGTTGCGCACGAAAGTAAAAACCCAAACTGCGTCCTGTTGAATTGAAGGTTTGGAGATTATCAAATAATGTTTTTATTCTTCTAAAAAGCTGTAACAGCTTTTCTTGTTGAGCATCTTGTATGAAAGAAACGAATGTTATTCGTGGTCAGCTTCTCGACCTGTGTGATCATGTTTTGATTTTACGACTTTTACGATCCAACGGTACCACTGACAGCAATTCTTTTGCGAACAGCTAAACGTAACAAGTACTACATTTAGACGCATTTTAAACAAGTATTGCGCGCAAAATGAAGGAGATGCACGCTTATTGGATTGTGTCGTAGATGTTCTGTTTTTTCTTCCATTGACAAGCGTTGACAGTTGCCGCTGTGATTCCTATTGTTCAGCTCGATTTTTCCATAATCTGCCTGCCCCACCCAAGCACTACGTCGTCTTTCATGTTTCTGCCGATTTTCAAAGTTTTTGCGAACCGGAAAAGTTAGGGTCGCACTAGGAAAACTACACTGTTGACAGATTATGACCGCAAAGTCAATAAACTTTCGCAAAAATTTGCCAAGTGCGACCCATGCCTAATTCCAGACCTTGCCTGGGTGGGGAGGAGGGTGTCTCTTTTTGTTTGTATTCATGTCAAAATGCCTTTTGTTAGTGTCTTAACAATCACCTATTCTCCATATATCATTCTAGGCGTAGATCGGTCACATAGGTGTCTGTGGGTTTTTCCTAGCTATAGTCGTGAGGTTGCTTTTCTTTCTCAATTCTATTACGGGTGCTGTTGTACGCTGGAAGTTATCCTGGCAATGCCTTCCTGAGTGAAAAAGCTAGTAAGGCAATTATTCAGCGGGATTTGATTTATAGATACTATTTAGCTAAAGCCATGAAGTTTGTCGATTTAGTTTTTGCGTTGAAAGTGGCCCTCTCAATATTGTTGTTTTTATGTTCGTATTGAAACTTAAGGTTCAGTTTTCGATTTGCTTTGCTTACCATTGCTTACCATTTGCTTTGCTTTGCTTACCATCTTCCCGTTTCACAGGTTCTTCAAGTGTCGCGTGACAAAGCTCGCCAGTAAGGTTTTCCAAGACGTTTCCGATTTCTAAAAATGACATATAATAGTCATGTCTAAAAATAATAGTGTTTCTGATGTCTAAACAAATGATAAAACAATGCACTGTTCACTGTTTCTAGCGTTGTCTACTGATTTATTAGTTAACATAAAATCACCATACCGGTAAACGCAATAAATGTATGTATACAGGAGGTAAAAAAAGGTTTCTCTCACTAGATCAATTTCAGAAGAGATCTTTACAGCAACCCTCCACCAATGCCCTCAAGGGAATGGACACACGCGCGTTTTAGTAAATTTTGCTTCCCGAGTGGACGACTGACACAAAAAGGACAGCTCTCTAGGACTTATATAAAGTCACATGTAAATATGAAAAGGATTTCAAAAATATGATGAAAATGCTTTCCTGCCAAGGCTCTTGACATTGAAAGGTTTTATATCTTGTCAAAGTCTATCTGTAAGATCATATTGGGGTACGTTTAGATTATTTAAATTGCATAATGTTTGCACAAAAATTGGTGTAATGCATGGTTCAACTTTACCTGTTACCATCCCCCCCGGGCAACCCCCGGGACAAGTCCAGCCCTTCGGGCCCGCGGGTGGGGAATTGTTTGAAACTGTTTTGTCCCGGGGGTGGGGGGGGGTGGGGCAAATCGAAAATAACTTCTCGTTTTTCTTGTGAAGCACATCACTAGCTTATCACTTCTCAGTTGACACAATGGCGCCGGACCACGTAGAGAAGACTGCCTATTTCCAGGGAAAATCTCTAGAATTTGTAGCAGACTGGTTGGAGAAGAATAATCTCTCGAAATTAAAATCTGTATTCAAAGGCACGTTTATTATAAATTGTTAAACAAAGGTGCGTTTGATGCGTACTCGAATGGATGACGTTCATCACAAACATAGAAATATTTCGTCAGCGCATTTGTATGAAACAGATTCACGGCTTTGCAGAGATCTCAGTCCGGTGTTCTTGTAAAACAAGCTAAGAAAAACTCCTTTAAAATGCTGTCATCAATTTGCTCACCGGACCTCTTTAATGCATGTGCTATATTTAGAATAAAACACGCGGTGAAGAACATTTCTTTACTCGCCAGCCGAATGCCAGTGCGGTTAGACTTTTTTCTTCAGTTTTCTTTTTCAATGTAGTGTCCATGTTTTTTAACACTATGTAAAATCCTTCGTTCAGTAAACTCTAGAAAAGCGTTTAAGTTCTTGTCAAAACGTCTGGTTGTCCTATTGTACGGAAATGAATTTTGAACACAAAACAACGTATTTGTGGTCGATAAGGAGTCCCGGGGGTGGGGAATTGTCTCTTTCTGCGTGCCCTGGGGTGGGGAATAGACCGCCAAGTAAGAAAAAAATTGCAAATCCCCGGGGGTGTGCCCGGGGGGGATGGTAACAGGTAGAATTGAACCCTGCATAAACAATACTGTGAAAAGTTCGATACGGTTGATTAACCGCATTGCGATATACCGTAAACTGCCGCTTATAAGCCCAGGGCTTATACAACTTCGTAAGAGGTTTTGGGTGGGCTTATAAACGGAGGGGCTTATAAGCGGAATAGAAAAAAAAAAAACGTTTCGAAATGAGCCACAGAAGTGTTGATCGAAATACGTTTTTAATCAGTACTGGTTTTAATTAACCTTTGAAACGTCATAATAAATTGAATTCATTTCAATTTTAACGACAAAATCAAAACTGTAACAACACGAACGTACCCGGAATGTAACAAAACAGAGTTCTGTGAGAGTGCTTTTAAAAGTGGCTGTCTCCCTAAGATCGTCATAACCCAAATTGGTCACAAAATAGATTTCCTTCAAATCTTGTGTGTGAATTGCACTTTGTCTGGGTACTCTAAAAACACTTTTCGTTTGGGCTTAAAATGCTTTCTTCGACAGTTTACAAGGGAGGTTCCCTGGTGGACAAAAATGGACATTTTATTGGTACAAAAATGCCAATTTTCAATAACTTTGGTAACTCCTCACAACACTTAAAATTTGATGCAGGACAAAATTCTACAGTTGTTTGATAGGTACAACTCTTCCTTATCCCCATGCAGTTGTTTTGAGTAGTTAAAACAGTTCCTTTTAAAAACCCAATTTCACAGCTTTTAAAAAAGTAGGAAAAATATGTAAACAAAAATACATGTTAACAAAAAGTGAGACCTCGTCTAGCAAATTCCTTGTAGTCATGGAAAGTTAAAGACTTGGTCTTAATTATAATAAAATAAAATCGTGCGGCCAGTCGGTTTAAAGTATTTCTTAATTATGCAAATTACGAACAACAACCTATGCGTGGAATTTAAGAGTAAATGTGATGCGAACAATGCTCCCTTACGTCAGTAAAACACGAAAATTGTTTCAAACTAGAACAGGACACAAAATGTAAACTGGTAACATTTCGCATATAGCTTTAATTAAAATGTACAGCATTCAAATAGCTCATTAACTATGCTCAATTCACAAGATAAACAAGTTATGAAATGCCACTAGATGATTGCTAATTGCGCTTTACAAAACAACCTTGATGTAGAACTTTTAATCTGAGAATAAATCAATAAAAGCAAGTCATATTGAGTATATCACAGCCTGTGTTTTGCAAACTTATTTAGCGAACACTTAGTGCCTTGCAAAACAATGAAATCAACGAAGGGCAACTTGTTCTGTTTACATTTGTACCCACTACCTCAATTTTCTGTCATCTTCGATCAAATATATAGATCCGTGCGTTTCAGAGATCATCTTAGAAGCGTCAAACAGTCAGTTTTTGAGAAAATTCTTCGTTCAACAACCTTCATTTTCAACAAGCTTTCCACGTATTTGGTTCTCTCGTGTTATATTTTTCTGGCAGTAGCCACTGACCAGTTACTAATGTCAACAACAATACCGGGTACTGCTCCATTTTGCATTCGCGTTTTGGGTCTTAGCTATGTAAAATTTGAATTCATTATCCTTCACCAATTAGTAGTGAATTTATTTGAAAAATAGGGTTGGAGCTCATGGGGAGAAGAAACAAATTTTTGTCCTTAATTTAATCTGCAAGCACACAACCACAATGAAGACCATGGTTTGGCTAAGTAAAATAACCCGTACAGCCGGGCACGTCTTCATAGATTTGAAAATAACCTTCCTGTTTTCGACTTCTGGGGCTTTGAAAGGTTCCTTCAGTTTTGAGAAAGTAATCAGCTGCAGTTAAGAGACAACCTTAACCCTATCTAGACCTGGCCTTCTTTGGTCTTCTGTAGCCGTTGTGGGGCAGGCCTCCAGCAAACTCCGATAACAATAAAGCAATGAAAATGAAACTTAGAGGGTCAAAAGTATGTCCAAGAATTTTGTCCAAGAATGTCTCCTTTGAGATCGGCAAGGGATACTGATGACGTCACACGACGTCAGATTTATGTCATAATTTCCAATTGGATCCACCGTATTGGATTTCGTGATCTCCCTAAGATTTCGGAAAGCCACCCAATTGACCAAAAAGTGAACAATAGTAATAAAAGAACTCTAAAATTATCTAATAGCATGACACCTTCAGTAAGAAAGTCATTTTTGTTTTCAGTTAAAACAGTAATGTACCAAATAATTTCAGATGAACACGCCTGTCAAAGTTTGATTGCCTTAGCAACGTGAATCTCACTGTACATTGATCGCATGACCTACCACACTAATTTGTTTCCAACTAATTTTTTCAATAAAATTTTGGCGGTGCTTGTTCACACATTAAAAAATAATAGAAAAGTTTCAAGTCCCCAAAATGCAGAGTCCGTGCCCTCCCCCCCTCCCCCATTATAGGGTTAATTTGAAATAAAGTAGGGTTTCAAGGAAATCAAAAATTCCTTCGGCAATGGCAGTAGTAAATGACTGGAAACAGTATTCAAGAGGAAACGAGTTTCTGTTCTAGGTAACGGGCGTCTACTGTACAGTTAGATTAAGAGTAGTCTAGTAGAGATAGAACTTATAGTAGAGTAATTTTTGCGCGAGCTCGAGTATCTCACCTGCTATTCAAACCCTAACAAAAATCTGAGGATACTCGTAACTTCCACTGATTAAACCTGGTTCTCATACTACCCAGGCTAGTCTGTCATCAACTTCCGGTATTCCGGCATTTGGGGTTTAAGTATTCCGGTGTTCAGGGTTTAAGAATTCCGGCTTTCCGGGTTTAAGTATTCCGGCGTTCTTGGTTTTAGTATTCCGGCGTTCCGGCGTTCCGGGTTTAAGTACATGACCTCCGGAAGTGACATTCACTATGTTTGGCGGTATGCTGCTAACCTAGAGAAAGTGCAGCAAAACCAAGTCGAGGCGAAATTTCAAAAGCAAGACAATTTTTGGGGTATCGTAGGTTCACATTTGGTAGAGCAGTACCTTACGAACAGGTGGTTCTGGGGGCTATATACTGCAAACTGGACCATAACCAGTAAGTCGTCATGGACCAAGCTACCACAACAGTTTTACCAAACAGAAAGTATTCAACGGAGCATATTTCTATCAAGTAGTAATATTTTTGCTATACTCACGTTTCGCCAGGGTCGGATTCCAGATTTTAACAGCTTGGATGAAACTAGAAGTTTATTTTCAAAAATGTTAAGATGCTCCCCCAAAGTCCGAGTTATCACGTTATTTCACCTTGCTAAAAAAATAGCAACCCCGTCACACACTGTGGTTATGTGCTTGCAGCTCTAACTTAAAGGCAAAAATTTGAACTTTTAATTTTCCTTCATGAGCTCCAACTCTTATTTTCAAATGAATTCACCCTTCATTGGTGAGCGATCTTACATTCAAATCAGGGGGAGAAAGCAACTCCCCATATATTCTCTTAAATGAAATCCAAACGATGTTCTCACAACTTGCAAAGCAATCTGTGAGGTTCTTGTCAGCGGATATGCCTCCTACGCGTGCGCAGATGTTGCATGTTCCAACGGAACTCGGACGCTGAAGGGAAAAAATTAGGGCGGCCAAAGGCGGCGGATTCGGTTTTGTCCCTTCGTTTAGGTAATTGACGAATTGATCGTATTTTACACTTTTATCATGTTTTCGTGCATTCTACTTCTTATGAAGACAAAAGTTTACTCTCGAAGTTTTTTAGTTGCAAAGTAGAACAGTAGCGTTTCGATCAATCCAGTCTGTGCTGATCGACTGTATAGAATCAGATAGAATTTTCTGAAGCTGGGTTAAAAACTGGGATCGGGTTCAAAGTACTGAACTGTGAAATGATCTTGTTAACACATAACTGGATTATTGATAATAAAAGTCGTATTCTGTGTGTAGGTATTGTTTCCATGCATTAGGTTATAGTGGTTTTGATTGAATTTATTACATTTCCATCGATGTTTTATGGCACATTTCCCGTTGCAATTTATTTAGACCACGCTGGAGGAAAACATGCAAACCGAGTACAGCCATAACTGTCTCATCTCATGCTATCAATTCGTTACAGAATGAGATGTAAAAAGAAACATTGACAGTATTTTTATTTATCACATGCATCAGTTCAGCGATAGACAAAGACCAAAGTTACGTCGCGGAGTACAAGAAATAAAATCCTGAAAAGTTCAAGCGCTTTCTCTCGATGAGAAGTTTATTTACGTTGAATTATCTAATTCTAGCATTCAACTTTGAAACGTTTCTCACAAACCTGGTCTCCAAGTATAAACAAGCGAAATGTGACTGCCGTACAGCTCGATCCACTCGCCACTGCAACAAACAAGACAGTGCGAAAACAGAAGCGTCTTCATCGATGTCGCTTCCATCGAATATTCTCTTGTACGAAACTGACAGTAAGTTCCATGAAAGATTAGCCGCTCACCGCTTACTTTCCCCCGACAAAATACACACACAATTTTGCAAACTATTTCGAATAAGTTGATCGTCGATCGGAAATATTTATTATGACGAACACCGCTGTCCACATTTTGACTGGACCGCTTTGCAAGTTGTGAGAACATCGTTTCTCGGTCCCAGGCCCCGCTTCTATCCCCCCTCTGATTCAAATAGAAACGCGAGTGCAACAGGTCTTTTTGTTGACATTAGCTACTGGTCAGCGGCTACTGCCGAAAAATTTAACACGAGAGAACTATTAAATACATGGAAAGCTTGGTCTGAAGGAAGGCTTTTGAACAAAGAATTTTCCCAAAACCAACTGTTTTGACGCTTCTATGATGACCTCTGAAACGCACGGATCTATATTTGATCGAAGATGACAGAATAATTGAGGTAATGGGTGCAAATGAAAACATAACAAGATGCCCTTCGTTGATTTCATTATTTTGCAAGGCATTAAATGTTCGCTAAATTAGTTTGCAAAACATAAGCTGTGATATACTCAATATGACTTGCTTTTATTGATTTATTCTCAGATTAATAGTTCTAGATCAAGGTTGTTTTATAAAGCGCAATTAGCAATCATCGTGTGGCTGGTACTTTATAACTTGTTTATCTTGTGAATTAAGCATAGTTAATGAGCTATTTGAATGCTGTACATTTTAATTAAAGCTATATGCGAAATGTTACCAGTTTACATTTGTGTCCTGTTGTAGTTTGAAACTATTTTCGTGCTTTACTGACGTAAGGGAGCATTGTTCGCATCACATTTACTCTTAAATTCCACGCATAGGTTGCTGTTCGTAATTTGCATAATTAAGAAATACTGGTTTTTCAAAGCGGCGCCACATTCTTCAAACCGTCTGGCCGCACGATTTTATTTTATTATAATTAAGACCAAGTCTTAAACTTTCCATGACTACAAGGAATTTGCTAGACGAGGTCTCACTTTTTGTTAACATGTATTTTTGTTTACATATTTTTCCTACTTTTTTAAAAGCTGTGAAATTGGGTTTTTAAAAGGAACCGTTTTAACTACTCAATCCAACTACATGGAAATGTCAGTAACACTGTAGGATAAGGAAGAGTTGTACCTATCAAACAACAGTAGAATTTTGTCCTGCATCAAATTTTAAGTGTTGCGAGGAGTTACCAAAGTTATTGAAAATTGGCATTTTTGTACCAATAAAATTTCCATTTTTGTCCACCAGGGGACCCCTCTTGTACACTGTCGAAGAAAGCATTTAGAGCCCAAACGAAAAGTATTTTTAAAGTACCCAGGCAAAGTGCAATTCACACACAAGATTTGAAGGAAATCTATTTTGTAACCAATTTGGGTTATGAGGATCTTACGGAGACAGCCACTTAATATTAAGGAAATGAAGGAAAACTAGAGGTGGGGCCTATATCCGGGGGGGGGCTTACAACCGGATGTATTTCGTTTGTTTACAGGTAGATGGGCCTATAACCGGGGGGGGTTAAGCGGCAATTTACGGTAAAGGAAAGTGAATATCGGGATAAAAACAGGTTTAAATTATTCTCTATCGTGTTTTCTTGCAATGAAAAAAAGAGATTGGCTAGTTTAAACTTTTTACCAAAGAGCCGAACTTAAGAACAGAAATTATTATGTCAGCTACTGTCCTACCTTTTTTGATATACACAGTGCTGCTCAACTGCTCGGCGATTGTATCCATTCTTCCTTGTTGCCATGTGAAGTCGTGTGATCATATGAGTAAAACGCCACCAAACTCTTGACAAAGCTGGCCTGCCTCGTACAGTTAGCTGCAGAAAAAATCCGAAAAAGCAGTGATTAGCAAACCTGGGCATTCTGCTTGTTTTTGCTAAGTAAAACGGAGGTCCTTGAGCACTCAAACGATTGAATATGTTTTCTGTTTGACTGCCTTCTCTTATTTATAATCTCGCAGCCAATCAGAAACAGGCATGCAAGGTGTTTGGCTGGGTTTCTTAGCATAGATTTATTGGCATGGGTCATGACCTGACTGGTTCCGGCCCAAATTGCACCATTACAATTATTCATTTCAGAAATGTTGAAATCTTCGCTTGTCAATTTGTTTTTTTTTACACTCCCGAAACAGCAAGATCTAACCAGAAATCGGGAAGATTTGACCGTTATTATGTTGAATTGAGGTTACATGACTGCTGATCGAAAATGAATTCAAAAGCAATAAGATGAGTGTTTGGAATTTTTGTCGATCGTTGTCTACTGTGTACTGGACCTAATCGGTTTCTGCGTAATCAGGTTTTTAAAAATAGAGACACATATTGACACTTATCACACTTATCTGATAGATAGATATGATAAGATCTATTTACAATTTTATTGGTTACGTATACTACTATTAAAGATAGAAAAAGGGGGAATCTACAATAAAAAACAATAAAAGGGAAATAACATCACTAAGGAAGGGTTTCAACTAGTTTACGTGTTACACTACTAGTTTACGTTTGCTCGACGGCACATCGCCGGTATGAATGACTGTTTAAAACGGTTGGTGTAAAAAGGTCCAAAAGCTAATTACCGATTAGCAAACCAGCTGTACCACCGTTGTTTGCCCGTCGATTCTCTGTGTTTGTTATGTTATTGTTGTGGCAACAGATCTAAATTACTTGTATGGAACCTTTATATGGCATTCCACTTATCATCACGCTTTCAATGAAGTCAATGGAAATGAGATTTGTTTGAGCGCAAAAAGGTGCACAAAAAGCGAACCCAATTAACGTGACTCTCTTAGTGTTTCAATGACGACTGGTTGGTAAGCAACATGTCGTAAAGGCTCTTCTGAGAAGAAAATTATTAGCAAGCGGAACGATATAGTCTGAGTTCTATTTTTGTGAAATGGAGAAATAATAATTCTTAACTTTCTCTTTCGCGTAACCACAACTCAGTATTAGCAATGCATTTTGGCTCGATTCAAATGATGATCTCACCACTTAATTGCACCTTCCCACTGTCTTGGTAGAAAGACAACATGGGTATTCCGGCTTGTCTTTACGGGCTAAAACGAATGATTATGTTTGTTTGACTGCTTTCTCTTGAAAATTCTGCATCCAATCAGCGACAGGCATGCAAGGATTTTTCCCTGATCTCCTACATAACTCAATAAAAATTATACTTGTCAAAATCACACTGTTGTACCTTTCTTCATATTCCCACGTAACCACGTTTCCTCAATTACGTGAGAGTCTCGGCATGAAGTTTGAACGCTTCCTGAGTTTTTTATAGCGGGGAATCCTGTAAACTGAGATTTGTTTCAAATCGTGTCTGAACTAACAAATTGAATACACTGATGCAAGGACAACCAGCAACGAACATTGCTGTCTTTCACATGAGACAAACTTTCTGCAATGAGCGAACTTATTTAAATAACGTTATAGCGGGGTTGCTTCCGGTCAACTAAAGCGTAGCAGATTGTTTTCGCTTAGTGGAAGCGATCGAATCAACACAATCGATTGAAAGTAGAAACTATTTTGTGGTAAATGGAAAGTGGAAAAAAATGATGGACATAGAGGGGTTTCATATTTGATCATATTACGTTTAGCTGTGACATCCTTTCAAAACCTTCATGTTAAATTTGTAAGTTGTTTTCAGTGCATGAATCAACTACAAGCAAGCAAATTCAGCTATATAAATAAGAGAGACAAGTGTCCACACAAGAGCTCTGAGCTGATAAAGAGTGGTATCCGGAAAATGTTAAAGCAGTAAACAAAAGCTGTTCATACGTTATATTGTACTGTACTTTATTTGTGTTATCAAATTTGGAGCGCTGAAGACTGTTACGTTGTTATGTTTTGCTGCATGGCTGCTGATCAAATTCGTCAGTCATCGAAGCTTCATTGTCTAACGTGTGCTGGACCTCGTCGGGCTTTTCCAAAATCACATGTTTAATATTCCCATCAATGACATCAATGAGATCAATGAGTAATCGATGAGTAATCACTGGGTAATCAGTTGATTAGTCATTGATTATTGCCCATAAACAATGAGTAATGATGACTGATCCATAGGCCACAAAAGTTTCAGTCATTGATGTCATCGATTAGTCATCTGCTGCATTGATTACTCACCGATGTGACCTAAGGCTCTGATCCCTTTCTTCGGCGTGTTTCAGTAGTAACAAACCTCCAGTCTCTGACAATCTGGTGTGATCACAAAAATCATCCCCTCTCGAGATATGCCCAAAAGATGTATGAGCAGCCATGGTGCTCTTAAAACTAAAATAATCAACCCAAACCTACAGGTGGGAGGTAGATTCTACATCTGTGCGTTCGAAAATTAACATAGATACAGTAACATATCATAGTCATAAGACCATAGCGGTAACAACGATCTAGTAACAGATTCTTTCTTTGTTGGGGTACCGAAGTTTTAGACTTGATATCGGGGAGCAGAGGGAGGAGACCTAACTTCCTTTGCGACTATGTGCTGTTCATGCCTTTTAGGAACGTCGAGCGAGAGGGTTCTTAGATTTTTTCTCTGTTAGCCTGTCATAACTATTCTTGTTTTCTTTTAACCATCCTCCATTGATGCTTTCGTTGAGGAGCGTTCTTTCGAACCTTGTTTAGGTAAGGTTCTTGAATCTGATGTTTCACCTATCAAAAAACTCACCGCACTTCGTATGAAATTCTTTCTAAATATCAGCAGTATCTACTATGATCTTTAAAAACATGGTGTCATCCCGGACATAGGCGTGAGTATTAAGCTCCGACAGAGAGCAGAACAGTGGACACCCACTGGCAATGTTTGACTCTCGTCTCGGCCTTTGAAAAGAGGAGCTGCTAGGATCAGGCCTGAAGGCGTCGATCACGTGTTCCACGTTATCCTGATCCAACAACATCATGGTGACCTTCTGTCTGAATGGTCAGCGGAGTAGCGCGTCGAACTCACCGCGCATGACAACAAAGAACAGGGACAGATGTGTTCCTCGACCCATGCCATCCCCGTTTAAATACAACCGGGCGCACATTTTGTATCCATGGCGACTGGTATAGAAACACGGGCTGTAAATGGAGGTTTGTCTTCCCGAGAGCGCATCGTTTCTTCGGCGAGCCACCTCCGTGACTTTCCACAGCAGTGTGCCATCATAAGAAGAGAATTGCTGCTGATTGACATATTCCTCCATGTCTGCCAGGGCGACATTTCTGAGCGCTAAATGATGTTCTGCGGAATCCATTCGTTTCTCAAGTCGTCTTACACTCTCCACCACAGTATCCGTTTGACGCCGAAGTGAGGATATCTAAGTAAGTAAGCAAGCAAAAAACAGTCAATTTATTAGTTAATCAATCCGTGAAATAATTAGTTGATGGTCTGCTCAGTTAATGATTCACTCACATTCATTCATTCATTCATTCATTCATTCATTCATTCATTCATTCATTCATTCATTCATTCAGTCAGTCAGTCAGTCAGTCAGTCAGTCAGTCAGTCAGTCAGTCAGTCAGTCAGTCAGTCAGCCAGCTGGTCAGTCAGTCAGTGTCAATCATTCAGTTAGTCAGTCAGTCAGTCAGTCAGTCAGTCAGTCAGTCAGTCAGTCAACCAGCCAGCCAGTCAGTCAGTCAGTCAGTCAGTCAGTCACCAAAGTGATGGCTATTGAATCTCTTTGAGTGACCAGTTTCGTAAGTGATCCACTCTCTTCAGTTCTCAGTCAAACGTATATAGAACTGAACTGTCTTAAGGTGGCGGAACACAGTTTTCTTGTACCTATGCGTTATTTATCGTTATTTTCAAACTACTGGCAGTTGGGAAGCCAAAATTGGCAAGGTGCAAGTTCAACTAAAGAAGATTGTATTTTGATATGTTTTATTGGATTAGGTACCGTTACCATGGCAACACAGCTGGTAGTAAACCGGCATTAAATAATGGGTTTGATTTATTTTCAGAAAATCCAGTCGTTTAGATTTATTCCATCATTTGTCTCTAGAAAACTCAAAAAATACTGGCCTATTGACACTGGTCTCGGAAATTTTGACAGAGAGATCTCCTGTTATTTTGTGTTTTGCATTTTAACGTTTTCTGAACATGTCCTCTGTCAGATTTCAATTTTTGTTTGCAGGCGAGCTAAGCGTGTTCCAAACTATTATTCTACCAAATTTCACGAAATTCTAACGAGCGGTTCCGTAGAAATCAGTGTATTTCCACTAAATCGTGCAGTGGCAATTTTCTGGTTAACTGCGCATGCGCTGCATTTTACAGGATTCTCGATCTTTTTCGAACCATGCAAACAATCCCAGTAATAAGAATAAGAATAAGTCAAGTCATTATAATTTTGCTTTGACTATTATAGCATGGCATGTTCATGGCAACGATTTTCGTACCTCTTGTTTGATATCGTTTAGCTCCCGCCCTGTCTCGTTAATCAAGAACTCGATGTTGTTGCCACCATTTTCGACATTCGTAAGCCTTCTAGAAATGTCTCCTGGCATATTAAGGTGCTGTAGAGATGTGTGCTTTGATGTCGTCGGCAGAGCTCCGTGTGAAGTAACCTTCCCTTCCAGCAGAGCTAGTCTCTGGTCATGCAACTTCAGCTTCTGTCGCAAGTCTATTGTCTCGTTTACAACTATGTCTATCTTTGATACTGCACTAGAAATGGCCATCTCTGAACCCCTCATCCATTCATCATTGAGTCTACCACCGCATGCACCGGCGACTGCACCGAGACTGTTTTACTTGCTCTTCCAAACGAAGAACATAGACTAAGAGCAAATTCAAGTGAAGAACTGAGCACAGCTGGTTGTGTTGTTTTGCTTCTGACTGGTTCATTTTCTGTAAATCAAGATTAACATTCATCAAACCTTAATCAACGACATGTCATACCAATGTCGTTCCAGGTAATTTTCAGGTAATATCATAAAGAATATATATAAAAACATTTTATGATAAGTCAAATCTATGAAATAAATTATAGGTATAAAATGCTAAAGAATCTGATAGAGAAAGAATACAAGATCAAAAGAAGGTAAAAATTAAGTCTAGATAAGTTCACAGGATTCGAACAAAAGTCCCTTAAAAGAATATAAAAAGATCGTCTTGTGATAAGTGAGATTATGAAATAAATCATACTTATGATCTGCTCGAGAGAGAATACAAGATTAAAATAAGTTGCAAATTGAGTCTAAAAACGCTCACGCAGTAACAGGATTCGAATGAAAGTCCCTTACGAATCCGTTTGCTACATAACCGCGAAGACCTCTTTCCCTTAAGGAAAGTTATAGCCGTTAGTTTGATAGGAAGTTTGCCTCCCCTCACTCCTTTTCGGTTGGCTTGGGCTAATATATTTTAAGTAGTGAGAAGCAAATTGACAAGTAATAAGAAAAGTTTCATATTTTATACAAACCTGTCTGGCACTACATCCAATCATTTCAAATTTACAGCTTCTTTCTATTGCTTCGCAGTCACCATTAACAGGACTAAGATGAGATTCCATCTATGTGAAGGTAAAACATTAATATCGTTATTTTGAGGTGTCTAGAAGCTAACTGTAGCCGAGAGAATGGAGACTAACGATGATGGAAAGTTTTTGTGTCACGTGCGCTTCGTAAAGGAGGGCAACTTGCCTAGCCTGTGATAATCATCTGGTTTATTACTCTCCACTTACACGGCAACCGATATAAAAACGGCAGGTACTGATAAAATCGTCTTCAAAAAGTTTAAGAAAAACCTTAGGCATGTCATTCTTTATCCTTCATTAAGCATATCGTACGATGAATGGTTTTAAAACATGGTTACCAACTGGTTACCTGTCTTCGTGGAATTCCCTCCTTGCCGCACCTGTGACACTGCACGGGATACATTGTGCAATCCCGCACTTGGTGATTCTAGAAAATAAACAACGGAATTCACGCCATGACAAGAAGTCCCTAATCAACTAATTCAAAATTACGTTTATTACCATTTCTGAAGCACAATAGTATGACTTTGATTGTGCAAATATACATTCATCAGTCGTATCTTGAATTTATCGCCAACAGAAGTGTTAATGAAAAGTAGAAGCAACATTCTTTTAATAAGGTGAGTAAACATAATCGTCTGCATGAGGCACTAACAAACACTGGAATGCTTAGAATCTTTTAGTTTATATCTTCTAATTGCAAAATCAACTGGCTACGGTACGCGCCATTTCGTTTGGAAAATGAGACCTGAATTACGTCGTACGGCAGGCTGGTATAATCGGCTACTCCCGTTCCTTTCGCACTTGCTGGTTGATAGGGGTACATTATAAGTACCTTTCTCATCACCGTCTTTGGAAGCATAACGTGCTATTATGAGTATCTTGTTTGTGTCGCCTTCCCTCCTGATCCGGTGAAATATGCCAAATCTGTAGTTGTGTACCCTTCCACGACAGCTGTGCTAACCTAAGGTAGCTTCCAATCACAGTCACTCCCTATGGCTACAAGTTAGACGTTTGGACACTTTCCGTAAATCTCTAACGGAAAGAATGCTCGTTTCACTACATAATTTTTCCATCTCCCATAACGGCAAGTTAAACCATTCAGGTACTGGATGTTCGATTGTGCACAGGGGGGGGGGGGGTCACTGTAACAAACCTCTCTCACACACCAACCTTGAGAACTGCAGCCGTCATAGACTGTCCGCATAAACTGCATAGTTGTAGCCGATATGAACATTCCTCCTCTACATGTCTCTGAAGTTCCGATCTTTTGATCGATTCTGGGCAGTTATGATTAGAACAACGCTGTTTTTCTTCAGGGCAGGACAAGAGATGTTTCTGCATTGGAAAGAAAGTAACACAAACTATTAAACTGATGTTTCTTTGTCTGATCACTTCTAACATAATTTCACCATGAACGAGAAGTGCAGTGCCGAGAATGCAATTGATATGTCACAAGTAATTAAAATGAAGAAAGTTATAAATATATGTCTATAATTTACTTCAGTTGATGTAATATTAGCATTTGAGGAATGTCCTGTCTTGGAATGCTTCACCCGCTACGTTGTTCGCGCCCCTACAGAGAGATACTGCCTTTGATGAAACCAAGAATGAGTCTTGGCACTTTTATTGCTTAAAACAGTGATAACGTAGTCTATTCTCTTCCCTTCTCTAAAAACATAGTATTTCATGGAAGAGTTTGGAACTGTGTCCCGGAGCCCAGTGCAGGGATCATCTGGCCGACTTTTATCCCCACGTCGATTCGTTACCTCTCATGAGACAAGTAGGATCGTGAATTGGATGCCATTAATCTGTGGAATAATTCTGCCAAAAAATGCAAGATTTGTTTGCTGGTACTCCAGTTAGTCTCGAGTGTCTTGTCTAAGATTTGTTTTTTATAAAACGTGATTGAAACCTACCTCCGAGTGCCTAACTTCTCCTTTCCACTGACAACCATCGTTTGAGTTCGAACAGGCGACAATCAGGGAAAGCACTTCACGCTTCACAAAGTTATCAAGAAAGACCTACAAAGAGGAGACATTTCATCCACAGAAATTCTGAGAACAAGAAAAAGTCATCTGGCAAAATTGTCAAGGGAGCACGCAGAACGACATGCTTTTGAGCTCTCAAGGTGCTTTAAAATGTGTGAGGCCCTGTCCGTTTCTAAGTGTTCCCTTGCACGTGTGCGAAAATGTCGGTTGGTCTCACCGACATAGCAGGAATGTGTAAACCACACATGATTAGCACACGTGTAAGAGAACACTTAGAAACGGACAGGGCCTCACACATTTTTAAGCACCTTGAAAGCTCAAAGCATGTCGCTCTGCGTGCTCCCTGGACAATTTTATTGCCATTGTCGATCAGGCCTCCTCGCAGTTTGCTCTTAAGATCAAAGAAGCGCTACACATTCGTTGGGAAAAAAACCAACACTCTATGCGCAGGTCAAACACGTGAATTTAAAGTCATCTACTCTTGGCTATCTCGAACGTGGTTATCACGTGGCTCTAACTTCAATTCGTTTTCTTCACAAACCTTATCAAAAGGCTTTTCGTCGACAAGACATGTGAAACTCCCATCCTCCCTGTCAAAATAAGTAAAACGTTAACATTTCAGATTCAATTACCATGATTTACTATAGGAAAGAGGTTACAGCAAAAGAAGCCAGTGGTGCTAGTTGTCAAACATTAGAATAAATATTCCAAATTGAGCATATCCTGGTTAACAATCCCAAGTACTAAGTGCCAGACCAGCTGGCTTTTCACACGGAATGCCAAATATGTGTGATCAGGTCAGTGGTCAAAGTGGGACGGTCGGATTTTATGTTTACTCTGGGTCGTTAATTACTACTCATTCCTTTTATTTTTTGTTTAATAACAGAGTGAATTATAGTTTGTTCTCCTTGTTTGTTGTTTCGGTAAGCCAATACGGAAAATAGTGCAGATCGACCCAACCACTCGATTACGCCGCGCTGGAGCGACTTTCATTGACATTCTTTACCATGGTCTCAGTATATATTCCCGAGGTAGTTGTAATAGTTACCGTTTGAGTTCCTGGACGCATGAACTGCAATAAACATGACCACAGTCTGTCTGGACAGGATCTCTTAGAATGTTGCCACAAAGTGAACACAAGTATCTTGTGTCAATCGTGTCCTTGCTGTGCAGTGATAGCGGGTACCCTGGCATCGACTCAGCTGGAATCAATCGTGTATCTGGCTAGTTAGGTTATCCTGGCTGCCTGATAAGGAATGAAGATGAAATAGGAAGACACATTTAGGTATGGCGTGTAAGTGAGGGGGATATTTATGATGACATCGGTACGATGTCCACAACGGTGCGAGTTCATCCCGGTTGTCTCTTGTGACTCTATTGCTTAACATGACCTCTCCAACATCTCAACTCACTCATACCGGTGCAAATTCACCCCGGTAGCTGTACCTTCTGGAGATTCTTAGTCGTTGGCAGACTCATATCCGTGTCATGTAAACTCGGTGAGAGCTCGTTCACATCCTCAGTTTACTTTCAAGTACAGTTTGTTTAGAGTAAAGCGCACATCTCCCGCTCACACCGCTATAATAGTATCAACACCTTCTAACATTAGGTTGGTGTTATAATTCACTTATGAAAGGCCAACTGGTTAGTTAATAGGTAATACGCTCAACCAATAACGAAAATTTTTTAACGGAATTAGCTAATTAAAACAAACGAACAAACAAACAAGATGGTTGTTAGTTTCCAAAGGCATCGTGCTGCTGCGTCGGTGGAGAAGTGAAGGATTCATCAACTGAGTTGATAACTATAGATTAGCCACCATAAAGAGATTGAAAGCTGACGTTCGAGTGCTAGCCCTTCGTTAGAACGAAAAGTACAGAGAGACGGACAGACAGACAAATAATTTTCTAAGTGCAATTATCTTTGTCGTTTCTGATGATATAGTTGGTACTAAGGCGTTTTGTGACACAGGCAGCTGTTGGCACAAATCTGATAAATTCAGTTCTCTTCCCTCTTTCACAGTCGATTGCAATAGCAACATGACTTATTAACAATGTAACTGTCAACTGTCAGAACACCAGTGATTCCATTTTCATTTTGTTCCTCCGAGTATAAACTATTCAATGAATCGCAATGGAATGCCGATAAAGTGACATGGGAAATGTGTTGTGTTGAGAGCGTGAATACCGCGTTGCACACCGAGCGCGGTGTTTTTGTTGTCATTTCCACACTCGTAGGTACCTGGCGTTAACTTTGTGTGTATTTGGACAGTTATCATTATGCTTTGTACTACTAGAAAATGGAAATTCCGCAATGAATGCCAATCATTTTAATTTTAATTCTTGTCTTAAAAGGCTTGAGTGAACACTTCATGGAAATGTGAATTTTTGGCGAACAGTAGAAGCGTGCCGCTTTAAATATTTGTCGCTGAGTCGCTGAACATTCTGGATGTATTTTATGCTTTATTGACAGCAGTTCAATTAAGGTTAACCCGCTTGAATGTTACATTCATCGACACTTTCTAACTCTGTCGCTTCCGCAAGCCATCTGTATTTGAGGCCCGGGGGGAGGTACTTGGGTCAATTTTTGCTGGGTATGTGTCGCTGGCCTCTCCATACCCCTACCCCATTATAGTCTATTCTGTAGCCAGTTATAGACCCCATGTTAGTCACTTTTGGGCAAATATACCCCAAATCCCTACTTGCCGGAATTTACTTACCCCTGAAATCCCGCAAATGTGCGACCCCATTCTAGCAACTCTATTAGCTCCTAATGAAAATGCAACCCCATTATAGTCAATCCAGTCGTGAAAATGCGACCCCATTCAGCGGCACATCCCCATTAGCCTGTTACTAGGAAGTACACCCCCCGGGATTTGAGGTGCTTAGTTCGTGCTCTTGTTTTGCCGGGGCATAACCCTCACTTCCGCTTCAGTGAAAACACAAGTGATGAATATTGAAAACCTCCAGTTATTACTCTGACTTTCTTTTACCTACGACTCTGCTCGGTGTTCCCTCGGTGTTCAGTGTCAGTGAAGGGTCTCCATATTTTGAACCACGGGAAACTCGAACCTCTCCGGTGCTTCCAAGTGAAAAGTAGCACGCCCCCAACTTTTATATTCTAAAACTCTAATGAAACCTCTATAACCGAAAATCAAGTACCATTCGTCTGTCTCCAGATTGTTTGGAGTCTCGGAATTAAACTGTTTACGTTGACGTTGCTTAAACTGAACACAAACCAAGAAGCGAATTCTTTAATCCTGTAGCCTTATTTGATTTATTTCTAAGCGCGTTGTGAAGGTAGGTCTTCCAAGATCAAACATCCCTTTTTCTTCAATACCCGCTTTAACCAGTTGTCTTGCCTACCTTGTCAGCTAAATTCTACTTACATCTCTCACTAAAGTTGCTCTGCTTTTCGACAAGGTTTCTTGCAGTCTCAGACATGTTCACCCATTAAACTCTAAATTATTGCATGCTTGATCTCTTATAACCTTTTTGCGACATTCGATCCCAGTGTTTAATTAAGCATTGGCTTTCTGTTGTCTTTGTTTTTATCGGCTTTGAAGGGCGGGGAATCCTCTACACTTATTAATTAATTGAAACATTATCGTGGCTAAAATCACGTCATATTTGCACCGATGCAAGAACGAGCAACTCGACTGCTTCATCTGAGGGCGAACAGCTGAATGTCAGTAAAAATCAAAGAAAAACCGTAAAATCGCGGCCACGGTCAAAAAATCGATTTCGCTCATTTTTTGTCTACAGTAAGTTTAAGGTACTAAACAAAGTGAAATGGGGTTAGTTTTTTGAAATATCCATTTTGAACAATGTTAAAGGTTAAAAACCATCTGATCGCATTTGGCGGTGTGCGAGCCCAAAATTTTGCACTTTTTGCAAGATTCCCGTTCGAAATAAAATACAACAGCAACACTTCTTCAGCTGCAAATGTACACACTGGGTCTTATTTAATTGGGATATGGTGTTCTTTTTCGTCTCACGGTCTTCCTGAAGGAAAAAAGCACAAAGTTTGAAGTTACATTTTCAGCCGTTCGATTACACGCCAAAGCATGCCCGAAACAGCTTCGTAGAAATGTATGTGGTAGTGTATCAAAATGTCTAATATTGTAGACTTAGAGTCTTGAAACATAGTTCTAAAAAGTTATGGTTTTGTATTTCTTGGACCTTCTCATTTATGAATGCGAACTCCAACTGAATTTCGGCAAAACACAAGTGACACCATAACGCAATTATAACATTGAAAGTGCGGCATGCGATAAACACGGAAATCTTCCGTTCAGTAACATCTAATATCTGATTAAAATCACTCAAATTAGGTGAATCAGGTAAATAATATTGTTTTGCATCCCTCCCGTTAAATAAAGCTTAAATGTGTACAACTAAAACAGCTAAAATCGACCAATTACACGCGACGACCGAACATAGTCATGATTGTAATCTTGTTTTATACACGCAAGCTCGGTTACATGTAACTGAATTATGCCGCGCAGCACGAAACCAAACTACTTTCACCGGGACTCACAGCGATAAAATGACCTTTAGATTAAACCGTTTTGCCGATGTCTTGAAATTCACCTCAAAACTGGTGTATTTTATAATAGATCACTGACTCAGTTTATGAGACTTACCAGCCTGACGGCTGTCAGTTGTCGATAACACGTAAAGCCAAGTCTTGTAAACATCCCTAGTTGATTTTCTCCACCAGCACTTTTTGCTTTAAAAGTCCTCATTATGGACTTTTTACGGTCCACTATCATTCTGGTTTGGACTCAAATAAGTCAAGAAACGATACCAACTGTTCCAATTCTTTCCCGCGTGACTACTCAAGATAGACGTGTCACGTAACATGCAGTTATACGTAAATTGAACTTATTAAAAGGGACGTACCATAACTGAGAAAAGTGAGGTGGGGGTAGGGAATTTTCGAGCTGCACAATTTTTTTTTCGTTGACATCCCTTGCAGGGATATTTTTGCGTATTCAAGAACTTCTTTTCTGGGCTACTCGCTGTGTATAATTTTTTTTTCTCATAACGTTCCCTTGCATTATTGTTTTTTTGTTCTCCCCCCCCCCACCCCATAACGTTTCTAATGGTCCGTCCCTAATGCGACAGCCAAGCAAACGGTAAACAAGAAAAAGGCTGCAAAATTATTATTTGTAAGTCTCGACTTTTAAAGAAACAAATGAAACACGCACATTTGTTTACTCATGGGAAACACTAATTGTTACCCAAGTAAGAAAGCTAAGAACCTCTTCGTTTTGTTTAAAATACTAGTGGCAAAAACTATTAATCAAAAAGGGTCCCAACTTCGATACAGAATGTTTTGCTCATTCTTCGTCTTTGCAGGTGGTGTTTGCGGCGCAGATAAGGCCATCCCATGAAATGTTTTGTTTCCCATCGCCCTCTCTCTTGTAAATGTGGGAGGCAGTCAGTCGGTAAAGGGCTAATTTACATGAAGTCACTTTGAGATGTGTACAAAGCATAAACTTGGAAATAACAGAGGAAGTGGAGAGGGAAACTAACTCAGAAGCTTTCTATTTGCTTTGTTTTGTTTTGTTTTTATTTTTATTTTTGGAGTTGTTGAAAAAAAAATTGCGTCCGTGGGGATGGCCTAGCTGACGACAGAAATTGTTCATCTGCGGACATACCAATATCATCCTGCGAAAAAGACATCAGTAGTCACAAGACGTTTTTGAAGTTCTCCAGGGTTGAAAAGGAAGCTGGTTTGATTTAAGCGAGAAGTGGAATTTTTCAGAGTCCAAAGCATTTTTCGGAAATTGCCATTTGTCCGTCTTATTGATCAAGTCTTGGGATAGGATGAGGGTGAGCGAGAAATTATGTTGTATTCCTCAGAAAATTTCGGGCCATAGAAAGTAGGTACCACAAGCGGAAAGGGAGATTAACTTGCTAACTTCCAGGAAGCTGTATGAACTAACAAAACAACTTATCCCGGTTGAGTTTCTTGTAATTGATTATAGTTTTATTGTCATAGCTTTTCGAATTTTCAGGATAAATCCTTCCCATTCTGCTATTTTTTTAATGGACCACACTCCTTCTCTTCTTCTATCCCTTGCTTCCAACTCCCCCCCCCCCCCCTAAAAAAAAATTGCTTTAAACTGTAAGAAAATAGAGACTAGCTCAACGGTCGCCCGTAAGTACTGAGTTTTTGCATTTGGCATTTCTGAATATAATCTGGGATCTATTTTTACAACTTGATCATGATTACTGAAACAAAAAATGGCCGAAAAAAACATAGCCTGCATAGCAAGCATTTCCGAGTAAAAATTGGGGCGAGCGCGAAAAAAGTGCACCCGCCCCAATTTTTACGCGGTAAAAAAAGCAAAAAATGCTTCCAACCTGCGGAAAACCCTACGGAAACGCTTGTTACGAAGGCTAAAAAAACCTAAAAAACACGATGTTGAGAGGACAACTGGATGGTACGTGTGAGGTGTATAAGAGGATCTGTTTCAGGACGGAAAAGTTAGAGGATAACCTGCGCACACATGACTCAAATTTTCTCTCCTGCGTTGCGGCAAAGATGCGGGTAGGCTAGTTAGTGGATATTATACTGTCCCCTGTCAGTGAACTTAACGTACAAATCTACTTTGTGCAACGTAAATAAATATATTTGTGTGGTTTCAGATTTGCGAGGAACTTGTTTTTTTGCAGTGTAACAGTATAACCAGGCTACATTTAGTCAAAGCCGATGGTTTGTTTGGACGGAGCCCTTACTCATCCTCCTGCACATGCATGCTGTCTAAAACAACGTCAGTAGTAGAAGCGAAACAGAAGTGAAGTTTCTCGAGGCATGTGCGCAAATCTGCTTGAACGCGCAACACTGGAGTACTCGACGGCAAATATTGTCTTTTATAGCAGAAAATTTTTCTCTCCACGAGTTACGACAATTCTTCCCAACAATCACCAGCAATATTGTTGTTCCATGGGAGGGCTGCTCCTGTACCTTGTAATGAGACCAGAAGAATGCGAATTAAGCCCGCAAAGACTTGACCTAATTTATTACGAGTCCCCACGTATTTTTAGGATGTCCCTTTTAGCGAATAGTTCCTGAAAATGCCAACATGTGAGACAATAAGAATTCCAAACGTTATCAGTTAGAACGAGAATATCAGAGCGTATCGATCAACAGTATCAGCAATATTGTTGTTAGACCAACTTCGAGTCTAGGAGCAAGAGAACACTAAACAGAAGTCTGGCTGCATGTTGGGCTTCTGTTCGAAAGTCTATCTCCTTTTCAGGACAGGAGTTCCTTGCTAGCTTAGGACAAACTTGCTAGCTCGAGAGTGAGCATTGGGATCTGACAGTCTTATTCCATGGGCCAAGTTCGAAGGAGCTATACAATCACCACTTGAAGTTCTGGTTCCTCCATTCCAGCGTATAACAAGTGGGCGAACTTTTAGAGAGAGCTTTCAGGCACAGACACTTTAAGAAAGCCTCTCTGCACTCTTCTTCAGAATCCCTGCCTGGAGACAATTTTAATGACAGGGAGGAGGGCGTGCTCTTCCCTGCTCTGAAGAAAGAAGCGTGACGGCGTACGGCCATTTTACCTTCCTGTAGGCATACCGCGATACAATAAGACATAAAATAGCAGTGTAAGAGGAAGCTCTGTATGATAAAGCAATGAGATTGTACGCTTGTAAGTTGACGGAGGTTTACGAATGAATTCATACTCTTCAGAGTAACCTGCAGACTGGTGATGGATAACCGCCACCTACAAAGGGTTGGGCCTTGAAGACTACCGTGTGGCATTAAATTTTTGCGGGTTCTAATTTTTGCGATTTTTTGCGGTTTTTTCACGATCCGCAAAAATAAATTCCCACGAAATAAAATTACCGCAAATTTTTCTCCGCAAAAATTTACTCCACCGTGGAAATTATATACAAAAATACTGATTTGAAGGAGAAAATGCCACAAACAACTTGTTGGATAATACATCAAGTGGTACCCTAGTTATTTTCCATCCATTGTAGTGTAATAAAGTGACATTCCCATGTTGTTTTATTTGTATTTCGATTCCTTTTAGTGGGCCTTTACTCCAAAAAACGAAAAAGTTAATAGTTCCATTTGAACGCGACTTCCAGAAAATCGCAAAAATTAATTCCCAGCAAGAAAAACCAGTCTTTTCAAATTGCAAAAATTAGTTCCCGCAAAACACAAAAAATCGCCAATCTGCAAAATTAAACTCCCGCAAAAATTTAGTGCCACACGGTATCAGAAAGGAGACGTCATTCGCTGGCAAGCAGAAAAAAAAGCAAACGGAGCAGTTTCAAAAAAGAGGGGAAACTGGACATAAATGTAATCCTTACGACGCAATTGAGAGACCAATCAGGGCGCGTCGATTTCAACCCGACGAGGGTTCAGTGCACAACAGATCACCGGCTTCTTTGGTCGTCTGCCAGCTAAGAAACGCTGAGTGGAAAAAGCAGGGAAAGAGCGTGATAATGATGATACCGACTCTGCAGCTTAAGTAGGCAAAATCCGTCACGAATGTACGCTCAGGCGTTGCGTGACACACCAATGTGTTGATCTGCAATCTATCCGGCTCGCACCTGTTGTGGAGTTTCGGTTTATCGTCGCTCGTTTGATTTCAGTAAACCAAAAACCAAGGTTTAAAATTTTTCCCAAAAACATTCCTTAATACATTTAAGATGTATTTTTATGGACGTTTCGAAGGAAGCAGTTAAAGTGCCGACATGTCCTAAACGGATTGGAAATAATACTGTCTGGGAAGACTCGCGAAGGAAGTTACGGTACGTTATTTGTAGATACCTTAAATTAACTTGAAAGAGTACAAGCAAAACAATGTAACAAGGAACGTTTGAAAAGTTTACGTTGATTTTTACGAGGCAAGTTGCCGTATTCGTACCAAACATTTTTCTTGTTGAACACATACTGAGCGCTTTGTTGTATTTGAACATGATGCCATTTGTAATTTATCAGAAATTCACTTTGTGTTTGCATTGCAATATTAAAAGGTCCCAGAAAATTAAAACAACAATAATGAAGAACCATCTTTAAAGTATCCCTGGATAAAGACTGGAACATTTTAATGCACTACCACATGCATTTTCGTGGAGCTACTTTGGTCCATGTATTTGGTGTTTTTTACATTTCTCAAATGTCGCTTCGCAATCCATGTCTTGCTCTTACGAAAACAACGTGAGACAAAAAATATCACTATATCTAGAATGAAGAAGGCCCAATATGTTTATTTATAGTAAGGGAAGTCTGGCTGTTACATTTTAATGAGCGTAGGAACTACCTGAAAAGTGCAACATTTCGAGGTCACGTAAACTGAAATTTGAATTTTATAGGTCGGTTCAGTTTTTAACCAATTATTCCCGGTAAACAGAATATTTCAAGAAGTTAACCCCATTTCACTTTCTTACATACATTAAAGTTCCTGTAGACAAAGAATGAGACAAATTGATTTTTTGACCGTGGCCGCGATTTTCTAAATTTTCTTTGATTTTTACTGACATTCACTCTTAAAGCCTTTCCCTCCTCAAGAAAGAAAACCTTATCTGTTGTTTTTGAATGTCCTGCATCAGATGACGTTTTTCACTAGAGAAGGATTACCTTGGGGTTGAGAAAAAGGTACGGAAACGTAATGGGCATACAAATAAATTTGGCCGTCCGACACCAAACATATTGGCTCGGGGGGGAAGGATATTGAAGCTACTGAGGAAAAGAAAACGGACATTTTATGGAACAAAAACATAGGCAATTGTAATGCAGAGTTGAGCTCTATTTTATAGAATCTCTGGCAGTGAGAGCCAGAAGCAGGTGTATTTTATACTTCTCTTTTTTTATTGCAGCTCAAACATGTTCACATGACATCGTCACATTGGCTAATTTTAGCATTGCTAGGTACTTTCTCTTTTAAATTCCCGGGATCATCAAACACTTGTTACCGAACAATCGGCATTCGACCCTGAGGCAAACTAGGCCGGTCTTGGTCATACGTACACTGAATCAAACAGATTAGAGGAAACGACTCTGCTCATATTGTTGATCACGAACATTACTGATCAGTGCATTCTTGCACTGAGGCTATGAAAAGTTGCACGTCTTTTGTTTGTATCGAGCTTAATCAACTACGTGTGCATGTAGTATGCAATAGCCTTTCTATAAATTTATGTTTCTTACCTACAATGTTTCGCCGTTACGTGAACGGGAAATTTCTTGACAAATAGGTTGTACGTCTGCTCATTGTCTGCTGGACAATGTACTATAGCAGCCGAAGGGAAGAGATAACAAGAAACCTCCCAAAAGGCAATCCGCGCAACTAGTGTACAAAAAAGTGTTAGGAGAACATTTTATACTGTTTGCATGCAGAGGAGGGGAAATAAACCACTGTATCTACGATGATACGAGGTGGTATCAGTGGTATCAGTTTTACGTAGCTTGTAAAACTGAATTATCCACATTATTCACAGATGACGTCTGCAACACTACTGAATGAACGATTTAAGCAGAGAATGGCGACTGCACCCATATACTTGGCAGTGTTTTGTTGTTACTGCTTAAACGTACTGTAAATTGAGGGATAAAAAATACGTGACGTTTGCGCACTGTATATCAACTGGATTCCGGTTTCCGATCATCTAAATTGACATTAGGTGTGTCAGGCATTGAGATGGATCAACAGCTCAAGACTACTGTTCGTTTAGTTTTGCTCGTTTGAATAATGAATGTCACAAGAATTGAGATCCCGTGACCGATCGAAATATGTTTTCTTCTGATTTCCTTCTGGCCGTGGTTTTTATTTTATTCGTTTTGCAAACCTTTTAATTACGCTTCATGTCGATTACAACACATGTCTATATATAGTACGGCAAAGTACGCCTACAAAGTATTGTATGCAAAGTATAATTGGGGGCAAAGAATTGGGACTTTTCCCAGGCTTTTTGAAGTAAACAAAATTGTCCACGCGTGACTTGACGAAAGCAAGAAAAGTGTTCCAGAGAACATGTCCTGGGATGGCCTCGGCCCACACTCGATAGATGCCGTCTACTTTAGAGTAATCAGATAAAGCGTTCCTTCTCTTTCCTGCTCAACTGCAAGTCGGTCAAGTCGGACGGAATTCACGCAGGCAATGTGATGGAGCAACAATGAAACTCGTGTCGCACGTGTAAGGTTCTTTGTGTTTATATACAAATGTACTCTAGTTTGTGATACAGCATCTCCGACCGTGTTCTTGTTGCCAAGGAAAGTCTAAGGAGAACATGTCCTGTGATCGGGTCGGTTCCTAAGGGTACCTTCAGTATGGATCAAACTTTTAACATACGCCGTCTACGCGCCTTTTCTCTTTTCTCATCAAACGACACTGTCGAAGGTCGAACGGAGTCAAACCAGTTTGATTGAGCAACGGAAATTAATTGTCACACGCTAAAGACTGAGTGCAGGCTTAAGTTTTTGATAACGCATCTTACACAGTGTTCATACCTTCTTGCCAAGAATCTAAACACGGGAAGGGACCACTGGATAAATAACAAGATTTGAAAATAAATACTGCACGGCTAATGCTTGTACTGCAGCGGTGCGTGATACGGGGACCCAGTGTTCACTGAGATGTGCTGCTAAACTGTAATTGTTCCTTAGTGCTTAAACCTACAAATTTAAATTCTTACCTTTGCAACTGAATGTCAGCACTAGTCGAACGTTTGCTTCAACGTATATCGGTAATCTGATGAAACAGATTCTGTCTAATTGACCTAATTCGGCTGAATTCTTGTAGTGCAATATCCTGAGTGCAATCAAAGTCATTTGGCGCCGTTATTTGAATTCGACCAATAAACAAGCAGCATGTAAGAAACAATAACAAATACTTGAAGGAACAACCAATAAGGTGAAAGTGAGGCAAAAGGGAATTTTTGTAATCTCTGATTTGCGTTTACGCTCCTTCAATAACAATGTGTCAGTCATGGGTTTTCGTTTCGTTTTCGTCAGTCAATGCACACTCCACATTCGTTCGCCTATCATCCGCAAAAGGAAAAATAAATAAATGTCTTAGACTTTGTTAGATATTTACTTTTAATATGAAAATTGGGAATTACATTCATAGTGGAACAAAACTGTTTCTTATAAAGTTATGTGCCATATGAATATTGTTATAGTATTGACACAGAAAGCGGTAAGCCATTCTTAAAAGCCAGCATTCTTGAGCCTTTATCATTTTCCTCGGCCGCTAACTGTATTAATAGCGTTCAAAAGTTGTTCTGGCTTCTTTAGGGAGGTTTAAATCCGTCTTGAACCTGTACTGAAGAGTTTGTTTCTGAAGTAGGGCAAGGATCAGCACCAGATGTCTGTCTCAGAACAGGTGTCTATTCCTTGACATAGTGTTAAAGCGTTTCCTACTGACTGGTAGCAAGTCCTCAGTACACTGAACCGGTGCTCTCTCTAGAAAGAAACAAAAGGAGAGCCTCTCTGGATTTTAATGAAGACCATTAAATACCATGGCCAACGTATAAACAATAGGCTCAGAGTCACTAGGTTGCTGACAGTAATAGACGCGAAGGTAGCCGAAAATTTGAGTTACGGAGCGGCGAGCGGAACACTGGTATAATTTATATGGATACAGTCTCCCCATTCCCAACCCCCTTCCCACCGCCACTGCGTCTGTGGCATCAATGCGTCCATCCGCGTGATAGTCTGGGCGCGCCAAATAATCGAGAAAGTGTGTACGCGTATCGTTCAAGTGGCGCCAAATCAGATTAAAATTTTGGAGTGCTTTGCATGATGATCAATGTAGGACACGATAAGGAAAATATTGATTTACAGTCTTTTTCAAGAATTTTAAGTCATTAAAGCATCCAACTGATTTTCTTATTCCCACTGAGCTATTAAACGGTCTTGAAGGTACCTATAACATATCAGCATACATATGACATATCGGAATGCATCACTTGATCTATCTATTGTTTCATCAAGTGGCACATTTGTAAATAGTGAGCAGACATCCAAAGAGCACATGATTCCGTTGTTATGAAATGGGATCCTTTAATTCCCCTCCTCAATTCTATTTAGTCTCTTGCAATTGGAAGCCATAATTATTACAATAAACAGTCATCTCGTATTCGAATTGACTCTGCTTGGAAATCAAAATGGGCTCCTTCAAAAAACGAATACTTCGGCTTGGAGATTAAAAAGGGAAACGAGTGCAAATATAAACGACATATGCATGGGAATTCGCGAACCAAGTCGAGTTCATTGTCTTGCCTGCATTTTTTTCTGGAAACTTGTATCCCTCGGGCAAGTACACTAGCAAAAATACCTGCCAAACCTCAGTCCACAAACACAGTACATTCGACGGGTTATTTGATGTAAAATAAAGTAGGTCCTAGTTGATCGAGATCAAATCCAGACACTTCACAGTCCGGGAGAGGTACTCCAAGTTATAAGCTATTTTACTGTTCTGTGTGGCACAGCCCCAACTCAAGACCTAAAGGGTACCCGCCGGGCCTCACAGGCGGAGACAAACATCGTTCGCTCACTCGTTGAAATTTAGAGTCCTACATAAACCAAGTGACGTCACTAAGGTGGCGTCACCGGTTAAAAATTGCTGGTACCCACATGTAAGGTTCAAGGCTTCCTGTCCAGAAAGACACCCTTGTTCAAGACGCTAAAAAGTGAAATTGCATACCCTGTTTAAAACGCAAGACCCTGAAAACCATACCCTGTTGAGCGGCACATACCCGTTTAGGCCAAATAAGGGAGTGCCCTCCCCTCCTCTCGTGGTGGTATGCTATATATGTCCATGACAATTCTTATAACACCGTAATTACTTTATTTATATATTTTTATCCCGGAATTGACCTAAGAAGTAAACGACCGGTCGTAAACGTGTTTTACAATGATGAAAATTAATTATTAACTTTTTAAAACAATGGAAATTATTTTTTAACATTTCTGTTAACCGTAACGGAAAGAAATTAACCGTTAGCCGTAAAATGGCCAGAATTTTAACCGTTAGCCATAAAAAGACCAAACTTTTAACCGTTAACCGTAAAAGCCATCACCCCATTGAGACCCTCTTACTTTAGCATTAGAGAATTTAATTTAAAAAAATGTATCGGATATAACAGCATGACAATATTTTCATGATTTAAATACGTTGAGCTGTTCTCACCTTCGTAAGAGTGCTCAACGGGTTCCCGGTTTCGTCTTTTCCTCGTCGCTCGCAAGTAAATACAACAAATCAAGAAAAAAAATCCACCTTGCCATAATCAACAAACGTCGAAACATTCTTTTTGAGTTTCGTGGTGTAAGACACATTCTTGAAAACAAATGAAACAAAGTTCAAGCAACTCAAGCAACACGTACGTTTAGTTAATTTATTCCACACTTTTTACTGCATGCTAAAACACAATACTGAGAAATTTTGACCTCCGAGGCCAATTTTTCCGGCTCCGACCAGTCATCAAATAGTAATATCCAAAACAATTTGGATCGCTGTCTCGTGACGTGTAGGAAATGAAATATTTCTGCTTCAGTTGCATAGACAGGAATAGACAAAAGCTATGAAATATTTCCCGGCATAGTCAATCGAACTTTCGGAAATCGAACTCAATCGAATTCAATCGAACTCAATCCGTGGATTGAGTTCGATTGATTCCGGCAATCGAACGAAATCGAACACCGAACTTTGTGTGAGTTCGATTTCCGAACCAATCGAATTGATCGAACAAATCGAACCGAATCGAACTCAATCCATTGGATTACGTTTGATTGAGTTCGGCTACCGAACACAGTCCAATGGATTACGTTCGATTGTGTTCGGTGAATAAATTCGCTTGGACAAAGGTCACGTTATGTGGTCTGACTGCCCGCTTGGTTACTGTACGCAAGCTCTAGTGAACCTACATAAAAGGCAAGCCCATCGAAAACACGTTTTTCTCGTCCTTGTTTAATGGCAATTCAATAACAAAAATAAACTGTCCACTGCAGTAAAAAGAACAGATTAGAACAAAGCTAACATTATTCCCGCGTTTTACCGTATTCTGGAACTAATGGACCGTTTTCATTGTAAGTTAACTTGCAATTGCAAAATGATGACAACTTGAAGTATTTCTTTCATGAAAAAGTAGACTTCAGCAAACTACTAACCGCGACACAGTTCACAGACCAGTTCACAGACCAGTTCACGTTGAAGGTGACCTAATTGTCCGCACTCATTTACTCGAAAAGCACGGCCTTTCTCGCCTATTTTCTTTAAAACTTTGAACTCTTTACCCTCCTCCACGTCAAAGTGGCACTCTTGGTAGCCTGTTACTACGCATTTAAAACTAACAACCCACAGCGCATCTGAAGCCATTTCTCCGGGAATTGTGCGGTTACGAAAAACACGTGTTATACTGAGGTATAAACTCGAGCCTCCAAACCCTTGTTATTGATTTTTGACACCAGTTTTACAAAAATCAAGAGTTCGGAAATCGAACGTTCGATTGCGTTCGATTGGCCAATTTTTTTTGTGTGAGTTCGATTTCGTTCGATTGCCGAATTCAATCGAACTCAATCCATCGATTGAGTTCGATTGAGTTCGATTGAGTTTGATTGAAATATAGTTCGATTGGGTTCGATTGACTATGCCGGGAATATTTGAATTTTATCTGCGGCTGTGTTCGACGTTTCTTCGATGTTCAGTATTAATGGAGTCTCAAGGGAGTTTTCTATATATATAGAACCAGGTGGGAAACTAGAATCTATCTATAGTGCCACCAGAAATGAAAGAAGCTCACCCTTACACTACTTTACTCTATAATTACCTCAGTAACTTAAAATCTAGTACCATTCAGCTGCATTAAGTTTTCGTGACTGACTAAGGTCTCGGGATTGAACTTAAAACTGTAACCCTTTAAAGACCCAGTATCAACATGCATGTTCAACTTACTGTTCTCCACACTTTTTTATGGTTCTAGTCGGGAGGATTTGATTAAACATGAAGACTTTATTTTAGGTAATTACTTCCTATATGCTCGTGACCTGTATGTTTGATCGACAAGTGATATTGTAAGGAGAAATTAGATTTTTACCACTATTGGGGCTTAAAAGGCTAAAGTTGCTTAAACTGAGCACAAAGTGATATTGTAAAGAGAAATTAGATTTTTACCACTATTGTTGCTTAAAGGGCTAAAGTTGCTTAAACTGAGCACAAACGACTTCCGTCTTAACCAATTTACATGCTTGACTTTTTATTGCACGTGTCCGAGGTATTTCGACATTTGGTGATACCATTGATTAATCATTTCGTGGTTTTCTGTTGTGTTCGGGTTATTAAAGTGCAGCAAGAAATCGCGCAAAGAAAAAAGACATATTACAAGCGCAAAGTCCAACATATAAGAAAAGATGACTGCCGCAGGTGGTGAATCGCGGTTGACAAAATGACTGGCAGGTCAGAAAAATCATCACCTCTCTCGCTGGAACGCGATGGTAAAGTCCTGAATGAGATGGAATCAACACCTTAAACAGTTTTACGTCTCTGTAAACGAGGAAATCCCCCCCCCCCCCCTCCCCATTGGATGTCACTACACTAGCAGATTTCTTGCCGGCCGAGACTTGTGTTCAAGCTATCCGGCCTCATGAAGTAGCTTCTAGCAGTACAGCATTCCAAGGCCAACGGACCTGATAACGTGCCATGTCGTATCTTGAATGATTTTCCCTGTGAACTAGCGGAGCCTGTCGCCACAATCTTTAACGCATCCCTCACTTCTGTGGTTGTGCTTCAATCTGGAAAGACTCAAACATTTTGCCAATCAAAGACCCGGACTCCCACAAATGAAGGTGATTTGTGGTCAAGTGGATGTTGACGATATCAGGAATAAGTCTAGATAGACCTAACCTGAGTTCGGCTGCCGGTTGTCTTATCTAGATTCACCTAGTAAACACCTTCACCTTTGTTTCTTTGATTTTTCGAAAGCTTTTGACTGTATTGGTCACCATGGATCACCAGTTTCCTTTCCAATCGAAGGCAACGCGTTATGCTTGGTGAGGCGACCTCGGATTGGCTCCCAGTTAATGCCAGAGTGCATCAGGGAACTAAATTGTGACCAATCTTAGGGACTGTGCAATAATTAACAGTAGGGGGGTTGTAAAACGTAAGGGGGGCAGAGTGTAAAGTAATACACTGAGAGAGAAGGGGGCAAAGTCTAAATTATTCAATGGTAATATCTCAGTAGATTTACAACGAAAAATTATCACATTTTCATTTTTGTTGTAGACTGCGAGATTGCCTGACGGGCAAAATACACGCACGCGCGTGCGTTGACCTTTTCATAAGTTTACAGTCGCCCAGGCCATTGCCTGTGGTGGACCAGTGACTTGAACTTAGTGTTAGTTCAGTGTTCTACCATAATTCAACGCCCTCTGGTATTTAACATCATTAAAAAAAATAATAAGTAAGAAACCCGACGTAGTCAATCGATACAAATCGTTACTGATACAAATCGATAATTATCAAGTGATTTTTACCGATTGATAACAAAAATCGGTGAAAATCAATAAATCCTTTTGGTGTGTCTAATTGATATTATCGATTTCTAACAGATAACCTTTCTTGTTGTATTTGGTCTTTAAAGCCTGCTTAGTACACGAGAACCAAACATCTTTAACTCAACTCGTGTTTGCTTCTGTGTTACACTTCTCAACCATGCTATCGAGAATGGTCTACACCGTGGCTAATTTTCATCATTCAAGCCACAAACATTGGATCTAAAATGAAGCCACGTTAGAATATCGTCTATTCTGTCCATTTAAATTTTGTTATGATTTATATACCAGGTGGGGTTCAATTTACAAAAGTCACACTGAACAGAACACTAAGTGCGACCGCACCCATCATAGTAACAAGTTACTATGATGATACAAAGTTTCAGTGAAGCATCCTATTTGACCATGATCTCTATCTCTATCTCTCTTAGAGTCAAAATTTCTATGTTGTGTGTGCAGTTTAAACTTTTGAGTCTACGGACTCAAATGTACTGAAAATTCAAATAAAATACACTAACGCTTATTCAGCCGGGTTTTTTTTTGGGTATATTGGGCCCAATCCGCCTCCCCCCTTCTTAACTCCGAGAATATCAAAGCTATGACTTAGAAGGCAGAGGGCACGAACAAAAATGTTACCTTTCAGTCCTTGGCAATAGTTGATGCGTCACATGACGTAGGAATTACGTCGTGTTCTCAAGAGGCAGACATCTTGGATGCGTCATCTTGGATTTCTTGATTTTGTCCAAAACCTCCGAATGGCACCAAAATTAACCAAAAAGTATTCAAAGTCGATAAAGAACACTAAATGATCTAAAAATGGAAAAAGGTACTGCAGTGAAGTTAAAATTTTTCATTAAAAGCGGAAACTTTACAAATTCTTAAAAAACTAACTGTCTAAATGTAGTTCCCATTGATGAAAGATTGTGATCTCAGCTAAATTTAGGAAAAGTCACCGAGCTTGGTGGCTTTAGCTTGCATATTGAAAGTGTTATAAGTGACAAATATCCAAGGTCCGTGTCGGCAGATTTCGCCGGCCCGGTCTGAAAAGGGTTAAGCGGTACCATTCTGAAGCTCTTCTAATATTCTGTTTCTAACTTTTGTCAGTGTGTAGATGAAATCCTAAATTCTGAGCACTCAAATTCATCTGAATAAAAGATACTCCGGTAGGAGTATTATTTTCACCTTTTCAAACTTTTTCTCTGTGGAAATGTAGCCTCTACACGAGGCATATGATGCACAGAGAACAGCTCGTTTTTTATCTTGCCGCACTATAACAGGAACTAAATTTTTTCGCGGCAAACGCTTGCACCTAAGCGATATGTAGTCGTGCGTATGAAATTAATCTTAGCCAACAATATTACTATTCAAAAGCCATTCCTTGATAATTACTCTTGAAGCACACAGCAGCCGACCTCGTCGAGGAGGTGTTGCAGTTAAAGTACTTTAAAATTGTCACAGCATTCGATATCGCCAAGGAAACAAATGTTAAAACAAAAGATGAATGAAAAGGATTCCTTAAAGTTGTTCATGAAGAACGCCGCTTTCGACCTCGTCCAAGTGGTCGCTTCATGGCGGGTATTATTCTTTTTTAAGGTTATTATTGAATAAAATGCCGACAATGTTGATGATTTTAATTTTAGCATAGTGCCTTCGTCGCCGACTAGTACACAAAAGCCGACCTCGTCGAGGAGGTGTTGCAGTTTAAGTGCTTTATTGTCGCAGCATTCGATGTCACTCGCCATGAAAACAAATGTTAAAACAAAAGATGAATGGAAACGATTCCTTAAAGTTGTTCATGAAGAACGCCGCTGTCGACCTCGTCCAAGTGGTCGCTTCATGACGGGTATGATTCTTTTTCAAGATTATTATTGAATAAAATGTCGAACAAAAGAGAGAAGGTAGGCTAGAATTGTTACACTACATGGGGACGCGTATATTCCAAATGACAACAACATCAGATATTGGTTTCATCATTACTGATACAGATGGGTGGTCACTAACGTTTTTAACTCTTAAGTTTATTGCTCGTAACAACTAAGACTGAACAAATTCTTTTCCCATTATCAATCTTATTTTATCAAGTCTTCTTTTGTTGTTAAGACATTCTAAAATCTGGAAAGACGTTGGGCCGGGCCATTACATTTATCATATCGTATCAAGCGATAATGAGCTTGTCAGAAATCGTACTTGTCCGAAAGTCTATATGATAACAATATAACATGTTAACCTATACTATGTCTTCCGACAGTCTTTGTCTATTTATAAGTGCATGAATTTGAAGTGACATGGTAGAATTGTTAAACTAGAACATTATCTTGTGCTGCATCGAAGGCGATCTTTCCACAGTTGAGTAGGGTGTACGTTTTTTGATTGCAATGTTACGGAAGCCTCTTTTCAGTCACTGCGGCATTAATTTCCTTTCTAAACACAAATTGATCCTTCTTTATAGCCCGAGGACGGCTCCGTACACTGGACAGGAATGCTGACTAAACAAAAATAAACATATAAAAAGTTTAATAAATAAATAAGTAAATAAACAAATAGGAAAATAAATAAGCACAAGAAATTGAATAAACTAATAAATAAATAAATAAATAAATAAATAAATAAATAGGAATGGAATCTTGAAATCTTGCTCCAAGGATTAATATCCTTTCTATGCCAATAGTAAGGTAATATATGGTGGCTGCACTAGCGAATAGAAGCCAGAGCTGCTGTCTTAATCTATTGAGCAGGTTGCATTGTTTTCAGGGTTTGGTAATCGCTAAACCACATCGAAAAAAAAAGCGGAATCTCGCAAATTCTTAGTAACTTCTATGTTAACTTAAAGTTGTTAAAGTCATATGCAAGTAATAATATTTTCAATTTTGAGAACAAAAAGCTTTCTTTAACGACCCGCTAACTTGTTTCTACAACTTACAATTGCCCATTCCTTTATACGAGTACTTGCAAAAGAGATGTGCATTGTTCAGCGTAAACTTAACTGAGTAAAAGTGGTGTTGCGCTTCAATACAATACATTGCAATACATACAGTATCATTGCTTGCCAACTGTTCTAGCTAAAATGTCAGCAGTCTTTTTTTTTAAATATATATTTCCATTAACCCACCTTTTTCACAATGTTGAACAGGTTGTTTTGCAGGAAGATGATGACCACACGCCACCATACGTCGAATCCTTGAAATGTCACTGATGTGTTTGAAGACACCGAGCCAAATATATACAAAGATTCGGCTGACATTTACCAAGAAACGACGAACAATCCCACAAAAGCAAAGATCAACCAAGGACATATTATTAGGCTCTGTGTTGTAAAACTGTATTGTTTCGATTTTTTTGAGGGGGTCGTTGGTGTCGTTTATGTTATACCACGTCTTGGATCGTTTGATAAGTGAGATTTGAATCCACCCAATAAAGATATAGTGTTGATGTCATTATTATTTGCTGTTATTTTGGGAAACAGGTAGTCGCTGATCGTCTTGCAACGACATGAAAAAGCGACTAAGCGTGAAATTCGCATCTATGTAGCTTCAAACCGCCCTTAGGGGGTTAAAATAAGGTTTTGGCTCGTTTGATAGGTGAGCCAAGAGTTGCTGATCGGATTCCAGCCAATAAACATACAGTGTTGACGTCATTATTATTTACAAATGTCTTGGGAACAGCTCTTCCCTGAGAAGAGACACGCGAACACACGAACATCCGTGGAATACGAACCAACTGACTTCTGACCGATTTACTGTAATAAATAATCAATCTGAAACCGATTTTAATGAACTCTCGAAAAGAGCGTTATCAGTTTACCTTCAATTTTGGACACGTTGCGTTGAAAGTCGTTTCTCTATGTTACAATTCACCTTTGGGTGACTCTCCCTTTCCCTCAGTGTTGAGTGAGTAAAGTTTGGTTGTTGCACGTCACTGCTATCAACATTGGGGAAGCAGACAGGGAAAGTATTCCAACAAAAATGTCCGAGATCTTTGGTGATAGTGGTTACACTCAATTAAGTTTACCACGGTAAAATGCAAATTCAGTAACGTCAAATCCCGGTTTGCAAGCACAGTCGGGATGCCTTTTAGGTGATGTGGGATGCCTATATCTAAGAGAACGTCTAAACGGAGTGATCTTTCATTACTTACTTAGTGGGCCAAAAACTGGGTAAACTCACTAGCGGTTGGGCATATAATAAGACGTTTATGATATACCTTCCCAATAAACTATGTAAATGACGCCGTGCCACGTTGCGCGCAGATTTCTGGTAGTTGAGGTAAAGATCGTGGATAGCGGGAAATATAGACCTTGAGAATGATGTTTTATTCAGTTAGTGACACAGGCGGCTCGGAAAAAAATCCGAGTTCTCCCAACAGACCTTATTTAAAAATTGCCCGCCATGTCTTTTATTTTTGTCCGAGAAGTCAATAATATCTATTCAATGATGAAATTTGCAGTGTCTTGGTTTTAAAGGCGTTAAAATAAAAAAGCTATTCAAGGGATGGTATCCTTGAAAATTTGCGTGTTCTAACTTTTGATCCAAACTAGTAATCAGTGGTACGATTTGTGTCGGAAAAGCCCTTATTTCCCCCTTCCCCTCCCCCCTCCTACTCCACTCCTCCTCCTCACACCGTTCTGGACCAAGATGAGTCGCTTTATCTTCTCATTAAATCGTACTCATTTCCCTAAGCCATAGACGGACAAGTCGGACAGAGACGAGTTTGGAAGTAAAAGTCGTTCGATTTTTTGTTATTGTTAAGACGCACAAAAAATTGGACGACTTTTACGTCCAAAATTTTGTTTCCACACAATGACGACTTGCCCGTCTGAGACTATTGGTCCAATAATGTATTCCTTCTTTGTATTGAGAAAACAGCCAAATAATCAGCTATCAAAAGAATATGTTCTTGGTGCATATTTTAAGATGCGACAAGGAAATTATGTGAAAGTCGCTTTGCTTAAGCTTAGCTTGTCGCACGCTGCAAAATGGCCTTGTTTGTACGCGTAAGTTCATCAATGTATATACAGCTATTTCACTTAAGGTTGTCGGATCCGACTCAAGCTTACGCGACGAGACCGAAGGGTAGTGTGGGTAGTTGCAAATCAGACTTAGTTTAACGGTTGTCAGAAGTTGGTCGGGAACTTTGAATTTCTTAGTACAAGTAATAAATTAGCACCATCCGATTATTGTCAGCGGTAATCCTGATTTGGCTTTCCATTTTCAGTTGTTAGTTCTTGCATTGAAATGCAGAAATTCATGTTCCATATTTTTCATGATGCTGTTTTTCCAATTTTTCTAATTTGCATAGCAAGCACGTGCTCCACGTGTACCCACATATTTAAAATTTGCATCCCGTTTTAACCCGTAAACAAAAAGATGAGTGTGATTCAAAATTGTTTTGAACGAAAACTGTATCTGAAAATAATTCTTTCAGGTTATTTGTTTAATTTTTATGCTTTAAAAACTCTTCCATATACTTTGCTATCGTACGGCAACCAAGGTACTACTGATTTTGGTGAACTTAGGCATAAAAATCCCATATTACCCTGCGGTCTTGTCGCGTGGGCTTAAACTTTCATCTGACAACTTTAATTGAAATAGATGTATACAATCGAGACTGGCAAGGATAGGAAAGACACAAAAAGCCGTCGTTACACCAGACACTGTTTAGTGTAGAAAATGTTTGCTTCCAGGAGCTGCGTTCTCCACAATATCACAAAGAAATTAAGGACTAATTACATGCAAGACACCAAATCCTCCAAAATCTCAACAACATAGTTTATTGGTAAAGGTTTGATTTACCTTGGCTTGGATCCCAGTTCTCTCACGTTTCCGGCACGATCCGCTTCGATTAATTTACATTTTCTTACTGTCTGTGATAATATAATGCATTGCACTCAAACTAGCTAATATCTGTCAAATGTTTCTTTAAAATTAACAACAAACAGTAATTTGATTTACAAAACTCCTGGGTTATGACAATCAACTTAAACTATCCAGTGTCTGGCAATTTGGTAAAATCGCACGGAAGACGTATGAGCAGATATGGTGTTCTTTGAACTAAAAGTATCAACCTAAACCTAAAAGTGGAGGGAAGATTTCACCTCTGCATCCGAAGATAAACACACAAATAGTAACATGTCATCAAAAATTATTTTAATGCAGCTGAAAAGACCACAGCCCTAGCAAGGAACAAGTAACAGAAACAAACCTCGTTATCACAAGTAATAAGAGAGTAATTATAAAAGGGAGCTGGCTAATATTATTATTAAAAACTGGATTGTGCGTATGGCTTTTGTAAGCTATCACTTTAACTGACTCTATCTCCTTAAAACGCCCTCCCTGTTGGCCATTCGTTGGTTGCATTAACGAGTTTTATAACAGTACAAAATACAAAAGTCAGCGTAAAAGATATTTGGATAAGGAAAAGGATAGTTGTTGGATACGACCTAAACATTTTTACTTTTTTACCTGCGGATTTTATTTTAATTTTTTTTTGCTGATATTTCCTTCTTCGTTGGGGCGCTAAAATTTCGGACTTGATGTCCGTAAGAAAAGGGAGGAGACTAAAACTTCATTTTCGGCAGTTTTCTGTTCTTATCCTCAGCAGCTCTTTACCCATCGAGTACACAGATTTTTCTCCTTGTAAGTATATGTCATATTCGCATTTTTTAACCATTCTCCATTGATGTTTAACTTCAAGGGCACTCTATACGACTTACGAACTTAACTTCGTAGGTGAGATTCTTCAAACCGTTGTTACACCTACTACACTGTACTTCGCATGGAGTTTTTGTTTTCTAAATATCAGCAGTATCTACCATGATCTTCAAAAACATGGTGTCATCCCGAACATAACCGTGAGTATTAAGCTCCGACAGGGAGCAGAACAGTGGACATCCACTGGCAATGTTTGACTCTCGTCTTGGCCTTTGAAAGGAGGAGCTGCTTGGATCAGGCCTGAAGGCGTCGATCACGTGTTCCACATTATCCTGATCCAACAACATCATGGTGACCTTCTGTCTAAATGGCCAGCGGAGTAACGCGTCAAACTCGCCGCGCATGACAACAAAGAACAGGGACAGATGTGTTCCTCGACCCACGCCATCCCCGTTCAAATACAACCGGGCGCACATTTTGTATCCATGGCGACTGGTGTAGAAACACGGGCTGTAAATGGAGGTTTGTCTTCCCGACAGAGCATCGTTTCTTCGGCGAGCTACCTCGGTGACTTTCCACAGCAGTGTGCCATCATAGGAAGAGAATTGCTGTTGATTGACGTATTCCTCCATGTCTGCCAGGGCGACATTTCGGAGTGCTAAATGATGTTCTATGGAATCCATTCGTCTCTCAAGTCGCCTTCCGCTGTCCACAGCACTATCCATTTGACGCCGAAGTGAGGATATCTAATCAATCAATCAATCAATCAATCAATCAATCAATCAATCAATCAGTCAATCAATCAATCAATCAATCAATCAAAACAATCCTCAATCGATCGATCGATCAATCAATCAATCAATCGATCGTGTCTTATCTAGAACGAACAGATACATTTTGCCACAGTTGCACACAGGAAAGCGAAAAATTCTTTTTGGCGACATACGAACAACATTTGATCTTGGCACTGGTTGCTAATTCTTATCACAAACTACATCTTTCTCTCGTTTCGTTAAAATCTTGTCTAATAAAAGAAGACTGCCATAAGGTTAAGAAACCCACAGAAAAATAACCGCAATGAGAAGAAAAATAGCGGTACTGAGTACAAAAACCTTATAGTTTTGTATCAGGGTTTCGTTTTGTCGTTCAAAATATGGCAGTTATGGCTTAAAATGGCAGTTTTCTGGCTATCCTCCCACGTAAGTGGTTTAACCTTCAGAGGAATTCACGAAAAACATGTGCATTGGGTAAAACATGTCAAATTGGCCGTTTTTATGCTAGAGACGTTAAAGTCGTCTAGACGTATTTAACGTCTCAGACGTTAATGTCGTCTGGTATAAAAACGGGACGTATTAAAGTAGACGAACAAGTAGAAAAAACCCAAGATTTTCTAAGAAAAGGACTGGGTTCTATTCTTGGAAGACACTAGACGCGACTAAACTCGGCGGCAAATCAAATAAAGTGTGCAAAACAACAAATCCATCTGCATGTAAACATGGCGGAGACTTTGTTTAGCTGTTTCGCAGCTTCTGAAGGCTTGTTTCTCGACGTCGTCGAAAAATAACAGACATGGCAACGCAGATGTTTTTTAAAAAGGCTAAATCAGTCAAGAAAGCGGTTTTTGGAAGCAGCACTTGGCTTGTACGTCGTGGCCAACAAGAGAGAAAGGAAGGAAAGAAGTGGATATGAACGGAGGGATTCTTCGTGGTGGAGAAACGGCTAACTAAATTAGAACGATAAAGCGCTTTAGGGCTAAATTCGTCCCAGATAAGGTCGTCTCGTTTTTATACTAGACGACTTTAACGTCTCAGACGTTAAAGTCGTCTGTTAAGTTCGACGTTCAGTCGCACTTAACAGAAGACGTTAATATCGTCAGACGTTAAAGTCGTCTGACTTATATTCCGTTTTTATACTAGACGTTAATATCGTCTCGAGACGATAATAACGTCTTAGACGATATTAACGTCTCTAGCATAAAAACGGCCATTATTTTAATTTCTTACCTCTTGTTTAATGTTGTTCAGCTCGCGCCCTGTCTCGGCCATCAAGAACTCGATGTTGCTACTCCCGTTTTCAACATTCGTAAGCCTTCTAGAAATGTCTTCTGGTAAATGTAGGGACTGTAGAGATGCGTGTTTCGATGTCATTGGCAGGTCTCCGTGTGATATAACCTTCCCTTCCAGCAAAGCGAGTCTCTCCTCATGATCTCTCATTTTCTGCCTCAAGTCTGTTGTCTCATTTATAACTGTATCTATCTTTGATATTGCATCGGAAATGACCATCTCTGAACCCCTCATCCATTCATTAGTGACACTACCACTATATACACTACCGCCACCGTATGCACCGGCAACTGCACCGAGATGGTGTTTCACTTGCTCTTCCAAGCGAAGAACAAAAGCTAAGAGAAAATTCAGGTGAAGAACTAAGCACAGTTGGCTGTGTCTCTTCGCTTCCGAGAACTTCATCTTCTGTGAACAAAGCAATTCAAGCATGAACAAGGTACTAACATCTAAATTTAGCACATTTTTGACCCAAAAAATATTATATTCAGTTAATTCCCCTATAAGGTGATCAGCTCCAAATGAAGAGCTACTTCCGTGGTAAAAATTAATTCACAGCTAATCCTTGTGAAGCGACAGTAGAACAAGTACATTGAGAGGTACCCTTAATAAGCGGCAGTTGCACGACTTTTTTTTGGCAAAAGTTCTTAATTACCACGTGGTAATACTGCATCAGTAAACTTTTCTTTCTTTCTTGGCATTTCACTAGGCACACAAAGTACTTACTTTCTAGGCTGTGCAGATTCCAAGCGAAATCATCAAAGCAAAAAAAGAAAAAAGAAAAAAAAAAGCTAAAATTGTTTCGCATTTGAAGGTATGGGAAAATTGAAACAAGAGAATTATACAAACCTGTCTTGCACAACAACCAATTTGTTCAAACTGACAGTTTCTCTCCACTGCTTCACAGTCGCCATTGATTGGACTGACATGATTTTCCATCTGTGTGACAGATATTTGCTTAGTATAAAAACGTAGTTCATTCGAAACATAGATTCAGTTAATGAACGCACAGTTTCCATACATTAAGAAAAAAATGTAGAAGATAAAAAATTGAATCATTATGTATTAACAGCGTGAAGATTCCTTTGTTGGGAAAACATATCACCAAAGGAGAACTTTTGTTTTATATTTGTTGATGCTCAAGATTACTTTTTCTTTATGGCATTTAACCAATTAATGTATTTAGTTATTTAGTATTTAGTATCCTTATTTAATTGTAATTGTAATTGTAACTGTAATAAAATTGTAATTGTAATTGTAATTGTAACTGTGATTATTTATAATAATTATCCTTACGTAATTGTGACTGCTGTACCCTTGTAGCTCCGCCCGCCTCGATTAGCTTCTGCTATTTGCGGGCGGAACCGAACCTTCAATCATTCTTACTACTTTATAATTTTTTGTATTTAATAATCTATGTATTTTTTGTGAATTGTGTGAATAAATTTCTAATAAACTTCTGTATTGTTATGATTTGTTTTGGAATTTATTCGTATGTTAGCAAGGCCGCAATTTATAATTTCGTAGCTTAAGAGGGCAGCAGGACGTTGCCGAGATACTTTTTTAAACTTTTTGTTAGTCAGTATCAACTACAATTTATTCGGTATTTTTGATGTATTTTATATTAGTAGTTATGTCGCCGCTGTGGATGTTGGTGATGCTGGAAAAATGGAAAGCTGTAATGTGATTCGTAATGAAAGCAACTTCCTATGTTTGTCACCGACAAGTTTGAAACACAAACTTGTCGGAAGCAAACTGCTCCGACAAGCTGAACAACTGTATGTTGATGTTTACTGACTGAGGGAGTGAATAAGCAATGAAACACTACGTTGGAGAGGATCCCCTCGTCTTCAGTTCGAGTGTAGTTTTGACAAATGGTAGGTGTGTCATCCATCGCTTCCAAGTAACACGCCCTCAAAATAATCGATCAACCGAACGACCGAACGACCGAACGACCGACCGACCGACCACCGATCGATCGTCGATCGATCCGTCAATCAATCAATCCATCAATCAATCAAACAATCAATCAATCAATCAATCAATCAATCAATCAATCACTCAATCAATCAATCAATCAAATGTAAATTGATTATGATGCACATGTCTATATTGAGCAAGTTATTTCAGAAGGCTACTGGACGAGTAAGGTTTAAACATGGTTACCAATTGATTACCTCTCCTCGTGGGATTCCTTCTTTGCCGCACCCACGACATTGCACGGGATACATTTTGCAATCCTGTGCTTGATGACTCTGTAAAATGAAAAGTTAAAATCACATTACCCCTTTTAGCGAAAGTTTTCATTTCGATGCTGATCAAAAAAGCAGGACGTCTTTTCATTCGAAATATCAACAGTTCGAAGCTCAAGACAAAAAAACCTTGACAACCTAGTCCTTATGTCAGTCTCTTGAGATGCTCGGTCGAGAAGTGTTCCTTAAACCTCCAGAAATTTTTTTTTTATGTAGAGCACATTTAGTGTAATTGTTTTTCAACTGCCTGCTTTGATGACTTCACAGTGATAATTGTCATCTCGTCTGCTCTTTAAGCATATTGTAATTTCACTCTACTTCCTTTATTTCTCGTATTATTTCTTGTACTGACATCTTCAGATTCCAACTGGCGGTCATTCACGCACACTACGTTACATTTGGGACTATGGTGTAAGGTTTTGGACTATTGTTTACTTACTAAAATATACATTTTAGCCTGACCTTGAGTACAGCAGCTGTAACCGATTCCCCGCATAACGGACACGACTGTGGGCGGTAAGAGCATTCTTGTTCTACATGTCGCTGAAGATCCGATCTTTTGAACGTCTCAGGGCAGTTATAGTTAGTGCAACGCTCTCTTTTCGAAAGACATGACAAGAGGTGTTTCTAAACGGAACATAAATGCAGAGTAAAGCAAACCAATTAAGCATCTGGATGTGTTGGTATTTTTATCTTGTCATGTCAAGAAATTCTGTTGAGAAGGTTATCTTACGGTTCATGGTGCATATCCATTCTAGGTAAGTGAACTGATTACAAAATGTAAAGTATAGGTTTTCTACACATATGACATGAACAGATAGAAAGAGCGCTATAAGTAACCACATGATGCAGAAGAGACGAGGAAGAGCTTTAGCAGCAAAATCTTAGCTGGAGCTCAATTAAGTCAGGATTTCCTGTTGAGAGGTTTATCTTCAAGGTGATATTGTTCATGTTGCATTTCCAAACCAGGTAGGTGAACTGATTACGAAATATAAGGCAGTTACTAACTGCTTGCAGTACAATTTTACGATCTAATAGATCGATTTACTGACAAAAACCCTTGCACTAGAGTGAAATTCGGGATACAAATTAACAAGTATAGAATGTGCAAAAAAAATGCAATGTCAAATCTCAGCTGGTGCATTAAAGAACATTCTTCGGTTTTGCAGCCCTAAATGTTGTGATGATGGTGATGATGATGATGATGATGATGGTGATGATGATGATGATGACGATGATGGTGACGATGATGATGATGGTGGTGGTGTGGTGGCGCTGTGGGTCGCAGATGTAAGCGATTCGGCAAAGGTTTCTGAATGAGGGGTGACATGAAGTTTTCATAATCTCGTGATCATGAACTGTTTTAGAAAAAAATGTATTTTTATTTACCTCCACATTCCTTACTTCTCCTTTCCACAGGCAGCCGTCGTTTGAATTGGGACACGCAATCACTAGAGAGAGAGCTTCGCGCTTCATAAAGTTATCAGGAAAGACCTACGGTAAAACATTCAGTTAATATTTGAGCAACACAGAAGGAAAGTTTTAGAGAGTACAAAGAATTGCCATAGCTTAGAAAATGCTACCACAGTTATCTTCATGACATCTGGGTTAAAACTCAACAGATGGTGACATTGACATCTTCGTTATGTACAATGCATAACATTTGTTACCTGATTTGCCGCAAATGGTACTTTATCAATGGAGCAAATAAAGCTTCCGTCATCCCTGTTACACAATGCAAAAAAAGTATTATTTTATATTTTCGTGATGGGGATGTTTTACTTTTGGATAATATTGCTTTAGAAACACCCTACTGAAAATACTTAGCGTTTCTCAGTATTAAACTACAGTATTAATCTGCACGTGCTTTTTGTGAAAAAATACAAATATTCACACATAACTCGGCCTTGGAAAAAGGCAGACACAATATGGGAGTTTCACACTAAGGGTGATGAACTCCTGTTTAATCGCAGCGTGCATTTTATCTGTGTGCATCTGTGCACAATAAATACTCTTGCGGTAGTGTTGGAGGGGGTTTTGCAATACATATGATGATAGATAGAAAGAGCTAGAGGGCTAAGAACTACAACGACATGACGCAAAACAGTCGAGGAAGATCTTCACAAGCACCTTCTTAGCAAGTCCTCAATTGAGAAGAACGATGAATATCGGCTGAAGTAGAACATCCTCAGTGCCGTCCTTCATGCGGCCAGCCAGCACATTCGCGGGGGTAAGCTAATCCCTGACGACGCGGACACATTTTCGTTTGTTTTTATTTGAAAACGGAGATTTTTAGCCAGGCGTTTTCAAAACGCTTTCCTTCTCCACTTATTGCCACGTATGCCATTGTTTCATTGGGTTTTCTGTCCACAGGAGAACGATGGAGGGAGACCCCATCCACAATATCAATGCATCTTAAAAATGCGTATTTTCAAAAACGAAAACGTTCATTTGTCGCTGAGATGATCGCAAATGGTGGCAGCATTTTGAAATGTCTTTTGTTTTCATCATTCCGACGCAAAACGATGCGCTAAAATATCCACTTTTGAAACCGTTTTCCAAAGTCTCCGTTTTCATCGATCGTTTTATTTTAGTGTGGTCAATATGCAAAAACGCAAAAAAGTATCCTTCTTAAACACAAACGAACATTATATTACAATGGCTCGCTTCTTACCCTTTGAGTTCTCCAATGCATGACTTACAGTACACATGACCACAACCAGTCTGAACAGGATCTCTGAGAATGTTACTACACAGCGAACAGAAATATCTGTCGTCAATCAAGCTTTTGTTGTCCGACGAAACTGCGTATCCTGGCATTGAACAGGTGTAACCAGGTCAGTCTTCTAGTTGTTGATATCTAGAAACAATAATAATTTTATTATATTTATCTTAGGTCAAGTGAGTGGTGATGCGGCAAACAACCAAGCTGAGTGTCTCTATAGGATTTTTTCTTAGATCCCGAAAAAGACGAGGGGAAGGCCATTAAACGTTTGAATAGTAAAGAAGTATATTTTGAACGACTTAGTTATTATATATTGGGTTAACCGTAGGAAGGTAAGGACAATATTTCGCGTTCGGAATTATGGTACGTTCTTCAATGGGATTATAGTAGTTGAAAGAGCTACAGTCAAAGCTCTAGTAAGTTAAACCACGTGATGAAACAACAGAGAGTGGTCGCTTACAAGAGATTTTAGCATAAAGCTTGAAATATGTTAATGGTAATTAATAGTTTTGTAGTAATAATATTAATAGTTTTATATTGCCTATCACAGAAGTGGTCGGCGTATGTACAAGTCAAAGAACCATTAGCACTTGTGTTATGTATTACTCTAAATTTGATAAAAATTGAGTGCTTTTATTAAAGTGCTGACCGAGTGGTCGCTTGCGAGAACTTAAAAACAAACTGAGGGAAAAGTCAGTCGGTTATTCACAAAAGTGGTGCTTACAGGAGCGGTCGCTTACGAGAGCCTTTCATTACAGAGTTTAAGTGACAATTCAAACGGGGTTTCTCAGTGCTGGTCGTAACTAAAGCTGGTCGCTTACGAGAGTGGTCGCAAGAAGAGAATTTTGACTTTGTAAAAGTGGTGGTATTTTTTACTACTTTTATACAATTCGGTCCCCTTCCCATATTTTAAAGGAACACGATACAGTATGTTGCCCAGTTTTCGTACGGGCCCAGTTTTCGTACAAAAAGAACTTTATTTGATTATTTTCGTCGGTCATTTAAATCTTCGTCAACCGAACAATTCCAAAAATAAAAGGAACATTTCAGCTATAAATTGCCGGTTTTGTCGGGCTTTTTGACGAAGAAGCAGGTCAGTGCGGACAATTTCTTTCGAGGTGAGTAAAAGTTTAGCGGCTAATATTTGCACTTTTCACTGCACAGTAAAGGTATTGTAGATGAACAAATAGCCCGTTTTGTAGGTAATTTTGCACGGAACTTCATGATTTTTGGACAGATGATAGATAAAAGGTGAAAGTGAATGGGAAAACTTTCAACACCAGCTCAAATTTAGCTGCTCCTGAATTTTAGCGGTGAGAATCTTCGCATACATTTCGACCTACTGTGCCAGTTTTCGTACACTTAGCTGCGCCTTTCTCAAAACCTATTTTTAAATAAGTTAAAGAACTGAATTTTAAACTTTACTGTTCGAAAACTAATAAGTCGCAAGTGCAGCAAAGATTACACAGCAATCCTTGCAAAGTACAATACACTACGTGTATTTGTTGTGGTATAACAGCGACGCTTTACATCCAGGTCACGCAAAGGTCACGAATACTTCATAAACTTAATCCCGCGCAAACAATCTAAATCGTCAAATAATTAACTAAGGTAGATGTCTATGCATAGAATGTTGACATACACCTTGAAATATCGTTAGCTTACCAGTTTTACCGATTTTTCACTCTGTTGCGATTCTAATAAACATTTACCAAAGTAGCTAAGAAAAGCAAGCGTAAGCGGAAACGGAAGTAAAGCGTTTGCTATTTTAAAGGCGTAAGCGGAAACGGAACGAAAACGTCGAATCTTATACAGGCCTTTTCTTAACAGTTGTAATACGCAGAATAGTAACCTGTCAACTACCTTTACCAAGGCAGTAAATGACGTACGAGACAGTGGATTGAGCGTACGAAAAGCCGCCCAATTAAGTGACGGACCAAAAAATCAACACTGCAGGATCGATTAAACATCCACCCCCCGAATAACCATTTTCCATTTACACCAATTATTGGTCGCTAAGCCGATATTTATTCACAAATCGAACAGAAAACACGATAAGCACTCAGCAGGGTGGCTGACACATCGGTTTGCGTCGAGCGTTTTCGTGGAGAAATGTTGTTTTGTCGATGTACGAAAACTGGGCCAGGTGTACGAAGACTGGGCAACTTAGGAGTTTTGGGAAAAATGGCATAATTTTGAACATACGTCGATCAAGCGGCCAATCGTTTTATATGTTGAAGGTAAGTAAATGGGCTATCTTTAAAAGAAATTTCAGAAATTTTCATCTCAAAGACGAAAAGATATAGCGATTACAAACTAAAGTGTACGAAAACTGGGCAACACACTGTATTTACCTTAAGGCCACGGTGAGAAACTAGGTCATCAGTATTCATATATTTAAAGCTTATGCACGAAGTGCGACGAATGGTAGCGACATTGCGCGAATATTCATGAATAGGCTCTTCAGTAAAACTTACAGTTTCTGAATTAACAATTGCACGTGCGTTAAATCGTTTGCCACGGATATTTCGTGACTTTTATTTTAAAAAAAAGTAGTGTCGAAGTCCGTCTTTTTTACTTTCAAACGTCAATAGAAACTTTTTAGAAGTTTTTCAACAAAACAAAGTAAAAACTAAAATAATACTCCTTGTAGCTAACATACGGCTTCGCAAAACGCTTATGTTCTTCAATCCAAATATTTACGAACCCAATATTGCAAGGTATTGTTCTTCTCTAGACAGGGAACAATAGCTGCTAGAATTTGATTTCCATAATTAGCATAATCGGTAAGCCTTCGGAAGCTCTAAAACCACCAATTTTGTGTCCAAGAATACAGTGCGAATATAGAATTTCCTGAACTGACACAACAGGCAGATAATCTAGGTGTATTGTAGATTGTCACAACAGAAGCAATTTTTCGAACAGGCGTTTTAACAAAATATTGAAAGCTTCAAATTTAAACAAGGACGATTTTACTCATTTTAAAGCTTACAACTTTCAGTGGAACTCGAAATCCTATAATCGGCTTCTGTCGTGACACAATAGAGGTTTTAACTGATCAGTGAGTGGTAATATCAAGAAGTGTTGTCTTCTCCACGAGGAGAAAATTTGGACACGGAGTCGCCTTTTACAAAATCTTAACTTTGGGAGCTCATAGCATCGCAAAGAAGCGTAATCTTTCAAATCAAAAACAACTTTGTTGCACTTCTACCATTCCCTGAGCTTTCTGTTAAGTTTCAACGGAATCGGCTCCCAAACGTTTAAGATATAAGCTTAAAGCTTTTTAACGTAAAACCTCCACCAAAATTTTGCCTTATAAATTTATTCATGAGCAGCTTGTCACCCGCCGCCTTAACTGTTGCCTCCTCTCTCTCGTAACAGCAAGTAAAGGTCTTGTATAGCGCAAACTAAAAAAATGGTGAAGTTACAACCAGACCGATAAACTGTTGTAGTATATCAGCGAATACTGAACTCAAGGATCAATTGATAAATTGTTTATGTCTCAAAGCTGAAATTTTCTGTAGTCTTATTCTTAAAAGTCCGTTTGAGTAATTTAGCATTCAAAAAGGTAAAGCATAGACTGATTTGCATACAAGTTGTTTTTCTATGTGCAGGTAAAACACTCGTATTGGGGAATTCCCCAAACAATTGCAGCTAACGAAGCATTTATTCAATAGCCAATTGTAACAAGTAATGAGTTCTGAGTCAAAAGGCTCATTGCCCTTAATGCTGCCAACATTTCTTGCTAAATGCTTCATGTTTCATTTTCGACAACACCTGAGCATCACTGCTAAAAATTACAATCAATTCACTTTCCAGCGTTCCTCTGGACAAAGCCGGCTTTCACTCTGTTTTTATGTAATAATAATCGATACTATACTTAACGGAAGTGCCATCAGCAGTTGAAGTACAAGTTATGAATTATCGGTTTTGTCTTAAGAAATAATATATCAAAAATTCGGAAGAAATTGAGTCGTAGTGAAAAGTGTACGCATTCAAATTTGTCCTTTTGGTCGATTTTTTTGCGGACCTGTCAAGTTGTAATTGTCGTGCGCGTCAGAACCGTGAAATTAATCTGGAGATTAGGTTGTTCTTACTTGTGCATGTGTCACGGAACAGCTGTTTACAAACGCCGACGTAGAAGAAAATACTTTAAAGTAAAAAAAGCTGGAGGAAGAAACCATGTTAGTAGATGCTTTCAAGAAACGAAACCATTGTGGTTATAGCGAATAATACGCGTGCAATTACGGCAAATTGCATTTGACAAGTGTCTGTTAGAACACAAACAGCTTACCTGAGTTCAACTATTTTTTTTTTTTTGCTGTGGATCAGTAGACCCTCTTGTGATCACTTTCTGACGTATGGAGATGAAGAAAAAAGACAGCCGTTCAAATCAAATCCCCCTGGACAATACAGGTAAACCACAACAGAAAGCTGTTTGCATTTAAATAATTGTGCCGACTTGCACTTTCTCTGTATGAAAGTTAAAGCGTAGCTATTATTTACAGTTTATTCATTGCCACGCAACAAATAGCAACTTAACAATATTGCATCATCGAAACGAAAGTTGGATAATTTTATTTCGTCACTTAATCTTCTGTTACCAAAACGACTTGCGTGAAGACTACAAACTCGATAGCCCCAGTCGTATAATGCAGGGCCCAGTTGTTCGAAGGCCAGTTAATGCTAACCTGGGATTAAAATTTAACCAAGATTCACGCTATTGTTATTCAAAAGGCTTTTCACAGCAATTTTGAAAAGAAAAAAAATTAAAATGTAGGGCAAAAAGGAGTTACAGGAATCCGTATCAGGAATCCGTATCGTTTGGCTGTAAAATTCAAAATTCAAAATTGACGTTTATCCTGGGTTTTAACCCTACTTGGTACAACCGGGCCCAGTTTCTATACTGAAAGCTTTTGATTCTGTGGATGAAATCCAAAAGTGTGAGTGACCTTTCAAATCAAAGCTGATGACAAGTGTTTATTTTCCTGGCGATTTTTTTATAACTTGGCTGAGAAGCACATTTGATAGAATTACGAGACTCGGGAACCGAAGTTCGTGAGGGTACTTTTTAACCCGTGACATAATATTCTGCAACCGCGAGGTTTCCTGGGATTGGAAGTGGTTGTCGTACTCCCGTAATGCACCTCTGTTACTGTAGACGATATTGTATAGCCGGCTATTGTAAAGTCAGCTTATATAGGCCCGTTTTGTTCCATCAAGTAATCGCAATATCATGTAAGATTATAAAATTAGAGTAGCTTGCAAGCAGGCTCCCCGGTTTCAGTTTCGTGCGAGCACTGAAGCGAACCTAGAGGGGCTTTCCCTTGTCCCAAAAGCATTTGCTAATTCGTACCTCGAGGATTCGCTGATCGCATAAGATTCTCAGGCTAAAAAAAGGCGGGGAATTTACCGTGAACTTAGAAAAGCTGTAATTGCTGATGCAATTTTAGTTCCTTGTCGGCAGTTAAGGTGGCTCCCTAGAGTTTTATGACCGCGCGCAGCCTGGGCACTAGAATGGCGCGAGCTTTTAAATTCGCGCGACGTCCACGCAAAAATAAAACAAAACATGGCTTCCCTGTTTAGAAACATTGCCCGAAAAAACTTTGTTAACTGTCTTGAAGCCGGTAATGTAAGGAGTTTGCTTAGCACAGGGCACAGATTTGTGAGAAGAGAAAATGTTACACGAGTTACGAGTCATTTATCTGAAAGTGTCGATCCTCATAAGCGTGAATCTCATCGTAAACAAAGCAGGAACTCTCGGTACAGCTTGTTTGCAGTCTTGGGTATAGCTGCGGCTAGCTCCAACGATACGGAAGAAAACGATTCTCCACCCACATCATCCGTCAGTGAGAGCCTCTCCGCTCCTTCCTTCCCGCCCTCGCTCCACGAAAAGCGCGGCACGAATGGTCGCTTCACGAAAGGAACACCAAAAAACTTAATGAAAATGAGACAAGGATATCAAAAGTACACCGCAAAAAGGAAACTCGACTTTGAGAACTACACCGACGAAAACCAACCACCCTCTAAACGCAACACGAGGAGTACTCAGGTATGCGCGCCGGTGACTCGATACCTTTGAAAAAAACATTTTGTCAGTAGGACATGTACGCAACACGCGTAAGTAATTACGGGAACCATCAAATTTTTTGTGCTTATAACAGGCCGCCGCCGAAAGAGAAGAATTTATTCCTCATGGAACTCGTCTCATTGACCTCGACTCATTTCGGAAAAGTCTCCAAAGCTGTACTCACTGCGGATCAGGTAAACGTACATCAACATTTTCTCACTGAAGCCTGACCGGAATGGACTGAGCTGGACTGGACTTATACACTTGCTCTTCAGAAAGAGAATCTAAAGAAGAATCTACCTTCTTGTTTTATGGTTACCATAAGAATTTATTTAATTCCTTGCACATTCACTGTTTGCTAGTGAGGATTATTATGAGAGTACTGCAGGCATAAGTGATGTATGGGGCTGTGCAGAAGTCTCATTCATTCATTCCCATTCAGGAACAACAACAACAACAACAACAAAAACAGTCTTCAATATATCCCCTATTCCTGCAGCCAAACCCTCTAGAGAGCATTTTTCAAAATTAATATGAGCAAACAACAAGAGCAGGAGATTTTGAGCAAGTCATTTTTTACTAAACAAACCTACCTCTTCTCCTAGAATACATCATATATGTTAATAATGTATTATTATGTCTTATTTACACAAAGCTTGTTTTCATTTCACTTGTATCATTTAGGTCCACTTTCATTTTACAATGTGACTGACGAAGTGCGACATGGCCTAGCCAGCACATTTGTGGTAATTTGTCCAGTCTGTGGTAAAAACAATACAGTCAAAACGTCTGAACAACACAGATCAGGGCAACGTGGTCCACCTGCTTTTGACATCAACACCCGAATGGCACTTGGCTGTCTTCATGCGGGCATTGGCCAAACCCATATAAACAATGTGCTCTCTACTTTAAATGCCCCAACTCTAAATTCTGTCACTTTTAAGTTCAGGGAAAGAGAGGTAGGGAAAGCTGTTGAAGGTATTGCAAAAAGTAGTTGTCAGGATTATTTGACAATGGAAAAAGAGGAAGCCCTAAATAGCCCCTAATAGTGTTCAGGTTGATAAAAGTAACCTGGTTCCTATTTCCTGTTCCTTTGACATGGGCTGGCAGAAACGTGGAAAAGGACATAACTCTCGCACTGGACAAGCAGCAGTTATGAGCTTATCTTCTGGTAAAGTACTGGACTATACAACAAGGACAAAGTGTTGTAGATTTTGTGACAGTGCAAAAGCCATGGGCAAACAACCTAAAGTTCACGACTGCCGAAAAAATCATGAAGCCTCATCAAAAGCAATGGAGCCTGCTGCAGCAGTTGAATTGTTTAACAGAGCTCCAAACCAGAGTGTTAAGTTTTCAGTTTACACAGGTGATGATGACTCGACAACAGAGGCACACTTACGTGAAAAAGTGACTTATGGAATTGAAAAATTCAGCGACATTATACATATGAAAAGATCCCTCACAACACGTTTATACAATCTTAGTCAACATGGGAAATTTGACAATTGTTCCCCTTTATCTCAAAAAGTAATTAATTATTTAGTGAAATGCTTTTCATACGCTACTGCTCAAAACAAGGGGGATTCAAAGGGGATCCAGGCTGCCATTAAGTCAATTGTTCCCCATGCCTTTGGCAATCATTCCAAATGTGATAGTTGGTGTAAGTTTAAAAGCAATCCAGCAACCTACAGGCATAAAGATCTGCCGCATGGAAAAGACCTGTATGGGGAAAAGTTGCAGTCAGCCTTAACTAACATTTTCAATGATTACTGCACTGATGCTGTGGCAGAGAAGCTTGCACCTATGACAAATTCCCAGCGAAATGAGGCTCTGAACAGTGTTATAGGCTCCAAAAATCCAAAGATCAGATTTTATGGTGGCAGTGAAAGCAATGATTTCCGTGTGGCCTGTGGTGTTGCCCAAACACATTTGCGGTACAGCTACGTAAGCAGAACCCTTGAAGCACTTAACATAGAGCCTGGCGATTTTTGTGTAAAATTTGGGGAAAAAATGACCAGTCAAGTTATAAAAGATAAAATCAGAAAATCAAATTTGGCCTTTAAACGGGGAAGAGCCAATGCCCGCAAACAAAACTGTACACAAACTGCAAGAAAAGAAGCAAAAGAAGGGAAACATATGAAACAGGAATTGGATTGAACATTGACCTCAACACCATGTCCTCAACGACCGCAAGTACACTGAAAGATATTGAGAGCATTGTTCCACAATACACTGCACGACCACTGGCAAAACAAGTCAACTATGATGAAAACAAATTTTACAACTTCTTAATTTTTGACACCGAAACAAACACTACTGGGAAATCTGCTGAGCTCTGTCAATTATCAGTTACTGACCAATCTGGCCTTCATCAATTTTCAACGTATATTCTACTTGTGCAAGACATCGATTATTTCGCTTCAAAAGTAAACAAACTTAAAATAGTCAAAGTCAATGATGAACGGAAACTTTACAAAGAGAACAAAGAAGTAAGTACACTACCCTTGAAGGAAGCAATATCTCAGTTTCTTGCCTTTGTTTCGAAGTCAGTGGGGAGGGCCAAGTCCCACACAAACAAAAATGTCTCCACGGTGCTCCTTGGCCACAATTCTCTTACATTTGACGTTCCTGTCCTGCTAAGAAATTGTGAAAGTGACTTTAAAGAAAGATTAGAGGCAATGGACGTTTGGTTTGCTGACTCTCTCACATTGTTTAAAGCACTGGTCAGAAAAAAAGTTCCCTATTTGGAGAATTCCGATGGTACCTTTCCAAAGACCAACCAATCATCCTTGTACAGTTTCTTGTTTCAAACATCCTTCGAAGCACACGATGCATTAGAAGACGTTCTTGCGCTACGAAAAATAATTTTTGAGTCACGGCTTGAACTTTCGACGTGATGTATTTAGATCGCCGCCATCTTTTAATGCAGTCGTTCAAAGGTAATCTCCACCATCCGCAATTCCTAAAGAAGAACATAGTTGAAAAAATATCCGGAAGTGGACTGGCATTTGAAGATCTGAAAACAGTGTACAGCAAGTTTGGAAAAGAAGGACTTACTGCGATCCGCTCAAAACCACCATCCTCATCCGCATCGCCATCACCACGAGTAACCACCACAACACGAATTTTGGCTACAGTAGTCAAGTACTTCGAAGAAAACATCCAGCATTAGGTAAGGAACTGAATCTTTCATCCTTTCCTTTTAAAATTGGCGAGATACTACGGCAGAAATACGCCCTCGGTAAGTCAAAAATGGCTTTCGTATTTCGAAGAAATCCACAGGTTTTCGATAGCTATGCGCATGCGGGCGTGATGGCTCGCGTGAACAGCGCGTAAACCTAAGAACCGCGCGTGTTTTCCTGATTTTTGTGACGTCAGCGCAGTAAAAATATGTAAAATTAACAGTGCATTTTCACGCGTTTCCTTAGGTAAATTTTTTTGAAAATTGGCTCATTTCTAAACAGATGCAGTACCTATCAAATATCCTCTTTTTGTTGAAATTTGTCAGAGCTAACTGCCCTTATTGAGAAAAATAACAAATTACGGAATACTGGCAAAACCGTCTGAACGACCCCATGTTTTTTCCACTTCAAAATATCCGGCAATATCGCTTACATAATGTGGCAAAAATTAAAAACATTTCACCGAAGAAAAGTAAAAATATCAAGGATTAATGGCCAAAAATACCAAAATAATTGCCTGTTAATAGATGCAATGTTGCCATGGCAACGGCCGTAATCTAAAAAATTACGCCCGATAAATAAACCTTATTATGTTGGTATCCATACTGGTGGATCTCTATAACAAAAGCTAAAAGGCAAAATAACTAGGGTTTCTTTTATAAATCACCCTAGCTAGGAGGGGATATTAGTAAATACTCTAGGGAGCCACCTTAAGTGCGCTGAATTTGTAAACTGAGTGCATTCTTACTCTTCCGCTTACGTCTTCGTCAACTATTGTTTCCCAAAGTGACAAACCAGGCAAGACACATTTCTACATTATGGGCTTGTTGAAACTTGCATATCAGGCACATAATGACTTCCATATGTTAAGAAAACGATGAAAGCATCAACATGTAGTTATAATTGTGGGTCAGGTATTGTTATATATGAAAAGAACCACTTCCGCTCTGTAGAACTGAACGATGCCATTGTTGAGTTTCAATGTGATCACTTCAGTTGGGATACGCTTAAACTATCCGATGTGATAACACTACAAGGGAAAACCTATTACGTTACTGCTTTGTGAGCCTTCCTCTCGTTTGCTGAAAGCTGTAAGATCGCGTCAGTTTGATGTTCGCGAGTGACACTATCGAAAGGGATGGAGAAAGTTAAAAAAAAATTCAGAGGCAGATGTTCAGGCAAGTGAGATATGTTGAGTCACGTTCAGTCTGTACTGGCTCACCTTGATTTCTACGGTCCGCTAACATCACACGAAGTTTGACTCTGATGTTCGGTCAATCCTTCAGATAACTTCGAAGAACAGACACATGTTGCGTTCAACAAGTAGGAGACTGCTTCCTGAGAAGTTGCTCCATTTATCGCTTTTATTTTAAGAATTGGCTTTAATATGATATTATGCAAATTCCTGTTTGTCTGCTAAATGATCCGTACAATCGGGGAATCCCCGAAATTATATGGAGTAGGATGCAACTGACGTGACAACGAGGCAAGTTACGTGACGGTCAGGATGAACAAGCTAAAAAAAATGTTCATAAACCTCCCTACATCCCAGGCGTAGTCAATCGATAGTAATCGATATCGGAAATCAATCGATACAATCGATATCAATCGATATCAGGTGATTGAAATCGGTAATCGATAACAATCGAGCTCACAGAAAAATTTATCATTGATTGTTATCGATTGACGAAATCGATAACAATCGATAATAATCGAGGTTTATATATCACAATTCGCGAGTGGAGCCTTTATTGTATGACGACGAAAAACAGAAAATGAGTTCTTCTTTTACATGTGCTGTTCCTCAGCCAAAGTGATTACTTCTGTGCCACTTGATTGTTTTTTATTTCTTGCTTACTCTACCATTTATTATTACGCCTCTTTCTTAATACAATTAACTGAAATCATAAAAACACTGATTTTGTTGTATATATTACTTCATATTTATGGCGTTGCTATAGCGAGACTAAAGGGTTGCACGCCGCTGCTCAGGCAGCAACTTCGTCTCCTTCTATTATAAACTGCGCTGAAGCTTAACATCGATAAAAAGACCAGATTATTCCTGTTATTGTTCTTGTTCTTTTAGTATGAACTTGTTGCTATTTGCAAGATATGGCATATCCACGATTGGATTACTCAATAAAACCATAGAAACAACATCGTGTCAATGTTTAACTTGTAAAAATTGACCAAAATAGTGACCGATAACCATCGATGATAACCGATAACAATCGATAAACCAATCGTTATCGATTTCCATCGGAAATCTATATCAATCGAACTCACAACTTTTTTCTTTATCGATTCCTATCGAGTAGTATCGGAAATCGATACCAATCGAAAATTGATATTGATTGCTATTGATTGTTATCGATTATCGGTTTATCGATTGACTACGCCTGGTATATCCCGAACAAATATCCACGGTACGATAACCCGTGCATTGATCCACAAAGTCTAGAATTATGGAGTAAGTAACACGTAACTGTTTCACTAATATAGGTTTTCACAGTTATAGAAAAAGATTGTTCGTAAACCTGATCCCGAAATCCGCAGGTTTCGATGTTCAAAGTCTAGATTTCTAGAGTAAGTCACACCTATTTTTACTTTCGTCAAAAAACATTCTTTGCTGTTAGTACTTTTAGTCAACTTTCGCTATCTATGTAAATGACTATATGCAAAAACTAGACGTGAATTACTTATAGCGTCTGCTGCGTTTCCTTATCTTCAACTTAACACTAAAGGTCTCAATGTAGCGAAGGCGGTTCAATTCTACGCTAAGCTAACGAAGAACTTCGCTTGTAAAATGGTTTTATTATGGTTTATTAACTCCGAAATCTGTAGAGACCGACTAAGACCGACTAAGCTGTGACTGAGTTGAAACGGCTCATCGCATCTCTAGAATTCTTAGAGTGAGGCAATGTCGGATAAAGGAAGGGTATTTTCGAAGCTGGAGTAGTCTATTGGGGAGGGACAATGGAGGTGTTGGGTGAGTCGCAGATTCAGTATTTAGTACGTCATTGCCGAGGTGGATCAACGCTGACGGTCTAAGCTTCCGCGAAACTGTTTCTTTGTCTTCAAAGCTGAAGTTCTATTAAGAGGGGAAGGTGGGGTTGAGTCACAAAAAAAGTGAATTTTTAGAAAACCAAAAAGTTAAAGTTGAATAAAAAATTATGTCAATTGTTTCTTAGTCAATCATTTTGCAAATTCAGGTCATCGAGCAGATTCCATATTAAGTGCGTCATGGAGAATGATGTGGAACAACACTGACTGTCTTAGCTTCCGCGAAACTGTTCGTTTGTCTTCGATTGTTTCCTTGTAATTTAAATAATTATTCAGACGCAAAATCGATAGAGCAAAACAAGAAAGGCATGTTAATGGTTTCTCTAAAAGCTGGGTCAGGCTGTTTATTGCGGTACTTTCCTCTGACCTCTTGTCACCCGCGTGAGGTTATGAGTCGATTATAAACATAAAGTGCGCGTTAAATCTACAGTCGTGTTCGGCAGCTCATTAATGATACACATAGCATAAAAAGTGGATCCAACTGCACATCGCTGGGTGATTTTTGTCAGTTCCATGGGGCAACTTTATGGAAACAAACGAGACAGTGTACCCTGCTATTACTTAGCTATAGTAGTCAACAGAACTGAATCTGCAGAATTTTTGTGCGTCCTGTCCGGCCACTGCAATCAAAAGCGGGATATAGCCATGAACCAGTCTGGCGAATCAACTACGGAATTCTTGTCAAACAAGTAAGATTATGTGAGAGAGTACTAATGACATTTATGTTCTTGTCAATCTGAATGTATAATTCAGAAGCGCTCTTTGGGACACTAGAGGGTAAAAGTAACTGAATAAGTTACGGCAGCAGTCAGTCGCGATCACAACGTGATATGCAATGGTAGGTGAATGACGGTCATAATAGTCTAACTGGCTTTTTTATCACAGTATAAACGTAACATCCAGATGAGTTCCAATTTGTTTAAACCTTTGAACTGCAACACCTACCTTTATAGGATTCAAATGTGTAGTTTTCCCCCTTCTACTTCAACTTGGCATCAGTAACGTGCTTATTGAGGCATCTTCTGTTTCAGTATTGTGAGTAAGCGCATTCCTAATGTTTAAGCTGTTTGGTGCCATTTTGATGAACCTAGCCAATAGACTTGCACTATTTGATAAAACATAACGTATATATAGGGTGCATTACAATGGCAAACAGGAAAACTGCGTTGATTGGGGGCAATTAAAACCAATAAACATTCGTGTTTGGATCGACCACATTAAGGAGGGCTGCAGTTTACGCCTGACAGAAAAAAAAGCACATTAGAGGTTAAGCCCAGTTCGTAACTGTTTGCGAAATTTTTTTTAGTGGCTACAAAATGTATAAATCCATGATTTTACCGCTTCTTGAGTACTGTAACATCACATGGCATGGCTGTGGTCATGAGAACCAGAAAAAGATCGAACGTTTGCAAAGAAGAGCTGGTCGCATTGTTCTCAAAAACTCTCAGGAATTGACAAGTGATGCCATCATCTGACGACTCGGGTGGAAACCGCTCTCCGAAAGACGAGAGGAACACATTAAAGAATTAGTTAAAACTGTCTTAAGGACGGTGCCTCCTAATACAGATGTATTTTTACAAAGATTATGACTATGGGGGGAAAGTAGATCTTTGCAAGGGTTATTGGAATCCAAAAAAAAAACTAGTAATTAAGCAACCGTAATTCCAAAAAAGCGCTAAAAGACAAAGAATGTATGGCAATTTCTTTCCAAATTTAAGCTCAATTATCTCTGAAAAATGCATGGTTACCCCCAATTTTCATTTTGGATTCTGATAGCCCTTGCCAAGATCTGCTTTTCCACAAAAATATTGTTGTATTAGTATTAGTGGGCAAATTCCTTAAGAAACTTGAATATCCCGAGATGTGCAAAACGTGTGCGCAGTAACAAAAGGAGGCACCTTCCTCAAGGGGCTTGTTCCCGATTTATTCAAAGGCTATTCACAATACTCATATCCACGTGCGAAGTCAAAATAAGATCCAAAACGACTGATTAACACTCAATGTGATATTCTCCGGAGGATTGCGTAATAGGGGGTATAAAGCTGATGAGATAACAAGTTTTCTTGCTCAGTTTCTCTTCCAGCGGACAGAGTGAAGAACGATTTTTTCCCCGAGAACCTCGAACCGCACGACTTTTACGTACTTTTGGAGATGGCAGCGAGACGTGTTCAATGTCCTCAAGCCCCACAAGACGCTCCTCCGAATGCTGATCGTGGTGACCGACAGGATGCTCAGCAGCAGGCAGACGGTCAGGATGTCCCTCGTGGTGATGGTAACGCTCAGCGTGTTGGTCAGGCTGATGGACAGAATCTTCCAGCGCCAAATGTTCTCTAAGGTGCGGGATTGCAGAAAAACGCCGCACACTCATTTGCATCTCATTGAATAACAAAAGAATAACAAAACAGTACATTTGTTATATGCCTCGTTCTTTTAAACTCTGAATTAATTTTCCGCAATCCCGCACCTCACTCCAAATGTTCAGGCACCGCCGGCCCAACAACCTGGACCTGTGCAAAATGCTGATGCGCAAGGTGGAGAACTCGAGGTGAATATTGTTTTTATATGCTTTTGTTTGCATTTAAGAGGTTTTAATATCCCAGATTTGCGGGTGCCCGTTGTCAGGGTTTATTGTGTCCTGAATTGTGGGCGAGGTTCCGCCGAGGTTTTTGTGGGATGAAAGCATTGTCGCAGATTTGTGAACTGCTTGTTATCAAGTTTATTGTGCCTTGAATTGTGAGCGAGGTTCCGCCACGTTCTTTGTAAGACAAAGCGTTGTCGCAGATTTGTGAAATGCTTGTTGTCAAAGTCTATTGTGTCTTGAATTGTGAGCGAGGTTCCGCCACGTTCTTTGTAAGACAGAAGCATTGTCGCAGATTTGTGAAATGCTTGTTATCAAGGTTTATTGTGTCTTGAATTGTGAGCGAGGTTTCGCCAAGTTCTTTTGTAAGACACAGCATTGTCGCAGATTTGTGAAATGCTTGTTATCAAAGTTTATTGTGTCTTGAATTGTGAGCGAGGTTCCGCCACGTTCTTGGTAAGACAGAAGCATTGTCGCAGATTTGTGAAATGCTTGTTATCAAGGTTTATTGTGTCTTGAATTGTGAGCGAGGTTTCGCCAAGTTCTTTGTAAGACAAAAGCATTGTCGCAGATTTGTGAAATGCTTGTTACCAAAGTTTATTGTGTCTTGAATTGCGAGCGAGGTTTCGCCGAGGTTTTTGTGGGATGACAGCATTGTCGCAGATTTGTGAAGTGCCTTGTTATCAAAGTTCTTGTGTCTTGAATTGTGAGCGAGGTTTCACCGAGGTTTTTGTGGGATGACAGCATTGTCGCAGATTTGTGAAGTGCCTTGTTATCAAAGTTCTTGTGTCTTGAATTGCGAGCGATGTTTGCCGAGGTTTTTGTGGGATGACAGCATTGTCGCAGATTTGTGAACTGCCTTGTTATCAAAGTTATTGTGTCTTGAATTGCGAGCGAGGTTTCGCCAAGCTTTTTGTAAGATTAAGGCATTGTTGCAGATTTGTGAAATGCCTGTTACCAGAGTTTATTGTGTCTTGAATTGTGAGCGAGGTTTCGCCAAGCCTTTTATAAGACGAAGGCATTGTCGCAGACTTTTGAAATGCTTGTTAGCAGAGTTAATTGTGTCATGGATTGTGAGCGAGGTTTCGCCAAGTTTCGCACTGTTCCAGATTTGCGAATGTTTGTTCTCAAGATTTGCTGTGTCGAGCTATGGGCGAGGCTCCGCTGACAATTTGTATGACAAAAGCATGGTTGTCGTTTGCAAGTTTATTTCTCGAGTCCATTGTGACTTCAGCTGCGGGCGAGATCTCGGATTCGGTTGTGGGTATAAACTACCCGGCGGAGAGTCGTATCCGAGTTATACAAGTGTTTATTTTTACAGTCATCTATGTGTTTTGAAAGGCTGAGTTGTATTCTGCAAATGTTGTGGTAGTTGTTGATTTGACATCAGGGCTGTGCAATGTTTTTGTTGGGACACCCTTTTTCTGTCAGGTGTTAATTGTTGAGTATTTCCTCGTTGGCTATGTTTAGACATGTGTCTTTGGTGGCAGGCGATTTGCAGAAGTAAAAGAAAATGATAATAAGAGATTTAACTGAATTAATTGTGTTTTGGAAGCACTTTGTTAATTTGCTATACATCAATTAACATTGGAGGTGATATTATAGCCTTGAGTTGGTTAGCATCTAATAGCCTGTTTGTTTTGCCCCTTGCTATTTAGAATTTGAAAGAAAAGCACCAGGAACTTAAGCAGGCAATGGACGTGTTGACAAAGTCTTCGGTGGACAACCTGCTAAAACGTATCATGAACCTGGCATCGCGCCCTATAGTTGAGTTTAATAGGTTTGAAGCCATGGAACTGGTCGAGGGACTGAAGAATGCAGCCCATGATACCCACCATGAGAAGGAGGGATACTACAACCTTGTCCATGAGACTTTGCGGGGGAAATTAGAGCTGCCTAACGATCAGTTTCGTAACTATATTTTCCCATTGCTTGGAGACAAGGACCATGAAAAGGTGCTTGATGTCATCTCGAAAGTAGAGAAGTCGAACCGACGACAGTATGGGAGAAAATCTAATTCTGAAGCCCGTGGAAATAGGGGAAATAACTCGCTTTCTGGTCCAGGTCTCCGTTGCTTTTACTGTAATAAGCTGGGCCACATTAGAGCGCGTTGTCTTAAGAGAAAAAGGGATATGCGTACACTGTCTGATAGTGGTAATGGTATTTCTGCCGATGTTAGAAAGTAGTGCTTTGGCTTTTCAATTTAATACGCTTTTTATGCTAAATGAGATTAGCGTCTGGTTGACTTCTGATGTAAGGAACATGAAATAAAGTGCTACACTGTATTTTCTTTTCTTGTTGACACTCATGAATTTGTGATCTCTTGTTACTTATTGTAGTCATCATAATGTGGGTCATTAATAAGTCATAGGGTTTTGACGGCTTTGAAAAAGAGTATCTAAATCAACTCGGTTACACTGGGTCAAAGCTGTCATCTCTCTGCTGACTTGGGGTTCGTCGCCATAGGTGTTTCTCATCTTTCTCATTTGGTTCTCTCTCTTTAATTGTCTTTGTTAGACTAACGCGACAACCTTTGGCTGGGAATGGGAACGAGATGTTGAATTTGACTCCCGTGTCTCTTATGTGCAAACACTTCCTCAGAGGTCAGTTCGTTGGGTTGACTGGCGAGGGAACCCCATCAGCGGAGGGATGACAGCGAACCTGGGAATGGAATCGACTGTTCGTAGTGTAGCTCATGGAGAGACCCTTGGCAATGTAGAAGATTTGTTGTTAAGAGACCCAGGTTATTTTAGAGCAGGCGAGCTGCATAACCATCTAGATTCGTGGAGAGCAATTATTGGGGATTTTCCTTCCCCTCAGGAGTCTGAGATCCTCCAATTAATTGAGAGCAAAGTTTCAATCTTTCCATACTTCCGGAGTTTCTCTGGCTCTTTTAAGGGTGAGAAGTATGAGTCTGATCGTCCTCCAAGGAAGGCGTTTTTGAATAATGCGTCATGTAAACCCTTTGTGCAATTTATTCAACGAACATTGCTCGAAAGGATGGAAAATGGAGCGGTATCTTTAGTTGGTAAAGTGGGTGTGGCGGAGCCCCCTTATTTAGTTCTCCCTTTAACAGTGGAGCCATCGAAACCACGCCTCTGTCATGACGCTCGCTTTCTAAACTTATGGATGACAGACAAGCCCTTAAGTTTGGAGAGTATAATGGATTTACCGCGTTATGTTTCGCGTGACTCTTTTCAAACAGTCTTAGACGACAAATCTGGTTAGGACCATATCCTATTGACAAATGACAGTCGTACGTTTTTTGGAATTCAGTGGGGCGGATGGTACTTCACATACAACACATTACCCTTTGGATGGAAGATCTCTCCTTTTATTTATCACAGCACAGGCTTGGTTGCAACCAATTTCTTTCGGTCACTGAAAATACCATGTCTTTTGTACATCGATGATCGCCATATTGGGCAACTCCAGGTCCCTTTAAAAAGCGGAGCTTATTTGGATATCCCAGATGATGATGGGCAAAGATTCGCAGCAGCTAAATCCGCATTATTTATTGTGGCCTACTATTTGATAAGCCTTGGTTACTTTTTGGGTTTGAAGAAATCCATTTTGAAACCCGAGAAAGTTGTGCCCTATTTGAGCTTATTGGCAGATTCATCCCTTGAAGTATTTCATCTTATCCCAGAGAAGAAATTAAAGTTTCTGCGGTTGATCCGCGAAGTGTTGCAGGCTGAGGAGGTATCTGTTAAGACACTTCAGCGCTTGGTGGGAAAATGTGTCTTTTTCTAAGGCAGTCCCGGCGGCGCAGCTCTTCACCAGAGAAATGAATGCAGCCATTTCTAGAGGTTTACGCACTTCTAAACCCGTGCGTCTTTGCGGTGGTTTAAGAGAGGAAGTTTCTCATTGGCTGTTCCTGGAGGAGTGGGATGATCCTTTACCCTGGAGGGATGAGCGACACTCACGAGTTTCGATAGCTACTGATGCTTCGAATACTGGTTGGAGAGGGACCCTGGTCTCTCCGTTTTCCCAAGAGGTCTCAGATTATTGGTCACGAGAGGAACAGTCCTTGGATATAGAGTCCACGAAGGAAGCGGTTGCTGTAGAAAGAGCGTTGTTAGCTTTCCAGGATCAAGTGAAAAATTCTTGGGTGGATGTGAGCGTAGATAACCAGGCTGTCGTTCACTCTTGGGATAATTATGGAGGGCGGAGCAGGTCACTTAATAATGCTATGAAGAGGTTATTCTTTACAACATCTGCTCTTAATGTTTCTTTGCATGTTTCTTATATTCCTAGCGCTGAAAATCCAGCTGATTTGCCTTCCCGCCGTTTGTCTGCAATGGACAGTCAGTTGTGTCCTGCACTGTGGGAGGATGTCCAGTGTCATTTTGGGGACCCAGATGGTCACACTTGTGACCTCATGTCTCTTGATTCCAATGCGATGAGGGACAAATCTGGAAGAATTTTGCCGCATTTTACATTGTTCCCTTCGCTCGGGTCATCTGGAGTCAATTTCTTTTCCCAAAACCTTTCCAGTGGGGAGACGTTTTTGGAGAGGCCATATGTGTTTCCTCCCCTGGTGTTAGTTGGCCCTGTGTTACGACATCTCAAGAACCACAGAAGGTCTTGCACTGTGGTTGTTCTAGATGTTTACCCCCGAAAATACTGGTGGCCATTGGTTCAGTGCTATTCGGTAAAGTCGTTGAAGCTTGCCAGAAAGGGTGATACTGGAGCTTTACTCATACCTTCAAAGAAAGGATGGGTTCCCCACTCTGGGATTCCAGGAGATTTGGTGGCCTTTGCTGTTAAATTTTGATTTGCTGGGTAAATAACGACCTAGTATTTCCAGCCATTAAACTGGTGGGTCGACTGACTTATGTTCCTTCTTCGTTCTAGGAGCTTCCTGTTGTGGCTAAACTGTTTGTTTTGTCAGTGCGGTGCCCGGTTTGCGCTCATGCCAATGACCAGGACTTTCGTTTCTGTCAAAGATGCGGATATAAGAGGAAGCAGTTGAGTGTGCGGCCGGTGAACCAGTTGAAATTGATTTGGATGGGATTGACAAGCGTTTTCAGCAACTGACTAATTTTGACCGTGCGACTAGTTATTCTAAGCAGAAGGATTCTCTTCAAAAAGAGTTAGAGAATTTCTTGGCGGCTCTTCCTGGCAAACCCGGCATATCTACAGTAACTCCTCGGGACTTGTGCTGCTTTCTCATTTACAAAGATAGACATGGGAAAACGCAAGTACATCGTAATGGTTGTAGTTTTCTGGGTCAGCGAGGTACTCATTCGTGTGGTTGCCCGGTTAGACTTTCATAGAAGACGGTGGACTCCTATATTGGAAAGCTACGCGCTATTTTTCATGCCAATGGTAGGGATGGCGAGTGGGATACACGACTTGGTCTAGGAAATCCGGCTGCTGATAGGTTACTGAAGGATTATTTGCGTCTTGTTACTGCCGAACAGTTACAAGCGAGGGTTACTCCGAAACAAGCTACTCCATTTTTTGTAGACAAATTGACGCAACTTTCTTTGCACGTACAGACGAAACTGACCACGGAACCTTTATCGCCAATGCAGCGTTTAATTGTGGCTGGAGATCAAGCTTATTTTAAATGCGTCTTTTTCAGTGGTGACCGTCCAGCCGATTTGGGACGGGTTAAAGTCCAAGAGATCTTGCGTTTCCCTAACGATGATGGTCTTCTCTTTAACCATGTATGGGGGAAGACCTTAAGGGATGGGGATGAAAATGTTTTTGGTATTAGGCGAAATCCTCAAGTGGTAATTTGCCCCATTAAAGGTATAGAGGATTACATCGCAGTTACGCGACGGCTCAAAATAGATCTGACTACGGGTTATTTATTCCGTCCGACGAACCCTGAAGGAGGAATTGTGGACTCCCCGTTTGGGTCCTCAACTGCAGAAGCTCGTCTTAAGGTGTATCTGAATGAAATGGGGGAAGACGATGGGGAGACCTTTCATGGTTTCCGGGCTGGTTGTGCCATTACGCTGGCATTGACAGGCGCAGACATTGCAGAGATTATGGACCATGTGGGCTGGACAAGGCGTCATACCGCCCACTATTATCTTCAATTGGCTAAAGTTTTGAATCCCTCTGGTGCTTCAGCAAGATTGGCGTCGAATGAAATCTCGGAAGTGATCAATCCGTGGCAGGACGTTAATGAACTGAAGCGTTTCGTTAGTGCTTTTCCTACTGAACAATCTAGTAAAAGAGCCTTGTCAGATTGATGTCTATTCACAATACTCATATCCACGTGCGAAGTCAAAATAACATCCAAAACGACTGATTAATACTCAAAGTGATATTCTCCGGAGGATTACGTAATAAAGGGGTATGAAGCTGATGAGATAACAAGTTTTCTTGCTCAGTTTCTCTTCCAGCGGACAGAGTGAAGAACGACCCACCCCCCCCCCCCCACCCCAAGTCGTGCGGTTCGGGTTCTCCTAACTCTTTCCCTACTGTTTTTCCTTTGGTTTTCACTCAGCCCGCTGGATCAATATTCTTTTCCCATATCTTATTAACTGAGCATGAACAGGAGGATTGTTGAATAGAATACTATTTTAACATTAGACGCTGTGATATCCATTCACATAATACTAGATTCAGCACGAACCTTTTTATTGATAAAATTAAGTTAGAAATTTCTAAGCGTGCTTTTTATTATAAAGGTGCAGTTATTTTTAATTCATATTTTTTAAGCATTTTTAGCCTTTTTTAACTTCCTACTGTTTTTAGAATGTACCACATCTATGTCAGCTTTCTATTTTTATATCTCATTATGTTTTTTTAAATTCATTTGTTATTTTACAGGGCCCACATTGATAGCAGTTGCATAACTGAAGTGGTTACCCTGTATAAATATTTTTAATTATTATTATTATTATTATTATTATTAAATCTCACACCACTCACGACATATTATAACCAGTGAAAAGAACAACAATCTATCGTTCCACGAATATATATATTACGGTGACCACAGAGATCACGCTTTACGAGGGAAACATCGCACAGTCGTCATTTTACTCTAGCAAGGTAAGAATTGTTACAACACGTTATGGCCTTTGATATAACCCTCGGTTGACGAATTGTTGGCAACTGAGAGTACCATGTAAAACAGATGAGTTGTAGTTTACATTCAATCTAAATTGCTGGCTGGACCAGGGACCGACGCCAAAATAAAACGTTTGAATTCAGAGGACCACACCTCACATCTGCAACAACAACAACAACAACAACAACAATAATAATAACAACAACAACAACAGCAACAAAACTGTACTTTGTAATGTAGTACAGGAACAGAATAATGACACCGATATAGGACAAGGTTTGTTATTACTCTTGATTGAAAAAACGTTGTCGTATGATAAGTGTAAAACATAAAATGTGAGATCCAAGGGATTTCTGGGAAGTCCTTGTACAACAACGATATTTGCATAATGGGTGAGTGATTGTTCTCATACAGTACTGGAACAACACAGTGTTTCTCCTTATTTCCAAATCGTTTTCCAGCAAAAATTGTTTTAGTTCGTGAATGGGTTCCAACCTTTGCAAATTTCGTACTGTACTTTTCTGTATAGCGCTCAAATTGGTCCTTATTAAGGTGGCTCCATACAGTTTCTCATCAGTTTCAACAGACAAATATACATAACTTTTTTGATGATTTTCAGGACATTGATTTACATTTCACTAGGGAAAAGCTACAAAAGCAACTAGCCTAGCTTTTATACTTTTCAAAAAAGTCACAATTTCTGGGCCTGGCCCGTTTCCATGGCAACCACTGATATAGTTGTTTGGCTCATTTTTAAGCTTACCCAGTTTCTTCACGTCATTTCTTGGTTTTTACACGGTGAATTTTGGCTATTTTTGTTGTAAAGATGTTGTCGTTTGAGAAGTCTCAGCTGGCAACGCTGTGAGAAATTTTGTACATAAGTTTTGTCAGAATAGTAAATTTCCGTTTTCGACGATTAATGCAGAAGTGCATGTACAAAAATTACTCTTACTTTAGTATGACTGAAAAACACAAAAATCCTACAAATGTTCCAATTTTAAAAAAATTTCACTGAGTGGAACACGCGCAATTAGCGTTTGAAAAGGCCTCAAAACCCACCTTTTTTCTTCACGTTACCAAAATAAAAATTCTTCAAGTTACGGGTTGCGCATGCTCATGATTCCTTTTGCGTGGACAAGCGTGGACAGCACGCGGGTAAGAGGTAGAAAAGCTTTTCTAAAGCTTTTCTTTCCAAAGAACAACATTTTTCTGGACAACTGCTTTCCTTTACTGTAAAGGATCCATGTGAGCAAAAAATTCGCAAAAATAAAGAAAGAAACGAACAAACAAACAAAAAAGAAGCAAATTTATACCGATTCGCGATATAAAAACTCGAACGAAGCCGCCACTTTATTGCCAGCAGCAAAAAACTTCCTTTAAAGTTTCCAGAACGCGGAATCATTAAACCACTTTCAGTTTCATTTTTACGATTAACTGATTACAACTGTTCTTCAAGAAAAAAACTAAAGCGGTCATGTTTGCTCTTAGAACATCGTTTGGTATGCTACCCGAGAAAAGCAGGGAAGCTCGTTCTTTTTATGTTGCAATTGTAAGCTCAATATTTTGTCTGCGCCAAGACCCACGTTGTTTCTTAGCGGCTACTTGCGTGTTTGATAACTGCATGGAATAGCAAACAGTATATAAATAAGCTTTCAATTTATATTTAAAGGCAGACGTTGGAGAAAAAGAACAAAAATGTCCACAAGAAATTATACGTTTTGAAAAAGACTACATTATTTTTCTGCAAGGTTCAACAAGTACAACAGAACGCCTGCGAAACGCCGACTGTTTTAGAACCGGCCGTCAACTCGATACTCATCCTTTATTCGTTCACTAAATGCCGTCATTCTAGGCATAATTTTTCGTAAAAATAAAAATTGTATTTGAGCTTAGGTACAATTGAACTTTTTTCAATTTTCAATTTTATTTTAGACCACCGAAGTTTTTGAAGTCGCACATTGTCAACACAAGTGAAACTTAGATCAAAAGTTACTGGTGACTGATAAATAGACACTGAAATATAAGTGTCCTTTTGAGTTTCAACTTCTATCAAAATTCAATGACAACTGTTACTTCGTTAAAAGTGTGTATTCGTTTCATCGCTCAATAAAATTCACAAGTCAGCTGTATTTTGCTGAAACCGTATGAGAACGGCCGTATAGACAACTTACCCGACAAAAAATAGACGGCTTGTTAGAAAGGCAAAAACTAAAGCACTTTTCGAAAAAATTACTTACACTTTGGCTCGATCCAAACAAACGTAAGCTTCTCATCCCAGAGATTCTCGACAGCTGACCTGGACAGCACTGATATTTCAAGTTGAGAACGGAAAGAAGTTCTTCACGCATAATTCTTGAAGGCGCATAATAATTCGTGCAACGTTTTCAGTCCTTTCTGTATTGCTTGAACTTAAAGATCGCAATCAATCCAGTCCTAGAATCGTAGAACAATCGTAGGACTGCAACTGTCAGCTACAAAAGCGATTAAACTAAAGGCTTTTCATAATTTCACTGCTATGTGCTCGACAGGTTTTGAAAAGGTAAGCCATAAAGATGCCTCAATCAGACTTTGGAAAAGCTCGCCTGGGAGGTTGATTGGCACATGTCATCTGACTTGGACCGTAGCGCTCCTCACGGGTGCGCTTGTGCCAATTTAGTTCCCATTCCTCGCGCGGTGAAAAACTATATGGAGCCACCTTAAGTCCATTTGGCCACTTTCAGAAAGGCTTGCACCACTTTAATTACCACGTGCAACTCGCTGCACTCAACATCAGTCGCGAGAGAACAGTGTTTTCTTTTGAATATGTAAATGCTGTTGCACATCTACCCATAAATTTATTAGGTCTCATTATCGTTAAGGGTTTATACTTTTCATTCATTCTTAACTAGACTCAAAAACGTTAACACGTGTTGCCTACACTCTTCAGAAAACACTAAGAGAAGTGAAAACGCATGAAAACTCAAATTTGAGAGTTCGATGATGCAGGTTAGTCTACTTTTCTTTTTAAACAATATACTGGATTCCGTGAATTCTACTGTACTTTTAAAAGAATGTTAACAAAGTAAATGATTCTTCTCCTCTCGGTAAAACAGCTGACATCATCCTGCCATCCGAAAATGTCTGGTTCGGTCAGTTCGCCTCCGTACACTGCACGGGAAACTTCTCTGTAAAAAGAGCAAAGGATAATCTTGTTTAAAGCTTTTATGTCCAAAATAATAGTAATCCTCCTTACAGAATGTGACGCATATTACGTTTTATGTGAAGTGAACTTCCATCCCTGTGCTAAAAGCATGAAATCCTCTAGTGAGGAACTTATCTCGCCCAGAAATATCAAGACATGAAACGAAGTGACCAAGAACCGCGATGAACTCGTGTTGGTTTACGATTATTTTTTATAATTTTATCTTTAACTACAACACATTATCTTACAATATGGAAGAACAATAACATGAAACAATAAATTACACTTACATATACAAAATACAGGGGAAGGATTCACAAACCTGTCTTAAGTCAAGATGAATCCCAAGTACAGACAATAGGCTTTCGTTTTCCAACAATACATAACACACTTATATCTTAGGAGGGCTTCATGAATCGAGCTCCAGATCCTCAATCAGTACATTTGTCACAAGTCCTGGTGAACAACGTCCTTATCAATAAAGGGTGTCTATTTGTCACAGTAGAATTTAAGTGTCGAGTCGCCGGGATATGAAAGCAGCCTCATTTATTCCGGAACAGTGTCACTAATTTTACTCTTCCGATGCCATGTCTCAGGTTTTCTATATTTGTGGTGAAATACCTTCTTCACAATGTTCCACTGGCTCTCTTGAAATCACGTGACGAGTCCTTGCCAGGTATGGGTTGTGATTGCGGTTCACGACTATAAGAAAAGACCAATGAAAAGAACGAAACTTTTTTTTTACTGATCAGGAGTGATATCACAACACGTACCTAGGAAAATCATTAATTAATTAATTAATTAAGTAGGAGTCAGCAAAAAATACATAAAATTTAATAAATAAATAACTAAATAAATAAAAAATAAAGAAATAAAGGAGCCGTCTAATTTAACGTCTAATGGTGTCTAATTTTATAGGTGAAAACATTATATGAAGACTTTCTATAAGATCATTGGTAAGAAATCTTTTTTTTATCACAACAGAGGAACCATTTGTTTTATTTATGCACAATCGAAATAAAGGAATTTTTTTCAGTCTGTATACATTTTCTGATACCTAAAGTAACAGTGTCACGAAATGACACATGCATAGTACCGTTCCAAATACTGGCGAATTTTTCAAACATCCCTTCGCAGCCGGTTTATAAAGTCCTGTCACATTTACTCAAGGCAGATACTGTGGTATATTTCTGTGGACTTATTTGCAACGTTTCCGCTGATTTCGGGATTTTAACTAGTTTGTTTAATGCTGCCAGCAGGCCATAGCGACCATCGACGTAGAAGTGGGCGAAAGCGAATGTGGATTTCTGGCAATTTGGTCTTTTTACCGGGAATCCTACAAAGTTTTAAAGTTACTCATTAAGTCTGAAAAGCAGTTTAGGGAGAAACCGACGAAATAAAGTTATTTACCTTGAAGGAGAGGAATTTAAAGATTGCCAAGTTGTTAATCACGTTGGTCGACTGCCGTGTTACAACCCGACGGTAAAGTTGAATTGAGGTAAACACAGGCAAATTTACTTTCGATTGACGTCATGTGCATGGTGTAATCTACATTCCCTTAGCTTCTAAATGGGGTAATAAACTTAGCAATATGTTGTAACATAATAGGAGAAAAATATTCATGCGAAAGGTTAGCATGATGCAATTACAAAGATGTTTTGTTTTTGTTACTACCCAACTTTAACTTAGTCAAATACCGCATAATATTTGGTTATTTAACGTCTTATCACCTCCAGATTTTTTAGCACTGTGGAACACACATTCTCTTAGGTTTCAAATGGCGTTTTCAAGTTAGAAATCCGTTAGAAAGGAGAAAAAAATTAGGTGAGAGGTACAGCAAGGCGTACAAATTGCAAATTAATTAAAATGTTTGGATCGCTCTACAACTAGCCTGCAAGAAGGTCCATTTAGTATGTTATTCGCGAGAGTATCTTGGCAGCGGAGCCGTGATTTACAAGCTGGCGAGAAGAATGGGGCGAGGAAAAGTGAAGCTTCTTGAAAGCCACTTGAATTTGAAATCTGTCCCTTGCAAGGCGATAGGTCTTCACAACCCATGCTGGCTTCCAATAACTAGCCAATACAAGCGAAGCAAAATGTAAACAAACCAAACAAAACACGACAGAGGAGATTTTTTTTGCACGCAAGAGGAGTTGTTTACGGATATGCCGGAATAGCGCAAAAGAAGATAATATACGCAGCGGACAATAATTGCCGCGTTTGAAAGTGTTCTTTCAAACTTAGAAAATTCTGGGAAATCTGAGCCTGGAGATCTGGTCGTATGTCCTCGAGGCCGAATCAAATCGCGAAGGCATCTGTGCTGATGATTTGGCATCGATCGACAATAGCAAATCATGCGGCCGATCCCGTGTAAAAACACTGCAAGGTCAAATGAAATGATACAAATCCTATCATTACAGAGTTCACAAGAAGAGAGTCTATTACGCACTAAAATCGAAACAAACTAAGGTCTGAGCTATTAATATGCCAGCATAAAACCGCAATCGCTAACCAGACGCAACCAGCCCTGAGGCCACTGAATCGGTTGGGAAACCGAGAAATGCGACCTTGGTTGGTTTTTGAGACAATAATAAAGTCTGTCATCACATGTTATTTCCAACCAATCAGAAAGCTACGTTCGTGGACGAACATGAAAAATCAACGCAAGGACCACACAACTGATTCGACGCATGCGCTGCACTCTCTCTCGTCCCACTCCGTAACGACCTTGGCTGATGACGAAATAGAACTCAAAATTCAAGGGCTTTCAAGCAACAGGCGGGCTCACTTTTCCTCGCCCCATTTTTACCGCCGGCTCGCGGCTCCCCAGCCAAGATACTAGCGCCAATAGCATACCAAGTGAGCCTGCTCGCAGGTTACGCCACAACCCAACGGTTTGTCAACGTTTCTGAGTAAGACGCGGCACATTTCATGCGCTATTCTGACTTTTCCCCTCCAAATTATTGTGCACGGAAAAAGCTACGTTCCCTTAGCTATTGAACTTATCAATCTGTTGAGATATGTAGGAGAAAAAAAAGTAGGCGAAAGCTGGCACGCATCAATGTTCCTTAATGTGTGCTCACTTTGATTCGGGAAGGTCAAGACAGAAATGTAAGCTCTGAGAACAATGCGATTAGGTACAGGATTGTTTCAAGTTTAAAATACTCTATACCAACAACGGTAGTCTCTAAGTGTTGCGGTGTCGAAAAACCCTCATTGAGAATATAAACCGCTTCTAGATTTCTGTATTACCTTCGTCATCCATAACAGGTTCTCCATGTGGGTTGTACCCACCCGCTTCTAGTGCTACATGTATTTGATAAAGGACTGTGATGAGCCGACCGACACACCAAACAGTCAGTAACAAAACTCGCCACAATTTTCCAAATACATGTCGAAAAATCAGTAAAGGGGATTAGTATGAATGGGAGACATCCTTCATGAATAAGCCGTGAAACTAAAAACTAACTCTCTTCCGAACATTGGACTATTTATATCTGCACGGCCCATTGCGCACATAAAAGAGGAAAGCTAGATATGATAATAACCTCCTATTGGATCATGTTAGCGCGGGAAACGGTAACCAATCACAAGAAGAGTTTATTGCTGTGTTGCTAGGACACCACGAAGAAAAGAAATGCTGACAATGGCATAGGAGAGCCCAGGTTTTAGAAAACACTAGCTGGTACCCGTGGACAATTCACTACTCAACAACACGATTAGACTTCCCTTTAATTTATTTTTCAGGTTAGTAGGCCTCTCGCGACTCCGTCGCTCGCTCGTTCGCTTCGCGACCTCATTGAAGCTCGCTTCATACAAGATATTATTTCGCCAGGCGCGATCCTGATGAAACGATTTGTGAAAAGGTCACGGGACTGAATAGTTTGCCCAACCAATTTTATGCTGCGCTAGCGATATTTTCGGGACTGAAACGTGGGAGGGGGGGTCTACAGCTCCCCCTGCCCTCCCATCTGCTCCGCCGCCTGTGGGCTTTCAATTTGATCACTTCAGTTAGGATACGCTTACACTGTCCAATGTGATAACGCTACAAGGAAAAATCTATTACTGACGTTACTGCTTTCTGAGGCTTCCTTTCGATTGCTTCGATTCTGAAAGCGCTTGCGATCCTGTAAGATGGCCAGTTTGATTCGCGAGTGACAATGAGTATCCAAAGGGATGGAAAAAGCTAAATCGACAATTTCAGAGGCAGACGTTCTTAAGACAAGTGAGATATGTTGAGTCATGTTCAGTCTGTACTGGCTTACCTTGATTTCTACGGTTCGTAACATCATACGAAGTTTGACTCTGATGTTTGGTCAGTCCTTCAGATAAGAACCGAAGATTAGACCCATGTTGCTTTCGACAATTAAAAGACTGCTTTCTGAGAGCTGCTCCTTTTATCGCTTTTATTTTAAGAATTGGCTTTAGTATGATATTATGCAAATTCCTGTTTGTCTGCTAACTGATCCGTTTAATCGGGGAATCCCCGAAATTATATTGAATAGAGTGGATTACCAAGGCCAAGGGGCGGGATGTGCGGGGTGAAATAAGGTAAATCGTAAGCATATCACGTGATAGGCGTCTGGGTAAATTTAAGGTCAAGCTGACCCTAGGTACGGCAAGGAAATTATTAAGTGAAAAAAAGTGAAAATAAATAAATAAATAAGTAAAGTAAATAAATAAATAATATATAAATAAACAAATGAATGAATGAATGAATGAACGAACGAACGAACGAACAAACGAATGAATGAATGAATGAATGAATGAATGAACGAACGAACGAATGAACGAACGAACGAACGAACGAACGAACGAACAAATGAAGGAATGAAGGACTAAAGGAATGAATAAAACAAAGAACTGTTGCACTACGTAATGATTGGTTTTCACAGTGATATAGAAAAAACCTCCCGAACAAACATCCGCAGTTCAATCACTCGTGCGTTCTAGATTTATATAGATTACTAGTAAGTCTAGATTAATACAGTAAGTCACACCCTATTTTTACGTACGTCTAAAAACATCCTTTGCAACTAGTACTTTTTGGTAACTTTTGCTATCCATGTATTAAATGACTATATGTGAAAACTCGACGTGGATTGTTTATAGCGACTGCGCCGCTTTTTCTTATCTTCAACTTTACACTAAAAGTTGTGTCGGATGGCTGTCAGTGTACCGAAGGCAACCCAATTCTACGCTAAGCTAACCAAGAACCAAACCGTGTACTTCGCTTGTGAAATGGTCTTATTATGGTTTATTAACTCCGAAATCTGTAGAGACGTAAGAAATAAACTGCTGTGACTAATCTGTGGCTGAGTTGAAACGGCTTATTGCAGCTCAAGAATTTTTAGAGTGAGGCAACGTCAGATAAAGGAAGGGTATTTTCGAAGCTGGAGTAGTCTATTGGGGATGGGGAGGGGAGGTGTTGGGTGAGTCGCAGATTCAGTATTTTGTGCGTCATTGCCGATGTGGATCAACGCTGACGGTCTAAGCTTCCGCGAAACTGTTTCTTTAGGGTGGAGTTGAGTCACAAAGAGAGTGAATTCTTAAAACGTTAGGAAACCAAAAAGTTAAAGTTGAATAGACAAATGTGTCAACTGTTTCTTAGTCAATCATCTAGCAAATTCAGGTCATCGAGCAGAATTCATATGAAGTGCGTCATTGACATGTGGAACAACACTGACTGTAGCTTCTGCGAGACTGTTTGTTTGTCTTCGTTTCTTTCCTTGTAATTTAATTAATTATGCAGACGCAAAATCGATCGAGCAAAACAAGAAAGGCATGTTGATGGTTTTCCTTAAAGCTGAGTCAGACTGTCGGTTGCTTCGCCTGAAGTAAGACCCAGCGTTTCTCGAAACAAGAGATGTTTATTGCGGTACTTTCCCCTGACCTCTTGTTACAGAAAAACAAACTCACCCGCGTGCATGAGGTTATGAGTCGATTATGAACACAAAGTGCGCGCTAAATCTGCAATAGTGTTCGGAAGATCACCAATGATCCACATGGCATAAATAGTGGATCCAAGTGCACATCGCTGGGAGATTTTTGTCATTTCCATGGGGCAGCTTTATAGAAAACAAACGAGACAGTGTACCCTGTCATTACTTAGGTAAAGCAGTTAACAGAACTGAATCTGCAGAATTTTTTGCACCTTGTCCGGCCACTGCGACCAAAAGCGGGATATAGCCATAAACCAGTCTGGCGGATCAACGACGGAATTCTTGTCGAACAAGTAAGATTCTGTGAGAGAGAAATAAAGACATTTATGTTCTTGTCAATCTGAGTGTCTAAATCAGGAGCGCTCTTTGGGCATAAGCCATAAACCAGTCTGGCGGATCAACGACGGAATTCTTGTCGAACAAGTAAGATTCTGTGAGAGAGAAATAAAGACATTTATGTTCTTGTCAATCTGAGTGTCTAAATCAGGAGCGCTCTTTGGGCCACTGGAGGGTAAAAGTAACTGAATAAGTTACAGCATCGACTGCAATGGTAGGTGAATGACGGTGACAATAGTCTAACTGGCTTGTTATCACAGTACAAATATAATATCCAGACCTTCAGAGTTGCAATTTGTTTAAACCTTTGAACTTTTCCGCCTTGTACAGTGGAACCTCGATTTAACGAAGTGCCAAGGGACTGGGGAAAGTGGTTTGTTATATCGAGGGTTCGTTATATCGAGGTTCATTTCCATACATTACACTATTACTGGGCTGAAAAATATCGTTCGTTATACCGAGGACTTCGTTACATAGAGGTTCCACTGTACTTCAATTCGGTATCAGTAAAGTGAAAGCATCTTCCGTTTTACGGTATTCTAAGTAAACGTACAGTATTTGATGAAATAACTTGTAGGGTACAATACAATGACAAATAGGAAATCTGCGTTCATTTTTATGCGTTCAGCTTCATTGGGAATTGTTAACAATTGACATTCGTGCCTGGATCGGCCTCATTAAGGAGGGCGGCAGTTTGCGCCTTACAGTAAAAAAAAAAAAATAATAATAATAATAAAAATAAAAATAAAAAGTAAAAAAAACTTAGCGGAAAGCCCGGTCCGCAACTGTTAAATAAAATTTTGTTGAGTGGCTAAAAAATCTCGCGCCGCTTATAACAAATTATAACCAGTAGAAAGAACTCATCAATCGTTGCACGGACAATTATGTTACAGTGACTTAACATAGATTACCCTTTACAGCATTGGACAGTCATTCATCTCTAGCAAGGTAAGAATTACAGCAGCACGTTGCTGACGAAAATGCTCTTTGCCGATGCAACCTTCGGTTCACCGAATTAATGCCAACTGGGACACCATGTTAACAGATTGATTGAAGCTTACATCCAATTTAAATTGCTGGCTTGGCCAGGGACCGACGCCAAAGCAAAACGTGTGAATTCAGAGCCAGTGTCCACTCCACGTCTCAGTGTTAATGATCGCCTTGTAGAACAGGGACGAAATAATGACACTGGTACAGGACAAGGTTTTCTAATTGTACAAGAGACTTAGCCTATCCATTGACAGCCAAAGCGAATTCTAAACTAAACTCAAAAATGTTAACAAACGTTGTCTACACTCCACAGGCTGAACAAAGAGAAGTGCGCACACATTAAAGCTCAAATTTGTGAGTTTCATAATGCAGTTAGTCTACTGTTCTTTTAAAACAATATACTGAATGTCGTTTATTCTACTGTATTTTTAAAAGAATGTCAACAAAGTAAACGATTCCTCTCCTTCCGGTAAAATAATTGACATCATCCTGCCACCTGAAAATGTTTGCTTCGGTCAGTTTGCTTCCGTACACTGGACAGGAAACTTCTCTGTAAAAAAAAAGCAAATAATAATCTTGTTTAAAGCTGTTAGGTTCAAAATAAAAATTCTCCTTACAGAATGAGACGCACATTACGTTTTATGTTAAATTCCTTACCAGGACGAACTTCCACCCTCCCTGAAATCCTCTGGTGAGGAACTTATCTCGCCCAGAAATATCAAGACATGAACAAGCCGAAATGAAGTGACCTGGGGCGCGTTTCTCTAAAGCCCCGAAAAGTTTTCGGTCCCGAAAGGCCATTCGGAAAAAATTTGAACCACTTATTCTACAAAGCTGTTAATTTAGCTTGTCTTTAAGGTGATTCCATCGAAAAAGAAGTTGTAATGAGAATTTGTTGAAACTTTGCACAGTTACTAATTACACCTAGTACATTTAAAAAATAAAATAAAAACGGGGGGGGGGGAGGGTGTCACTGTGTCTGATTTCACGCTACGGGGCTGTAGTATATAGGTACTTTGCTATCTCTAGACAGCAATATTAAAAAACCTATCCGTGTACCAGAGACACCCATTACTTCAACAAAGTTATAACTAGCAATGAAATATAAGCATTATTCTTATGATAGAAGTACAATGTTACAGTAAAACGTCTTAAAATTGCCGTAACAAGGAAACTAATTTGAAATAATGGGCAAATCGAGCGTCTGCACGGTTCCAGTGAAACGCCTAAAATCTGACTGTAACAGTGAATCAACCGGAATATTTCAAAATTGAATAATGAAAAGTTCTTCAAATTTGAATATATCATGTAAAGTCGTATTTTCCTTAAATAAATGGAATAAAAAAGTGGGGTCACCGAGTTCGTTTAGGAGAAAACGACCATTTATTTCTCTGAACAGCTCAGCTTCCATAGAAAACCTATCAAGTTCCGAACGCGCGCGCGCTCGTGCGCGCGCTAATCACGCAAAAATGATGCGCAGAAAGGATGTGCAATGCAATTGAATGGAATCACCTTAACTTAAGAAATGATTAACTAAGAGCAAAGTTTCATGCTTAGAAACTTCTTTGTTTACAAGATACAGTGTGAATTATCGAAAAGTTTCGGGACTTGAGAATTGCACGCCAGGCACCCTGATGATCTCGTGCTGGTGTATTTTTTGAATAATTTTATTTTTAACCACAACACACAATCTTACAGTATGGAAGAAACAATAACATGAAGCAATAAATAATACACTTACATATAAATACAGATCCACAATAAGCAAATTTGTCACATGTGCTAGTGAACAACTTCCCTATCAACTAATAGTTTTCATTAATTTGTCAGTAAGACTGAGGTGTCGTGTCGGGATATAAAATTTCTCGAATAAAATATTGTACTGTATTGTATTGTATTGATTCTGTAACCGTGTCACGAGTTCTCTTCCAGTGTCACTATCTCAGGTTTTCTATATTTGTGACATACCTTCTTCACAATGTTCCACTGGCTCTCTTGCAATGACGTAACGAGTCCTTGTCATGAGGTATGGGTTGCGATTACGGTTCACGACTATAAGAAAAGACAAATAAATAGGCTCAAGTATTCCTTTCACCAGCTGTTAATAGTGAGATCTCACAAACAGCAAAGAGAAAAGTTATTGTTGTAAATTAGGAGTTAGTAACTAAAGGAAATATTAAATGTAAGGTTACACGACATTAAGCAAACAAAAGAAGATTGCAAAATAGATAATCAGACAGTCAGACAGACAGACAGACAGACAGACAGACAGACAGACAGATGACGCGGACATACGAACGGTGACTTAGTCAAACACGGCGTAATATTTGGGTTATTGAACATCTTTTCGCCCAAACCTTTGCGTTCTGTAGAAACTACATTCTGTTTTGATCAAGTTACAATTGCAACCCGACGGTTTTGCTGAAGTTTTTAGTAAAACGCTGAACAACTCATGTACTATTGACCTCCAAATCGTTGTGTACAAAGACAACTACGTTCCCTTATAGTTTTAAGATTGCATATAAACTTAGCAATCTGTTGAAACTAATGTAGAAAAAAAACTACTGGCTGGGAAGCATTAATAAGGGTGCTCACATTGGCAGTGCCACCTTACCTCTATGTGCTCACTTTGTTTCGGGAAGATTAGAATAGCCTGTAAGCTCTGAGAACAACGCGATTTAGGTGAAGAATTGTTTGAAGTTTAAAATACTCTATATCAATAATGGTGGTCTCTAAGGATTGTGGTGTCGAAGAAACGTTATTTTGTGATATCAATTTAGAATATAAACCATTTCTAGATTTTTGTGTCACAATTTGGTTATTCATATCCATATGAGTTGTACCCATTGGCTTCTAGTGCCGTTTGATAAAAGGTCATGATGATAAGCCCACCGAAACACCAGATAGTCGGTAGCAAGACTCGTCACAATTTTACAAACATATGGCGAAAAATCCGTCGATAAAGATGGTTGGTAGGAATGGGAGATATCTTTCTTGAGTAAGTCATGAAACTCTTTTCCGAACATTAAATTATTTGTGAATCTATTTATTTATTTATTTATTTATTTTGCTTCGCCTGGGAGTTGCGTATATAAAAAAACATGGAAGACAATACAAAACCAGGCAGGGACACCACAACAGTAAGAACCAATTACTGTGGGCCCAAATTAATTAATTAACAAGGTACATAAGGAAATAAAAACTGATTAAAAGCAACAAGTTACAGGACAATTCAACAGTCTAGCATTTTTACATTTGACACATATAGATTTCCAGGTTCTAGGCTCTTCTGGATCATAGCTTGTACGAAGGGCTTCGAAATAATATTCTAGTAGTTTAAGCTTGAAACTCTGAATTGATGTAGGCACTCTGATACATTCAGGCAATATGTTCCATATCCTTGCAGTGCGATTGAAAAAAGAATTCTGATAAGTTACAGTTTTGCATTTACGAATGCGAAAAGAGGTTACATTTGGGTTTGTAGTGGAGCGAGTTATTCGAGATGGTATTAGTTTCTGAGGTATGACATTATAATTAGGAGACATTAGGACATCTCCGCTTGATGGTAGTGCGGGATAGTAACCATGTTGTGTTGCTAGGACAACACAAATTTAGGAAATGCGGACAAAGGCATAGAAGAGCCGAGGTTTTAAAAAACATTACCAGTCGTAAGCCAAACATCAAACTTACGGTTAACATTTGTTTTCTTGGTTTAATTCGTTAATACACATTATTAGGATATAAATTACCAAAAGTTGTAAGTGCTTTTCAGTCAGGTTTTCAATTGATCTTATCTGATCCACTGTAATATATGTCAGTTAGCAAAATAGATACATTTGTATGCGCATTTTAGACAGTTAACAACTTTTTTCTTTTTTGAATTTCCTGTAAATTTTGAGATGTACTTCTACCAAATGAATTCATATACCATTCATTCATATACTATGCCACGCAATTTTCAGTCAGTCCTTCAGATAAGAACCGAAGAACAGACCCATGTTGCGTTCAACAAGTAAAAGACTAATTTCTGAGACGTTGCTCCATTTATTGCTTTCATTTTAGCTAATGGCTATGATTTATGCAAATTCTTGTTTGTCTGGTAACTGATCCGTATAATCGGGGAATCCCCGAAATCATATTGAATAGGATGGAACAACAAGGTCAAGGGACGGGATGTACACTAGCCCGCGCCGGCAACAAACTATGCAAGAGTCGCACATGCATGTGAAATTCGAAAATCCGAGAACAACGCAATTTAGACATAATAGTTTCAAGAGTAAAATACTTTATAGCTGCAATCGGGGACACAATTCCTTGAAACACCCGCTCCCCATTTAATGTTGTTCAGATTGAAGCATTTTGGTGTTGGAAACGACATTATAAAGAGGATGGGGGAGCTAACTTCGATAAACTGTGTCAAGGTTTTTCTGGGCCAGGATTGTAGCTCTACATAGGTGTAGTCTTCTTTTTGTATAGTGGTGTCGAAGGAACAGTATGTTATGATCTTAATTTGGAATACAAACTACGTTTAGATTTATCTGTATTACCTTCGTCATCCATAACAGGTTCTCTGTCGTACCCATCTGCTCCTAGTCCGGTTAACGTTTGGTAAAGGGCTGCGATCAGCCCACCAAAACGCCAAACACTTAGCAACAAAACTTGCCAGAATTTTGCAAATACATGTCGAGAAAATCGGTTAAAGCAGTTAGTAGGAATGGGAAACATCCTTCTTGGATACGCCGTGAAAAGTTAAATTGCAGTGTGCGAGTGACTGTACATGTGACTTGGAGTTCCTTTTCAGTATTTGTACGTGAACGAGAACCTGAACAATTATTACCGCTCACTGGCCACAACCAATCAGAAATCGAGGTGATATATATATATAAGAAGGCCGAAACAGTACTGCCGAAACAGAAGGCCGAAACAGAAGTACTGCCCAGAAGGCCGAAACAGTACTGTAAAATTTCATTTTAGCTAATGGCTATGATTTATGCAAATTCTTGTTTGTCTGGTAACTGATCCATATAATCGGGGAATCCCCGAAATCATATTGAATAGGATGGAACAACAAGGTCAAGGGACGGGATGTACACTAGCCCGCGCCGGCAACAAACTATGCAAGAGTCGCACATGCATGTGAAATTCGAAAATCCGAGAACAACGCAATTTAGACATAATAGTTTCAAGAGTAAAATACTTTATAGCTGCAATCGGGGACACAATTCCTTGAAACACCCGCTCCCCATTTAATGTTGTTCAGATTGAAGCATTTTGGTGTTGGAAACGACATTATAAAGAGGATGGGGGAGCTAACTTCGATAAACTGTGTCAAGGTTTTTCTGGGCCAGGATTGTAGCTCTACATAGGTGTAGTCTTCTTTTTGTATAGTGGTGTCGAAGGAACAGTATGTTATGATCTTAATTTGGAATACAAACTACGTTTAGATTTATCTGTATTACCTTCGTCATCCATAACAGGTTCTCTGTCGTACCCATCTGCTCCTAGTCCGGTTAACGTTTGGTAAAGGGCTGCGATCAGCCCACCAAAACGCCAAACACTTAGCAACAAAACTTGCCAGAATTTTGCAAATACATGTCGAAAAAATCGGTTAAAGCAGTTAGTAGGAATGGGAAACATCCTTCTTGGATACGCCGTGAAAAGTTAAATTGCAGTGTGCGAGTGACTGTACATGTGACTTGGAGTTCCTTTTCCGTATTTGTACGTGAACGGGAACCTGAACAATTATTACCGCTCACTGGCCACAACCAATCAGAAATCGAGGTGATATATATATATAAGAAGGCAGAAACAGTACTGCCGAAACAGAAGGCCGAAACAGAAGTACTGCCCAGAAGGCCGAAACAGTACTGTCTGCAGTTATATATATATACAGCTATTTCGAGAAACGTTGTCGGAAAAAAAGCAAAAAACTGCACAAGCCAATCCCGAAAGGTATTTTGGGATACGGTCAACGAATTTTAATAAGTCAATTGATACATTAAACCCGCGATGCCTCGTCCGTACAGTGACGATCTTAGATGGCGAGCCATATGGATGAAGGAGTTTTTAGGTTATAGTGTAGATGATGTAGCGGCTACTTTATTCATGTCCCCAAGAACGGTGGAGCGCTATATTCAAAATGCCTAAATACTGGCGAAGTAAAATGGGAGAAATTAGGGCGACCTTTGAATAGTTTTGCCATGCATCCACACGTGGAGTTCGTAATTATGGAAGCTGTTCTTGAACACCCGGACAAAACTCTTGCAGAGATTGCCTACGATGTCTACGAACAGACAGGGTCAGAAAATGTTGTTTCCAGCATATTGCGGTATTTGAAACGGAATAGTTTCACCCGCAAAAAGGTTTGTGAAATACTCGCTTTACTATAATAGGGCTTTTTATTTCGCAAATTTGCATCATTTTCCTGGTGTGTCAATTTAAGCGTGTTTTATCATTTTAAGCTGGCAAGAATTGCCCTTCAAAGATCTGAGGAAGCAAGAGTACTTTTCAGGTCCAATGTTTGTCTCCTGGATCCTGAAATGTTGGTGTTTTTGGACGAAAGCGGATTTGTAAGTATTCAATTGCTGTTTTACAACTTTTTGTACTCTTCAATTATTTTTCACAAATCACAATTTTTTCGTCAACCTTTTACTTTTTTAGGACAAAAGACTTTCTCGCACCTATGGCTATAGTCTAGTCGGTAACAGAGCCACGGTCAAACGTCAGGTGCAGAACTGGGGACCGCGCATAACGGCCATACCCGTTATTTGTACGGAAGGAATGACAGAAGTGGGTATCTATCAGGGCAAGGTCGACGGGGCAAAATTTGAAGAGTTTTTGGATCAAAAGCTCTGCCTTAACTTGCTTCCATTTAATGGCATCAATCCACGATCAGTGGTCATAATGGGTAAGCATAAAATTTCTTGCAACACTACGATGTGGCGGTGGTTATGAAATTAAATATTTTTGTAACTCCTCAGATACTTCATTCCCTTCCATTTGAAATTTAAACCCTCTCTGATTCACGCGATTAGCATCACATTAATTTATTTCTTCCTTATTTTTCATTTGCCACAGATAATGCGGCTATCCACCACACCGACGCCGTAGTTAACAGGATTCATGCCGCGGGAGCAATGGTTGTGTTCCTTCCGCCATACAGCCCGGATTTTATGCCATGCGAAGAACTGTTTGCCCAAACAAAAAACTGGATCAGGGAAAATGACGCGGCCTGGCAATTTTGCCAGGATCCCAAATTTATGGTGGAAGAAGCATTTCTTCAGGTTACTGATGAACAGATCAGAAACTACATTCAACATGCCGAATACCTGTGATAAATAAACAAATGAATTTTATTCAGTGTTAATGACGAATGTTTGATTATTATCGCATATTAAAAAACTACAAAGAATTCATTTCTTTTAACAGTTTATCCTTTTGCAAAGAAAATTCGTTTTCTGTAAGGACGTCATCGTCTTTCAATGCTTTGAGATCCTTGAGCTGCTGAAGAATGCTTGAACGCATTACGCACCTACAAGTAGAAAAGCGTTTGGTTAAGAAAATAATACACATTTAAAGGCCGCTAGCATCTGCTAAGAAATGCCTCTCTTGCCTTTCTTTCAGCGCCATCCGTGGATTGTCCACTGACTTCACCTGATGTTTGACTTTTGAATGATTTTGAAGCCGCTTTCGAATTGCCAGTAAAAACATAGGCACGCATTGCGTGCTTGACCTATGTTGAAATGACAAGTCTTATCCTCGCTTATTTGTGATTTTTAAGACATACTCTGGGGACAAAACAACACGCGATTATTCTTGCAAATACTTCCCCCCTCCACTATAGCACCTGAGTGCATAAAGCCCAGTTCAGACGCCGCACCTCCCGCTAAAAACCCAGTTGGACCAAAATTGGAGATAGAGCAACCATCGGGCTAGTAGGCTACAGGCTAAAAAGTCAAACTGACACTAGAACAAAACGACTGCATAAAAACTTCAAATTAAATTTAAAACTGAAACCTCAGTTAAGGTCAACTAATGATTGTCTGCATATTACTGAAGAATATAAATCCAGCTCACAACAAGATGTGAAATAAATAAGTGTAGTAGATAATAATTTGAGGAGAGGACAGTCATTGCGGTCATGTTAAAATGTAGCCTGCAGACTGTGCAGACTGCAGACCATGCAGACTACGGAGACTGGTATTTTGTTTTCTTTAAGTAAACTGTGATTTGTTGTACTTTTTAGGACGTTTCACTTTTTGTCGTGTTAAGATGACATGGCCAGCAGCTGGCCGAGTTCTCCAAAAAATGCCCCGCTGTAAGGAATTCTCGAACAATTTCGACAGAAAGATTCGCACCTTCTGGGAGTATTTCATATTCCTTTGCCAGACGATTCAAAAGTACATTTTGGTTTTGCAGTTAACGAAGTTTCCGAGCTTGAGCGTACCGTGAACTCGCTACGTTACCGTACACATTACAGGTTTATAAACCTACAGACACGCTTGAACAAGCTAATCTATGCAAATTGCTATCTTAAACACGTCGCTAAAAAAATTCAAAAACCATATGTTCCCGTACATGATAAAACCAAGAAAGAAATCATTTCTATGTCGGCTGGAAAATCTGTGGATGTGACTGATATAAATCATGGTCACAACATCGTAAACTAAAACTAAACCGCATTTTGGGAAGAGAAAACAGGTTTAAAAACCTACTGACACGCTTGAATAAACAAGCTAATTTATGCAAATTGCAATCTTATAAACACGTCGCTATAAATTTCAAATTACCAAACAAAGCGGTTTCAAAAACCTTGCAAAGTACAGTCAAAATTATCCGTATCAAGCACAGATACAATCTTTTCAATCAACATCTTGCTAAAAGATACATAACCAAAACAGCTGTTTCATAACACAAATCATAAAAGAACAAATTAAATTACAGTTTCTCGTCAACAAGTCTATTTTTGGAACGATGTTACATGTAATTGTTTTTGTCAAGTACTCACGTTCCACCGTTGGCCACGACAAAGTTCAATTTTACCTGCCCTTACAATAGCTTTAGGAAATTACCATCAATTCCACCACACCAAGCCTTTACTGAAAATATAATATTCGAGAGGTAAAAGTAGAAAAGCACATTTGCGCTGATCGTTTCCGTCCCCATATGTACATTCGACACGGCCGGTAAGCTTAACCTTGTCTGACCTTCAGCTTCAGTAAGCGAATTCTAACCAGCTCTTTCATTGGTATAATGTACTCTTAGCTTAGTAGCCTCAATCTGATTGGTGCCACATAGTGCCACATAAATTTCCCCGGGGGGTGTACTCCCATGTGAAAGGTGCATGGATGCACGTCGTCTCGCGTTCTCCGTCTGTTTTAGCATAGCTTTAATTTAAATTTTCCGACGAGCATTCCCGCCCGTCTCACATGAGATTTCCCCCCCGGATCAAAAATACATACATACATACATACAAACAAACAAACAAACATAGAAAGCGAAAAACTTCACGCTGACTAAGACCCTATGTTTTCAACATAGGTCAAAAATGGAACATTCGGAGGGTTATCTTCACTCTTGTGGGTTCCGTTAACCTGTAATGGAATAAAATGATACAAATTGAACTATTCCTGTTTTCAATAGTTATTTTTACGGACACCCGCCGATCTCAATTCGAGCTCATCAGAGGAGGTAAAAACAACATAAAACCTTGACCAATAATTATATTGGAGAAGTGTAATTCGTTGTTGCAAAATTAGCTCAAAACTTGTCCAAGGCATTTCAGTCTCAAGAACGTGCAACACGTGCGTTTTATGTTAATTTTTGTAGACATTTGGAAACAACTTCTGGCTGAAAACTCGCCTTAGAAAATACGAAGCAAACAATCTTATAAAAATATAGTCTGAAGGTGGATATGAAATTTAACTAAAGAAGGTGAAAATTACTCTCGGCAACTCAAATTTTCCTTACCACCATCCGCGCCCAGCAGCGCAATTTGAACTCGGGAAGAGTATGCTTCTCTCTAAGCCGTGAAAGACAAGAGTCGTAGCTGTTTTCTTCCTCTCCGTCCCCGCTATCATCTCGAGCACTACTGGGATTACCTAAGTCAGAATAGTGATAATCATAATCATTATCACTGAGAACAAGGGAAAAAAACTCACTTAACTTTTGGTGCAACAAAACGTGCAAAACATGGCTTATTGTGTTTCTTACCTTTTCTCTTTTTGCCCGAAGAACCCCTTGGAACGTCTTTATGTGGATCCACCCACAATGTTATCATCCCGTTTTTTACCAAAGAAAACGCTTCGGCGAGCTGGATTTCGGACGATATAGAGAATTTCTTGTTTCCGTCCGCGTAGTAGCCGATTTGGAAGGTCGTGTTGGTTGCTGGAAATATTTCCTCTTTACAATTCTGCAGAAAGTATTGCTTCAATTGCATGACTGTTGCAAAGCAAGGTACTTTCCTGACACTGTAGGTGTCGTACCTGTTTTTGTGGGCTTCTTTCAGCACACGCAGACAGACGTCCATGGCGTCTCCTGCCATGTTTTTTAAAGATTTCACGGAAATGATGAAACTACCCAAAATACCTTTCGGGATTGGCTTGTGCAGTTTTCTGGGGGTTTTTTCCGACAACGTTTCTCGAAATAGCCGTATATATATTTATTAAAAACTGGACTAGGTATATTGGATTTCTAGCATTTTGATTGGCTGAACGGAGCTAGGCTATCAGCTCATATACCTGCTGCGGCCAAATATGGTCAATGAACACTCAACAACAAAGTGAGCTGAAAGTTTTTTCCTCGCGAGCAACCCGGCGAGAAAACTGGACGAGAAAAATCACTTGGCAGCGAATTTAAATTAAACAGACATTCCAACAGCGTCACCAACAAGCATCACCAACAGCGTCGTCTAACACAAGTCAAAATTGTTTGAAGAAACTGTGCAGAAATGGAAATTTAAGCATAAAGCGTTGTGTTTACAATTAACGTCGATCATTGAAATTGAACAAACGGTAGGTTTTATCAGGAAGGCTTTCCACTTCAAAATATCAAGACAAGACATAAAATAAAACACAATGAAATGGGGCAGGAGCATTTTAATAAAACTATCACACATTCATGGCAAGTCGGTGCGAAAATCATGAATCAGTCTAAACAAGTACTAAAACAAAATACAGCTGCAAACTACCAAGAAAGAAGCCGGGAAGGGCGATATTTTTTCGGCTTTACACACGCAAAATTGACACTGGTTTACCTGCACTCGTTGTAGCTCTGTGTTCCAGCAGGTCCAAATGCTCAGATAGAATTGGGATGCCATGTAAACGGAGTTGAATCGCTTTTCCAGTTGTTTGAATGTTGTTTTTACCATTCCGTCCGCAACCTCTAAACCAAGAACAACTGCATTTTGCGCTTTGCGTTTCACAAACTATGATGGTGAACTCTGATGTTCCTCGCTACAGTAATCTTGGTTCTGAGCTGCATAGAAATTACCTCTTCAAGTTCAAATTTGTTCTGTCTTCAGTTCGATCAAACACGCACATGATAGCTCCGTTGTGCGAACAGATTACAAAATTGTTCAGTTTCAACTCCGGCAGTTAATGTGGTGAAATTGTACAGCTTCAATCCGCTTTGAACGAGATTACAACAATGTCTCAGGAAAAATCAAACATGTACCATATTTCAGAGCCAATAATTAGAAGATTTTTCTCCAAAACTTGTGCTACTTTGCTCACTTTCGAGCACCTTTCATTGATTCATTCAGCTTTGCAATGAAACGCTGCAACACTTCGCAAAGTTTTGGCGCCTTTTTCGTTCAGTCATGTGATCGATTCTTGTTCCGTTTAAATCTCTTTTCTCATTTTTCCCGTTCTTTCTTGATTTTTTTTTTAAACAGTGGTTAAGTTTTTAATAAAACAATTATTCTACTCGGGCTTGCTGGATATCAAATGATTATAACCAACTCGGCGCTACGCGCCTCGTTGGTTATCTATCATTCGATATCCAGCGCGCCCTCGTAGAATAATTGTTAAATATAAAAAAAAGTTAATGGTTGCCTCAGGCCAACAAAGAATGCCACTGCGTCAGGAGGATCAAAGATTCACAGTCCAAGCCTCACTGCATGGAATTAAAACTCGTTGAAGGAAAGCGAGGACGGACAACTTCTGACGATTAAAAAGTTAAAAAATTTAATAAAAAATAAAAACGTTTCGGTCTTAGACCTTCATCAGTTACATGAAAAATTAAACTTATCAAATCTACCTAAATAAGATTACAGAACAAAACAAGACGCAAAATACAATTCAACGCTATGAGTTACGTAACCGGCGTGATTATAACAATACTAAAACGAGGATAAGTGACGCTAACATTCAAATATAAAAACAATGTAGTACAACGATTATATAACGAAAAAAGGAAAAATAAACAATACTAACAATTAAACGTAATTACAAGGTGTAGATACAGGTACAACACTAGATAAATGAACGATACAAGGCAAAAATATAACAAAAGACCGGAAATATGCTGCTATAAAAATAAATAACAAAAGATGACAGATAAGACTAAAAACTAAAAACTGCTAATTCAAAAATGATGAAATTTGCAAAGCGGCAAAAGAAAGGGCAGTCAAAAGGAAAGCAACCTACGTTTACGCAAACATGGATCATACCAAAATCCCAAATCGAGGCCTTTGGAGCCCCAAAGGGCCGATAGACAACAAAATCCCTGGGGGGGGCCCTTAAACAATAATGACCGTAATAAGTTCCCCGGACAGGGCCTTTGAGTATACCCAACACCTAAGAGGCTGACAAAATCCAAGAAAAGGGCCTTTGAACGGCCATATATCGCAAACAAAGAATCGCAAAAAAGAAAATTAATTATAACAAATTCTATTCCTAGAATGAAATTCTTTTCTTTTATTTAAACCATGGGGTGCCAAAGAGAATAGCTGAGCACTCCAATAAGCCTCCTTTGTAATTAGAAGCCTGTCGATCTCATCCGAGTTGTTTGGGGCCTGCACCTGATCAATACATTGAAACGAAAAATCATCTAAAATGTGTGAAGTTTTGTTGAAATGCACTGCTACTTCACAAGTTGTTTTGTTTGTCAGCATAGCAGACTTGTGATTACGAAACCTAATTCGAAAATCAGTGGTTGTAGATCCTATGTATTGCAAACGACATTTCTTGCAAGAAACCAAATAAATCAAATTTTTAGAATCACAAGAAAGTCTTGAATGAATGGTGTATTTTTTGCCCGTCTGCAAGCTAAGAAATGATTTGGATTCAACAAAGAAATTTCGACAAAGATCGGATTCCTTTCGCATTTGAAACAGCCATTGCTTTGTTGAATTGTTTGTCCCTCTTCGGCGGTTTTAAAACGAGATGGTGCCAATAATTCTTTAAGATTTTTTGACCTCGCCTCTCCGAGACGAATTGGTGATCCTCATGTAAACGGTTCGTTGAACTTTTCAAAGAAACAGGTGAAAAATTAGCTCTCTCAGGGTAACTCGGGGGGAGGACCATATAAACGGGGCCTAACCCATTCCACGATGTTGGATAGCTTATTGAAAAGCTTAAGGCTGTCTTTGTTTCACTGTCTCGTAGTCAATCATCCAAGAAGAAGAAGAAAATTCCGGTTGCAGAGTGCGTCATGCAATGTAGATCAGTGCTGATTGTATAAAATTTCCAGGAAACTGTTTGTCATGAATCAGTATTTATTTACTCGTCAAATCATTCAAGCAAATCAAGAAAAAGATGATCATGTTTTTGGTACACCCTTATTAGTTTTGTTAGCATGTGTGTGTGGGCTCTCTAAGGAGGAGTTGGAAAAGTTGGGGGGGGGGGCTTGTTCGCAGTTTGCGAGATTCCGTGTCTAGTACTAATTATGAAATTCATGTTCTTGTCAAATCTGTACATCAAAAGCGCTCTTTGGGTCACTGCAGGGCTCAAGCAAATCATTACATTATCAGCAGCAGTCGACTATACGGGTCTGCGATTTAACGGTGCAGTACTACCTGCTTTGTCATGAGACTCGCAAGAAACAATGATATCTAGATGAGTTCACTCTGTTCAAAATTTTGAACTAAACCTCTTAAGGAGCTGTTACAGAAGACAATTTTTCCCTGCAAGGTTGCAGGGAAAGTAGACTTGGTTTCTATATTTCTCAACGTTTTCTCGTCAGTTTAGAGATTGAAAATGGAAACAAAAAGTTGATTGACTAGAAAGTAGAAATAAAATAAGAAAGTAGAAACATTGACTAGGAAAAAGTAGAAAGTAGAAAGACGACTGGCTAATGTATAAACAGAAAAGAAAACCAGGAAAGTAGAAGATTGACTAGAAAGTAGTAACCTTTAGATCAGACTATAACATTTACAATGAATACGAGTCTTAAGTTTCAAATCATCTACCTTCCGAGGGCCCTCACTTTTCCCAGCTGACGATCATGACCCGTGGAGAAAGAGTCCATAAATACAAGATTATTGTGACGGATTGTAATCGAAATCACGTCATGATCGGGTAGGTTTGAAAAATCACAGCCCGTACTCAATTTCGTAGTCCGATCTGAAGGCCCCTACTAATATTAGCTTACTAACTACAACTGGGGGTAGATATGTTCGCAGGGTATTCCTATTACACTAGAAGGGAAGAACCTATCACATGAACCGTATGAAACGATCCCGGTCCTCTTAGGGATTCTACGTGACAGCTCCTGAACGTGTGAATTTATTTTATTTCCAGCAACTTATAGAGTACTCGAATAGTTTTTAGTCTTTTTGCAAATGCCTTACCATCGTCGCAGTGCTCAGTGGGATCCTTTACTGCCACGTGACCATGTCCGTAAGGTTGGTTCTGCTGACAGCCCACAACTATAGAAGCTAATACGGAAGTCAATTAAAAGTCACGTCAATTAAGAGCTCCTGACCAGAAATATCGAGAATCCCACGACAGAAGCGAAATTTCATATTTCATTTTATTTTACCAAAAATACCTCTTTGGTAAACTATTTTCAAAAATCATATTTAAAAGTTCCTCCGCTTTTTGGTTTTTCCAAAAATTACAAAAGTTCAAAACACGGCTAGAAGCTTGCTTGCGCCCCCTGGAAACAAGGGAAAATCGTGCATTTTTAGCAAGCTCGTACGCAACAATGGAAATCGTTCCCGTTTTACCATTTGGCTCATAAGTACATCACTCTTTCCTCTATCTAAAAATATAAAAAACGGATATAAATTTGTATTTTCAGTTTGCTTGTTGACCTGTTGAAGATACTAACATTGAAGGGTTCAAAGTCAAAGTGAAATTTGGGTCAACTTCAGAGGCTTATAACTGACCTAGCATATGTTTTTCAGACCAAAAATATACATCAACTGTAAGCTCAATCATTCGTTTGTACTCTCTGAAAGTGTCGTTTTTGGCCCGTTAAAAGCGACGCGTCGAGAATAAAAAGTGTGCAGGGCATTTTGAGCATTTCGGTAGAACTGCCGCTATCACGCAACGGCGAGCCACATCGGTTGCACTAAAGCAGTCAAAAAAAGAGGTTTCTCTGGCACCTTGTTTTGAATACGTTAATAAATTAAAAATATATACTTTTCACTTAGAGGTAACTATGTTACTACGGCTTAGGGGCAACCCGGTTTACGTTTGTACAATGCAAATTTAAATATAATGTAACAATATTATTTCGTTGATCTAAACTGATAAATCACAGATACTCTCACCTTAAGACATCATCTTGTAAATCTCCTGGCTCAGGTTATCACTTCTTTTACCAGACTTGTTGGTTGGATAAGTTATGATAATTTGTAGATAAAAAAACCAAAAGTTACCGAACCTTTTTCAAACCATACCAAACTATGCACTCCGTATTTAAATTAGCATAAACGTGCCACATGAAATATGAGCTTTTCCTGATAGGCACGATATGGGATAGCGTGACGTAGTGACTACCAACCAGGAGTCCTTGTTTGAACATAAATATTAGTTTTCCGGTTAATAGCCGTTTTGAATGTATATATACGAGGTGAAATTTCTCTAATGAGGTAAGGGATCCCAGGGGTCATTTGCAGTTTCAAATATTCTGCGGTCGGACCATTTATTTTAGAGGGGGTGGTTGGAAAAACGAAATATTCCCGCAAAGCTTTTGCGGAAGAAAGACCACAAAAACACCAGGGAAAGGAAATTCAAGCAAAGCTTTTAGTTACAGAAAAAAATGAATAAATAACTCATAATCATAATAACTCTGCAGAAAATGCAAAATTTAATGATTCTTCTCTTATTGTCTTTGATCTGTTTTAAATGGACGTGTGAGTGCTATTTTAAGTCTCGTGGAACACATTCAGTTAACAAAAGCACCACCACAAGAACGACTTGAAACCATTTCTTCTAGTAGGCTAATGTAGGGTACTTTCCTTCTAAGTTTTAAAGGAGTTACAATTCAAAGCGCTCGTAGTGAAACTAAAAAAGTCCAAGTTTCCGGTTGCTGCTCATGGTGCAGATGTCGTACTGGTCGTACACGATGTGATGTTCCAGTTGAAACCTTGAGAGGATATCGTGTCTCGCAGTACTCAAAGAGGTTTATTTTTCAAAGGTACGGAAATCGTTTGCCGCTAGACCCTAAAAGAACGCAGTGGCTAATGCTGGGCCGTCAGGCACCTCCCCGGAACCTAGCGATCCGGCTTATTTCATCCCACGGTACTGCCTCTGCGTCCACTTTCCTTCTTGATGAATGGCCAATATTGAACTTTGTTTTCGAGGTAGACTGTTTTTTTTTATCATCGGAGCGGGAAGCTTTCTTTGTTTCTTCTCTTAAGGCCCAACCCTCTCCCAAACTTACGAACAACGTCTTAGGCTATGGTCTCACAGAACAGTTTCCAAATGGTTCTGGACCAGACCAGATCTGTTCACGTAGGACCGTTTCATTTATGAGCATCTGTTCACACGGAACCGGTACAGAAATGGTCCGGTACCAGTCCACTTCTGGACCAACGTGAGAAAATCAGCTGTTTGTACCGATAAGTTATCCACCGGCAGACCAAAACGCGTGAAAGACGATCGAAGAAGGCTAAATCTATGGATTGAAAGAAGCCAAAGGCCTCTGGCCAGATAATAAATTACCCCATCCCTGCCGATTACAAAATACACAACCAAAATACACAAGCTTTTAACCTTTTCAAGCTTTAAACCCAGAATTACAATAAGTTTTGTGGCATTTTTGCTATCGCAGACAGTAGTTTGGTCTCTCTTTAAATTTCTAGATGAGTTTAATCAAAAATACAACACTGATACACGCGATAAATTTAACTAGTGCCCAAGCCTAAATTACGCTGTTGGAACCAAAACGAACCGGTCAAGGTGTTCACATAGTACCTGTCCAATATGGGACCGGAACGGTTCCTGCATTTTTGCAGGTCCAAAAACCGGACCTTTACTGGACCAGATTGACGGTACGGATAGCAGTTTCAGAGGACCTATCGGAACCGGAACCGTTTGGAACTCGATCCGTGTGGCAAAGCCTAAGGATTCAGACGGCTGTTGAGATTTCAGCACAGGTATCATTCCACACCTTCCTACGACGGTGCAAGGCCTAGCAGCGATTGGAAAAGATCTACCACTAGGCGAAATGGCAAATTTAAACGATCTTAAACATGACTTAACCCTGCCTTAAACATAAGTTTAGTAAGTTTAAGTTGCTGTTTAAGCAACTTATACCTTAGTTTAAGTTTTGCTTAAACCAATATTAAAATAACTTAAGGTTCATGTCTAATGTAGGTTTAAGTCCTTCTTAAATATATGTTAAACAAATGTTTAGTGTCGTTTAATAGGGTCATTAAAGGTATTTTAAATGTATGTTTCAGGCATGTTTAATTAGAACTTAAACCTGCATTAGACATGAACCTTAAGTTATTTTAAGGTGGGTTTAAGCCAGAATTAAACTTGGTTGTAGGTTTAAGTCCTAATTAAATGTAACCAAAACAAATGTTTAGTGTCGTTTAATAGGGACATTAAAGGTATTTTAAAGATATGTTTCAGGCATGTTTAATTAGAACTTAAACCTACATTAGACATGAACCTTAAGTTATTTTAAGGTGGGGTTAAGCCAAAATTAAACTTTGTCGTAGGTTTAAGTCCTAATTAAATACACCCGAAACAGATGTCTAGTGTCGTTTAATAGTCATTATAGGTCACGTACCTCTAGTTAAATATTAGTTTCAGTCACGTTTAAGAGCTATATCAAACGACACGAAACATGTGTTTCAGACATTAAAACCTAGACTTAAGCTGGCCAAAATGTGTCTGAAACAAGGACCTCAAATCACTGAAGTGAATAAAGTGAGTAAACAAAGTACAAGTACCATTTACTAACAAATCTTCATTGTCAATTCTCTTAGCTTCCTCTTTGTCCCATTTAAGTATAAAATAAATAAGTGACAAAACACACTTCATTTCTTGTTTATAATCAATACATTCTATCTTTAATGTTCTTAAACTGCACCATTATACTTTTTTGATCCTTGAATTTCTTTAAAAAAACTCCTTATATTTCACATCTTATATTCAAATGAAAGTTCAAACACATCTTCACTCGGACTGTTCTCTTTTCCTACAAATTCGCTGACGTGAGAGACACGAAGAAAAGAGATTTTTTGCCCTGGGTGGTATGAATGAAAGTTTGACCTGAGCAAAAAAAAATCACTTAGTGAAACTGGTACTAGAATAGATGCTCTTTCAGATGACTAGTACCTGCACCTACAGTTCCACTGTACAAACTGTTTAGTTTGGATGCTAATGAATGAGTACATAAGCACTTAAGTTCACTTGTTGCTTATAGGCATTGCTACAATCTTATCCAGGACAGATTCCTCTTTCCTCCAATCTTCACAATGTAGTTCATCCAAAAGCAAAACATTGGACTCTGTACAAAGGACATTGTTTCAAAGCAAATTTTTCCCCTTTTTGATTTTTGTTTATAGCTGACTTATCCAGATTTACAGTGACTATCATAACTGGGAGTGTTTCTGATCTGCAATAAGGACTTCTTTAAGCTGTCTTGATGGGGACTGAACTTGTTGATCCACTTCAGATTATGTACACATATGACTGATCTGTTGGAATGAATGAAAGGATAGTATTAAATTTAATCTACAAATACAAATAATTCCTATGGACACTGACCCAGGTAACAGTTAAAATGTGCAGTTACTGTGGACGCTTTTTTAAGTCAAACTGGTATATGTGAATAACATTGGTGACTCAACCCCCACACAGAACTTTCTTTTTTTCCAATCACAGAACAATGTGTAACCTTATTTTGAGAATTCATGGAAAATGGACCTAAGCTATTCATAAAATCATACATTTTAGTTAAATCGTCATTTAATAGCATGTCAGGGAAAGTAAAAAGTTCATTGCACAATAGAAACCAAAATGGACAGCAAGGTTAGCAATGCACATCGTAGATAAACTTACTATCCTACACGACAGTATCAATTAACTAGTCAATAAAAGTGCATTTAATCTAAGTTTTGAACAGTACAGGGCACGGGAATTGCAGCACTACATGAGGGTTTCCTGTTTGTAATGATGCTGTGTTGGGCACAATTTCAAGCGTCAAACACACATGTAAAAAAATTACATACAATTGGGTGAGAAAAGACACAAATTTTCTGAAAGTGCAAGTTAAATTTACATGGGGAGATTGGAGACAAGCTCATTTTGAGTGTGTATCAGTAAATAACACAAGTACAGAGTAGAAGAAGTTATGTAAGAATCGGAATAAACTATGTGTCGTGACCCTATTCATACCATAGGTGGCACAAGCAGTAGGAGTACATGTATAGCATGTGTGATGCTTGACCAGTGTTATGTTAACCACGACCAAAAATTAATGCTTGAATTATAGAGGTTTATATATGGGTTTTGGTTGTTTAAAGTAAGGCCCTAACACTACAAAAGAGAATGTTTCTGATTTTCATAACCAAGACTGGTTTCTATGGGGTGGGCCTGGGATGATTGGTCCCATACTTAAGCCCATCCTGGAGGGCCTAAGGCAGTACTTTGTTCAGCCTCTCTAATTTCGATCACTCGGACATGACTGAATATAGCAGGGGCCAATACCCCAGCAAGCCAGCTCTTGGGATCACTGAGACATGCAAGTTTCACTACCATGGCATTGTGACATGCCCAAGGTTATTTTCCATACGACCACTCTTCACAAAGTTTTAAAAAATAATGGAAGTCTAAAATGTTGTAAAGTAAGTGACGGGCCAGGTTCATAATTTAATGAATAAATGTATTGGCTACACAAAAATTGTTTTAAATGCCATGACACAAGACTTTGTTCCTTCAAAGTTTCTCTGCCCCAAGGACTATGACTGTACTAACACGTACAAGTAACTAGAAATCAGTGAATATATGGTCATGTTTCAACTGTTCAGCAATCAAGGTTGGCTTAATGTGAGCTCACCAACATCTAGGAATCTAATGCAGTAATAAAACAACAACCAAGAAAGCTCCCAAATTATTGGTCAGTTCAAAACATAGCAGAATGTGTGGCAGTTTTTGATGACTATTAATAATGATCAATACTGTTTCTGGCCTTTACACTTCATTTATAGTGTTATGTTTTTAGTTTGAAAACTTAAGAGTCAATACCAGATATGGAATGCACTGTTAATTTATTTAAGTCATCATGTGGTCTACTTTAAAAGTACGATTCCATGTACCATAAACTTTGATACGGGGGGGGGGGGGGGGGTACTTCCTAGTAATAGGCTAATGGGGATGTGCCGCTGGATGGGGTCGCATTTTCACGACTGGATTGATTATAATGGGGTTGCATTTTCAATAGGAGCTAGTAGAGTTACTAGAATGGGGTCACACATTTGTGGGATTTCAGGGGTAAGTAAATTCCGGCAAGTAGGGATTTGGGGTATATTTCCCTAAAAGTGACTAACATGGGGTCTATAATTGGCTAGAGAATAGGCTAAAATGGGGTAGGGGTCCCGAGAGGCCAGCAGCACATACCCAGCAAAAATTAATCAAAGTACCCCCCAGGCTTTGATAATATAATTATAGAGAATATTACCCGGCAGTGGTAAAAACAATATTTTACGAATGAGTGCGGCGAGTGAGTAAAATGCTGTTTTTTACCACAAGAAAATAAAATTCATATCTTCAAGCCACCGTGTAATTTTCTTTTTATTATATAGACAAGAGTAGTTTTGCACAAACAACAGTGTGAAAGAGGGAAATGACGTCATCGATATCCTCACTAGTGAGGATATGGAAAATACGCCACTCGAGTCCCGGATGTAGTTTCGTATGAACTTTAAGAGTGGTCTATTTTCCACTAACACACTCTTGTCTATATAATAAATAGAGGATATTACACGGTGCCGCGAAGATATGAATTTTATTTTCGAGTGGTAAAAACAATATTTTACGAAAGAACGCAGTGAGTGAGTAAAATATTGATTTTTACCACGAGAAAATAACATTCATATCTTCAAACCACCGTGCAATTTTCTTTTTATTATATAGACAAGAGTAGTTTTGCACAAAGAACAGCATAAGAGTGGGAAATGACGTCATCGATATCCTCACTAGTGAGGATATGGAAAATATGCCACTCGAGTCCCGGATGTAGTTTCATATGAACTCTACGAGTGGTCTATTTTCTACTAAAACACTCTTGTCTATATAATAAATAGAGGATATTACACGGTGCCGCGAAGATATGAATTTTATTTTCGAGTGGTAAAAACAATATTTTACGAAAGAGCGCAGTGAGTGAGTAAGATATTGATTTTTACCACGAGAAAATAACATTCATATCTTCAAGCCACCGTGTAATTTTCTTTTTATTATATAGACAAGAGTAGTTTTGCACAAAGAACAGCGTAAGAGTGGGAAATGACGTCATCGATATCCTCACTAGTGAGGATATGGAAAATACGCCACTCGAGTTCCGGATGTAGTTTCATATGAACTCTATGAGTGGTCTATTTTCTACTAAAACACTCTTGTCTATATAATAAATAGAGGATATTAGATGGCAGCGCGAAGATATGAATTGTATTTTCGAGTGGTAAAAACAATATTTTACAAGCGAGCGCAGCGAGTGAGTAAAATATTGTTTTTACCATGAAAAAATAAAATTTATATCTTCAAGCCACCGTGTAATTCTCTTTTTATTACATGGACAAGAGTGTTTTTGCACAAGCAACAGTGCAAATGGAAATGACATCATCGATATCCCCACTAGTGAGGATATGGAAAATACCCTACTCAAGTCCCGGATATAGTTTCGTATGAACTTTATGAGTGGTCTATTTTCCACTAAAACACTCTTGCCTATATAATAAAACACAACAGCAGTTGCACATAATCTATGTTCATACAAATTATTGATGTTAAATGTTGTGAGGGAGTGACTATGCAGGGTGTGACTTGACATTATGGAGCAAGATGTCCAACATAATAATTTTTATACAATCATTTTTTCCTCTTGAAAGAGTAGCCCTCAGGGCATGCTGTTTCCGGGTGATGTATTAAGTTGTATTTAAGTTACTGGTTTAATGTTTGAGTAAGGGCTGATAAGACTGCAACAACAGGAAGACAAACAAGCAAAGGGTGAAACACAAAAGTACATGTAAACTGGTAACCTTTTTTGGCAAATTTGGGATGTTTGCTCATCTGGTACACCTGTACTTTTAATAATATCATTTCTTTTCTTTGAAAACCCAACATTTAGGGCCAATTACATGCGCTGGGCTGGCCCATGATTAGCCAGGCTGGTTCAGGCCAAGATGACTCTTCAGCCTCGTATTCCATGTACATGATGCAAGTCACCCTGGCCTAGTAAACACAGTTTATGTGGAAAGCTTTCAGCCTGGCTAGCAGGGATTCTGGCATCACATTATTGGAATCCTGGCAAGCTGAGCTGAGATTTTCCCGTATAATTGCTTGGCCCAATTTTACTTTTGGTATGTTTAACAGTCCACAGGTTTCCCACACAAACTATGTGGCCAGTAGTATGTAGTTTCAAAATGTAATATATAGCCCTGGATATTATTGAATGCCCCTATCAACATGAAATATTGCAAAGAATGCTTACCTTGAAGTTTAAAATAAACATACTTGGCAGCTCATGTCACAAGTTTTTGACAAATGTACAATTGAATGGTACAAGAAGAATCTTTACCACTGAGCTTGCCTTTGTAGTTTAGAAGCTGAGTGATGAGAATTTCTGCACCAGTTTAAAATACAGTGTTCCTTCCTTGCTTTTCTCTTATTACATACAGTAGAATGATTTGCAAAACCCTTCAAACTGCAAGGCTGTGCTCTAAGAAAATTACAGGGTGCCCAAAGACTCTCAACCATGAATTCTGGGGTGCCCAGCCCTTAAGCATTATGCAAAAAATGAGTTTTTCTAGTCGCCCAAAGGCAAAACTTGGTGGCCTGAGGCCCCTGGGCGCTGCTAGAGCACAACCCTGAACTGTACAAAATGCACCATTTAGAGCCACAAGGACCAAACAAAACCATTGAACTGATTTTATTTTAATATTGAACTCAGGTGTAAATACCCTTCACAATATTCCACGTTAATAGGGATGTTTCGGTATTGCCATATACCCTGTTTAGCCCTGCTAACCAGGCCAGGCCTCGTTAACAGGGATGGCTTGATCTGCCAAGATCCTGGCAAGTCTGTTCACAGGGGGCCCACATAAACTACCTCACTTTTAGTAGTTTCAAAATATAATTCCTTGTTCATGTTATCAGCCCCTATATTTATTGGCAAACCTTTCTTTAACAGTCAAATTTTCAACAAAGTACATTTGATGAAGTTAATCCGCTGTCAAAAACTAAACTACAAAATGTAATTTCCAATATTTTTCTTAGCTAAAAACTTACAATGTCGGTCCTCTTTGAGTACACGTGTTCGCAAACAATACTGAAAACCTACATTATAAGTTACTGCACATCATCTGCATGGAGACTAAAAGAAAGACGGCTTACCTCTGTTTTCTGTATTTCCGTGAATGGAGAGATCCAATCCAGAATAGGAGAAGAAAACGTAGCTTCACAAGGCTCATCGAAGCGTGCTTCAAGTTCAAATATCCCGCCAGTTTAAATCCACGATTCACGACGATTTTGCATTTGTGCGCGATAGAGGCGGTTTTAAAACTCTCTACGAAGCTTAAAAGGATCACCAGCGGTTCACATATCACTAGTATTTTACAAAATAGCACTATTCCAGATAACAAATGGAGCAAATTCTCGTTTTTACCCTTCAAAGACGTTGAAGAAATAAATATCACACTTTCGTGTCATTTCAAAATGGACGCCAGGAAGTGACGCCAGCACGGAAACCGCTGATCAAATCCGCCGGCTCATCTCGTTTCCAGTTCCCTTAGAGCTGCGCTTTGGGGAGACGACTATTTCCAGCAAATTTTTTCCACAACAGTTTCCACCCAACTTTTTTTCTTTTTCATCCAATTTTTTTCTTTATGACGAGGTTAAGCAAGAAACCAGTGTTTTAATTTCGCCGGAGGGTGAAAAGTTACGTGAAAAGATGAATTGAAGTTTACACTGAGAAGCTTTCTGTTATCAGATCGATCATCAACTGCCTTACGATGAGATTAACATTCCTTCAGTCATTACTAGTAAAATGACATGATTAAAAGGTTGACAAATCAACAGCCCAATGCATGAGTTTTTGCTAACTTCTCTCTGACAAGTCACTTTCCGTCATGATTTTATTAAATGTCATGACAGTTGTCATGGACACAGATATTTCATTTCTCTTTGTATATTAATAATCTGTAAATTGATGGAAAATTTGCGCGTAAGGGTAAAAAATCATAAAGAGCGAAAAGAACGGTGCTTAAAGATGCGTAATGGGCTGAAAAGAGGCGTAAAATTTATTCAGCAAAGCCGTTCAAAACACAACGGCAAAATCACCTTATATTTCATATTTGCCTGTCTTCTGCAAACAATAACCTGTCAATTAGAAAATGTATCGCGCGTAAAGAAGGCTATAGAATCGTAAAAAGCATAAATGACAGTGCGTAGAGATTCGCTGAACGGCGTTAAAGAGCTGTGATGTATTGACAGCAACGCCAGACAAAATACAGCGGGAAAATCTTGAATTAATGATGAGACGTAAAAATTTCATTTCGCTCTCTATTTTCACAAGTAATAGCCGCTAGTTACACCCATCTTCATTTTTGTGCTTTACGTATCTTTATTGCCCTTTACGCAGCCTTCATGCGTTCTGTGAATTTATCCGTCTTTACGCACCATAGAACCAATACGTAAAGAAAAGGCCTTTTATTTACGTATATTTACGCGTGATATAAGCATTCGTAAATCCATGAATTCATGCTGTGTTTGTTTAGTGGCAACTTAAGATTGGAAATTGGTGGTAAAATAGGCCAAGTCACCTCTAGTTGATCAACGTTCCCTTTCCAGGTTTTTTGAAGGGTTGAGGCCAAAACGTTTCCAGTGGATAGGAAGGGGATAAAAGGTAGAAGATAAAAAAAAAAGAAAGGGGGAGAAAAAGGGAAGGACAAGAAGCAAGAAAAAATTGGGAATGAATCTGCAAAAAAAGTCCAAATTTTGGCCTATGCGTACGTGCTAAACCAAAATATTTTACAATTTACAACAGAATCTGGTTTAAAATCTAGCTTAATTGTAAAGAAACGTTTTCGTAGCAAAGTTTAATGGCGTTTGGCAACATATAGCACTCAAAAAACCGCTTAACGGTAAAAAACGAGCAGTGAAAGGGTTAATGCTATGTTTACCTAGACTTAAAACAATCCTAAATCTCTACATTGATTTAATGTTGTTTTAAAGTAAGTTTAAATCCTGTGAGAGATTTCATGTTACTTTAAATGTGGCTTAAAATAGCCTTAAATCTTTTACCTGATTTAATGTTATTTAAGGTGAACCTAAATTTGCCTAAATCTTCTAACAGATTTAATGTCGTGTTTAAGTCTTCTTAAACTAAGGGTAAATCTTTCACGTTATTTAATATTCATTAAACATTTATTAAACATAGCTTAAATCATGAAACAAATTTAACATGCATTTTGGAACATCTTAAACAATACTTAAATATGAAGTTTTGTTTAAGTCATATTTACGTCGCCTAAACCTACATTAAATTAATCTTTAGATTTAATGCCCGTTTAGTATTGCTTAAACTCTACTTAAATTTGGCATTTCACCTAGTGTACATAATTCTCCCGAATTAGCTACTTTCTTTACTTTCTTCTTGCGACAAAGCTTTTGCAGCGTTTCTTGTACAAAACCCTTCCAAATCAAACTTTTCTTATTTTTCCAACCACCCCCTCTAAAATAAATGGTCCGACCATAAAATATCTGAATCTACAAATGACCCCTAGCATACCTCCCCTCATTAAAAAAAATAAAATAAAATGAACCAATTTGACTACAGCAAGACAAGATATCCTCTCAAGGTTTCAACTGGAACATCTCACTGCGTACGACCAGTACGACATCTGCGCTGATGGCATTCGCAAAGAACGGCAACCGGAAACTTGGACTTTCTCAGTTTCACTGCGAGCATTTTGACTTGTAAACACCTCCTTTGAAACTTAGGGGCCGTTCACATGATACCGGAATGACTTTCATTCCAGAACGAGTTCATTCCATCCCATTATATTTCTCTGTATCTGTTTACATGATACCGAGACGAAATTTCGTCCCCACAGAAGTCATTCCGGAATGAGTTCATTCCGGTTTTCAATCCGAATGAAATTCTCGCTCTGGTGTGACATTTCATTCTGGTATCATGTAAACTGAAAACGAACTCCGTCCCGTGATGAAAACGCAAACCGCGTAGTCTGGGGCGAGTGGCGCATGTGTATCGTTTTCAAGATGGTGGATAAAGCGGTCTTTTTCAAGACGGCTGAGTCGGTCGATTTTGTCATGTGAATGCAGTACGAACTTCATTCTGGAACGCAACTCATTCCGGAATGAAACTCATTCTGGTGTCATGTGAACAGCCCCTTAGAAGAAAAGTACCCCACACCAGCGTACTAGAAGAAATGGTTTCAAGTTGCTAACTGAATGTGTCCCACGAGACTTAAAATAGCACTCACACGTCCATTTAAAACTGATCAAAGACGATAAGAGACGTATCATTAAATTTTTGATTTTTTCTGCTTTGTCATTACGATTATATGATTTATTTGTTTATTTTTTTATTGGAACTAAAAGCTTTGCTTGAATTTTCTTTCCCTGGTGTCTTTGCAGTCTTTCTTCCACAAAAGCTTTGCGGGAATATTTCGGTTTTTTCCAACCACCCCCCACTGCCCTCTAACAGTAAATGATCGGACCCTACTGAAGTATTTGAAATTGCAAATGACCCTTACGATCCTTTCCCTCATTAGAGAAGTGTCACTTCGTATATATACATTCAAAACGGCTATTTACCGGAAAACTAACATTCTACCTCGTTACCATGCCAGGAGATCCCATGAGATTGCTTGCGCATGCGCATGATCAGTGCTTTGTATGCTTCGATCAGAGGAAGACGACATTGATATTTTGGCTGCAAAATAGGGTTTCTGTTGCCTTCAGGTCACAGTATTACAACCCCTACTGCAGTAAAAAACACGAAGGGTCGTGGTCTAAGTACCTTGACACCTTTTTTATCTCGTATTTACTTGTTGGAGTGGGAAAAAATCGACAACAGAACGACGCCGCTCACAACAAGCACATGGTGAATTCTGTGAGTTCGAAAAACTCCACTCTGTCAAATCTCGAAGAGAATCTCTTCAGTATGATGGATGAAAATACTAGTCTCCTAAGTGAGACAACAACCAGACAGCGAACTGCTGAACACCAGGTAAATGACGAGATTATTTCTGAAGCGGTCACTGGTGATGGCGCCAAAACCGCCATTGAATGCGTCACGGCCGATGTTCATCGTCGCGTTTCCCCTTCGGTGGAAAAGAAGAGGGGAGAAGTCAAGGCAGCCGTTGCAGAAAAGAGACCGAAACAGGTCTTGACTCAGTCAGGAAAAACGGCAAATAAGCCAACGAATAAGAAAAGCGCTAAAGTCGCTCCCAACACGAGTCCAGCGCAGGAAACTGTTCGCACTGAAAAAGGCGGGAAAACCGCTAGAGCATCGACATCATCTACTGCACAAACTGTTAACATCACACAGTTATCAGATATTTTACAATCGTCGCTTTCCACTGTTTTCTCTGGATTAACAGAGTCAATGAAGACAGGCTTTGCCGATTTAGGAAAGCTGATACAGGACACAAGAAAAACTGAAGACAAGGAGATCGGTTCTGAGTCCGAGCTCTCGGAGGATGAAGGCTCTGACAAAAACGAGCCCGACGAGCCATCAGCTAAACGTCAGAAAACAGCCGACTCTAACCCGGCTATAATCGAGAAGCTCACAAAAGATCTTGCTCTTGAGGATGAGAAAGGACCAGACATCAATACACAATTGGCAGGGCTTGTGCACAAACTTCTTCGTGAAGCAAAACCAAATGAAACAAAACTAAACGAGCTCAAGAAGCAGTATATCCCTCCAAGCAATTGTGAAAGTCTGTCTGAAACAAGAGTGAACTCTAATATTTGGAACAACCTAGGCGAAACAGCAAGATCAAATGATCTGAAACTTCAAAAGGTCCAAAAATTTCTTATCAAAGGTATGACTGCTGTTGTTACAGTCATTGATTCACTCATTAAAGACGAGCCAAACTCGTCCAAAGAGGATAACATTGGAAAATTAATGGATGCTGTTATTCTGTTAGCCAATGCTAATACTGAAGTGAATTTGCGTCGGAGAGAAAGGCTCAAGCCTGAATTACATCCAAGTTATCGGCATTTGTGCAATCCTTCTAACACCATAACTTCCCAATTATTTGGGGACGACCTCCCAAAAGCTGTCAAGGACATTGCCGAAGCTAATAGGATAAGTTCCAAGATACATGGTGATAGGAGATCAGCAGACAGAAGGGACAAGAGGCAAAGATCAAGGCATTTTGCAGGCTCCAACAGCCGTAATCCTTACAGATCAAATTCTTACTATACATCAGGGTCAAAAAACTACCATCGCCCCCTTTTCTCGAACAGGAAAGAGGGGGCCAAGAAGAGGCAGCAACAGCAACAGGAGAAAACCCAGTGAAGGAACCTTTATCTAAATCACCACCTGAAAAAGATCAGGTGAGTTTAACTACATTTCAAGCTACTGTCATAGCTGGCAGAACAAAACATTTTATTCCTGCTTGGCAGGAGATCACTGCAGACAAACAAATACTGGAGATGGTACAGGGCTGTCCCATTGAATTCATAAGTATGCCAAAGCAACTCTCCAGTGCTTATCCATTTTCACATAACCCCGTTGAACGAGAAATTATAAGCAAAGAGGTTGACAAGCTTCTAATTAAAGGGGTTATTGAAGAGACCACCCATTTAGAGGGTGAATTCATTTCTAGTATATTTGTTAGGAAAAAGAAAGACAACACTTACAGAATGATTTTAAATCTTAAAGATTTAAATTACAACATTGAAAAGAAACATTTTAAGATGGATACTTTCTTATCTGCAGTGAATCTTGTCAAGCAAAACTGCTACATGGCATCTGTTGATTTGCGGGATGCCTACTATACAATCCCAATAAGTATAAAATACAGAAAATATTTAAGATTTGAATGGCAAGGGAAACTATACCAATACACTTGCTTGCCAAATGGGTTGTCATCTGCCCCTCGATCCTTTACAAAGATCCTAAAACCAGTTTACAGCTCACTTCGCAGTAAAGGCCATGTTAATGTTGGCTACATAGACGATTCATATCTCCAAGGAGATACTTATGAGGAATGTAGACACAATGTTCAGGATAGCGTGAATCTTTTTGAAAAATTGGGTTTTCTGCCTCATCCTGAAAAGTCAGTCTTTGAGCCCACTCAAATAATAACTTTTCTCGGTTTTGTGATAAACTCAGTCACCATGACAATAACTCTTACCCCTGAAAAGGCTCTCAAAGTCAGCATGGCATGTAAAAAGCTGTTAGCTAAATCAGAATGTTCAATTGTAGAGGTGTCACAAGTGATAGGTCTACTGGTGGCCAGTTTACCAGCTGTTCAGTATGGGCAGCTACACTACAGGCATCTTGAAATAGACAAGAACATTGCCCTTAAAATTGCTAAGGGAAATTACCAGGACATAATGTGCTTATCCGCAGCTGCCAAAGCAGACCTGGGCTGGTGGGTAGACAATGTCTTGCAGTCCAATAATCCGATTTCACATGGTAAAATTGATATTGAAATTACATGTGATGCTTCCAAAAAAGGCTGGGGAGCAGTTTGCAATAAGATTAGTACCCAAGGCCTTTGGACTACTAGAGAGCAGTCAAAACACATTAATGAGTTGGAACTTCTTGCAATTAAGTTTGCCCTGAAAGTTTTTGAATCACAATTGTCTGGGAAACATGTGAAAGTCCTTTCTGATAACACTACAGCTGTCTGTTATATAAACTCCAAAGGTGGGACTAAATCTCCATCGTGCAACGACATCACCTGTGATATTTGGTCTTGGTGCATTAATAACAACACATGGCTAACTGCCGCACACATCCCTGGGGTCCAGAATACGGATGCAGACCGAGAGAGTAGAATTTTTAATGAACGCACCGAATGGCAGTTGAACCCTGAAGTTTTTAGTCAAATCCAAGACTTATGGGTTACCCCTGAAATTGATCTCTTTGCCACCCGGGCGAACAGACAGCTAGCTATGTTTGCTTCATGGAAGCCAGACCCAGAGGCTACCCATATTGATGCATTTACAATTGACTGGAGCAAATACAAGTTTTATTGCTTTCCACCTTTCTCTCTTATTTCTAGATGCTTAAGGAAAGTAGCAATGGACAAAGCAGAAGGGATTCTGATTGCACCCATATGGCCAACACAAGTTTGGTGGCCCCAGATGTTGAGATTGTTGATAAGACATCCAGTTGCTCTTCCACAACAAAAAAGACTGCTGACGCTACCCAACATGACCAAACTTCACCCGCTTCACGCAGAAATGGTACTGATGGCCTGCTACATATCAGGAGATCCTATGAAACAAGAGGAATTTCAGAATCAGCTTGTAACCTCCTCATGGCCTCCTGGAGACCTGGTACCCAGAAACAATATCAAGTTTATATCCAGAAATGGTCTAACTTTTGTGCTCAAAGGAAAACCAGACCTGGCTTCCCTAATCCCACAGTAACCTTAACTGCTTTCAGGGATAGTAGATTGTGTGTAGTTACTACTCTTAAAGAGTACATCAGCAGAACAGAACCGTTACGAGGATCAGAATCCCAACTTTTTGTGAGCTACACTAAGCCGCACAAAGCAGTTAGTAGGGATACAATTGGTAGGTGGGTAAAAACTGTTTTGTCCTCTGCTGGCATTGACACAAAGAAGTTTAAACCTCATAGTACTAGAGCTGCTGCAGTGTCAGCAGCAAGCAACGCCTCAGTGTCCCTAGATGAGATAATGAGTACTGCAGGTTGGTCATCAGAATCCACTTTTGCCAAATTCTACAACAAACCTGTAGTTAGAGAGTCACAATTTGCATCCAGTGTACTTGGATCAGCTGAAGGTTAAACACCTAACTTCACGTTATAATTTCTACATTCAATAAAGTATGTTGAGTTGAGACAACTATTATCTTTGGACCATTTTTTCTTCGTTACTTGTCGCGCGTGGTTGGCTTTGAAATCTCATGGGATCTCCTGGCATGGTAACGAGGTAGAATTGAAAAATTAAACGAGACTTTAATACCTGGAAGTTGAAGTTTGATTGAAATTCTACCGAGTTACATAATGCCGGGGGATCACATGCCCTACCCACCCACCCTTGTGGTTACTACACGTTATTTACACCACGCGCACCAAGTCTTCTAAGACTGATCATGCGCATGCGCAAGCAATCTCATGTGATCCCCCGGCATTATGTAACTCGGTAGAATTTCAATCAAACTTCAACTTCCAGGTAAGTCTCGTTTAATTTTTCAATTTATGTCTAAGTAAGGGCTCCGGGTTTAAGCCCATTTGGGTTTCCCAGCTTTCTGAGTCACTGCGTCACGCTATCCTTTATCGTGCCCATCACGAAAAGCTCAGATTTCATGTCTCACATTTATGCTAATTTGAATACGTAGTGCATTTGACGTGGTTGTAACTTTTGTTTTTTCAATCTACAAATTGTCATGACTACTGCAGCCAATAAGTCTGGTAAAAGGAGTGATAACCTGGACCAAGAGATTCACAAGATCGTGTCTTAAGGTGAGAGTATCTTTGGTTTATCAGTTTGGATCAATCAAATAATATTGTTACATTATAAATAAATTTGTATTGTAGACAAGTAAACCGGGCTGCCCCTAAGCCATAATAACATAGTTACCTCTAAGTGAAAAGTATATATTTTTACTTTTACCTATTCAAAACGATGAGCCAGTGAAATCTTGTTTTATGACTGCTTCAGTGGAACCGATGTGGCTCGCGTGACAGCGGCCGTTCTACCGAAATGCTCAAAATGCCCCGCACAATGTTTTTTCTCCACGAGTCGCCTTTAGCGGGCCAAAAACGACACTTTCAGCGAGTGAAAAGGAATGCTTGAGCTTACAGTTGATGTATATTTTTGGTCTGAAAAACATATGCTAGGTCAGTTAGAAGCCTTTGAAGTTGACCCAAATTTCACTTTGACTTTGAGCCCTTCAAGGTTAGTATCTTCGACAAGTCAACAAGCAGACTAAAAATACAAATTTATATCCGATTTTTGTATTTTTGGATAGAGGAAAGAATGATGTACTTATGAGCCAAATGGCAAAACGGGAACGATTTCCATTGTTGCGTAAGAGCTTGCTAGAAATGCACGATTTTCCCTTGTTTCCGGGGGGTGCAAGCGAGCTTCTAGCCGTATTTCGAACTTATTTAAATTTTGGAAAAAACAAAAAGCGGAGGAACTTTTAAATATGATTTTTGAAAATAGTTTACCAAAGAGGTATTTTTGGTAAAATAAAATGGAATATGAAATTTCGTTTCTGTCGTGGGATTCTCGATATTTCTGGTCAGGAGCTCTTAAAACGTCGTGCTGAAAACGCTTTAGATTAAAGGCAATACGGATTCTTATCTTTAAATGATTTTTTTCTCCTTACTGAGAGACAGCAACTTCACAGTATATTGTCCTTACCACTAGTACACCTATTGTTGTCTTCTTAAACCACGACAACTAAGCGGATTCGTATCAGGCTCCACTGGAAAGTTAACAAATCAACCCAACAGATAATTTAAGCAAATATATGCTGTAGGGACCTCAAAAGCCTAAGAAATTGGGATTTAACTGTGATGGAAAACTCGAGTTTTCTTTGGATAAATAAATGCACATACTTTTTAACATGGAATAATTAATTTCTGTTGCTTTGCGGCCGGGGGAGAAAAGTTTCGCTTAGAGTGCAAAGTAAGGTTATAGGTCGCATTTTCAGAAAGCCAATAGCTGCTCGGAAATTCAGAGGAGAAGGTTCCGTTACTCAACATTTCCTGCGATGCGACTTAAATTTTCAGCTAAAGAAACCGAACAGGTCAACCTTTGTTAGCTAAAAAAAAAATCCCTTTAAAGGGCTTTCAAACAATCTGAAATATAAGAAAGTAAACGATATCTGCTGAAATTTTAATTTCTCGTTGCAAGGAGCACTTGAATTGTTTTTACTCTTCTAGTCGACGCCTTAATGATCGTCAGAGTGCTCAATGGTTTCCTTTACTACCACGTGACTACGTGAAGTCAGCAACTCAAAGATGGTGGTGACAGAAACCAAACTAATGATAGCGGCAATACTACTAAAAAGACGGTAACAAACAAGCATTTCCTTATGATGAGCAGACAAATGATCAACACTTAAAGTACACAGAAAATATGAGCTCTATCTCACGATTCTCAAGTGCGTGGTCGACGATGCAAAACGACTATCACAACATAAAGCGGCAGAATCAAACGGCAGGGTATATTATATTGGTAAGGGTTTAAAAAACCGGATCTATTTGCGATCTAAAACTTTACAGGTTTTCGACTAATATTAGGCTGTTGGGATTGTTTCCAATGGATTGTTTAAATTTATTACTTTTCATATTGACAAGTCAGGAAAATCTAATCTCTTAAAGCAAGACAAGTCAGATAAGCTGTCTTTTAAGTAGACTCAGATTACTTTTATTCACATTCGTTTTTCTTTAGTTCTGGTAGTATTTAAGTTTCTAATTCCACTAAACAAATGAAACGAAGAAGTCTAGGTTTTCTGTCTTTAGTTACCTTCGTCACTGCGCTGAATTACTTGTTCTCGGCTGTACCCGTCAGCTTTCTGAGCGGCTTGACAAAATCTTACGATCATCTGGCCAAGACGCCGAACGCCCGACAGAACTCGCCTCAAGAAAACAACTGCAGGTCGAAAAAATCGTTGTCTGTCTCCACCATCTCTGTAGTTTTCTACTGCATCCCTGACGAAGACGCATCGTAAGGTTATTAACTTCACGTGGTCACATGGAGCCATGTCGAACGGCGGAAATCCAAACGTACTCATGCCTCCGTCGAAACTCATAGCTGTTAGCAAGGTGTTTTAAGCTTTCATCCTCGGAGCATCTGAATGACAGATTTACGTTCCGCATGTCGTATTTATACCCCTACGTAACGCGTAGTGGACAGTCTTTTAGTGCGCCTATTGTTTTCGTGAATTTATGTATTTCCTGTGTTACGTACATTTGCAAGCTCAATTAATAGTTAATGACTATCCTCATGGGAGAAGTCACTTTTAATCTGTAATTCATTCAAGCACATTATAAAAAAGCCGAGCATTATTCGCTGTTCAAAAATGGGTGGTGCAAAATTTAGTTATTGACAATTAGGCTCTTCACAGACTATCGGTGCAGCCACTGCTAACCATTTGTGGAACGTAAGAATGCAAACGCGCATTGTTTGGCTGTAAAGTCAAGGGGTTTCCATTCTTATCACGGTTTCTGCGCTGCGTTGGCGCAGCTTAGCCCAAGGCCTTAAGCGATCAAATATAGCTGCGCCTAAAAATTTGCAGCTTCCATCGTGACCGACTTTAAAAAATAGAAAACCTATTGTGAATTCACCCAATCAGGCTATAAAAAGCTGAGCTTTATTCGTTGTTCAAAAATATATCTGATACGGTAGGTGGCTAAGCGAATCACGCTTGACTACCGCTGTGCCATCGGTGTCAGGAAAGCTCAAACTTCTTAGATATGACCGAGTTGACAAGTGAAGTTTCACCATTTGGATCGCAGCAGATTATGGCTTGGATTCCTTCGCACGACGTTTACCTCCTCATGAAACCAACGGCAAGTCAAAACAATCGGTAAAATTCTGCGAAATCCAGGCCATTCTGCTGTTATCCTTATCATTTCCCACGTACGTTAAGTCTCCTACGCATTCGTTTTTAGGGGAGTCGTTGGGTCATACGCTTAGCCAAAGTCACTGAAGAGCCTAATTGTTAATAGCATGATTTTGTTTGGACGTTTTATAGTCTGCTTTACGTGAAATACATATATTCACGAAAACAATAGGCGCACTAAAAGACATGTCACATCACGTTCAGTTGCGTAGGGTTATATAATAATAATTAGAACATGGTCACACCCACCCAGCCAATCAGTGTCCAGCATTTCGATGCTCTATATTCCATAAACTGTCTTAAATTATGTAAAGTGGCGGGGGCTTTTGAAGCACAGGGAAATTGCGGGGTAAAATTCTGCATTCATTAGTGGTTCTATATAGAGCATACTAATGAGGCATTGTTTTCCTTTGTTTGGAAGCCTCACTAGTATGCTCTATATAGAGCATACTAATGACTAAGTAGAAACTACTAATGAGGCACAAATGCTCTGTGAATATTTATAACTAAATCGATAAAAACAACAGCTTCATTGGTGGTGTCAAAAAACAACAAAAAATGGAATCTTATTATAGCAAAGCAAAAACCAAATCGAAAGAAAAACCATTACGTTACAACTTTACATTAAGTAAGACATGTTCAGACCTTAATTGAAGTAGAAGGACAGACTTGTTTCTGTGCATTTGTCGGACTACGAGTGTTGTACTTGAACTTGTCTTTGGTCTCTTGGCTTTCCCTGCGTGTTCCCCACTTGCTAGTGCCAGTGGTTGTAGCGCGTCGAAGACTGATTTCACCAGTGTAAATCTAGTAAATCTTGTGGGGCAATCACTGCCTCGAGTTCCTCAATTTCCATGTATTGGCTCATGGCTGTCTACGCATCAACTGCGATAAACCGCGCGGTGAAGCACTCTCAGTAAAACATTCATTTGCAACTCAACGGCGTGTGTACAATGGCGAAAATATCGTAAACAAAATAGCAACGTAATTTCAAGGTCAGAACTAAAAAATTAAAATGCAAAAATACAATCTGCACGCAAAAACGAAATTCTTCGTGGGTGTGACCATGTCCCTCGCAAGATAGAATGCCACTCGGCCTGCGGCCTCGTGGCATTCTATCTTTGCTCGGGACACTATATCCCATAGAACACTCGCGTGCATTGTCTAACCCTTACTAACAATAATACGCAACGCGGAACAAATCGTAGTCAGTCAACGTGCGCCACCGTATTTAACCTTGCAAGCGAAATTGAAATTTGGAACAATTCTGCAGTGCAGCCCCTTTCTAACGTGTTAAAACTCACTGGAGAGGTATATTGAGAAGCGGTCACTCGATAAATGAAGAGTTATCGCGGCAATAAATCTACGACAAGAAATTGTTTCCTATGCAGGTGACTTTTTGTCTGTTGTTAGTTTTTAGCCAATGACGTCACTAAAGTGACGTCATGGCTAATGTCTTCAAAGCTAGAAAACCGCGCTTTCCGATATACGGTATCTGTCTTCAATCTTCCAGAGGGGGTTTTCTGTGAAATGTTGGGTGGGGTGTGTGCCAGCGGGACACTGAATCCCTTACCCTATCAGCGGCACGTACCCATACACTTTATATGGGAGTGCGACCCCGGGCTTTGAAGTATTTTGCATTGGCAAGTCTCGATCAACAGAGAAACTGCATTACTGAAATCTGCTGGATTAGTTAACTAATAATATTTCATTGAGAGAATTCAGATTGCAGAAAACTGAGGAGAGTAAACTTGTCGATCTGTCGATCCGAACAGCTGATCCGAAGCGCACACGTTGGTTTGTCAACATGCAACAAATGGCTCGTCAACTTTCCGGGTATATGTGTTTTCAATCGATAGAATCAAGTTTTATAGTGAATGAAAGCGACGTCAGAATAGGCTAAGGGTTAACAAATTCCTCCGTAAACCTTCGAAAGTTCATGATTTTGGATGGCATCGCCGGTGCGTTGGTGACAAGTTTCATATTACACACCACAATTGCATTGAAGTTATGCAAATTTGCAGTGTGAAGTCAATTTGGGCCCATCGGTTTTAGTGAACTGAAGGTTTTAAAAATACATAGCTTGTTTGCTTATAAACTCAATCATTTTACTTTATTGAAGCGAACAGAATTCAAGATGTATGTCGCTTGCTTAAAGAAAACTCAAAGACATGTTTATCTCTGTTTATGGCGACGTGTCACTAATGCCTCAATCAACTTGTTTATGGCGAACTAACAGGTAAATGAGTTGAACGTGAGTCGTACCGGGATTGTAAAACTCGGCCAGTTGATTTTCATGTTCTACAGACGGCAAAGCCAAAGAAATTTGGCAAAACACGTCGCGAATGCAATCGAAATTCACCGTCGATTGCGATGGAAGATAAGTCACAACGGAATGGTAAAACTCACAAACTCAAACTCATACGCTCAAAGATATTTGCGTAAACAAAAACCAGAAACACATCAAATCTTTTTGTCTCGGAGTGGTAGCAAAGGACCGAAGTGCGGTTGCTAAACCGTGAAAACCGCTTCACGAGATTGATCGGTTTCGCGCAGAATAATCGTTCCTAATTTGTGCCAAAATTGCCGCTTCAGTGAATCTCGCGCTACGCGAATCGATTCTCGTAGTGCGCGACGCGATTCGCGTAGCGCGCGAAACGAGACGCGACTGGTAAATTACCTTTGAGCGGTACTGCATGTTACTTGTAATTTGAACCTTCAGAATGTAACGCAACCCTTAAAGGATCCTAGTCAGGCACGCCTTTGTTATTGTTTTGATCTGAAATTTGCGATCAAATTACTCGTCGAACGTGACAAAACGTCTCAACAGTTCAACTGGTAAAAATATAAATTGTAGCCTGAAGCTGAAATTTCTTCGCCTGTTTTTGATTTTAGTGCCAGTAAAAGGGCTTTCAATTATTTTCAGCGCATTTTGGCGGCTGTTCAAAAAGCTAGAACTCAAAGAATGTTTGTGTTCGTAAGCCGGCCAGCCTCCCAGTCCGCCTACCCAAAAGCAAACTATATTCAGCGAGCGCTCGCGGAATATGACTTACAAGCGAATCTAGAATCATAAAGGTTTGGAATCTTGTCCATAAAACACAAAAGGCGAATGCACGGAGGGCAGAAATGTTTCCAAAACTCACTCGATCACGCCGCTCTGACCACCGCTCCGCGCATTTGGTTTTAATTGATAGCGCTAGATAAAGCGAGAACATTTCACATTCCTTTCAAATAGAAGAAACTCTTTTGTTAATAGCTTTTATTTTCTTTGTTATCGGCGCACAGGATGGATAATCATTTCAATTTTCAAAATACATAATTGCCCTGAAAACAAAACGTACTGCAGCTACATTGTAGCTAAGGCGTCGACTATGGCTAACAGATCTGAAAGTTTCTGTTCGCAAACCATTCTTTCTCCTCCTTTTCTGCAATTCCAGGGATTAGCTTATGGAAAAAATTGAAGTGTTGTTCTTAGGCATCGAAGTCTTTGAAGCTTTCGCTTTAGCGTCGCTACCGGCACTGCAGAGCGAGTCCCGTCGTCACATTTGGAAGACCAAAACATTTCAGCGCGTGAAGAACGCGCACCGTAATGAAGTAAATAAAATGTCGGCGAATAAGCTTGTCCAGCCTTTCAATCTATTGGATATCTTTTGCTTCACTAGTGCAATAACCAATAATATCCCTTGAATAATGATTTCTTTCATAAGCTTGACTGTTTTGGTACTGCCACGCGAAGGAGAGCATAAACCGCTTAGAGTCCTGGCGTTGTCTCACACATTTCGCGAGAAAAATAGCAAACAACACCAAAATAACCGGCCAGATGTAACTGCTATTAATTTTTTAAGGCCAAAAAAAGCAAATGAAGGCCCAAACTGGCCGTATTGACGCGGAAGTAGCCGGATTTCAATTCACTGTGAAAAAATCGTGATTTTAGATGGCATAGAAAATGGCGGATTTCTCACTCGATGCGCGCAAAGCACTGTGGGTGACTAGGATCCTTTAAGCATCTCGAACCGAACTCAAGATTAACAGCAACAGATATGTGACAAAACATTCTAATAGAGACCTATCGGACCTACTGGAAACGTTTGGAAACAATTACCCAAGAGAACTTTTCTCGATCTCAAAACACTTAATTATTACGATTACTAACGAAAGTGCTTTACAGCATCGCACACTACTGGAAAGTGAGCAGGTTTTGTAAGAGCGAGCCGAATTTGAAAATTTTCGTACTTTTCGAAGGCAAAGTAAACGAAACTTGTCTGCTGTAGGTTGAGACCCAAAATAAACACGTGAGCTAATAATAACTTTGTACCGTGACGTGGGAAATTTACAAAATGTAAACATGCTTTGGTCGATTTGCGAAGCAAAAAGACGAACATCATTAGAGCCGATTTGACTACAAAGCAAGCAACTTCAATCTACAGGGAAATAAATATAGTTGCAAAACTCTCTCAGTCGTCTTTATAAACGCTAGTTCGAACCGATTTCGAAGAAAAGTTTGCTCATACAAGAAACGTACATTTGATGACAGACTCTTGTTTTGGCAATACGTAGAACGTAGGTTGTTGATTGAAACGTCTGAAAACCAACAAATTAAACGGCAGTACGTAGCTCCTCCAAGGTCTTCTCTGATTTGCTGAGAAAACAATAGAACAAGCAACAGATCAATGGACCCTAGCCCTGAAAACAATAGAGCTGCGTGATACCAAGGTCCAATGAAATTAGAGGTTGTTAAGAGCTGCGTGGTAGTACGAGTAAAACAAGTCACATTTCACACAAATCACGCAGAGCGTCAAAGCGGCACCCTATCGAAAGTTGACCGTCCATGAGCTCTGAAAAAGTAATGGATATTCACCGGTAGAAGTAAGAAATTAAAAGGTTCAATTGCAACTTACATTTTATTTCTGAAGAAAAATTGCTAACTTTCCACTGATCTTTGCCTAAATTATGTATGCAGTATTGTTCGACGGTGAGTGTTTTTGCCTTTGTTGTCTTTGAAGAACAGTGATACAGCTTTCTTCGGTTTCTTTACTTCACGCGCAATTTTGATGTCACGCCATATTAAACTGTCACGTAGTCACACTGCTCGATCATGACCAGGTATTATAGTGGATAACCACAAGATTTTTTGGTGGGGGCGGGTGAAGGCGGGGCTGAGGGGTTAAGGTGGGACTTACCGCAGGCATAAAATCCCATAGGTTGTCAGGTTAAATTTCACCATATAGTGAAAAAAAAAAAAAAAAAAACGTCATTGGCTCTGCGCGCATTGATCGCCTATGTTAATATAGAGTTAAGGTATAAAACCACTGCAAAAACCGTGTACGATCAACCTGGCTCAACGTTGGATCAGAAAGATCGTGATCAGTCAAAATTAATAAAAATATAAATGATTGTCAAAATGACTACTGCAGGGACTGATCAAACAACATGAAAAGACGTGTGTTACGATAACACAACACCACAGTCAACAAGACCCGGCATGATAAGCGCTCATGACTAGAAGGCAGATACGGACAACGTTGTTTCGCTCTTATTGGAGCTCGTCAGCGTATCGTAGCCACCAACACAATGAGAGTTAGTGAGAAATCACCTATCTCATAAATGCTGTAACTAGATCCATTCCAGAAAGAGCTAGAAATCAAATGATTTCCGGTCACAAACACGTACTGCGCGGCGAATCTTGTCTTATTGTTTAGTTCTTTCCCTTAACATCGCCTGCACAAATTACACAGTATAACAGTAGTCACTGGATTAGCGTACGAGTCACTTTATGGTGGTACAACAAATGACCGCTAAAGAACAACTACTATGCTCCAGACAGACAACTCGCCGTAGCAGAGCACGTTAACACCCCTGAAGATTGCAGTTACATGTCGAATACACCGGAAAACTAAATCATTGTTATAGAAAAAGGACATTATCCTTGAGAATTTTCTTTTTTGATAGCTTATCCTCGGTGAAAACCGTAAGGCGGTTTGATGTAGGAATAGCTGTGGCTAAAGGCTAAATGTTCTAGCCTGATGAACGCAGATTAGCGTCAATAGTAACTATTTAGTTACAATGGCTATCCAAGCGTTGTGGTCGTAATATTGCTTTAAGAGGTATTAAACAAAGAGTAGCCTTGTGAACAATTAGTGTTATCTTGCGTTGCGTATCTTGGAGATTGGCTGCAAGAAATAAACATCACGAAAATATGCCTACCATGAAAAGGCAGCAATTCAGTTGAAGAGGTCTACCAGAAGTTGTGGTCTCGAAATAGTTCCGCCACACCAACTGATTTCTTTCAATTACGCTGCGAAAAATAATAATAAAAAAATTGAAATATGGCCCTTAAACAATGGAAAACTTTATCCTCTACAAACAGAAATCAGACAAGATGCACAGCGATCACATCTTTTCGCGATGTACGCTTTTTGCAGTTAAACTGGCCTGGTTCTACCAAAACGATCGCTGTTATCTTTGAAATCCTGACAGACCGCTTGTTCACACTGCATGAAATAATCCGAATACGGTCCCTTATTTAGCTGTTATACGGTCAGTATACATAGATGTATAAGGGGGATATAAGGACGTGGCATGATGTATAAGGTACCGTATAAGGATCAGTATACGTCAGGCTATGCCCAGAAAATAGCAGGATCTTATACACTTGTATCAGGATTCCTTATACGTCAGAACACTTGTCAGTATACATCATGTATACTGCTGGTAACATGAGGTATACTGGAATCAGAAAAGACTCCTGGGACTGACGGTTTGCCTGCGGAGTTTTATAAAGTTTTTTGGAAAGATATTTCCTCCATTCTTATCAGTGCACTTAATTTTGCTTATGAATCGGGCCAATTATCAGTAACACAAAAAAGAGGCATTATTAAGCTTATCCCCAAGAAGGACGCAGACCCCTCCCTAATTAAGAATTGGAGGCCCCTAACCCTTCTTAACTGCGACTATAAAATAGCAGCAAAATCAATCGCTAGTCGCTTGAAATCTGTTATTCCCAACCTTATCAATAACGACCAGACTGGCTTTATAAAAGGTAGATTTATAGGAGAAAACATCCGCCTTCTAGAAAGTGTTATTTGTTTCGCCAAAGAGAATAATATTCCGGGCCTAATCCTGTTCCTCGATTTTGAAAAAGCCTTTGACACACTAGAATGGACTTTTATCAGGAAAACTCTCGAACATTTTGGCTTCGGTAAAGGGATTATAAGCTGGATAAACCTTTTTTATCGTTGCCCAGAAAGCTGCGTCTTGAATAATGGATGGGCGAGCAATTTCTTTGACATACAAAGAGGTGTTAGACAGGGCTGCCCTCTCTCGCCTTACTTGTTCATTTTATCAGCCGAAGTGTTGGCCAAGGCTATCCGTAAAGACAAAAAAATTGTTGGAATTCTGGTAAACAACAAGGAGATCAAATTGAGCCAATATGCAGATGACACAACTCTTACTCTGGACGGGTCGAAGAAATCTTTAACCGCTTCTCTCGAAATGCTAGACGATTTCTACGAAGTGTCCGGCCTCAGACTCAACGACACAAAAACTGAAGCTTTTTGGATCGGAAGTAACTGTGGTAAGGATCCAATTCAATTGCCGGGGAGAAAATTTAAATGGCCTAGATATAAAGTTAAAGCTTTAGGTGTATGGTTCTCGATCGACCCTGAAGAAACGGCGGCTTTAAATTATAATGAAAAGGTAGACAAAGTACGAAATATTTTGAGTTGTTGGAAATATCGAAGGTTAACCTTATTTGGAAAAATTGCAGTTTTAAAGAGCCTAGTTGCTTCTCAACTTGTCTACATTTTGTCGCCATTACGTACTAATGAGAAGGCAATTAAGGAGGTAAACAAACTCTTCTATACGTTCCTTTGGAATGAAAAAGGTGACAAAATCAAACGAGACATCATGATTAATGACTACTCAAATGGTGGCCTCAAGATGATTGATATACAGTCTTTCAACAAGTCCCTAAAGGCCACGTGGGTAAAAAAGTATCTGGATAAAGAAAATCAAGGGAAATGGAAACTTTTTTTTGATAAAGAGCTCCAGAAATATGGAGGCACATTAGCCTTCATGAGTAATCTGAACAAGGAAGACACGACTAACCTTCTTAATGTCTCAAACTGTTTCATCAGTGAGATTCTGTCAATTTGGTCCGAAGTTAATTTTGAAGACCTTATCACGTCGGAAAACCAATTTCATGACCAATGTCTGTGGTACAATTCACTCCTTAGAATTAATAACCTCCCGGTTTTCTACAAAGATTGGCTCAACAAAGGTATCAGAAAAGTAAAGGACTTGAAAGATAGTCACAACAACTTCTTATCTTTGACTGATTTTCAGAGCAAATACAATCTCCCCACTTGCCCCCTTAAGTTTTATGGACTCCTCTCTGCAATCAAATCCCTCTGGAGCAAATGTAAGGGCCTTTGTAATCAAAATCCCAAATATGAAAGCTTCCTAGAAAATTTTTCAAAATCTAACCGTGCAAGCCGTCTCATATATGCTAAACTCATATCAAAGAAATCCATTGCGCCAACTCAAAATCAACAAAAATGGATTAAGGATTGCAACGAAGACGACAAAGATTTCGATTGGCCTAAAACTTACCTGCTAGCTTCTAAATACACAAAAAGTACAAGACTTTTAGAGTTCCAATTTAAACTATTACACAGAAGAATAGCAACAAACGATTTTCTAAACAAAGTTGGACTAAAAGACAACTCAAAGTGCTCTTTCTGTGGAAAAGAACAGGAGAAGCTTCGGCATCTCTTCTGGGAATGCCCTAAGGTAGTCGTCTACTGGAACTCCTTAACCGCGCTGTTAAATGGACGCAATATTATTACGGACAACTACAAATTGGAAATTTCCGTTGCTTTAGGACTGAGGCCGGATTCTTCAAACCACCATCACCAAATTAACTTTTGCTGTCTCTTAGCTAGATACTACATCTGGATTTGTAAAAAGAAAGAAACTGCTCCAAGAATAGAAGGCTTCATAAAATACCTGAAATCTGTGTACGATATCGAGGTTAAAACTGGTGCTGAAGTACCAAAGAAATGGGAGATTTTGAAGTCTTTATTCTAGAAAGTGCTCTCCTCTACCTCCCCTGCAAGAAGTATACTTCATTATCTAGCCAGTGTGTTACAAGCCTTGCAATTTCTGCTATTTAAACTATGTCTTACTTTATCGACTGATTCTGTTTGCCTAACACCATTTTTTGCATACTGCGTTGTTGTTTTTTTTTCTCTACATAACGTAGCTTGTGTGACGCCCCTTTTTTTTAGCAGCTTGTAAATTGTTGTTTTGCTACTTGTTACTGTCCATTTTGTAAACTTTCTGTGTACTTTAATAAAGGATTGCTTGACCCAAAAAAAAAAAAAAAAAAAAAAAAAAAAAAAACATGAGGTATACTGGTGTTGCATGGAAGGTAGGTATACGGACTCTTACACTTGTGGTGGGATTTCTTATTCGTCATTATATTTGTCCGTATTTTTCATGTGTACTGCATGAAGCATGAAGTGTAGGGATATGGTGCGGAAGCCAGGTATATGGATTTTTACACTCGTTAATGGTTATTCATCGTTATTCGTCAGTACACTTGTTCGTATTTATTATGTATACTGCACGAAGTATGAAGTGTACTGATATTGTGTGAAGGGCAGGTATACGGATTCTTACATCAATGGCAGGATTTTCCATAAAAATTTTGGGTTACGTACCAGTATACATTGTAACATAAATATTGTATGAAAGTGGTGGCTTACAGAATATTACGTAGAATAGCAGATTTTTTTGGCAAATGGTTGTTTATTTACACCTGTTATTCAGTAACTTGCGAAGCTCTTTCAGGGCATATACAGGTAACATGTATACATTTTTTTATCATTAAGAACAATCTTTGCACTACACTGTATATAGTGACACAGAAAAAATTAAAAGTATGAATTCTTGAAAAGGTACAAACTAATTGTAAGAGAATTCAATTGTGCATGTATACAATGATTATCAAACTAAAATTAATTTTACTACAAGTCACTTAAGTCACAGTGGCTCCCTGTAGCTCCAGCACTGTCATCTTCATGTTTCCTTCACGGAGAAATATATGATTCATAAGCAAAAAAAAAAAAACGAGGTGGCTGTAGAGTTTCTGGTCTGTGATGAGATGTCCTTTAAGCATCTCTTGGATGGGGATTGAACTTGTTTGTACTTCCACTCAAGATAACACAGAGATGTACATAATCTGTTGAATTGAATTAAAGGACAGTAGTAAATAAACTCTTGCCTCTTGCAGTGTTCTTGGGCAATGTATTCCTTTACAGACATTAACCCATGTAACAGTCAAAATGCACAGTTACTGCATGAGACCTTTATGAGTCAAACCTGTGACAGATTGCTATGTAAGTCAATCACACCAGTATAACTCAGCCGCACCACAGGACTTAATGTTAACCACAAAATTTTAGTCAGATATCCAGTTACCACCAAGTCTTTATTATGCAAAGTTGTAGTATGCATGGGTTCCATTAAGGTTTTGACCAGAGCAAGGCTGAATAATATTGGTTTTCACAGGTCTTTGGGTCTTTTTGCTTTAAGTGTTGTATGAACCAGGAGTAATGAAGTACAATCGCACAATGCATACCATAGAAATTTTAATTTTACAGTGTGATGGGTGATGTGTAAGTGTCGTGCCATAGCAAAGAAATTACATCTGTAGGTTTACATGGATCTTTAATTGTTAAACCCAGTCTTGAGACAAATTGAAATATAAAATGGCCTAAATGAACTAACATTGTATTCCATATGTGGTTTTTCACATCATTTTTATTTTTCCCTCTCCAACTGCCCTGTCATAAAGTTTTTGAAACTGAAGTTTAACATACTGTAACCCAGGTGAAAATACCAGGCAGAATTTGGTGAATAAATTATTAACAAGTTCCCCCCCCCCCCCCCAAACCCCTATAATTCACACAAAACAATAAATATTGAAATCTTAAAAGTTTCTCTGCCCCTCGGTCAATTTCACATTATTGTAGAACCAAACAGTCCATGAATAAGTGCAACAAGAAAAAGGTATTTATGGATATGATTCAACTCTTTGGAAATTTGATTGACTGAATGCAAATTTACCTACTTTTAGGATTTTAATAATCATGAAGCAACAGTTACTGTCCCTTAAGAAAGATTCCTCATTGATTGATTCAGAACATTGCTGCAAGGGTACAGGCTTTCTAAAAAGACAAACAAACAAGGGGGTTAGTTTCTAAAGAAACTGTGGTGCTGCGTCGGTGGGGACGTGAAACACAAAATTTTGGATTTATCAACTGAAGTTGATAACACCTTACAGAGATTGAAAGCTGACGTTTCAAGCGTTAGCCCTTCGTCAGAGCGAATCGATTCGCTCTGACGAAGGGCTAACGCTCGGAATGTTAGCTTTCAATCTCTTTATGGTGGCCAATCTTGAAACTGCAGTAAATTAACGGTTTCATCATTTTCACATTTTTAAATGAATTGTTAACTGTTTTTAAATTAGATTTCTTTTATCTTATATTGTCACTGAAAAGCCCCACCAGGCGAGTGTCAATAAAGTATTGTATTGCATTGTATCAGTTACAGAATAACTCTGGTTCCTGTTCTGTATCTCCTTATTTTTATCTCAATGACATTTTTTAAACAAATTGCCATTACTTCCTATTTCCGAGTCACATATACCACACAAGTGTAAGATAGGTTTGAGCAATTAAAGAGAATAAAATTAATAAAGAAGACAACTTGATGGTTCGACAAGGTTGAATTACAGTGAAACCTGTGTGAGGTAGACGCCAACAGGACTCTCGCTATATCGGGTACACTAAATACAGGTTTCACTGTAGTCCAGCAGCTTATAATTTCACTTGACATAAATACAACAACTACAAGCACACATGAAAAGTGTGGTTCCAGAATATATCCATACCCTTTTCACGGAGGGTTTTTCGGCTCGAACCCCCACTCTTCAGGAAATTCCACTTTAACTTTAAAAGTTTGGCTTTTGATACCCCCCCCCCCCCCCCAGAATTTCCAGTGACCATCCATGGGGTGGCTATGGATATTTTTGTGGAGCTACATACCTGTAATCTCACGAGCATTTGTTTGCTTGTGTGATGAATGTGTTTAAAAAAACGAGCCACAAAGCAGTTGTTCTTTGACTGATAGAAAACCATTCATTTTCTGCAGCTTCAAGATCTCGCAGGCACGGTGGCCCACAACTGTCACATCAAAACAAAATGCCCACATCAAATTCAAATCACGCACATCAAATTCAATTCACTCATAGCAAATTAAAAATCACTTACAGCAAATTCAAATCACTAACATCAAATTCAAATCACTCACAGCAAATTAAAACTCACTCACAGTAAATTCAAATTGCTCACAGCAAATTACAAATTGTTTACATCAAATACAAATCGTTCACATCAAATACAAATCGCTTACAGCAAACACAAATATGGTCAGTGTAAAACGAGGACTGCGGACTGCAGAGCAGGGGAAAAAGCAGACTGAGGGTAAAAGGCAGACTGCAGACTAAGGGTAAAATTCAGAATGGAGACCGCAGACTAGGGGTTAAGTGCAGAATGAAGTCTGCAGACTGCAGACTGCAGACCAGGGGGAAAATGAAAGAAAAGACAGCCGGAAATACGTCTGCGCTAGTAGAAGTTCGTAGAAATCCATTAAAATCTGGTGAAAATGTTTGCATTTTTTTTCGTGTTCTGATAGGAAAATTTGTTTACCAATTGAGATGTAGAATAGTTTTTCCACCAATGATTCTCTGGAATACGTTGTTCATATAAGAGTTTTGCTTCAACTCCAAGCCGTAGATTGATCCACTACGCAAAACAACCTGTGTGTATAATAAGCGAATAAACTTGGACGGGAATAAATGTAGAGCTAGATCAGAACCTGTAGTGTTCCAAAAGATCGCTTTTCTACGAATGAACTTCATTTGCGAACTAGCTGAGGTAAAAGTCAAACTCCGCTGGATACATATAGTTCCCGGGGGGTCATACCCTGGCTACCAGAGGTTTTTTTCTCGCTAATGTTGGGAGAAATCGGCTGAAGGCCGACGCAACGAGCGGCTTGTCGGGAGAAAAAACCTCTGAGCCAGAACGCTTTGATTTACTGTTCTCATTGAACTTTGATCTTTTTTTATCCTATTACGTTTAAACCAATCACAGCAGATGTCTCGTGCGGGACACAATAGAGAACATAAGCTGCAACCGGAAACCGTGCAAGAAAAGCCTCTGGCACCCAGGGTAGAGTGGTCACCCATCTAAGCACTAATTCCGTTGAGAGAATGTTTTGATTATGGTAGATGTTTCACTCCGTTATCTCCCACACAAATTTTTTTCAGTACAATATGCATTTTAAAAAATCAGGAAAAAGATGAAAGTGAGGTAAACATTTTAACTAATTGAATTCTTAGATACCAGTCCATGATCAAGGTACCATAAGTTCTTCTGTCCTTACGACGAGCGAAGTTGTACTTGGATGGGTGACCGACCGGGAACCACATGTAGCTGGCGACCTCAGCTAGTTCACAAATAAAGTTCATTCGTAAAAAGCGATCCTTTAGAACACTACAGGTTTCGCTTAATGAAATAATTAGCTCTACATTTACTCCCGTCCGAACTTATTCGTTTATCACACACAGGTTGTTTTGCCTTGTCTGATCAAATTCTGAACAATCTACGGTTTGAAGTTGAAGCAAAACTCTTTCATGAGCAACCTATTCCAGCAGGTCCTTGATGTAAAAACTGAAATTACTCCTCAATTAGTAAACAAACTTTCCCATTACAACACGAAAAAAAGGCAAACATTTTGACCATATTAAATAGATTTAAGTAGATTGCTACGAACTTCTACGAGCGCAGACATTTTTCTGGTTGTCTTTTCTCATTTTCCCCCTGGTCTGCAGTCTGCAGACTTCATTCTGCATTTTACCCCTAGTCTGCAGTCTCCATTCTGAATTTTACCCTTAGTCTGCAGTCTGCATTCCTAAGTCCACAGTCCGCAGTCCTCGTTTTTCACTGACCGTATTTGTATTTGCTGTGAGCAATTTGTATTTGATGTGAACGATTTGTATTTGATGTGAACGATTTGTAATTTGCTGTGAGTGATTTGTAATTTGCTGTGAGCAATTTGAATTTGCTGTGAGTGATTTTTAATTTGCTGTGAGTGATTTGAATTTGATGTGAGTGATTTGAATTTGATGTGAGCATTTTGTTTTGATGTGACGGTTGTGGGCCACCGTACACAGGTGGTTGGGCAAAACACAGTGAACATCTCTGAAATATTTCCACCGTTCGCGGTTTTGTTAGTTTCACCGTGAACCTTTCTCTAGCTTGCAGAGTCTTATCTTGAGCTAGGTACATTTATAGATATAATTAGCCCGATTTTAAATACTTGATTGCAAAATGGAACTTCGAAAACCTTCTTAGTTTAAAATCTGCGTACTTTTAGGAGTAAAGGGGTTGGGTGAAGTTCGTTGACAAAACTGAAACCTTCCAAGCCAGTGACACATCATGGTTCTCCATTTACTGATTTAGTTTGAAACAAAGACGGTCTACCTCGGTAATCTGTATTTACTTTCAGCCAGCGAGGAAATCCAACTCAACATGGACAGAAAAGCTTTGCCAGCCCCATTGAAGCGTCTTCAAGTTCAAATATCCCGCCTTTTCATTCCATGAATTCTCACAGTCACCACATCACGGCGTCATGTGGATTTCATTTTGCCTGAGCCATAGTCCTTCTACGAAGCTTTGTGCCATCAATAACAGTTCGAAGATCACCAATATTTTGGAAAGACACTTTTTGTTGTCTTCGAAGGCCATCTAGCGCAATATTCCAGCTATGAAATGAAGAAAATTCCTGTTACCTTTTGAGGACGTTGGAGAAATATCACACATTCGCGTAATTTCAAAATGGACGCCACAATTGACGCTAACACGGAAACCGCTGATCAAATCCACCGTGTCACCTCGTTTCCAGTTCCCATTAAGCCGCGCTGCGGGGAATGGAAGAAAGCATACAGTGGAACCTGTAACGAAGTCCTCGGTATAAACGATATTTTTCAGCCCAGTAATAGTGTAATGTATGGAAAAGAACCTCGATATAACAAAACCTCGATATACCGAACCAATTTCCCGAGTCCCATGGCACTTCGTTAAATCGAGGTTCCGCTGTACTTTTTTACGGATGCAACGCATTTTTTTGCCATTATGCGCAGTTCAAGGCGTTTACGCATAGACTCAAAGGAACTCACTTTCTCCCTGACTAGTTTAATACTTGCACACACAAAAAGCCCTGAATACTTTTCAACAGGAAGGATAGCGGCTCGGATAAAAGTACTTTCTGAGTGGCTACAGATGCAAATTACCTGTGTAAACAAGAAAAGAAAAGGCAGCGCATAAACTACAGTACGTACGGCTTGCATTTGCAAATAAAATCAAAGCTTTTCTTTATGATTTGTACGTTAAAAGATAAATTACACGTAAAGAAGGTTAACAAATCGTAAAGAACGTACAGAGAGGTGCGTAAAGACGCGTAAACAGATATAAAGAGGCGTAAAGTTACTGTAGATGTTCACAGCAAAGTCGGTCAAAATACAGCAGGAAAATCGTTGACGAGCATAAGGGCGGAAATGTTTCATTTCTTTTTGTTCTTCCGCAAACAATTTATTCAGTGGAAATTATAATATCTAGGAATTGCCCGTAAAGAAGAATAAATAATCGTAAAGAACGCAAAGAGCTGTGGGTATAGATGCGTAAAGAACGTTAAAGGAGCGTAAAGAACGTTAAAGGTGCGTAAATACTCGTATACACTTGTGACCGGACAGAATTGTCAAAAATGTTACAGAAAAAAATAGGCTTCGGTTGCGTTTAAGGGTAAAAATATGTTCAGTAGCCCCAGATTCGCCGTAAATTTCCTGCATTATAATGCTTGTCAAAGGAGGGAATTTGCAGGATACAAGGGTGTACGAAACAGTATGCCCTTGTGTCCGGACAAAACAATCACAAACGTTATAGCGAAAAATACCATTCACTAATTTACCACGTCTAAATTATATTTATCAATAGTAGACTGGTAAATTAAAAGGTTTAGACACTTTTTTTTTTTTTTTAGACACTTGGTAAAACAACGAATATACGATGCCCTAACACTTAGTGTACGGTTATGTGTAAGCTGTAGTATACACTAGTGTAAGGAATCAAGCGTATACTGTTCATTGCACAGTCCTTATACATCGACGTCCTTATACTTCAGTATCTCTCTCCGTATACGTTATGTATACAGACGCATTATACCACCTTATATTTGTTATTTCATGCAGTGTCAATACCTCTCAGTAATGCAATATCATGTCCACAACGCCTGACTTAATTCTTGACTTATTACTACCACGCTTATTGGTTTCTTTGAAACTGTGGTATTGCATTAGGGGAGTGAAACACTTGGAATTAATATCCACTAAGGTGATAATTAGCTAATCGTAAAGATATTTAAAACCGACGTTTGAAGCGTTTGCCGTTCTTTATTAGACCGAAGCCAGCTTAGTATTCAGGCGTTCTCTTCTCGCTCACACAACTTGGAGCGAAATTTGGTGAGGTCACCGAATGGTATACCGCGAGAAAGCCTAGTGAATAATGCCAAATTCAATATGGCGCCGTGTGATTGAAGGAGGGTCATCAAACTCTTCAGAATTTTGCTGTTAATACCTAGCGGAAATAGTATCTAGCGTGCTATTCTTGCATTTGGAAGCATCTAGGTTCACCTACTTTCAAAGATGCCTCTTCAATTATTTTTCCGTTGATTTTTTGGCTTGGCAGCTGATTTTATCTGACCTGAGCAGAAGTGCTGCACGATATCGAATCATGACTTATACCATTTCAAAATTTCAAACCACTGGGAATGGTTCATGTGTTTTCTGTGCGTTTTCCATACGCGTAAATGACCTTTAATCGAAGCATTTGGAACTCCATGTTCGTTTTCCGATTCACGGTACAGGCAATGTTTTGTTTGGATGCAGCTATTGGTGTGGGGCTGTGTTTCGGAGAGGAAGCAAGAAATAGTGTACAATGTGGGACCGCTAGTTTCTCGTGGCACTTGCTAGCGATTGAGCAGTGTCGTGAAAAGAAAGATCAAACGATTTCTTTGGGAAACTACTTACAGCCGAGGTAAATTTTGTATTAAAGTTTTGTTCAAAATGACTGGACTTTTGAAGTACTTGTATCATCAATCCAACCTAATTAAGGTGTTTCGATACAGTTTGTTTGGGACTATACCTCACTCTTAAAATCGGCTCAGCAAGTATTGCAAATTTCACGTTGATCTGACAAGGAGAAGACTGTCTAAGAGCCGTACAAGCTTAAGCTTATTTGTCAAAAGGGCTTTGTGGTACACAGACAGGGGGATTTCTCTTATTTATTTCTACGGGTTTTAGCTCAATAAGGAACGTAATTAGTGAGCATTTGCAACTAGCAGTCTCCGCCCAAAAAATGTTCCAAATCTTCTATCAAACTTGTGTTCTGTTGGCTATATATTAGGCACGAAATGGGGTTACTCAGATTGTCCTTTATATCTTTCATTTACTAAAAAAATGTTATCTGTGAGACTCTAGGACCTCAGCACAACTGAGACAACTTTTTAGTGAATAATAACAAGAAAATAAAGCAGTTCTGTGATCTGAAGTTATTAGATGAGTTTGGATGGTCTTCAGAAAGGCTGACACTATCTACAGTGTTTCAATCGTTTTAATGGCTGAGAAATAAAACATTTATTGGCATCCATCCCAGTGGGATGGCCTCAAGGAATCCTGTGCATTTTATCAAGATTTCAGATAATTTTCCTCATCATTTCACTGATATCAAAATTGCAATAGCCCTGATAAGAGCTCTTCAGACAAAGTGAACATTACCCACAGGATGTCCCATACATGGGTTATGGAGTGAGGGAGTGTGAACACTTTTTGGATTTGGAATTTGTGATTGTGGTATTTTTGTAAATTAAAAAAAAAATGCCAAGCATCTTTTGGAGTGCAATATAGCAAGTTTGGGTTTGCTGAGATAAACAAAAACTGGGCATGATTTGGTTAAGAAATTATCATGGTATTTTTGAGGGTTTAGCACTGGCCCATAGGTACTTTGGGGGTTAAGTTCTGCCCCCACTTTTTTGCAACTACCACCCTTCCCATAAGTCTATGTCCTCCCAAAGGATGGTGTTGATGAGTGCTCAAAAAGAATGTTGTCACTCTTTGGGAACAGCAGAGAGAGTATGTTTTCATGCAGCCAAGGATCTGATTTTTGCCTTTTTGGAGTTGCTTATGTTGTGTGACAAAAGTTGACAGAGGACAGGTTTGTAACTTAATTGTCTGGCTCTGCTAAAGAGGTTATTTTAAGTTGCCGTTGAAACTGGTTTTGGATATAACAACTCTACTATGTAAGTAAATAAGCCAACACAAACATTTTCAACACGTCACGTAAAAATGATAAGAAAAATATTTACGACTTGCTAAGATGAACAAGACAGCTGACACGACGAGCAAATATCTATAGCTTCGCTGTTTCTCCACTAATTTCAGGGCTTCCAGACTGTAACTATGGCATTCAATTAGAGCAAAAGATTTAGTACATCGAGGCACCAAAAGAAGAATAGATTCAGCAATAATTCAGGAAGAAAAGATGCAATTAAAATGTTGAAACTTTTTTAAAAATACACTTACCTTGAGTCGATCAAGTCTCCAGAACCCTTCGCTTTTTCCAACGGATTTTTCTTCAAAATACGTAAAAATTCCGCAGCTTTGCCCCTCAGTTAGGTCGTACGAGGTTGGTACTTCCAAAAAATGCTTTTCTTATCCCTGTGCCTGCTCTCGCAGGGCAGTAATGTCGGATTGAAATCAGGGACAAAAACGTGAAATTCAGGGGTTGTTTTGGCATTTTTTCCTAGGCGTCCTCCGGTAACCTCATTCGGTGACTTCACGACATTTCGCACCAAGTCGAGTCGATCAAGTCTCTGGAACCCTTCGCTTTTTCCAACGGATTTTTCTTCAAAATACGTAAAAATTCCGCAGCTAATTGCCCCTCAGTTAGGTTGAACGAGGTTGGCACTTCCAAAAAATGCTTGTCTTATCCCTGTGCCTGCTCTCACAGGGCAGTAATATCGGATTGAAATCAGGGACAAAAACGTGAAATTCAGGGGTTGTTGTGGCATTTTTTCCTAGGCGTCCTCCGGTAACTTCATTCGGTGACGTCACGACATTTCGCACCAAGTCGAGTCGAGTGAGCGGAAGGAGAACGCCTGGGCACTAGGCTGGACCGAAGCAGTTTTATTTTACGTCTTTACGTACTAAAATACCTCTTGAAGAGATTAGGACCACAATGCTTGACTTATCTCTTAAACTAAATGGTTACTATCTATCCCGCTGAAAACAATCGACAGTTTTATTTACAACTTCCGAAATACAATTTGCTCTGAGCTATTTGTTTAAATCCGTCTCAATGCAATAGGGAGCTTAAGATGCGGACGTTTTCGCGGTGACGGCGACGTGACAACCGGGGTGAACTGGGTCTGAGGTTGCCGTTCTCCCGCCAAAATTTGAGTTGGTTAAGATTGTGAAGACGGCGGCCGCGACTTCGTCGAGTCTGTTGTTGTGCTCGTCGTTTTTCGACTTTTTCTGTCTCGGTATGGCCACGTTTGAAGAGTTCCGCCTGCTCCTCCTCCTCTATCACGACGCTAAGCTTATTGGTGATGAAGAATTCGTTCTCCTGTATGACATGTTTCCCTCGAAAAATCCCAGTTTTCCATACCACGAGTACGCTCGCTTTGACTTGGATAACATGAGTGAAGCAGACTGCAAAGCAGACTTCAGGTTTGAGAAGAAAGACCTTCCTGTCCTAGCTGAGGCCTTACAGATTCCGCCATCCTTTAAACTAAACCAGGGAAGCATAGTAGATGGAATGGAAGGCCTTTGTATGCTTCTAAGACGGCTTGCTTACCCGTGCAGATTTGGTGATATGGTGCCTCGTTTCGGCTGTCCGGTACCCGTGATAAGCATGGCCACAAATCATGTCATCGATTTTATTTACAACGTCCACGGACATCGAATAACTCGCTGGAATGACGCTTTGCTAAACCCGCATGCACTGGAAACGTATGCTCAATCAGTTAAAGGGAAAGGCGCTGCACTCCAGAATTGTTTTGGTTTTGTAGATGGGACAGTGCGGCCCATTGCTAGACCAGATGAGCATCAGAGATTGATGTATAATGGACATAAACGGGTACATGCCCTAAAATTCCAGTCTGTTGCGTTACCAAATGGACTGATTGCAAACCTTTATGGCCCCGTAGGTAAGGACGGATTTCAACTTGCCATTATTTATAAATGATCAATATTAAATTTTCGAAGAGGAAAACCAAAAGGTAGGTGTAAACATCATTTTCGTTGGGTAGCATCAACTGGTATGTTTTCATTCAAGAGCCAGCTTGACACTGGTAAAATCTTTATCAACCACATTATAGAAAAGAGCCATCAATGTTTACGTTTTGTCTCGTCACGCAATCTTGCGTGACAAAATGCAAGGATATGTGGGTTACTTGTTAAATGAAACAAACCTGACATTTTAAAATTTTCTTCCAGAGGGCAAAAGGCACGATGCTGGAATGCTTGCAGAATCTGGACTCTCGCAGGACTTGGAACGTTATGCATTTTCCACGGGGGGCCAACCTATGTGTATTTATGGAGATCCTGCATATCCCCTTAGAGTTCACCTCCAAGGACCATTCCAAGGTGCAGCTCTCACACCCCAGATGGAGATGTTCAATGCATCTATGAGCTCTGTCCGAGTGTCAGTCGAATGGCTGTTTGGTGACATTTTAAACTATTTTAAATTCATTGATTTTAAAAAGAATTTAAAAATCGGCTTAAGCAGTATCGGTAAAACATATGTTGTATGTGCACTCCTGCGACATGCTCTAACATGTCTCTATGGTAATCTGACGTCAGAATTTTTTGAACTTGACCCTCCAAGCCTCCAGGATTACTTTAGATGAGTTGGGGAAATTCAGTGACAATGGAAGGGCTACTGCTCATTATTCTGGGCAAAACTGTTGTCACTAATTTGTCATACAGGAGAATACACTCACGAGGTGTACTGTCAAAGCTACAACATCTTTAATAGAAAGTTGAACAAGTTGTGAAACATTAAATACTCCATGTCTTTAATTTCTTTATCCGTATAAAATAAATCATTTTACAGTTTCCTCCTCTCGCCAAGTTAGACTCTTTGAATGATTTTATCATGTGACCTAATGCATGAAATTATGCACAATGAGTAAAAGAAAGCAAATAACAAATATAAACCCAACAAGACTGGTAATGTTGAGGCTCAATGTGCAACAGTACGGTTTTGTAGAGGCTCAAAAACTGTAAAAAAATTCTGGGGATTTCTGTGGAAAAAAGGAGCTGAATGCCAAGCAACAGTTTCCCACAGCAATCCTATCATTTGTTTTGCAAGCCTGCCACGTTATCCTTAACTTCTGGCATTCTTTGAGTTATAGCCCACACCTTTAGGGAGAGGCTGGTCAGCTGATAGAATCATGCACAGCACTAATTAAGACTGGGAAGAATTACTTTGAATAAAATACTTAGTTCAACTCAACACTTTTTAACTATCCTTTGCACAGAACTGGAATAACGAAACTACAAGAATGCAACATCGTGTAAAACCACTAATAAGTGACAAGTCTTTAAGCAACTGTTACTGCTATTCCTTTGGGGCCAACCTCTCAATCAGGGCTAGCAAAGCCTGTGACTGCTGCTGTTGCTGGTTCAACATGGACTGCATAAATTGTAGCTGTTGCTGTTGCTGTTTTTGCTGTTGCTTCTGCTGCTCCTCTTGCTGTTGTTGAATGATCTTTAACATGTCTTGCTGCATTTTAGTATGCTGCTCAGATAAATGAGAACTTCTGACCTCCTCCTGCTTTCTCATTTCGATCTCTTCTCTCCTCAACACCATCTCTTGATCTGCTTTCTTTTCTAGGTATCCAATGGCATCGCCCGTGCTTTTTCTGCTTTTCTTTGCTGGAGTCACTCCATTACTTTTCTCAACCCGTTTCTGAGTTTGCCCCATTGTCTCCATTGCTTTGAACCGCATTTCCTCAGCTGTTGCCTTCTCTTGTTGAAGACTCTGCCGTTTATCTGCATTTGAGGGCTTATTTTTTGCTTCTTCTTCTTTTTCACAGAGCTCCTCCAGTAGAGTATCTATTTCTTGCACCTCTGGACTAATACCACTTGCCCTTTCTTCCTCCCTATTCTTGGCTTTGAATTTGGACATAAGAAGATTGAATCTGTCTCTCAATGACCGTTTATTAACATTGAATTTAGGATCTGTAAGGCTGTTGAGTCTTGCAGCAATCTGATCCCACAACTTTCCTCTCTCTGGGCTACCCTTTCTGGTTTCATACAGATCAGATGCTCTGACATCTCTCAAAAACAATGTGTCATGCTGGTTTGTCCACTCCATTGCGCTGAAAAAGGAATCAGATTTTTTTCAAAAATGCACCTTAAATATTATAAGAAAAGTGGAAATAAGAAATGCAGACAATTTTCAGACAGTCAGGAATTTTGTGATTGGAACATAATTTTGTCTGGCTTAAGCTACACTAATCACAATTATACCATGGGCGCCAAGTGGCCTGCCTGTATAATTGAAAATATATTAACAAACCAAGTGAGAAATAAATGAGAGAAGATCAGGTAGAATCCCACTTATTGTGCTACGAACCACTCTTTAATGCATCTATAAAAGGACTATACCCCTCAGGTAAGAAAAGAAAAAGCCAGACATGACAAAATACTATACTACACATAAGTGGGATTTTACCTGATGTTCCCTCATATATTTCAAACTCAGTTTGTGTAATATAATTTGCAATATCAGATATGTACAAACAGCAAAACAACAGCTAAATGCACTTGTCATCAGCTTCCACAAAGGGAGGGGGTAGGGGGAGGGAACCCTAGGCTGGCATGGAAACTTACTGTCCATTTCAAAGATCTTGAATTTTCCCACCATTGGGGAATTTATTTTAGCAAAGTCCCCAGTATTTTAGGAGCAAGCCAAGCACCCAACAAGACTTGGAGATGCATGTCATTTTAGTTCTTCAGACAGTTCGCCAATGGTCGAGACAATAAACACACTGATGTAAAATTCTTTTTTTTTTTTGACCGGTGGGGGTCTATTTCATGCCTAAAAACTAACGGATGGATTTTAACACACCTTTTCATTCTCCCTGCAATCTTTCCATCAATTGAGCAAAAACACAACTTGTTCCTGAACTCCTCTTGCCTTGCTAGAAGCAATTAGTTCCACATTTTTCTCCTGAGAGTTGCAGGGGCATCATAAATTCAAGCCCCCATATTTTCTTCCCACAGTCCCCAATTTTCCCACATATGGCCTGGGGTCCCCCCCCCCCGGAAGCCGAGGGGGACAAGTGCATAATATTCCATATTCGAAATTTATTATAAGAATAGTCTCTTAGTTTCACTGAGTTAAAACAGAGCCTTCACATCCAAGGCTAAAGTGCTTGTTTGTTAGAGACCAGTAACAATGCATAATATTCCATATTCAAAAATTGATCAATATAAGAAGACTCTTAGTTTCATTGAGCTAAACTTAGCCTTCACCAGCGAGGCTTAACCGCTGGTTTGCAGAGGGCAGTACAAAACATTTCTGATTTAAATCCACAGCATTCCATTAAAGTACATCTTTATGATATGCACATGTCCCAACCGTGTATCAAAGAGCTAGCAGATGGCTAAGTAAGAATTCAGAAGGAAGGTGAACTTCATGTTTCTCTTTGACAGTCCATGACTCCCATGCAAAGGCGTTTAGCATTGGCCTTGGGATATTTCAAGATGTAACTACGAATATAGAAGACGCATAGGAGCAAACAAGATTTTCATTTCAAGTTAGAAATTCGTTGAGAACGTATCACAATAAAAAGTCAATGGTCAATCTTACTTGGACTGTTTTGACTTCACTGAAGAAGTACAGGCGGACGCAGATGTGGACAAATTGTCTCTAGCTTCAGCCATAATTATTTTGATAGTCTAAGTAAAGAGCAAAAAGATCGCTTGAGTTGTTTGGCACATCATCAGATGATCTGTGTAAAATGTAATAACGCAATAACTCACAAAAAAGCGAACAAATTTAGATTAAAAGACGGGAAATAACTGCATACTTACCCACGTTGTCACCGCGACGGCAAAACCTCGGATTTCACGTCGCCGACGTCAGGGCGACGGCAGGAACATTAAAAATCGCATGCGCAGTCGATCTCGCCCCAATCCTAATCGGTCTTCACTTCGCCGTCACCGCGAAAACGTCTGCATCTTAAGCTCCCTAATGATAAATTCACAACGACACAACATTTGTAACATTTTTTAACTGAGATAACTCTAACAAAACCCTCTAATCTGATTGGCTATCAACAGACATGATTTCAGGATTAATAGGACAGCGTACTTCAGTGGACAGTATACGAGCCGCGGGTAAGTTATTGGACAGTACATACGTGCGATCGAGTTCGCTGCAACGAGACTTGAAATGAATGTTGAACTTTTCTGAAATTCTAATAGTTCTAAGCTTCTGTTTTTGTCGTTCGTCAAAAAAAAGGTAATTTTAGTACTAAGTAGGCTGACGTAATATCAGCTCCTCGTTGCCTTTTTGTCACCATTTTAATTTGTCGCCAACGCGAACCTATTTATTGAATAACGGCACTGAAACAAACAAGACAGCTGGTAGTATGTTCTTTATTAATTTTTGTACAGTGTGAAACAGAATTATAATGTTTAATTATAAAATGCGCGCGTACGATTTTTATTCACGAGTTGAGTGGTATCAGAAAACTCACTCGTTCGCTGCGCTCACTTGTTCGTTTTCTGATACAACTGAACAAGTGAATAAAAATCGTCAAAGCATTTTCCATGGTCTAATTTGTTTATTTTATAGATGCTGAGGTTTTTGAAAAGCAAAATGGCTCGACATTTTATCAATTGCGCACGTGTTAAGGAAACCCATTCAGCTGCTATAAACTAAAATAAGTAAAACATCAGTTTGTCTTTTAAAATCAAATCTTTAATGAAGAAAAACAGCAAATCAAAATTTGTAGACGTTATAATTTTACAACTTTTATCACAGAAAACCTGGCTGAGGCTATAAGTGCCATGCTATAAATCAGAACAAAACAGCGGTATACGCTGAACAAATCAAATGAATGCGAAGTTTTACCAAATTAAGTCAAAAAACGGTTTGCAAAAACGAAGGAAAATCCTGAAGTGTCTTTATAGTCATCATCTGAATCGCTGGGAACTCTGATTCTTTTCAATTGTCGCTTTTCCGAGGGAGGAGGGAGCGGGGGCGATTGATTCACAGTGTTGATGGTTACTGAGAACTGTCCTCCATGAACGACTGCACCCGAGAATAAAGCCAAAGACGACTGTTGGCCAGGGTTACTGTAGTGACAGGTTCCTTCTGGTCTAAATTCAGCTGAAGTTGACGGAGTTGCAGTCGGAGTGAATGGAGTAATGCTTGTACACTCCCTAGAAATGTTTGCCAGAACATTTGACATATGCATTTGTTGTTTTGTGCTGAGGTGACTGTAGTTTTCAATACTTTTCAAGTTTTTGTGACCGAAGAGCTGAGCGATTTGTGTCGGTGGCACGTCATTTTCACTGAGGGCTTGAACCATGGTTTTCTTAGCGCTATGATTGCGGAGTTTATCGTTCTGAAGACCCACTTTCCTTGACATTTCTTTGATAAGACTCCCAAGTATGTTGATGCCGATTCTTGACTACAGATAAGTAAGAGAGGTCACTGCGGCCACGTTAAAACTCAAATTTGTGAGTTCGATAATGCATTTAGTCTACTGTTCTTTTAAAACGATATACTGGATACCAATAATCCTACTGTACTTTAAAAAGAATGATAACAAAGTAAATGATTGTTTTCGCCTCGGTAAAACAATTGACACCACTGCGTTCTGGCATCCGAAAATGTCTGGTTCAGTCAGTTGGCCTCCGTGCACTGAACAGGAAACTTCTCTGTAGGAGCAAAGAATAATCTTGGTTAAAACTTTCAGTTCAAATTAGTAATCCTCCTTACAGAAAAAGACGCATATTACGTTTTATGTCAAATTGCTTACCCGGATCGAGCTTCCATCCCTATGCAGAAGCATGAAACCCTCTTAGGTGAGGAACTTATCTCGTCCACAAATATCAACATGAAAAGAAGTGACGAGGCACCGTGATGAACTCATGTTGGTTAATTTATTTTGAAAATAATTTTATTTTTAACCACAGTTTTCCAGTATAGAAAAATAATATCATGAAGCAATAAATTACATTTAACGTATAACACACAGATCCTCAATCAGTGCATTTGTCACACGTGCTAGTGAACAACTTCCTAATCCCTAGGGAATTCAGCCGTGTTGTGTAAGCTGAAAAAGCGCTAGGGTTTCTGAGGTCTGAATTGTGTTATAACGCTTTTTTCACGAAAAACTTTAAAGTATCGCTTATGCGTACATAGCAAAGTTTACGGACTGTGAATGTTTAAAGGAAAGAAATGTACCGAATTAGTTATTCCCGACCCTCAAGAGGGATCTCTAATGACATTAGGTATTTCCATATAACATGGCGTTTGCAATAAAAGGATAAGTTCTAATCTGGAGAAGGAAAAAGCAAGCAAGCAAGCAAACTAACAAAAGTAAAATCAATTCCAAGAATCATTACTACATTGTACCTTGACTATTATCTGATAAAATGATAAAATCAACTGATTGAATTTAGGAGGATGAAAATTATGTGTTGTATATTACTGTACTTGAAATAAGTTTTTATGTTGATTTGATGTTTGTTAGGAGTTGGGGTGAATGTATTTCGTTTTCAAGTGCCGCAAATGATCATAAGACCGCAAATGACCCTTCAGTGGACGGGAAATGATCCCGCTGAGCAATTAAAAATGTCGTAGACAGAGGGACGGCAAGGACCGTGGAATGCTCTGTTACACAACTAGTACTGAGTGCCAGTTTCGAGAAAATTAACAATCTTTTACGATAACTAATTTCGTCAGCTGGCTAAAAAAGCAAAAATATACATATTTATAAATCAGTCTGACGATCCCTTGTTTATATGGGGAAGTCCAGGTTTGCTTTCTAGGGTAACGCTCAGAAGGCAAGTGGGAAGTATATGGCTATTTGCAATACTGAGTTACATGTTCTCTGATATCTTAGTTGTAAAACTAGGTCGGCGCAACCAGCCCACAACACATGTAAGTTGGGTGAAAACTCAAATAGTGCTCAAAGGTAAAAGTGGTGAAGGATAACGAGGGAATCTCACCGGGCGACCCTAAAACACGGAATGGCGGAATGACGGAACGGCAGAACGGCGGAAAATCACCCCAAATCCTAAAACGCGGAACGGCGGAAAATCACCCATAATCCTAAAACGCGGAACGGCGGAAAATCACCCATAATCCTAAAACGCGGAACGGCGGAAAATCACCTATAATCCTAAAACGCGGAAAACAAAAATAGATGGCACTGATTCGCTTTCACGGGATTCATCGTGAAGAAAAACAGTCACGCTAAGCCAAATGGCGTTAATGGTGTGAACTCGTCTCTCGCGCCCAGTTATTAAAATAACGCCTGTTATGCGGGCTACAAGTAAGCCAATCATTTGGCTCAAAATTACAATGCATTGCATGCTATGAACATACATGTTCTTCTCCCTTTTCAAAAATGTGGAATTAATTGCCATAATTATCTCTCTTCTTTGATACTCATGTTTTAGTCGGAACACTTTCGAATTCCTCAGATATTAAATTTCCTAAATTTTGTGTGAAGAATCCCGGCGGGAGTACTCTATAAATTTTAAAGTAGGGGTGTGCCGCTTGGACCCTGAAACCCTTGGCCTACACCAGACCATGTTCAGCTGCAAGGTGTCCTGCGACTCCTCACCTGTACAGCGCGAATTCTAACTAGCTTCATATTCCCATACCTCACCTCCGCCTTCAACAGTTTACTACCGTAAAACACAACAGAAGACATCTACAGATCTTGCACTTCTCTTCCTGATTCTCTTTTATTCAACTGTTTATCATAAACATTGGTTACTCAGTAACTACTTGTGTTTAAGGGGTCAGCATTTTCGTGGTAGGTAATCTCAAAGTCACAGAGTCAAAAATAAAATAATGAAAACGATAATTTGGACTTAATTTCCACGGATTAACTGTTTTTCTGTGGTCACTCAATCGTTTATCAGTCAATTCATTAATCAAGATATATTATTCTTATACTAAAATCAAAATATATTTTGATATTTTTATGCAGTTCCATAAGCCGTGACTTAACTCGTCTACTAAAACAAAGTCCAAATTACAATAACAAATCATAAAAAAATCATAAAAAATCATACTGAACAGGATTACCTTTGTTATCGACATTCCCTATACCGATAAGCTAATAGAAATGAGACTGAAATAAGGGGTGCTGAATGGTACTGTAAGAACGGGTATCGAAAAATTGTCATACGATATCCAAATCTCGAAAGTGTTTTTGGTGGGTCACGAAGTCTCGTTTTAGACGTTTTAGTGTGTTTCTTTCCGTTTCGTCGGAGTTGAAAACTTTTCGCCCGACATCGGGTGAGTCATTAAATTTACCATTCCCCACCCCTTGTGTGTTATATTGCAAGACTAATTAAGAGAGTTGATTTGACCCGGAGGGTCGTTACTTTCAGGGATTTATTACCCTGCTCCAATTTTAACGTTCCTCGTTTTAGGATTATGGGTGATTTTCCGCCGTTCCGCGTCTTAGAATTATGGGTGATTTTCCGCGGTTCCGCGTTTTAGGATTATGGGTGATTTTCCGCGGTTCCGCGTTCTAGGATTATGGGTGATTTTCCGCCATTCCGCGTTTTAAGATTTGGGGTGATTTTCCGCCATTCCGCCATTCCGCCATTCCGCGTTTTAGGGTCGCCTATCTCACCAAGCGTACAAAAATCACGAAAGCAACAGTTGGCAATTACTAAGGAAGTGTAATTGCAGTATAATATTCCATTTACACCGACTGTGACCTTAAATTATAACCACAGCACTTTCTCTCAGAAGTACGCCCGTAAATGAAACGCTAGAGTACCATATGTCAGACTAGGGGTCAAACCGTGCGTGATGTGTAAAGCCACGGCTAAATGTTGTCTGGTAATATTATGTCGGACGCGCGCGCAGCTGAATGTCATTAACACCACTCAAACATTCATTCAACACAATGCAACATTATTATATGGTGTGCTAAATGTTCTGACATAGTTGAACCAACAATTAAATGTTGAACGACAAGGTTGGAACGTTTAGCCATGGCTTAAAGAAATAGGTGGATGTCAACACACACTACAAGTTCCAAACTTACCAGGGCACCAGGTAAGTTTAAGTTTTCTCGCATTTTTTCGTAAAGTAATCGTCGGTTAAACGGTATACTGTAATCGTTTTCGAAGATGGGTAATTAACGTTTAGTTGATGTTGTCCGGTTTGATGATATCGTCTGGCCAAGACACGTAAAGGACCGTTCATTTTTTTACGGGGTGAGGGGCGCTGGTGGGATTTGGCCAACTCACCGAGCCCCGGAGGCTCGCAGGGTTTGAATATAAAACCCAGCATCCACTCAACACATTAGCCCAGTTTATTTCGTTCATTCCAACCAACGTACTCTACACTCCATCGAGTACCTAATACGCCCGCCTTGTTTTTCGGTTAACTTCAGATAAAATCGGTGACAATTTAGCCCTGTTTTGCTTATTTATTTACTGTTATGTGCTTTACACTTGGGGAATTTTAAGGAATTATGGAAAAAAAAACTAAGCCTACTAAAACAGTGATAAATGGCGCAAAACGGACTCCGTCTTTTACATTTTGACTTATGATCTTCGAGAAAGAGATTATTTTTTCAAGTTACTGTGCTCAGTTTAAATCTCCTTATTACAATACTGCCGTATCACATGTACAACTGCTGTAGTTGAATGTGCACGTACATGCATCTAGAAACATTAGTTCTAGAGTATTAATAGCTAGCATTTTTTTAGTTTAATGTGCAATATATACCTTCATCACAGCAGGCGCAGCGGTTTTCAACGACTCGTTTCCCTCCATCCTTCTTCAATGTCATGTGAAAAAGCCTTGCAATCAGAAGAGCAAAACGCCTAACACCTCTGAAGATTGCAGTGACATGTCGAATACATTGGAAAAAACCATTGTTATAGA